>OY728150.1:1640993093-1642209513 GCA_963277665.1 Viscum album
ATATAAGGACCTGGCCTTAAACATTGCATAATCTTGAATTTTGTCAAGAATTCACATTGAGGATCTTTTTAGGTTTAGAGTTTTAGAGAATTAGGCCATAACTATTACATAACAACTTGAATATTACATGAAGACACTACTACCCAGTATCCAATTTTCATAAAATAAAAACTCTTGAAAAAAAGAGACATGTCTGGTTCCATGTTTTAGACAACATGACTTTTCATTGATCTCATCCTTAACCCTATTTATCTTTATATCCTGTGAAAAAAATTTCAAAACATGGGATGAGTATGAAAATATTAGTAAGGGTTATCAAATAATGAAAAGAAACATTATCCCATCAATAAATACTAATCAATGAAACCATACTTTTCAATTATAACATACCACATGAAATCATAAGATTTATGAATAACATACAGAAATCATAAATCATAAAGGTAACTTGTGGAATCCATATCATACCTACATTGTAGCTATCACAACTACATAGGGAATCACATTTGGAATACCCATCATAGTATATTCCCTAAATATATTAGGAGAAACATTAATGTTTACCTCCATCACGTTACCCAATGCATTGGAGATCTATCCCGGGCTCACCCGCCCTAGGTTTATCATGGAACCACCCATATATGTAAACAATTCCCAATAAACATAACATATTCATGACACATAACACAATCATAAAGTAAAGATAACATTTCCACATTCCAATCACAATATATCAAATCAAGATATTGAAATAAACTATGCTTTATCAAATCATTTTCAAAACCATTTAAAAAATTTAATAACGAGATTTTTGAATCAAACTATCCCATACCACTTTGAAGATTTTAAATTAATTACCATTTAAAAACATTAATTTCCATATATATAAATCCAAAAAACCATTTTTAAAACATTGACATTGATGAGAAGTATTTAGAAGAATAAATCTTTTAAACATTTAAAATGATATTTTAGTTAAAGAGTTTTTAACAAAATAAGAGATGCTTGAAAATAAATAATTGAGGAATAACATTTAACCAGAACATAATAATATCATGAGAACAAAGGTATTCATGATATAATATTACAAAGGATAGTATATACACCGTATAAAAGTGAATTGGCGCATAATGATAACGATGTCTCAATGAAATGTAAATTGAGATAAAATCCCATATAAAAACTGTATCCTTAGATTAAGGATAAATCAATTAAATAATAATGTGTGAAAAATAGAAATACACTAAATATGATTGGTGATTCAGTGTAAATAAATCATAGGAAATTCACACATGTTCTTTTTAAGACAAAACCAATGACTTGGATGTTTAACTCAATTAATGGAAATTGAGTTATAATTAATCTTATCATGTTCATATCGATTACTTGAGAATTTATCAACAGAGTGATTATGTGAATCAAAATTATATCCACACAAAGGTGAGTGGAAATTATAACATAAATAAATAAATATTGATTCCACATATAATCATAGCCTGACATAATTAAGAATTAGAATATTAACCCAAGGAAAGGAAATTGGGTTAAAAGGATCCCTTACCGATTTGGTAACATACAAAAAATACAACCCATGAAAGAAGGATCATAAAATTAAGATGTAAATACTGGTAAATTGAATTATATTACACAATTAATTCAATCATGGTCAGTACATACACCACACAAAAGGAAATAATGGAAAATATAGCATGAATCTCATAGGAATAAAAAGTGAGATGAAAATACCTTACCACATTGTAATCAATCGAGTCGTATGACCAAAATTTTATAACCACCAAATTATTCATAGAATAAAAAAATTATAAATAGGATCATTATTATATATATCAAATGGCAGAACACAGTATACCACATGCAATAAATTAGTGGTGAATAATGGAAATTTCACGAAATTAAATGTGAGGTAAGAAATCTCTTACCTCGTGTCCAACTTGACTTGTTTGTCCATTTTTCTTCCTGAATAATAAACTTAAGTTAATTTAAACTTAATTAAGATCCTTTTTAATGTTTATTATTTCTTTTATACCACTTTTTACCTTGAAATAACAATTAGTTAATATTTGAGTTCATATTGGACATGTTGTCGATGTTCAGAACTTGAGTCTAAAATGAACACCTTATAATTACAAGTTGTCCATGTGATCAAGATCCCATTTTCTACAGAATTATATTAATGATTTGGATATCATATATATCATATATATCTAGTATATATATGTACTTATAACTGTACATAACATTTGGAGATAAGAAATGAAATGCACTGTTCATGGAGACGGTAAGCCGTACGTACGCATGAACACTACATTCATTTCTATTTCATGTTTGAATTGAAAGAATTGTTAATTATACATAGTTATATTATAATTACATTATAATATCATATATAATTTTATTAAATACATCTTTTACATGTCCCACGTATGGCATGAACGAGTAATATCACTTTGAGGGGGCGATAGTTCGCACTTCCTCAAATAAGATTATCGTGTTTACCCAAAATGGAAACCATAAAGGTAGATATTAATGAAAAATATAGAAGCATGAAGAAAACATAAACATAATATATATCATACATAAATATATTTCCATCTTAATGTCCACCATGAGAGGCGGTATGAGATAATTGAACAATCATCGTTTTCTGAGGCGTTAGTTTTCCATCCATAGAATCAGTATGTTCGTTAACAATTAGATGGAGGTGTGTATAAGTGTAGTTCAAATCCATATCATAAAAACATCCTAGTATATTAATTATACTGGATTTTTTATAAAATAAAGGAATAAAAAGACATTAGAGTTGGAGAAATAAAATAATATAAAATAATTTAAGAGAAACGGTTACCTTTAATTTGGGTAACTCCCTTTGGTTTGACCCAAAAGAACTTCTTGAAGTGTCGTATTCCTAAATTAAGGCTTATAGGAGGAAGATAGGGATATTGAGATTATTTTGGTACTATTTGGACAAGCCAAGGGGCTTGAGAGGTTTGAGGAATAGGTTAGATGTGGTGTCCTTTTATAAGGGAGAGGAGGGGGTCTTTAGGAATGTTTGAAAATGTTATTTTATTATATAATGATTTTATGTTTATAAAGGTCCAAAACACATTAAGGTCAAAGATAAGATGACTCATGGTCGAAATAAATTCATACAATAAAAATTGGACACATTTTTTATGTTATTTTAATATTTATAATCTTATTTATTTAAATCATTTATTAATGAGGTAAATACTGCATCATTTGTGTCATAAATAATATTTTATATTTGATGTATAAAAATTATAAAACAAATACCATGCTGTAGGAAATATTTTTATCTTTATAATGAATATATATAGTAAAAAATATAACTTATATAACCCAATATAATAATTAATTTACTAAAAGATATTTGTTTATGTCATTTTTGTCTTTACTTTAAGTTAATTAAAATAAAGTGTCATTTTCACTCTTAATGGGCTTCATGGGGTCCCAAAATTTACCCAAGGATTCCAATGGTCGTCCAGGACTCAACCAATAATGTTAGGATAAGTGTTAAGGTAATTTTTTTTTATTATAATATTCTTTTTACCTTGAATTACCCTATTTACCATTAACTGCAGAAAATAAAAGTCAAAAGTTACTATTCACCAAAAATTATTTTTATATTATTCAACCATTTTTTACTTAAAAATAACAACCATGTATGTCAGATTATCAAAAATCAATTCACAGAAGTGGTAAAATTTTATTTAAATGAAATAGTCAGTTTTTTAACTACTACTTAGTGGTTTCACTATTCATCAAAAATTGAAGTTTTTCAAAAAAATACCAAAATGTCAGACTAAGCTATATTTGATATTCCTAATTCAAAAAATATATCTATTTTACAAAATTAAAAGAATATAAGTTGAAATAATTAATTTAAAATTAATTCTCATTATCAAAACAAATAGCGTGTTTTTAAGAAACAATATCTGTCAAAAGATTCGCACTTGTTATGGGCCAATTTCAAAGTGAAATTAATTACAATGACCACCATTGGATTAAATTGTAAAAATATAATCTAATTATACTTTAAAACCAATTAAAAATATTATCCAACCATATAAATAAATTAGATTAAAAGGCAGTTTGGAATTAAAATACAGTATTTTTCACTATTAATCAAAAAAATGAATTTTATCCGAAAAATACCAAAATTTTACCCAAAGTAAATTTTGATGTCCCAATTCTAAAGAAGAATTTTATTTTTTCAAATGGAACATATAAAAGTGTCAGAAACTAGATTTAAAGAGGGTATTCCATTAAAAGGTGGTAAATCAACCTTTTGAAGAATATTAGGGTATTTATGCTTAAAATTAGATTCTTTCTTATTTTAGGGCTCTAGAATTTATTGGTTAAATGTAAAAACATTTAACAAACATGTATAATAATATTTTAGTTAGTTATTTTCATTCTCACTATGTAAGAACCCGGTTTTTTCTATAAAAGACTTTGGAATGTTCTTGATGTTATTCCAGAGCAGCGCCTTCAGACGGTGTGCGATTTCGAGGCCCGATGTGGCTGGAATTAAATTTTCAGTGCGTTCACACTGGGAATGCAAAATAAATGGAATAACTCCTAAACGGTAATTCGGATCCTAAATCTGAGAGTACGGGTGGGTCCGAAATGGGGTGTTTACCCTAGGAACGACATAGAACATGTTGGTGCGGGACGTTGGGACCCCTGGCCCGTTACCAGAATGTTAAACTGATAAATAAAATAATTAATTTATTATTTTAATGGTTAAACTCAATTATCTCTTAAACAGTTGCTCGGATGGGAAAACTGATGGCACTGTTGAGTCCGGAGCATGCCGTTTACCCTAGGAGGGGTGTAATTTTCGCGACCGCGGCCCTTCTGTGGAAAATGGCCCCAGGGGCATCTTCGTAATTTAGTGACCTCAGACGCTGAGTTTTATAACATTTGAATGGGGCCTCAGATTAAAATTTTGAGACCATCGTTGTTTTCGGGAGGTGGTGTTAACCCTAGGCGCGACCTAACTTTAACAGCATCGGGGGTTTTGGACACAGGTGTTTTCAGGGGTCGAGTTTTTAATTAAAAAGAGTTTAAATACTTAAACTCTCCGATCCCACTCTCCCATCCTCATTACACCCCTTCATGAAACCCACCTCCCTCAACCCTTCCCTCTTAATCTCAACCTCCTCCTCCTCTTCCTTCGATCAAGACGGGGGCAACAACGGCGGGGAGCAGATCGATCGTGAAGCGTCGGGCTATGCCCCAGCAAGTAGGAGTATTTCTTTTCAAGTTTTAATTCCAAACCACTCCTTTGAAATTGAATTAAGGCATCGAATTGCTATTTGATCTTCGAGAAAAGCCCATAAATGATTATTTTACATTCTGAACTTTCTGACGCATATTTTAGGTTTAAGTATGGAGTCCCGAGGTGTCCCCAGCTGCAAGTCGAATATTAGCGGGTTCTTGGGATTTTCTGGTGAGGTTTCGGCCATCCGGGTGGTGGCGGCCCGGTGTGGCGGCGGTCCGGCGGCTTCGCGCACCAGCCAGATGGTCCAAGGCAAGCAATGCGGCGGGTCTTCAACAGGTCGTGCGAGCGCGGTCGAGCGGGACGGCGGGCTGATGGTTTAGGGTGGCCGGGTGAGGCTGCCTCGGCACGAGTGGGGACCGGCAGGAGGCCGCAGGTGTTGGTCGGGTGAGGTCGAGCGGAGGCAGCATGGGGTTGTTGTGGTGTGTCGCGACGTTAGCAGCAAGCAGAAGGTCCAAAAGGAGCCGACCGTCGCGACCGAAGGGGAAAGCCGGTGAGGATATGGCGCGGGCGACGCCTTCAGGCTATCGCGGTCGGGAAGAGCCCCGAGGTCAGCGCCTTGGGGAGGGGGAGCAACAGCAAGGACCTGCACTTTGCGGGTCCTGCGAGGTGGCGTGCAAAAGAATAATAACATGGATGGACGGTCTAGTTTAAAAAAAAATAATAATAATAATAATAACTTTATAATAATATTATTATTATTATTATTATGAAAATGATTTATAAATAATAAATCATACGTAGGGCATCCGATTTGGGAACCGTCTATAGTCGTGAAATCCTTGAATTGAGACTGGGTTTTTGAGATGGTCTCGGGAATTTTTATCTCCTGAGATGGGGGCCTCGGTGGCACGACACGCCCATTAAGTGGTTTGGTGTTTTTCTGGGAGTTCTTGTTTTGGGCGGCACAGACACATCCGGAGTCTGTTTTGAGCGACGTCAGCGGCGTTGCGACCCTGGCATCGAGGTGGAGTTTTTTCCAATGGGTTTTCAGGATTCAAAGTTGGAGTTGATACGTGGGCCCCATGGCCTGTCTTTTAATCTGTGAGCTGCATTTCACAACTTTTTCATCAGACATCCATTCGTGGTGTGCGAGTAGTTGATTCAGCGTGTTTTTCTGAGGGCATTGCAATGGCGCAATATTCTCACTTTAATTCTGTACGATGGTGTGGGCCCCATGAGGGCCATTCGGGTAGTTGGCGGTGATTTTCATCTTTATCACCGGGTGTCCATTTTAGACAAGTGATTAGTCAATCTTGTGTACCTTTTCAAGAGGATCACAATGGTGCAATCCGTTCGTTGCGCTTCGGGACCGAGATGTATTTCCCACGAAGCACTGCTCGTGTGTGGTATGGAGAGATGCATATTTTTCTCCATATATCCCTTGCACACAAGTGAGTAGTCAATTTGACGTATCTTTTCGTGGAGATCGCAACGATGAAATGTGCCTGACTATTTTCAGGACCGAGGCTCGGGACCACAAGACATTGTTTGGGAATAAAGCGGTGTTGGACGGCTTTTCTGTCATATGTTTGTTGGATGGATTTTCCATCAGATGTTTGTTGGAGGCGAGTAAATAGTCGATCTCGCATGTTTTTTTGTGAGGATTACAACAGTATGAACTATTTGGATATGCAGAGTCTCTTTCGAGATCTCATTAAATGAGGAAGCATGAAAGGTGCTCTAGTGGTGGTTCTTCTTGCTGTGTTCGGAAGCGAATCCCTTGGTGTGAGATCATTTTCACTCCCATGTGAGTGAAGTTGATGTATACAGAGTTGTAATTGGTTATTCTAGGGCTGTGGAGGAGGAACGTTTGCGATATTACATTTTTTTCCTTCATACTGACGTTGGGTGTCATGTACATGCTAGATTTTGGGCTAGAGAAGTAGTATACTCTGGTAGTATACAGGGATTCTTGGAGGTACATGTTGTGGTTTGTACCCAAGGATGTTTGTGTCCGTGGTTTGGAGGTGAGATAGGGCCACACCTCATGTGGGCCCCTTGTGCATGTCGTGTTCTGCTTTACATACCTTTGACCTCTCACGACCTTGAGGGTCCTCTAGTTCTTGATGGTTTCGACCAGCAGTGTTGAGTGGGTTCCCTAGTTCTGTTCTCGATGGTTTGGCTGGAAGAGTTGTTTTGGTTCCCCTGTTCTTTTAGCTAAGGGGATTTTCAGTTATGCGTCCCTTTCACCAGACTGAGACATAGTTTATGTCTACGTGTGTTCGTATAGTGTGGGTGTGCTCCCACTTTCTGGAGTGAGTAATCTTGGTCCGCTTCGACAGTAGATTCAGTGGATTGGAGCATGTATCACCCCGAGAGGCCCAGGGAGATCCTCACGTCCCTTCGTGTTCCCTGGTAGGGTTCTTTGGGTATCGTTGTGACCAACACATTACGCAGCCACCAATCATCTACCCATGAGGTTGTTTCCAATAGGGTACGGAGCCCCCAGTGAGCCCTGGGCGCAGAATCCCTAGCTGTGTATCAAGATCATATCTTCCTTCCGCGATCTATCGTGATGTGTTTCCCATTACATGTTCTAGTTACCAGTGTTGTACCATCCAGCAGGGATGGCCAGTGAGGTACCATCTAGTATGGATAGCCAGTGGTGTACCATCCAGAAGGGATGACTAGTGGGGTACCATCCATCAGGGATGGCCAGAGCAGATCCAGGTCTCCCTCTAGCGGATTACCCTTTCGCGGGGCTGGGTAGTGGGAACCCGTTGACTTTTAGAGGACCTCTCGACTATGTGACAGTGACAATATGTGGCTTGACATTCCCCCAGAACTCTCAAGTACGAGGGGTGCTTTCCCCACCAAGACGCATCCTTGTGACACAACCTAAAATCATGTGGGAGATTCAGTGATGCCCAAATCCGATAGTGTCAAGGTGCGGTGATTTGAGCCCCTTGGCTTGTAGTTCGGGGTAGATTTACGGAAACTAGGCATCGATGGTGTTTACTTCTGGGACTGTTGGCTACTCACTTTCTTGGGATGAGCTACGGGATGGAGATCCCCTTGCGATCTTATTCGGGTTCCATGACAGAGCATTTATATATGTATATACCTTGTAATAGTACCCACTCCATGGGTTTTGGTTACTCTCCTTCCAGGAGAGGCAAATACGTGTGGAGTATGCCACTTTCTTTCCGTGTCTAGCTTCTCATGGTTGGACGAGCCTACTCTCCTTCTATAGGTACAGAAGACTCGACGAGAAGTTCATCTTCTCACCGCTTCTCGCTCCTTGTTTTTGGAAAAGTCTACTTACTTCCTCTTGTTGTTTTGAGCCGTACTCTTTAATAAACCCTCAGTTATACTACTTTACTTTTCCCTATTCGACCTACTTATCACCTTTTCAGTACCTCCTTTGTTGCTCCCTCGAGCCTCCGGGCATCCTACTGAGTATTTTTATACTCACCCATTCTTGGGCTTTGCCCACACTTGGTGTGTCCTTGCAGACGACGGATAGGTTGGTTGTGACTTCAGTGGATCTTAGGAGTTCGGGAGCTTGGACCACGTGTGGTGGTCGTAGTCGGGTTCGAGGTGTGGAAATCTCCCAACTGTTTACTTTTGTTTACCTGTTTTTGGGTTGTGGCACTTTTCTGGTTGGGCGCGTGTTTTCACCTTGGCCTTTTCAGTTTACCTTAAGCTTTTAATTTGTACTATTTATAGTCCTATGCATATTTTGTGGTTGTTTATAGAAATTAGTACATTAATTTTACTTTTACTCTTCACTTATGCATTGAGTGGGCTGCGTGTGTGTGTGCATGAATTCAGGAAAAGGCCACCCCGAGTTGTTTGGCCTTTGGCGCTTGTCTCCAGCCCCTGGCCTATAGATGTGGGCTTGTGGTAGTTTCGGCTCGAGCCCTGGTAGGGCCGGGTAGTGACAAAGTGGTATCAGAGGTGGTTCATTTCTTTGGGACGTTGTTCGGACGTCCCTAAAAAGGAATTGGTTGGGATTTAGGGAAATAGTGTTAATGTGTCTCGAGAGCGGCTCTCAAGCTAGGGAGTCCAGTGATGGTGTGGCGGCTGATGTATCTATTCACCAGGACACTAATAAACCGCCTGTCGACTCGGCATGCTGAGAAACCCATTGCATGAAAAATTGGTTTGTGCATCACATAGGATTGGGTCTTTGACTATAATTCTTGAGTCAGGTCCCCATTGTTGTTACTATTATATACATATATTCTCATCTGACTGCGGCACTCCTTGATAACGTTCAGGATGTCTCCGCGAAGACAGCCAACCTGGATACCAGCTTTGGTTCATGATGATGACCTAGTGAGCTATGAGGCCTCAGTCCAGGACCCATCATGCGAGTCCCTTTCTCCAGGTGGTCTGGTAGCAGCACCCCCACCTGGTGAGTAGCAGAAAGCTTCAGCAGAGCAGACTAAGATTCAGCGCAGGTTGAGCACGCTCTGTGAGTTCTAGTGGCAGAGACCACTGAGGTTTAGTGGTGAGCAATACCCTCAAGAAGAAAAGTTTTGTCTTGAGACCGTGGTTCACCTCTTTAATCTTGTACAGACGCTGGTAGATCTTATGGTGTCTTTCGCCGCAAGCCTTTTCAAAGGAGCAGCTGGGGGTTGGTGGAGTCTGGTGACTCAGTTTCTCAATGAGTCGTCACTTTCATGGGGTGACTTTCAGCTCCTATTTCATGAGGAGTTTTACCCCTACTGTTTACGATTCATTTGGATCTAGGAGCTCCTAAAATTTCAATAGGGAGGGATGATGGTGACTGAGTACGCGACTAGGTTCGTAGACCGTGCACATTTTTACCCGGACTTGGTTCATGATGGAAAATTCCGAGCACGGAGTTTGAGAAGGGTCTCCGCAGAGAGATCCATGGTGTCATAGTATTCATGGGAATTTCCACCTATATCGGGGTGCTAGAGAAAGTGCTGGTGAAAGAGTGCTTCTTTTCACGTTCTGCAGTTGGTGGTGGCAGTAGGCTCGACAGAGCCGAGACGTCTGCCACAGCTAGTGGGCGTCAGGTGACAGAACCTCGACGCAGGTGGCTTTCCGATAACCGGACTCAGGGGTGTGGTCGTACACCACAGTGGCACCGGAGGTATCCAGTGCAGCTGGGAGAGAGTCGGTGTTATGCTTGCAATGGGTGAGGTCACCTGGCACGAGACTACTTGACCAGGCGCGCTGAGAATATCGGGCAGGCAGCGGGTGCACCACCATGACAAAGGCAGTGCCGTGATCGGAGTACCACCCAGATAGGTGGTTCTATAAGAGGAGCGGGAGGATCTAGTAGTGGGGGAAAACTTTACGAGGTATTCCCATCACCACCAAGTGGTCCACGTTAGGCTTCGGGAGCTGATAGTTGGGACCGCGGACAGCCGCGAGCTTTGGATGTCTATGATCTTGCAGAGCATGAGGTGATAAGAGGTACTCACTATGGATCTTCTACTTTTTGTAGTAGAATTTTTAGACTCTGTGTGTGAAATTATTTTATCCTTGCACCTTGCTTGATTTGTTACCAGGGTGACGCAGGGTGTCGATGTAACCCTGTGTTAGTGGAATAAAAGGTGTGGAACCTTTCTCTTTAGTCGATTGTGGTGACTCTTTCACCTTTCAAGCATGTAAGAGAGTTTTGGTTGTGGGACATCGGCTGTGAAATATTGCGTGACTAGATATCCTTGGGTGTTTCACCATATTAATATTCTAAAGGAGGGAATCACCGGGCTTTGTCCCAGGTCCAAATGGTGATTCCAGTCGCGATGTGCGATGTGGGGGTTATACCAGGGAGGTAAGCTACCCCCGAGGGCCTTTGGGCCATTTGAGACCGTGCGGAGGGATGGAGAGGTTCCCTACCGCATTTCCCTAACCCTAAGATCGGAAGTGGGTGCATGAAGTATCCCATGTGGCTCACCTGAGAAGAAGTGTGTGTGCTTCTATGCACGTAATCAACAAGAGAAGACCTCGTGTGAACGGATCAAATCCTTTGGTCTGTGAGCGGTGGCGCAGGATTATGCCATAGTTCTTCTGGTTATGGAAGATCCTGGTGCAGGCTTAATACCCAGAGTTGTTCCCTGGTTTTTCTTTTCAGGGATGAAAATATTGAAGGAGGGAATAATGTAAGAACCCAGTTTTTTTTATAAAATACTTTGGAATGATCTAGATGTTATTCCAGAGTATCCCCTTCAAACGACGTGTGATTCTAAGCCCCGGTGTGGCCAGAATTAAATTTTCAATACGTTCACACTGGGAATGAAAACTAAATGGAATAACTCCTAAACAATAATTTGGATCCTAAATCTGAGAGTACGGATGGGTCTAAAATTGGGTGTTTACCCTAGGAACGACATAGAACATGTCGGCGCGGGACATTTGGACTCCTCGCCTGTTACCGGAACGTTAAACGGATAAATAAAATAATTAATTTATTCGTTTAATGGATAAACTCAAGTATCTCTTAAATGGTTTCTCGAATGGGAAACATGAGGGCACCGTTGAGTCTAGAGTGTGCCATTGACCCTAGGAGGGGTGTAATTTTCACAGCCGCGGCCCTTCTGTGGAAAATGGACCCAGGGGCATTTTCATAATTTAGCGACCTCGAGCGTTGAGTTTTATAACTTTTGAATGGGGCCTCAGATTAAAATTCTAAGACCACAATTGTGCTCGGGAGGTGGTGTTTAACCTAGGCGCGGCCTAACTTTAACCGCGTCAGGGGTTTGTGATGCGGGTGTTTTCAGGGGTTGAGTTTTTAATTAAAAAAAGAGTTTAAATACATAAACTCTCTTCTCCCTCTCTCCAATACTCATTCCACCCCCTGACGAAACCCACCTCCCTCAACCCTTCCCCCTCAATCTCAACCTCCTCCTCCTCTTCCTCTGATCAAGACAGGGGCGACAACGGTGAGGAGCGGATCAACTGTGAAGCATCAGGCTATACCCCTGCAAGTAGGAGTTCTTTGTTTCATGTTTTAATTCCAAACCTCTCTTTTGAACTTGAATTAAGGCATTAAATTGCTATTTGATCTTTGAGAAAATCCCATAAATGATTACTTTACATTATGAACTTTTCGACGCATATTTCGGGTTTAATTTTGGAGTCCCGAGGTGTCCCCAGCTACCAGTCGAAGATCAGCGAGTTCTTGGGTTTTTCCGGTGAGGTTCCGGCCATCCGGGCAGCGGCGGCCTGGGGGAGCGGTAGTCCTGCGGCTTTGCATGCCAGCCCGATGGTCCAGGGCATGCGGTGTGGCAGGTCTTCAAAAGGCCGGTCGAGCGCAGTCAAGCGGCACGGCGGGCCGACGGTTCAGGGTGGTCGGGCGAGGCTGCATCGACACGAGCGGGGAGCGGCAGGCGGTCGCGGGTGTCGGCCGGGTGAGGTCGAGCGGAGGCGACGTGGGGTTTCTGCGGTGTGTCGTGACATCGGCATCGAGTAGGAGGTCCAGGCGGAGCTGGCCATCAGAGTCGAAGGGGGAAGCCAGCGAGGAGCTGGCGCGGGCGACGCCTTCGGGCTGTCGCGGTCGGGAAGAGCCCCGAGGTCAGCACCTCAGGGAGGGGGAGCAGCATCAAGAACCCGCACGTTGCGGGTCCTGCTGGGCAGCGTGCGGAAGTAGACCAGCCAAGATGGACAAGTTAGTTTAATATATATATATATATAAAATAATAAGTTTATAATAATAATAATAATATTATTATTATTATTATTATTATTATGAAAATGATTTATAACTAATAAATCATCTTTAGTGCGTCTGATTTGGGCACTGTCTGCATCATCAAAATCCTTGAATAGAGACAGGGTTTTTGAGATGGTCTCGGGAATTTTTAACTCCCGATATGGGGGCCTCGGTGGCGCGACATGCCCATTAAGTGGTTTGGCATTTTTATAGGAGTTCTTGTTTTGGGCGATACGGACACATCCAGAGTCCGGTTTGAGTGACATCAGTGGCGTTGCGACCCTGGCGACGAGGCAGAGTTTTCTAGAGGGTTTTCGGGCATCGAAGTCGGAGTTGAGATGTGGTCCCTATGGCCCGTCTTTTAAGCTGCGAGTTTCATTTCACATATTTTTCATCAGACATCCGTTTGGGGCGTGCGAGCAGCCGATTCTAGGTGATTTTCCGAGGGCATTGCAATGGAAAAATCCTCCCACTTTAATTATGCACGATGGTGGGGGGGCCACGAGGGTCGTTCTTGGAGTTAGTGGTGATTTCCATCTTTATCACCGGGTGTCCGTTTTGGGCAAGTGATTAGTCAATCTTGTGTACCTTTTCGAGAGGATCGCAATGGTGCAATCCGTTCATTGGGCTTCAGGACCGAGATGCGGGTCCCACAAAGAACCACTCATGTGTGGTATGGTGAGATGCATCTTTTTCTCCAGATACTCGTTCCACTCAAGTGAGAAGTCAATTTGACGTGTCTTTCTGAGGAGACACAATGGTGTGATGCGCCCGACTATTTTTAGGACTGAGGCTTGGGACCATGGCACATCGTTCAGGCATAAAGCGATGTTGGATGGCTTTTCTGTCGGATGTTTGTGGGATGGATTTTCTGTCGGATGTAACATCCTGTGCACGGGTGCCACTTAACAGGTTCCCGGACCCGGTTGGTCACACGACCTCAAGAGCATTTCCCCAAATGCCAGAGGCTGCTGACTAGCAGCAAGGGACCAGGTCTGATAGTGGGGAAACAATTCCCTCATTTTTTAAAGTTTAACGTAGTGGAATAAAATAAATAACATACAATAATGGTGGAAGCAATAAACCATACACATTTAAAACAAACAACTATAGTAAAAGATAACCAACAGTTATATAGATAATGATTCACCATGTCTCAAGTTCTAAGAAAATAGCCAGAACATTTTACACAGTTGTACGGTACAATACAATACAGAGTACAGAGTTCGGCAAAGCAAAACAAAACAACTGGCAGCATCATGAGTCTAAGCTCGAACCCATGCTCCCATACTCCTCAGCAAAAAATCAAGTACCTGTATAGGGACCCTTTCCCTTATCCATACCTACAGAAATGTAATCTGTTTGAGCCAAAGACATGACCCAAACAGGATGTGAGAAATAAATCCCAGTAGGCACCCCCCAAAGTCTTGTGCCCAACTGTGTGAAAATATGCAACAACATTGTGTAGTAATAAATGAAATAAACAAAGAAGTACTCAAAAGTAACTAACATTACCATTTATATTTCTATTCTTAGTATTCATTTTATCCATTTAATATTAGACATCACCTCGGTGAATGTTCTAAGCAGATAGTCAGTGTCCCCATACATGTAAACTATTACCCTCAGGTAATGAGAATCGTAACCCGCGGGTAATTTCCCACAAGAATAACAGATATTTCCCTTAGGTGTACGAAGTGTCACCCTTAGGCACAAAGTCTATTTCCCAGAGGCATGAAAGAAGTTTCCCTCAGGGTAAAATAACCACTACACTCAGGCTTAAGGCAACACTACCCTCAGGCTAAGTAAAGCAATACCCTTAGTATAAGTAAGTAACTGGGCAATTATCAACATATAAACAATCCATACACATGCAATTCCTCTCAAGAAAATTCAATAAACATTATTACAATGGCATACCCTCGGGTATCTTGGCCAAACGGCTAAACAGAGGAACGCACCCCCAGGGTGGTTATGGATCCAAGCAGTGATCCCAAACATCAATTTATTATCACATTTAATTATGTATGCAATTCTAGGTATTCAAAACAGACATGGCCTCAGTCACACGACAGCCCAACATGGGTTTATAGCTCAACGGTACACAAAAACACACAACAGTTGGTATTTAAACAACAAGCCACCTACCTAAAACACCCCTAAACGGTATATGTGAATGTCGCTTCTTGAAATGCCCAAAGATGATGTAGATATGGGGTAGAAGAAAACCTGTTCAAATGTAAATGACTTTCCCTCAGGAAAGAATTGGAAAGAACAGATTAAGGAGAAGGATAGGATTACTTGTACGGTTCCAACGAGATCGACAGAGGCGGAAACAAATTCTTGGCGTGCGATCTAGAGCTCCTCGAAGGTTAGGCTCTCTCTCCCGACTCCTCCTCTGGATTATAAGCCTTCCATGGGAACAGGGGAGGCTACTTCCCATTTTAAGCGAAAAAAAAATAGACTACATGGCATGTATTATTGGGTACACGGCATGTAACTTTCATTTTTTTCACTGTTCCTTCGGCGGCTTCTCACCAGCGTGGCACTGTTCATCTGTCGACATGACTACATGACATGTCTTCATGAGTACACGGTGTGTACTGTCGCTAAGCTGGCTAGCTAGCCACTGCCTTACTATTCGCCTTCCGACTGACTACACGACGTTTAAAGGACCACTACATGGTGTGTAGTCGGTTTTTATACCTTCCATCACCAGCATGGCTATACACCCTGTGTACTCATCCCACATAGCCAAAGTACACTAAGTATGGAAAAGTACATGACATGTAGTCCCAAAATTTAGGATTTTCCCCATTTTCCTTATTTTCTCAAAAAAACATAAGGAAAAGAGAAAAGAAGAAACTCGTACCTCAAAAATAAGAACCGGGTTCTTAAAAACTTACCCCCTTAAAGAAATTCCTCCCCGAATTTCCCCTTCCAAGGGTGGTGAAGATAACGCTAAGAATAACTCTGGCCACTGAGCACGTACGTCGGTCTCCCGCTCCTAGGATTCATCCTGCACACGCCCATGCTTCCATATCACCCATATGAGAGGAACTGACTGGCCTCAGAGAACTTTCATGCTCCTATCCATGATACGAATCGGATGCTCCTCAAATGACACATCTACCTGAATCCTAACCTCCTCGGGCGGAAAGACGTGAGACGGTTCTGAATGATAGCGGTGCAATCGAGATACATGGAAGACTTCGTGCATGGCTTGGTACCTCTGTGGTAACTGCAACTGATAGGAAACAAGCCCGACTCTCTCCAGAATCTCAAATGGCCCCACATACCTCGGTGAAAGTTTACCATGTCTCCTAATCTGCCTATGTCCCAACCTTGGAGAAACACGCAAGAAAACCGGATCCCCGACCACGAACTCCAAGGGTCGTCTGCGGTAATCAGCATAAGATTTCTGATGAGACTGCGTAGTATCCATCCGCTTCTGAATCAATTGGACGTGCTCAAGAAGTCTCCTGCATGAGCTGTGGTCCCAGTAAAGCTGCCTCACTTGCCTCTAACCAGCACAAGGGTGATCGGCATGTCCTACCATATAAATCCTCAAAAGGTTTCATCTCAATAGTTTCCTGAAAACTTTTATTATAGGAAAACTCGACCAGGGGTATATGCTTCTCCCAAGAACCCCCAAATTCTAGGACGCATGCACACAGCATGTCCTCAAGAACCTGTATCGTACGCTCTGACTGGTCATCAGTCTGAGGGTGGTAAGTTGTGCTCAGAATCACCTGTGTACACAGTGCCCTCTGAAAACTCTGCCAGAAATGAGAAGTAAAACAAGCATCCCTATCTAAAACGATAGAACGAGGAACCCCATGAAAACGTATGACCTCTCGGATATAAAACTTCCTGAGCTCGTCAACACCGAAGGTCTCCTTGATCATCCAAAAGTGACCTACCTTCATGAGTCTGTCCACAACAACCCACACGGCATCATTTCCTCGAGATGACCTCGGTAACCCAGTCACGAAGTCTATCGTGACATCATCCCATTTCCACTCCGGGATGGAAAACTGCTGTAATAGTCTGGCTGGCCTCTGATGCTCTGCCTTCACCTGTTGATAGGTGGAACATATTACAAAAAAACCAGTTACTTCTCTCTTAATACCCATCCACCACTACTGACGTCTCAAGTCACGGTACATTTTGGTAACTCCGGGATGAACTGCCCAAGATGAAGCATGAAACACCCACATCATCTCCTCGCGTATTTCCCCTGGAACCCATACTCATCCATGGAAACGTAGTACCTAATCATCACCTATCGTCCAACCTGGAGGAGGGTCCTCACTTTCCATGGACTCCTGTAGAACTAGGCCTTCTGAATTAGATAGATGTCTCATCATCACTCTATCCAAGAGGGTAGAGGTCACAACTAAGGAAGAAAGATAGGTTTTCCCCTAACTGTCGTGCACCTCCAAATGCATCTCAGAGAACAAATGTAACACCCCAAGCTTCTACGATATGCTTCTCTTTGAATAATACAGTAGCGTGTGTTGTACGCATCTTCGAGTTCTAACACACACCACGACCAATCAAAGTTGCCGTTATGAATAGTAATACCCACTTTTGAAATTTTATAAATTTTACCTCTCAAAATGGACTTCATTTTTGGATTCATAATATCGAAATTATCCAAGGGTGAAATTTTGGTACTTTTCGGATAACTTTTATATTTTGATGAATAGAAAAAATTACTAAATTTTAATTAAAAACAACTTTTTAAATCAAAATAATTAGTAGTGATAAATAATGAATTTTAGTGGTTTTAAATTATATTTAGAATATATTTTTACCATTTAATCTAATGTTGGTCATTGTACATAATTTCACATTTAAACCGAACATAAAAAAGTGTCAATCTTTTGATAGTTATTGTTTCTTAAAAACACGCATTTTGTTTTAACAGCGGGAATTAATTTTAAATTAATAAATGATACTTCTATGTTTTGAATTTGGTAAAATATACTTCATTATTGAATTCGTAATATCAAAATTAGCTTAGGGTAAATTTTTGGTATTTTTTTGAAAACTTTCAATTTTTAATGAATAGTGAAAAACACTGAGTTACTGTTTAAAACCGGATTTTTATTTAAATAATTATTTATATTATTTAAATTTATTTTAGGTCAAAATAGATACATAATACCTATATAAATTCAATGTAATTTATTGGAGTCAGTTTATAATAATTTTAGATATATAAAAATTTTATTAAACTTTTTCACCGTCTTTTACCCACCTCCTAGGAGAATTTGTAAATTCACATAAAACTTAATTTTACCGCTTCTGTGAGTGGAATTTCAAAAATTCGAGAGACATGGTTAATATCAAGGAGTAAAATGTGGTTCAATAAGACAAAAATAATTTTTGGTGAATTGTAAATTTTTACTTTTATTTACCACGGTAAAAAGTAAATAGGGTAATTAAGGATAAAAATGATATTATTATCCTAACACATGTACTAATTATATTGTATAAGTTTAATTATACCAAAAACAACCTTAATAATAAAATATGACCCTTTAGGTCCACTTGGATTAGATTAGGACATTTATTATTATTTAATTCAAAGAAGAGTTAAAAGAGTTAAAATCAAAGTTTAATAACTAAAAAAAAATTAATATAGGGTAATACATAAGATAAATTCGATTATAAATATTAATTATAAAGATAATAATATTTCCTACATAATGGTATTTTAATTATAATTTTGAGACATTAAATAATTAAATTTATTTATGACACAATTATCATGCAGTAATTACCTTATTAATGAACGAATCAAATAAATGTTAATATAAATATTAACATAAATATAATTTCAAATTTTTTATGACATCCACGAATTTTATAGGAGAATATGACATGTTAGGATTGATTCAATGTATTTTTTTATAAGTAATCATGTTGTTATTATTTTAACAAAAAAACAAATACCAAATAGTGTCAAAATTGACATAAAATAGTTTTTAAAACAAATATTATATTATTAATTGATATAATGGTCTTAAAAATCTAAGGTTCGGCCAAAATACTTATATAATAATATATATGACATTAATGAACCAATTGGGGTTCTATTGGCAGTATATAGTATGTTTATTAACCATATAGTGTAATAATACAAGAAGACACGGTAAAAGTTAAATTATTTAACTTAAAGTTAAATCTAAATAATAAGATTAAAATGGTAACCTAAACTTGTCTAAAACCTATTGGTTGAGTTTTTTTCGACATATCCCAACCTTATACTTTAAATAATCCACTTTTTAGCCATTAGAAACCGAATATGAATTTATTATAAAAAAATATTTTATGTTTTTCTTAAGTTGTCCCTCACCACTCTTATAAAAGGGCACTCTCCTTTATCTATAATTCACACCTTCTAAGCCATTTGGCTCGGACAAACCCAGCCCAAATACACTCTAAAATATCCTACCCTCTTCCTAGAGTCCTTATTTTGATCAGAAAGCCAACCTATGGAGCACTTTTGATCAAATCAAAAGGAAGAACCCGAATAAGAGGTAATGATTTCACCACCCTCTTTCAAGTTCCTTTCTTCTTCCACTTCCTTTTTCTTTGTTGTTTCCATTATAAAATAATAACTCCAGTATATTATATATACTATGATGTTATTATAATTATGTTACAATGAAATTCATTATTCTATCCACCCTTTGAATGACATGTCACCATACGTGCATACGTACGGCTTACCGTCTCCACGTCGTGGTGTAATTGTTATTCAATACATTATTATTTGGATGGGTATAATAATGATGTGTATTTGATGTAAATAATAAATATAACATGATAATGATTATGTATATATTATATACCATCCAATTATATATTATATTAATATCAAAAGAATGATATTTTCTCTTCTGCGTACGTACGGATTCCCATCTCCACGACGTGATGAGATTCATTTCCAAGTTCACCATTCATCGACGATTATAAAAATATATATTACTAATAAGTATGTAATATATAACATAATAATACAAGTTGAAATATATATATTTATATATATAAGTATTTATGTACTTGCATATATATTATTCACTTAATTCCGTTCAATACTATGTAAAAACGGAAACAACGTTTATGCGTACGTACGGACTAATGTCTTCATAAGCGGTGTTTTCCATTTCATATATACGTCTATTATAAATTTTTTATGCTAAATATATATGATAAATAAATCATTTTTTATATTCTGGAAGTATTTAAATCATGATCAATGTGATACAATCAAGAGTAACAAGTTGAAACACGTACGATAAAGAAAGCGATTATTACCTGAAATATTAATATAACATGAAAATTATTATTAAATGGGTAGTATAAAGTCATAAATTAATAATTTATGATATCATAAATATTAATATGGTTATATTATAATTTAATAACATACTATAGTCTTCATACTGGAGGCTAAACATACCCTCGACTAAAGGAAAGTGCAAGGTAAGGAGTTTTCATCTCCCTCCTTATTCCCGTGAGATTCATGCCATATTGCCACTATTACCTTTTGTGTGGTGTATGTACTGAACATAATTGTATTATTTAGGTAATACACTTTAATTTATGTGTATTTATATATTCATTGTATGATACCTATTTCATGGGGTGTATGTTTCGTAATTTACCAAATTGGTAAGGGTAAATTTCACAATCACTTTATTATCCGAGGTTGATTTTATGTAAGTATCTATAGGGACATATTTATTATCCATGTCCATGTTCTACAGAAGTGTTTTCAAAGGGATTATTTTAAGGGACTTTTTAATAAAACATCATTTCAAATGTTTTAAATATTTATTCTTCTAAATCTTTCTCATTAATTTCCATGTATTCAAAATGGTTTTAAAGGATTTATTTATATGGACAGGAATGTTTTTAAAATGTTAATTCCTATCAAAAGTTTCAAAGTGTTATGTGACACTTTGATTCAAAAATGTCTTTAAATGAATTCTTTTCCAAATTGTGTGACTTTTAAATGATTTCAAAAAAAGATATATTTCTCTCAAATAGTTTTGATTTCATCTATGTCAGCATCCTTTGATAAATTTTACACTTGTTTGAAGTTGATTTATTATGATACATATCTTCCATACTGTATTTAAGGTTTTGTGATATGTTTGAATATGGATGAGTTATTTTTATTCCATTAATGGTTTATGATTAATGTTTTGGAATTTCGTATGCTAGTTTTAATAAAAAAAATTATGTTATATTTCATCCTCTTCTTAAGATGAATGTGTTGGACTAGTATGCTCTGAGTTGGGGTCCTGTTATAGCAGACCCTCCGGGTTGGTTTCCGGTTATTAGAGGCACTCCGGGTTGGTGACCGGTAATTAGAGGCACTCCAGGTTGGTGTCCTATTATTATAGGCACTCTGGGTTGGTGTCCGGTTATTAGAGGTACTCCGGGTTGGTGTCTGGTTATTAGAGGCACTCCGGGTTGGAGTCCGGTTGTAGAGGCTTTTCGGGTTGGGTTTTGGTTACAGTTATCCCTTAGGTCTTGGCACGAGGCCTTGACACAGAAATTAAAGTTCGACATTATACATTCCATCATTATGAAATTGGTTAGTGATATTGCATATTATTATTCGACTAGTAGAATATCCATGTGAATAAGTAAATAGCATTACTTCATTTTATTTTTGCCATATTATGCTGATGTTCAAGTTTAAAAGGATTTTGTTTTAGTTATACATTTCCTTAAATGTTTATGCTTATTTATGAAAGTTTCTGATGTATTGTTATCCTTACTGAGCATCTGATCTCACCCCTTTCTATGTTTTATTTTTCCTAGGATTCAAGAAGTGTATAGTGATTGATATGTAGGGTTAAGCAAAGGGAATAATGGCGTTAGTGAAAGAATATTTATGTTGTTTTGTATGTTATGAATTGTAATGTAACATTCATGTATGTAATCTATTATCCAAGACTGCTAAACCGATCAGTCCTTCTGGACTTGATTCATTGTAATCATGCCAATGTATTAAAATAATGCACCGACTATGGGTAACTGGGGTCGAGGCGTTACAGTTGGTATCAGAGGAAGTTTAGCAATAACCTTGGAAACTAGATTTAGATAAACTCTGATTAGAGCACATATCCCTAAGATAGACTTTGAGGATTAGTATACAAGAACTTCCTAGAATTTTGGTATTGTATAGATTTTGTGAGTTTTCCGAGCAATACATCCCTGTCTGGATACGAGCAGGTAGAGGCGGCTCTGCCACAGATGTACCTAGGGGTAAAACCCGAAAACACCTCTTTGAGCTAGAATCGAACGGGAACTGGTGCACAACAACTGTAACGACCCAAACTTTTTAAATAGTATATTAACTTACTCTTAACGATTTAATAGAGATGTTAATGGTTAATGCAGAAAGAGGAGTCGATGGCTTCATCCAGTAGACTCGAACCTTATGAAGCCCACTTATCAGAGCTTGGGAAGGAGGTGGCATCTTTGGGCTTTGCTTTGGACCAAGCCCAAGCCGAACTCCAGCGTGTCAAGCTTGAACGGAAATTCCTACGGGAGAAGTTCAAGTTAGTAGAGATTACTACTAGGGCAATGTTATCTGAGCCTCCCTCAGATTCTCTCACCATAGCACACCTTACACTTAGGTCCTATGCCGGTGTAATAAGGGGCTATGTGACAAGACCCTATCTTCTTTGTGTAATCCTTTGGGATGAATGAATTGAGATTTCTTCCTTTAGTGATGTTTGTGAAATTTCAAATGTCCGGATAATTTTTGGATGTATTTTATTGATAAATTTTGAAAAAGGGATATTTTAAAATATTTATGTAAACCCTAAATAATTAATGATGTGTAATGATTTTCAAAAAATGGTCTTATACAAAAGTGTTCAGTAAGGAATTTGGAGTCTAATAAGATCAAATTAATTTTGGATAAATAGTAAATTATGAATAGTGATTTTACGCTTAGGATTAGTAATGTGACCAAATGGATTAGTAATTTCACTCAAAGAAAGTTTTAATATAATTTACACACCTAGATTAAGTAATGTGATTCAATAAAATGGGTAAATAACGGTTTCATAAATTATTATTCAAGTATTAGTTTTTTGGGTGAATAGTGTTTTTTAATTAAAAATTTAATTAAAAATAATTAGAAAATTATTTTTACAAAAAGGACTTTATTTTTGAACTCAGAGCATCGATATTATGTTATGGTAATTTTTGGGGATTTTTCTGAAAAAAATGAATTCTCGATGAATAGTGATTTTATTTAAAAATTAAATTAAAAATACTTAGAAAATTATTTTTATAAAATGGAGTTCATAAATTTAATTAGAGCATTTATATTTGGTTAAGGTGAAATTTTGGGATTTTTCTGAGAAAGTTGAATTTTCAGTAAATAGTAAAAATACAGTTTTAGGGTTTCGGTATGTTTAATGACATCATAACTATGTCATGATGATGTCATGAGATATTTTAAGGGTTTTCCGGCCAAAGGTGATGAATTATTGTTTTGGGGGCCCCATGTGGCCTAACTCCATGGTAAATTCCATGGGAGAGCACATGGTTTTGAGAAAAGCACTTGTGAGGTGTCCCTTGGCCATTAATGCCTTATCCCCTCACTTTCCCTATAAATACCCACCCTTTCCTCCTTTAGTTTTCACTCCCAACACTACCCCAACGAAGTTCTGGTCTCCTTACCTCCCAAGGAGTCCTCCCAAGGTTCCCCCAATCCCTCAAGGTCCAAACCTTTGAGTTTTAAGAGTTACGTTTTAAGGTAAGGGATCTGACCTCTCTCTTTCTTTTCAAGTACTCTCTTTTATGTCATATCTTTTATGCTCCATTTTATTATGTGAGAGGATGTTCTTTTATATTCCTATTACTTAACTTTTCATGTTTATATGATGAGAGATCCCCTCTTACTCTCATCATTTCGTTTTATGAAAGTTTAAGTGATGCATTAGGCTGCCGAATTTTTAAGGGATTCTTTCACCCTTCTCATTTTTCAAGTTCGATTTTCATGTCAAGTCTTTCAAGTTCCTTTTTATTATGTTGGGGTATGATATCTATATCTATCATACTTATCTCTAATTATCATATGATGAGATACCTTATTTGATCTTGTCAAATCATTTTTTATTGAAGTTTAAGTGACGCTGTTAGGCTGCCGAATTTTTATAAGAGAAATCTTATATTTGTCTTACTTCCATGTTTTTCATTTCAAATGGTATGTCCTTAAAATTTCATTACCATGATTCATATCCCTTATATTATATCCCTATAATATTTTTATAGATCATTTATGAGTGGGTGACCCATGTCCCCTCTCTTTTCAACGTTTTCTAAAACCCTGTAACGTAGCCGTTATGCTGCAGAATTTTCGTCTCAAAATGCCTCTCTCTTTTTCTCAAAATTATTTTATGTTATTAAGTGAATACTCAAAGATCTTATTTCTATAGGGGTATTCACATATATATCAAAATGTTCTATTTTAAATTCTGGTATTTACATACATGAAACCCGCTTTCCCTTTCCGTGGGTTTAAAGTAACATAAAGATCATGTCTTTAAAGCAGTTTTTAAAACATTATGATTATGAAATGAAACCCATTTCTTTTATGCCATATGGGTTTTTTATGAAATGATTGATGATGATATATGTGGCTTACATGATAATAAAGTCATGTCAAGGGTGCGCCTATATAGCGCTCCAATGCATTGGGTAAATACTTAATCTCTAGAGATGACTTTTTAGACTGATACCTTGGTGAATAACCTTGGTAATTTTTAATGACACCTTGGGGATGGACCTTGGTGAAATGAAATGATTTTCAATATTAAATGTTGCATCCACATCTTCAAGTTATGAAAAATGTTGTTTTTATTATGATTTATCTCATGATTTCTTTCTCATGCCTTAAAGTTCTTTTCATGTCCTTATTGAAGTATCTCAAGTTCACATGTAAAATGTTTCTCTTGTTTCCCTTACTGGGCCTTCTGCTCACCCTTTCTTTTGATGTATGTCCTCAGGTTATGAGATGCAGTAATGAACCTAAGATGAACTTAAGGAGAAGCCTTTAAAGTGTTTAAGAAGAATGTTTTATGTTGTTTTCATGTATTATGTTCCTTGTTTCCAAGACACTAAACCTTAAAGATCCTCAATTCTGTGTAATGAAATGAAAGTTTATGTTATAAAAAGACGGGATGCTATAGTTGGTATAAAAGGATGGTTTAGTTATTTGTGGAAATTAGGATATAAAAACTTTATGAAGAACCCTATAGAAAAGTTTAAATATAGGAAAAATTCCTGGTATTTTGCTAATTATTGAGTAAGTGGTTTATCAAACAAATACATCCCTGTCTGGATACGAGCAGGTAAAGGCGGCTCTGGCACAGATGTACATAGGGGTAAAACCTGAAAACACCGCTTTGAGCTAGACTCGAACGGGAACTGGTGCACGATAATGGGCCTTGCTGCACTCTTGGTTATGACACTCTCGGGGGATATGTTTGGTTAATCACAAGCTTTTTATGAATCAATATGAAGGAATTATAGAGAAGTGTAATTGTCTAAGCATGAAGTCTTAGTTAAAAGATTCATAAATGAAATAAGTTTCTCACTAAGGTTTTATTCTTTTAGAAAATGGCGGTAAATAGGAGAAACCATGCCGATGGTGACAGTAATTCACCATGTGCTGAAGGCCCTCCGATGGAAGCTGGAATGGAAACATTCATGCGAATGATGAACCAACTGACTCAAGTTATGAGTAATAACATGAATCAAACTGAGAGGCTGACCTCACCATGAAGGGAACAACACTCTGTTGAGTCCTTCATGCGTCAATGAACACCATCATTCAGTGGATCTACTGACCCTTTGGTTACGGAATAATGGATAAGCTCTATTGAAAAGATCTCTTTTGTACTCCTTTGTTCGGAACAAGAAAAAGTCACCCTTGCTGTTTATCGCCTAGAGGGAGAAGCTAATTAGTGGTGGTCACTAGTCAAAAACACAAATCCTAGAGGAGAGATGGAAGCTATGGAGTGGGAAGAATTATAGGGAATATTCTTTAACAAGTATTTCCCTCATTCCATGAGAACGAGAATGGAGAAAGAGTTTCCCGAGCTGAAGCAGAAGGACAACGAATCTGTCGGAAGCTATGAGATGAACTTCAACCAACTTTCACGATATACCTCTATCTTTGTCATGGATCCATGCGGGAAGGTTGATAGATTTTTCGGTGGACTGATACCTCATCTGCGGAAGAATTTAGCCAATCGGGACTATGATAGCTACGAGGAGATCGTGCGGAGTGCAATGAAAGTCAAGCTAGAGTTTGGTGAGACATAGTGGTCTCATAAATCAAATGAAAAGAAGAGATCGTTAGAGCCTAGTTTAGGGAAGACTTTTGATTAGGGAAGAGGTGGAAAGCAAATGCAACTGACTACATGCAATAAATGTGGGAAGAAGAATTTGGGGAACTACTTGGTCAGAAGTGGCAAGTGCTACAAGTGTGGAAGAGGAGGCCATATTGCTCGGAATTGTCGTAGTGAGGTGAAGCCTCAACTCCCCAACACTAACGACAGAGGAAAGATGGTTCTGGACTTACCTGAATTCCATTGCTTCAAGTGTGGACAGCTTGGGCACTATGCTAATCTCTGTCCAAATCCAAGGGCAGTGGAGGCGAATCACCATCAACCTCAGTAAAGGCCAGGGGAGAAAGGTCGTGATTTTTCTATCACAACAACTAAAGTTGGAGCTCCTAATGACGTGGTAGCAGGTACTCTTGTTGTCCTCTCAAAACTAGCAACTACTTTGTTTGATTCTAGTTCTACGCATTCCTTTATTTCTTCCAAGTTTGCAAAGAATATAGAATCAATCCCTGAATTTCTTGAGGTAGAGTTGTCAGTCAAGACTCCAAGTGGGATTATCCATGCATCAACAGTGTTTAGAGACTCTAGTGTTTACTTTAGTGAGCACAATCTTATTGAAAATCTAGTATTCATTCCCATGTTGGAATTCGACGTTATACTAGGGATGGACTAGCTCTCAAATTATAATGCTAAGATCAAATGCAGAAGTAAGGAAATCTCAGTAGTCTTGAATAAACGACCTATAGTTATCTTCCAAGGAGAGATATCCAGAACTGATCCCTATCTAGAATCCCCTCCTATAGATTTATTTATGGATTTAATCGGTGATGATGAAGAAGGAAAAGGGAGCATACAAATAGAAGATGTTCCAATTGTTCAGGAATACATGGATGTGTTTCCTGAGGAGTTACCTGGGCCTCCCCCAGAAAGATAGGTAGAGTTCTCCATTGAACTCGTACCTGGATCTCAACCGATATCAAAGACCCCATATAGAATAGCAAATGTGGAGCTAGAAGAGTTAAAGAAACAACTCCAAGACTTGTTGGAGAAGGGGTTTATCCGACCGAGTGTGTCTCCTTAGGGGGCACCAGTTCTCTTTGTGAAGAAGAAGGATGGATCAATGCGGCTATGAATTGATTATAGAGAACTGAATGGGATCACAGTGAAGAACAGATATCCTCTTCCAAGAATTGATGATTTATTTGACCAACTTCGTGGGGCTCAATTCTTCTCTAAGATTGAACTTCGATCTGGTTATCATCAACTGAGGGTGAAGAGGGAAGATATTCCAAATACTGCCTTCTGATCAAGATATGGGCATTATGAGTTTACTGTTATGCCCTTCGGCTTGACTAATTCTCCTGCTATTTTCATGGATTTGATGAATAGAGTCTTTAAGTACTACCTTGATAACATTGTGGTAGTTTTTATTAATGATATTTTGATATATTCAAAAAGTCGTGAGGAGCATGAAGATCATCTGAGGGTTATTTTGAAAACTCTACGGAAGGAGAGGCTCTTTGGAATGTTCAGCAAGTGTGAGTTTTGGTTACAACAAGTGGCTTTCTTGGGGCACATCATAACCAATGAAAGAATCTCGGTTGACCCTACAAAGACAATGGTTGTGGAGGAGTGGCCTCAACCCACAACAGTAACTGAGATTCGTAGTTTCCTTGGTTTAGCGGGATATTATAGGAGGTTTTTGAAAAACTTTTCATGACTTTCTAATCCACTAACCAAGTTGACTCGAAAAGGGGTTAAGTTCATCTGGACAAAGGAATGCGAGGAAAGTTTCCAAGAGCTGAAGAAGAGGTTGGTTACTGCACCTGTGTTAACACTACCCTCTATCGGAGAAGGATTCGTTATTTTTAGCAATGCATATCTGAAAGGGCTTGGGTGCGTCCTCATGCAAAATGACAAGGTAATTGATTATGCATCACGACAGTTGAAGATTCATGAGCAGAATTATCCTACACATGATCTAGAGCTGGCGGCAGTTGTTTTTTCTCTAAAGATATGGAGGCACTATCTTTATGGGGAGAAATGTGATATATACACTGACCACCAAAGTCTAAAGTATATTTTCACACAGAAAGAATTGAACATGAGACAAAGGAGATGGTTGGAGCTTATTAAAGACTATGATTGTTCAATTCATTATCACCCTGGAAGAGAAAATAAAGTCGCGGATGCGTTAAGAAGGAAAGACCTTGTTGTTCTGGAAACAATGAGGATCCTAGGAGATCCCTTGATTAAAGATCTAGTAAAATTGGACATGGTAATTATAAGAAAAGGGATATCATCAACCCTATCCAAAATGATTTCTCAACCTTTATTACTAGAGAAGATCAAGAAGGCTCAAAAAGAAGATCATTTGCTGCAGGAGAAGTTTGAGGCTGTAAAGGATGGGAAGTTCCCTGATTTCAATATTGATCAAGAAGGTGTATTGAAATTTCGTACAAGACTATGTGTTATGTCTATTCCGGAGATAAAGAAAGAACTAATGGATGAAGCTCATATCTCTGCATTCTCTATACATCCAGGAAGCACTAAAATGTATAGAGACCTTCGTGATCATTATTGGTGGGATAACATGAAGAGGGAGATTGCTGATTACACTACAAGGTGCCTAGTGTGTCAACAAGTAAAGGCAGAACGAAAGCTTCCTAAGGGGGTATCACAACCGCTACCCATACCAGTATGGAAGTGGGATAATATCACTATGGACTTTGTAACTGGTCTCCCGAAAACATCCAAAGGAAACAATGTGATATGGGTTATTGTGGACCGTCTCACCATGACCGCCCATTTTATCTCTATTCAGGAAGATTTCTCTCTGGATCAACTTCCCAAGATATACGTAAAGGAAGTGGTGAGTCTTCATGGGGTACCACTATCCATCGTGTCTGATCGTGACCCAAGATTCACATCAAAATTCTGGAGTAGTCTTCAACATGCTCTGAATACTGAATTGAATTTTAGTACGGCCTATCATCCTCAAACTGATGGCCAATCTGAAAGGACTATTCAGACACTCGAAGACATGCTGAGATTATGATCAATGGAATTTAAAGGTGGATGGGATCATCACCTCCCATTAGTTGAGTTCTCCTATAACAACAGCTTCCATTCGAGTATTCAGATGGCACCCTATGAAGCTCTATATGGAAAGCGATGTAGAACTCCTACTTGTTGGGATGAAACTGGTGAGAGAAATCTTCTTGGGCCTGATCTCGTGCAAGAGATGACGGAACAGGTTCATGCCATCCAACAACACATAATGGCTACTCAGAGTCGGCAGAAGAGCTATGCTGACAATCGTTGAAGGGACTTGGAGTTTGGTGTTGGCGACAAAGTCTTCCTTCGAATTTCTCCATGGAAGAGAGTCATGCGGTTTGGGAAGAAAGGGAAGCTCAGCCCTAGGTACATTGGCCCCTATGAAATCCTTGATCGCATAGGAGCAGTGGCCTATCGTCTAGGACTTCCACCGAACCTAGCTCAAGTTCACAATGTCTTCCATGTATCTCTCTTGAGGAAGTACATACCCGACCCTTCGCATGTACTGAACCCAGAGGTGGTACAACTAGAACATGACCTATCTTATGAGGAGCGGCCAGTGGAGATCTTATACCGTAGAGACAAGGTTCTACGAAACAAGACTACCCACCTTGTGAAAGTGTTGTGGAGGAATCATAAATATGATGAAGCAACTTGGGAGCCTGAGGAAATGATGAAGCAAAATTACCCTCACCTTTTCGACTAGGCCTCAAGTATAAATTTCAGGGATGAAATTTCTTAAGGGGGGAAGAATGTAACGACCCAAACTTTTTAAATAGTATATTAACTTACTCTTAATGATTTAACAGAGATGTTAATGGTTAATGCAGAAAGAGGAGTCGATGGCTTCATCCTTTAGACTCGAACCTTATAAATCCCACTTATTAGAGCTTGGGAAGGACGTGGCATCTTTGGGCTTCGCTTTGGACCAAACCCAAGCCGAACTCCAGCGTGTCAAGCTTAAATGGAAACGCCTATGGGAGAAGTTCAAGTTAGTAGAGATTACTACTAGGGCAATGTTATCTGAGCCTCCCTCGGATTCTCTCACCATAGCACACCTTACACTTAGGTCATATGCCGGTGTAATAAGGGGTTATGTGACGAGACCCTAGCTTCTTTGTGTAATCCTTTGGGATGAATGAATTGAGATTTCTTCCTTTAGTGATGTTTGTGAAATTTCAAATGTCCGGATAATTTTAGCATGTATTTTATTGATGAATTTTGAAAAAAGGATATTTTAAAATATTTAGGTAAACCCTATATAATTAATGATGAGTAATGATTTTCAAAAAATGTTCTTCTACAAAAGTGTTCAGTAAGGAATTTGGAGTCTAATAAGATCAACTTAATTTTTGATGAATAGTAATTATGAATAGTGATTTTACGCTTAGGATTAGTAATGTGACCAAATGGATTAGTAATTTCACTCAAAGAAAGTTTTAATATAATTTAGACACCTAGATTAAGTAATGTGATTCAATAAAATGGGTAAATAATAGTTTCATAAATTATTAGTCAAGTATAAGTTTTTTTGGGTGAATAGTGTTTTTTAATTAAAAATTTAATTAAAAATAATTAGAAAATTATTTTTATAAAAAGGACTTTATTTTTGAACTCAGAGCATCGATATTATGTTATGGTAATTTTTGGGGATTTTTCTGAAAAAATGAATTCCTGATGAATAGTGATTTATTTAAAAATTAAATTAAAAATATTTAGAAAATTATTTTTATAAAATGGATTTCTTAAATTTGATTAGAGCATCGATATTTGGTTAAGGTGAAATTTTGGGATTTTTTTGAGAAAGTTGAATTTTCAGTGAATAGTAAAAATACTGTTTTAGGGTTTCGGTATGTTTAATGACATCATAACTATGTCATGATGATTTCATGAGATATTTTAAGGGTTGGCTAGACAAGGGTGATGAATTATTGTTTTGGGGGCCCCATGTGGCCTAACTCCATGGTAAATTCCATGGGAGAGCACATGGTTTTGAGAAAAGCACTTGTGAGGTGTCCCTTGGCCATTAATGCATTGTCCCCTCACTTTCCCTATAAATATCCACCCTTTCCTCCTTTAGTTTTCACTCCCAACTCTCCCCCAACGAGGTTCTGGTCTCCTTACCTCCCAAAGAGTCCTCCCAAGGTTCCCCCAAGCCCTCAAGGTCCAAACCTTTGAGTTTTAAGAGTTACGTTTTAAGGTAAGGGATCTGATCTCTCTCTTTCTTTTCAAGTACTCTCTTTTATGTCATATATTTTATGCTCCATGTTCTTATGTGAGAGGATGTTCTTTTATATTCCTCTTACTACCCTTTTCATTTTTATATGATGATAGATCCCCTCTTACTCTCATCATTTCGTTTTATGAAAGTTTAAGTGACGTCGTTAGGCTGCCGAATTTTTAAGGGATTCTTTCACCCTTCTCATTTTTTAAGTTCGATTTTCATGTCAAGTCTTTCAAGTTCCTTTTTATTATGTTGGGGTATGATCTATATATCTATCATACTGATCTATTATGATTATATTATGAGATACCCTATTTGATCTTGTCAAATCATTTTTTATTTAAGTTTAAGTGACGTCGTTAGGCTGCCGAATTTTTATAAGAGAAATCTTATTTTTGTCTTACTTCCATGTTTTTCATTTCAAATGGTATTTCCTTAAAATTTCATTACCATGATTCATATCCCTTATATTATGTCCCTATACTATTTTTATAGATCATTTATGTTTGGGTGACCCATGTCCCCTCTCTTTTCAACGTTTTCTAAAACCCTGTAACGTAGCTGTTATGCTGCAGAATTTTCGTCTCAAAATGCCTCTCTTTTTTTCTCAAAATTATTTTATGTTATTAAGTGAATACTCAAAGCTCTTATTTCTATAGGGGTATTCACATATATATCAAAATGTTCTATTTTTAAATTCTGGTATTTACATACATGAAACTCGTTTTCCCTTTCTGTGGGTTTAAAGTGACATAAAGATCATGTCTTTAGAGCAGTTTTTAAAACGTTATGATTATGAAATAAAACATATTTCTTTTATTCCATATGGGTTGTTTATGAAATTATTGATGATGATATATGTGGCTCACATGATAATAAAGACATGTCAATGGTGTGCCCAGATAGCGCTCCAATGCATTGGGTAAAGACTTATTCTCTAGAGATGACTTTTTAGACTGATACCTTGGTGAATAACCTTGGTAATTTTTAATGACACCTTGGGGATGGACCTTGGTGAAATGAAATGATTGTCAATATTAAATGTTTCAGCCACATCTTCAAGTTATGAAAAATGTTATTTTTATTATGATGTATCTCATGATTTCTTTCTCATGCCTTAAAGTTCTTTTCATGTCCTTATTGAAGTATCTCAAGTTCACATGTAAAATGTTTCTCTTGTTTCCCTTACTGGGCCTTCTGCTCACCCTTTCTTTTGATATATGTCCCCAGGTTATGAGATGCAGTAATGAACCTAGGATGAACTTAAGTAGAATCCTTTCAAGTGTTTAATAATAATTTTTTATGTTGTTTTCATGTATTATGTTCCTTGTTTCTAAGACACTAAACCTTAAAGATCCTCAGTTCCGTGTAATGAAATGAAAGTTTATGTTATAAAAAGACAGGATGCTATAACAACGGGCCTTGCTGCCCTCTTGGTTATGACACTCCCGGGGGATATTCTTAGGATAATTCTCATTTTCATTACAAACCATTGTGAAGGGATTATGAGTATATACTTACTCAAAGAAAACATTTTTATGATTATGGAATATATCCATAAACTGTTTAATTTTTGTTAAGTTTTTTACAAGGTTGGGATTAGGTATTGTTATTCATAAACTAATCTAGTGAATGCCATTATTTAGAAATGGCACCCAGTAGAAGGAATGAGAACTCCAGCAATACACATGATCCAAAGAGTAAGAAGGATCATATGTTTCATGGTCTTAATCCAGAATTTATAATGGAAATAGTCTCCCACGTATTATCATCATATGAAGAAATAATATCATGTGTTGATAAGATAAGTAAATAATTCTCGGATTCCTATGTCTTTGAAGGGAAGCCAGAGAAGGAAAGGATGGTAGAGAGAAGAACAGATAAAGGGAATAAGGTAAAGAAGTCTTTTCCCATATGTGATAACTGTACAAAGAATCACCTTGGAAAATTCTTGAAGGTAATGGGAGTATGTTATAAGTGTAGAGAAAAAGGACACCAAGTACATTACTGAAAGGGTAAGAAAAAGGTTTCAAATGTACAATGCTTCATCTACAAGGAGTTTGGATACTACGTGAACCAATGTCCCAATCATCAGACTATGATTCAAATAATGCTATTTGATAATAATGAAGTTATGATACTACCACAGATTAAGAGGAATGACTTGTGTTATTATGTTTTTATTTTTTAATTATTTCATTGATGTGTTGTATCAATGATATACTAAAAATAAATAAGGATTGTACTGCAGTAATATTTCATTGAGGATTTGAGATTTTATGGTACTATGAAAAATGACTCTACAGTGAGTTAAAATTTTTGGAAATTACATGGTTGAAGGAAAGATAAACCTTAATATGGTCCTAATATTGAGGTACTGATTTTGTAATAATATATGGTTGATTTGGGTAAATTATATTGGATATTCTTGACTACCTTGAAACTGATTAAAGATTTGTATATTCCATCATTGTTGGAGTTTACAACATTTTTGGATGGATGAAGTATATCAAGTATTCTATAATGAATAACGGAGCATGAATGTAATCAATAAGGTTTTATGGTAATTCAGGATGTTTTAGTGTTTTAAAAGAATATATGATGAAGGTATTCACATGCTATTATGGGGTAAAAAGGATCTACATTATGTTTACCTTTCATATAAATTTTGGACTAAGAGATTACATAAGTATTTTGGATAAGTCTAAAGGTTGGAAGGGATTAAGTTTGAAAAGTTATTTTTGGATTTTTATAAAAGGAAAACACACAGACCGTGTGACGACTCGTCGCGTCGGACAAAGCTGTGGGAATCGAACCCACAACCATAGTGCAATTGGGATTTATCGCCTTCCACTGGACTACGAGATGTTCCTGGATGGTATAATGTTGTTTTTTTTTAAAGGTCTGATATGTGAATTATAAATTCATTATATTTGGAACCCTAATATGTTTTATTTTCGGTCACCTTCATACTTACCACTCTTTATTTTCAATAGAGGCCTCATTAATCTATTTTTTGATGTGGGATTTCAACTAAGATATTTTTGAAATGTCAACCCCAAGTTTCCAATACCGAGTATAAATTTCAAGGACGCAATTTATTGAAGGAGGGGATAATGTAACACCCCAAGCTTCTACGGTACGCTTCTCTTTGAATAATATAGTAGCGTGTGTTGTACGCAACTTCGAGTTCTAACACACACCACGACCAATCAATGTAGCTGTTATGAATAGTAATACCCACTTTTGAAATTTTATAAATTTTATCTCTCAAAATTGACTTCATTTTTGGATTCAGAATATCTAAATTAGCCAAGGGTGAAAATTTGGTACTTTTTTGATAACTTTCATATTTTGATGAATAGTGAAAATTACTAAATTTTAATTAAAAACAACTTTTTTAATCAAAATAATTAATAGTGATAAATATTGAATTTGAGTGGTTTTATATTATATTTAGAATATATTTTTTCCATTTAATCCGATTTTGGTCAATGGACATAATTTCACATTTAAACCGAACATAAACAAGTGTCAATCTTTTGATAGTTATTGTTTCTTAAAAACACGCATTTTGTTTTAACAGCGGGAATTAATTTTAAATTAATAAATGAAACTTCTATGTTTTTAATTTTTTAAAATAGACTTCATTATTGAATTCATAATATCAAAATTATCTTAGGGTAAATTTTTGGAATTTTTCTGAAAACTTTCAATTTTTGATGAATAGTGAAAAACACTGAGTTACTGTTTAAAACCGGCTTTTTATTTAAATAATTATTTATATTATTTAAATTTATTTTAGGTCAAAATAGATACATAATACCTATATTAATTCAATGTAATTCATTGGAGTTAGTTTATAATAATTTTAGATATATAAAAATTTTATTGAACTTTTTCACCGTCTTTTACCCACCTCATAGGAGAATTCGTAAATTCACATAGAACATAATTTTACCGCTTCTGTGAGTGGAATTTCGAAAATCTGAGACACACGGTTAATATCAAGGAATAAAATGTGGTTCAATAAGATAAAAATAATTTTTGGTGAATAGTAACTTTTTTACTTTTATTTACCACGGTAAAAAGTAAATAGGGTAATTAAGGGTAAAATGATATTATTATTACCCTAAAACATGTCCTGATTCTATTGGATAAATTTAATTCGACCAAAAACAACCTTAGTAATAAAATATGACCCTTTAGGTCCACTTGGATTAGATGAGGACATTTATTATTATTTAATTCAAAGAAGAGTTAAAAGAGTTAAAATCAAAGTTTAATAACTAAAACATTTTTAATATATGGTTATACATAAGATAAATTCAATTATAAATATTAATTAGAAATCTAAGACGATTTAATACATAATGGTATTTTAATTGTAATTTTTAAACATTAAATAATTAAATTTATTTATGACACAATGATGATGCAGTAATTACCTTATTAATGAAAGAATCAAATAAATGGTAATATAAATATTAAAATAAATATAATTTCAAACTGTTATGACATCCACGAATTTTATAGGTGAATATGACATGTTATGATTTATTCAATGTATTTCTTTTTTGAATTAATCATGTTGTTATTATTTTAACAAAAAAACAAATACCAAATAGTGTCAAAATTGACATAAAATAGTTTTTAAAACAAATATTATATTATTAATTGATATAATGGTCTTAAAAATATAAGGTTCGGCCAAAAGACTTATATAATAATATATATGACATTAATGAACCAATTGGGGTTCGATTGGTAGTATATAGTAAGTTTATTAACCATATAGTGTAATAATACAACAAGACACGGTAAAAGTTAAATTATTTAAATTAGAGTTAAATCTAAATGATAAGGTTAAAATGGTAACCTAAACTTATCTAAAACCTATTGTTTGAGTTGTTTTTGACCTATCCCCACCTTATAATTTAAATAATCAACTCTGGAGCCATTAAAAACTGAATATGAATTTATTATAAAAAAATATTTTATGTTTTTTCTAAGGTGCCTCTCACCCCTCTTATAAAAGGGCACTCCACCTTCTCTCTAATTCACACCTTCTAAGCCATTTGGATCGGCCAACCCCTGCCCAAATACACTCTCAAATATCCTCCCCTCATCCTAGAGGCCTTAGTTTGATCATAAATTCAACCTAAGGATCACTTTTGATCAAATCAAAAGGAAGAAACAAAGAAGAGGTAATGATTTCACCACCCTCTTTCAAGTTCCTTTCTTCTTCCTCTTCCTTTTACTTTTTTGTTTCCATTATAAAATAATAACTCTAGTATATTATATATACTATGATGTTATTATAATTACGGTACAACCAAATTCATTATTCTATCCACCCTTTGAATGCCATGTCACCATATGTGCGTACGTACGGCTTACTGTTTCCACGTCGTGGTGTAATTGTTATTCAATACATTATTATTTTGATGGGTATAATAATGATGTTTATTTGATGTAAATAATAAATATAACATGATAATTATTCTTTATATATTATATACCATCCAATTATATATTATATTAATATCAAAAGAATGATATTTTCGCTCATGCGTACGTACGGATTATCGTCTCCACGACGTGATGAGAATCATTTCCAAGTTCACCATTCATCGACGATTATAAAAATATATATTACTAATAAGTATGTAATATATGAAATAATAATGCAAGTAGAACTATATATATTTATATATATAAGTATTTATGTACTTACATATATCTTATTCACTTACTTCCGTTCAATACTATGTAAAACGGAAACTACCATTATGCGTACGTATGGACTACCGTCTCCATAAGAGGTGATTTCCATTTCATATATACGTCTATTATTAATTTTTTATTCTAAATATATATGATAAATAAATCATGTTTTATATTCTGGAAGTATTTAAATCATGATATATGTGATACAATCAAGAGTAACAAGTTAAAACACGTACGATAAAGAAAGTGATTATTACCCGAACTATTAATATAACATGGAAATTATTATTAAATGGGAAGTATAAATTCATAAATTAATAATTTATGATATCATAAATATTAAAATGGTTATGGTATAATTTAATAACATACTATAGTATTCATACAGGAGGCTAAACGTACCCTTGACTAAAGGAAAGTGCAAGGTAAGGGGTTTTCATCTCACTCCTTATTCCCATGAGATTCTTGCCATATTTCCACTATTACTGTTTGTGTGGTGTATGTGCTGACCATAATTGTATTCTTTATGTAATACACTTTAATTTATGTGTATTTATATATTCATTATATGATACCTCTTTCATGGGGTGTATGTTTCGTAAGTTACCAAATTGGTAAGGGTAACTTTCACAATCTCTTTATTATCTGAGGTTGATTTTACGTAAGTATCTACTGGGACATATTTATTATCCATGTCCATGTTTTACGAAAGAGTTTTCAAAGGGATTCTCTTAAGGGACTTTTTACTAAAACGTCATTTCAAATGTTTTAAATATTTATTCTTCTAAATCATTCTCATTAATGTCCATGTATTCAAAATGGTTTTAAAGGTTTTATTTATATGGACATGAATGTTTTTAAAATGGTAATTCCTTTCAAAAGTTTCAAAGTGGTATGGGAAACTTTAATTCAAAAATGTCTTTAAATTACTTCTTTTCCAAATTGTGTGACTTTTAAATGATTTCAAAAAAAGAGATATTTCCCTCAATTAGTTTTGATTTCATCTATGGTAACATCCTTTGATAAATTTTTCACTTGTTTTAAGTTGATTTATTATGATACATATCATCCATATTGTATTTAAGGTTTTGTGAAATGTTTAACTATAAATGATTTATTTTTATGCCATTAATTGTTTATGATTAATATTTTGGAATTTCGTATGATAGTTTTAATACAAATGTTTATGTTATATTTCATCCTCTTCTTAAGATGAATGTGTTGGACTAGTATGCTTCGGGTTGGGGTCCAGTTATAGCAGACCCTCCGGTTTGGTGTCTGGTTATTAGAGGCACTCCGGGTTGGTGTCTGGTTATTAGAGGAACTTCGGGTTGGTGTCCAGTTATTAGACGCACGTCGGGTTGGTGTCCGGTTATTAGATACACTCAGGGTTGGTGTCCGGTTATTAGAGGCACTCCGGGTTGGAGTCCGGTTATAGAGGCTCTCCAGGTTGGGTTCCAGTTACAGTTATCCCTTAGGTTTTTCCATGAGGCCTTGACACAGAAATTAAAGTTCGGAATTATGCATTCCATCATTATGAATGTGTTTAGTGATATTGCATGTGATTATTCGACTAGTAGAACATCCATGTGAATAAGTAAATGGAAGTAGTTCATTTTATTTTTTCCATATTATGATGAAGTTCAAGTTTAAAAGTATTTTGTTTTAGTTATACATTTCCTTAAATGTTTATGCTTTTTTATGAATGTTTCCACTGTATTGTTATCCTTACTGATCATCTGAGCTCACCCCTTTCTATGTTTTATTTTTCCCAGGATTCAAAGAAGTGTATAGTGATTGATATAAAGGGTAAAGCCAAGGGAATAATGGCATTCATGAAGGATTATTTATGTAGTTTGGTATGTTATGAAGTGTAATGTAACATTCATGTATGTAATCTATTTTCCAAGACTGCTAAACTGATCGGTCCTTCGAGACTTGATTCCTTGTAATCATGCCAATGTATTAAAATAATAAACCAACTCTGGGTAACTGGGGTCGGGGAATTACAACAAAGCCATGAGCTACCACCCACCACTGGCCTCCTGCACTGCCTGTATCTGAGTCTTCTTACTCAGTGCATCAGCAACTAAATTTCCCTTACCAGGTGTATAGGCCAGCTCAAAATCAAAGGACTAAAGGTATTAAACCCTCCTTCACTGTCTCAAATTCAAGTCACATTGAGTAAAGATATACTTGAGACTTTTATGGTCGATGAAAACCACAAAATACTCTCCCAAGAGATAATGTCTCCAACATCACAACACATGAACAATGGAAGCCAACTCGAGATCATGCGTCAGGTAATTCCTCTCATGTGTCCCCAACTTCCGAGACCCATATGCAACAACTTGATCTCCTTGCCTCAACACAGCTCCAAGACCAATAGCTGATGCATCACAGTAAACTGTATAACTCTTTCCCTGTTCTGGGAGTATCAGGACTGGTGCTGATGTCAACCTTCCTTTCAGGTCCTGAAAGGCTATCTTGCAAGCTTTTGACCAAAAGAACTTCAAACCCTTCTTAGTCAAACCCATCATCAATGCTGCTAAGCGGGAGAAGTCCTAGATGAAGCGTCTGTAGTAACCAGCGAGCCCTAAGAAACTCTGTATCTCAAACACGTTCTTAGGCTGCTCCTAGGAAAATACTTCTCTTACCTTCTTTGGGTCTAGTACAACTCCTGCCTCTGAGATGATATGACCAAGGAAGTGAATCTGGTCCATCCAAAAGTGGCACTTTGAGAGCTTAGCATATAGTCGATGCTCTCTTAGTGTAGTAATCACGATATCAAGATGGGTGGCATGGTCATGTCGAGTGTGAGAGTAAACCTAGATGTCATCCATGAATACTACCACAATAGAATCTAGATAAGGATGGAACACACTATTCATCAGAGCCATGAAAACTTCTGGTGTGTTCGTAAGTCCGAACGGCATCACCAAGTATTCATATAGAACATACCTACTCTTGAAGGCTGTTAGAGGTATATCAGATGGTCTAATGCGCAAATGATGATATCTGGATCATAATTCAATCTTTGAAAACACTCGTCCACCTAGAAGTTGATAAAAAATATCATCAATCCAAGGCAAGGGATATCGGTTCTTGACCGCCAACTTGTTCAGCTTCCGATAATCCACACATAGTCTGAGGGTACCGTCTACCTTCTTTACAAAAAGGATAGTAGAAACCAAAGGAGAAGTACTGGGTTGGATAAAACCCTTTGACTATAACTCCTCTAACTATATCTTGAGCTCCTGTAACTCAGGTGTAGTCATCCTATAAGGAGGAATTGATACCGGTGCTTCTCATGGAACAAGCTCAATAGAGAAATCCACCTCTCACTCTAGAGGTACACCTGAAAAATTGTTCGGGAAGACATCCCTGAAACAATCCACTACTGGAGGGAAATCCTTCTGACAAGTCCCATGATCATCCAGATATAAACTCTCAATCTGGGTTGTGACTCCACCTCGCCCACGATGATCTATCCCAGCTCGACTCGCCTGAACATCCCACTCAACCTTGTATAGAAACTCTCCGCCCTTTGGTGATGTGAAACTCACCCTGCGATGATAGAAATCTACAAAGGCTCGAAAGGGAACCAACCAGTCCATCCCAAGAATGACATCATAGCTCATCATCTCTAAGACATAGAGGTCCCATAGAAAGTGACACCCACCAACCTCTATGGGGCACTCCCTGAACTGACGCACACTAGCAGTTCTAGTTCCCAACGGAGTGTCTAGTGTCATAAGAGCCGAAGAAAAAAAACATATATCCCAAGGCTCTCCACAACGGGCACAGATATGAAACTATGTGTAGCACCCGTATCAAAAAGTATTGAAGATAAAATAGAATCTACTAGAGTAGTACCTCTGACAGTAGATGTTCTGGGATCCTGCTCCTACTAGGTCTGTTGCACTACATATGCCTGCCCAATGTCGTGGCCCTACGACACAGCATGGCTACCCTGAGCTGTCCCACCATATTACCTCTTAGATCCTAGTGTCTGGCTACCACGGCCACGAACACCATCACAGCCTACACACCCTGAAATATATCATTTTACCCACTGGTAAGAAGTTTCTGGTCCTACTCCCGCACACGGAGTCTGTACAAAACCCCTCTCACTAGTCACTGGTGGAAACACCCTGCAAAAGTGTTGCAGATGACTCATCATGCCGCAAGCTCAGCACTCCACTAGATCACGTGGGCACTACAGTCTCTTGTGCCCCTCTTTACCACACTGCTAGCACATGACCTGGCCACTTGAAACATTCTTCTGGCTAGTACTGCCACTGTGAGAGAAATGTATTCGTCTCTTTCTCTTACCGGCAGAAATAGTACCAGAAATTAGTGTCGAACCACCCTGGCCTACACCACTAGCTTCCCGAAGGTTTCTCTCAGTAATCAGCGCCTATTTCACAATATCATGTACTGAAGGAATCTTGAAAACATTCACCAGTGCTCGGATGTCATACTAAAGACCATCCTCAAAGTGTCTAGCCCTCAACGTCTCATTACCCACCAGAATAGGTGAAAAACGCTGAAGCTCGGTGAAACGAGTAGAATAATCCATCACCGACATAGCGCTCTACTGCGGGTTCATGAACTCTCAATCTCGATCAGCCCTCATCATCTCTGGGAAGAATAAGTGATTGAAATATGTCTGAAAATATTTCCACACCATGTCTCTGTGATGCTCTGTCTGAGTGGTAACATCCCACCACCTCTTGGAAGAATCACGCAGCATATAAGTCGCGAGCTTGACCCTCCGCCCTGGAGGCGTCTCTAGATGCTCGAAAATAATCTATATAGACCCCAACCAAGACTCTGCAGCCTATGGCCTACCATCCCTTGAAAACGTAGGTGGATGCTACTACTGGAATATACGAGTCAGCTCGGCCATAGATTTGGAAGCCGGTGGTGCTCCCTGAAAGGTCTGCATGAACCACATAAAGCCTTCACGGAACTACACCTCTGCGCCTGTGTCCGGTATCACGGCCAGTGCCGCATATGGATCTGCTGGAGGATCCACTGGTAGCCCATGGCCTACCATATCTGGAGTAAAATCGTTGCCGCTCTCCTGGCTTACAACGTGTGGTCATCTTGGTGGCATGACTCTACAAGGTCAAACGCACACCTTAGATCAAGATTATCAAAGACTGAAAAACGAAGGGACCAATAGGAGAACAGGAGGAAGAAGGCATTCATGATTTGAAAAACATGACTACACGGTGTGTATACAGACTACATGGTGTGTACCTGACTTTTCATCCCCTGCCCAGGTCCTTCTACACGGCTAAGCCACATGGATCCCGTTGAACAAAACTACATGGCATGTATATAATCTACACGGTGTGTACGGTGTAATTTTCCAACTGCCTGTGTCATTCATTACACGGCAGACTACTCAGCTTGATACTACACGACATGTTACACCCGCACACGGCATGTACACCACCCCATTTTCCTAGCCACATGGATAAGTCCACAAGGTCTATCCTCGGATAAGACTATACAGCGTGTCCCAAAGGTACACTGCGTGTATGAGACGAGCTTCGCTAACCCGTGTTGTTAGTTACACGGCCAGATACACATCTCACACTACACGGCATATTCCATATACACACGGCGTGTACAAGAAAGGATTATACCGACCCATTTTGTTAGTTACATAGCCGGATCCCAGGTTAGACTACATGGAGTCTTCCATAGTGGACATGGCATGTATGTCTTAAGGTATCCTCCGTCCGTGTTTGTTAGTTACACGGGTGGACTCCGGGTCATCACTACATGGCATGTACATCCGTTACATGGGGTGTTTTCCTCCAAGAATTTCCCTTCCTCGTGTCCCCGCCCACACGGTCCTTGACACGGGAAGATACTACACGGCGTGTACTTAGGGTACACAGTGTGTACTCAAAAAGTTCTCTTTTCTTCCCAAACAGAAGAACACACGGCGTGTGTCTGGGGAACTACACGATGTGTATACTGGGTTGTCTGGATAGTACGCCTCTAAAACTACTCTGAAACCCAAAAAATACTAAAAACAACACCTAAGTTCCAAATTCCGACACGTGAGGGCCCATACTCCCCACGAATCAAATTTTGATATCTTATATGTGTTAAGACAAGATAAACAGTCAATGATCCACCAAATTTTGGTCAATGAGGGCCCATACTCCCCAAAAAACAATGTTTGGCGTCCATTCCTCCAAGGCCTCACACAAACATAACCTATCACATAGAAGTTATTTATCAAAGCAGCTATCACAATAGCATGCTTTTCTAGCACAACAACTATCACAATAACATGCAATTTCTAATGCACCTACATGGCATGGAACCATGCATGGAATGTGATTTCTAGCATGTGCCTAAATGATGCATGAGATGGAATACACTCATCTCATCGAGTTGCAACTAAATAGAACCCATGGATAACATATAAACAGTACAATCCCAAGTGTGTCACCCAATGGTGAAAATCAGATCAACTGTAAATTGCAAAATCAATAAAATTGCAATACGAAGTAAATTGGATTTTCCCTGTACACGGGTTAGCTACTCCCAGGGACAACTTATTACCAACTACATTTCCATCATATCCCTGACTAAGGATCCAAATAGTAAGTCAAAGAAAAGATCCCCTTTGATACCACTTTGTAATATCCCGGGCCCGGGTGCCACTCAACGGGTGCCTGGACCTAGTTGGTCACACGACCTCAAGCGCATTTCCCCAAACACCCGAGGTTGCCGACTAGCAGCGAGGGCCAAGGTCTGATAGTGGGGAAACTATTCCCTCATTTGTCAAAGTGTAACACAACAGAAAAAAATAAATAAATTACAAAAACAGTAGAAGCAATTAACCATACACATTTAAAATAAACAACTGCAGTAAACGATACCAACGGTTATATAGATAATGATGAAACATGTCTCATGTTCTAAGAAAACAGCCAGCACATGTTACACAGCAGTATGGTACAATACAATGCAAAGTACAGAGTTCAGCAAAGCAAAACAAAACAGCCGGCAGCATCGCGAGCCCAAGCTCGGTCCCATGATCTCCTACTCCTCAGCAAAAAATCAAGTACCTATATAGGGACCCTTTCCCTTATCCTCACCTGCAGAAACATAATCATTTTGGACCAAATACATGACCCAAATAGGGTGTGAGAAATAAATCCCAATAGGCACCCACCAAAGGCTCGTGCCCAACTATGTGAAAATATGCAACAACAGTGTGCAGTAATAAATGCAATAAACTAAGAAGTACTCAAAAGTAACTAAATTTGTCATTTATATTTCCATTCTTAGTATTCATTTTATACATTTAATATTAGACATCACCTCGGTGAATACTCTAAGTAAATAGTCAGTGTCCCCAGACATGTAAAATCTTACCCTTAGGAAACCAGAATCATAACCCGCAGGTAATTGCCCACAGGCATAACAGATATTTCCCTCAGGTGTACGAAGTGTTGCCCTCAGGCACATAGTCTATTGCCCACAGGCACGAAAGAAGTTTCCCTCGGGCTAAAATAACCACTACCCTCAGGCTTAAGGTAACACTACCCTCAGGCAAAGAAAGTAATCGAGCCATGCCAAACATATAAACAGTCTATACACATGAAATTTATCTCAAGGCAATTAAATAAACATTATTACAATGGCATACCCTCAGGTATCCTGGCCAAACGGCTAAACAGAGGAATGCACCCCCGGGGTGGTCCTGGATCCAAGAAGTGATGCCAAACAACAATTTATTATCACATTTAATTACCTATTAAATTATAGGTATTCAAAACATCCAATGCCTCTGCCACACGACACCCCAACATGGGTTCGTAGCTCAACGGTACTCAGAAATGCACAACTGTTGGAATTTAAACACCAAGCCACCTACCTTAAACACCACTGAACGGTATACATGAACGTCGCTTCTAGAAACGCCCAAAGATGACATAGATCTGGGGTAGAAGAAAACCCGTTCAAACTTAAATAACTTTCCCTCAGGAAATAATTGGTAAGAACGGCTTAAGGAGAAGGAGAGGTTTACCTATACGGTTCCAACGAGATCGACAGAGGTGGAAACGGATTCCCGGCGTGCGATATGGAGCTCCTCGAAGGTTCTTCTCTCTCTATCGCGACTCCTCCTCCAAGTTCTATGCCTTCCCTGTGAACAGGGGAGGCTAATTCCCATTTTAAGAGAAAAAAACTGACTACACGGCATGTACTATTGGGTAGACAGTGTGTAGTTTTCATTTTTTTTAATTGTTCCTTCAGCGTCTTCTCGCCATCGTGGCACTTTTCATCTATCGACGTGACTACACGGCGTGTCTTCATGAGTAAACGGAGTGTACTATCGCTCAGCTGGCCACCACCTTACTATTCACCTTCCAACTTACTACACGGCGTGTAAAGGACCACTACACTGCATGTAGTTGGTTTTTACACCTTCCATCGCCAACATGGCTACACACCCTGTGTACTCATCCCACACGGCCAAAGTATATAGCGTGTGGAAAAGTACACGGTGTGTAGTCCCAACATTTAGGATTTTTCCCCATTTTCCTTATTTTCTCAAAAACACTTAAGGAAAAGAGAAAAGAAGAAACTCGTACCTCAAAAATAAGAACTGGTTTTTTACATCGGATGTTTGTTGGAGGCAAGTAAATAGTTGATCTCGCGTGTTTTTTTGCGAGGATTACCACAGTACGAACCGTTTGGATGTGCGGAGTCTCTTTAGAAATATCATTAAATGAGGAATCATGAAAGGTGCTCCGGTGGTGGTTCTTCTTGCTATGTTTGGAAGCGAATCACTTCGTGTGAGATCGTGTTCGATCCTGTGTGAGTGAAGTTGATGTCTAAAGAGTTGTAAGTGGTCGTTATAGGGCCGTAGAGGAAGAAGGATGGAGAAATTACGTTTTCTACCTTCATGCTGATGTTGGGTGTCATGTACACTCTATCCATTGGGCTACAGATGTGGTATACTCTAGGAGTATATGGGAATTCTTGGAGGTACATGGTGTGGTTTGTACCCAAGGATGTTTGTGTCCGTGGTTTGGAGATGAGATAGGGACACACATTGTGTGGGAACCTTGTGGGTGTCGTGTTCTGCTTTACATAACTTTGACCTCTCGAGACGTAGAGGTTCCTCCTGTTCTCGATGGTTTCAACCAACAGGGTTGAGTGGGTTCCATGGTTCTGTTCTAGCTGGTTTGGCTGGCAGAGTTGTTTTGGTTCCCCTGTTCTTTCAGCTGAGAGGGTTTTCATTGTTGTGTCCCTTTCACCAGAATGTGACATCGTTTACGGCTACGTGCATTCGTATAGTTTGGGTGTGCTCCCACTTTTTGGAGTGAGTTGTCTCGGTCTGCTTCGACAATAGATTCAGCAGATTGGAGCATTTATCACCCCAAGAGGCCCGGGGAAATCCTCATGTCCCTTCGTGTTCCTTGGTTGGGTTATTTGGGTATCGTTGTGAGAAACACATTACGTGGGCACCGATCCTCTACCCAAGAGGTTGTTTCCAGTAGGGTACGGAACCCCCAATGAGCCCTGGGCGCAGACTCCCTAGTTCTGTATCAAGATCATATCATCCTTCCGCGATCTATCATGACGTGTTTCCCACTACATGTTCCTGTTACTAGTGGTGTACCATATATCAGGGATGGCGAGTGAGGTACCATCTAGCAGTAATGTCCAGTGGTGTACCATCCAACAGGGATGGCCAGTGGGGTACCATCCAGCAGGGATGACCAGAGCAGATCCGGGTCTCCCTCCAGCGGATTACCCTTTTGCAGGGTTGGGTAGTGGGAACCCGTCGACTTTGAGAAGACCTCTCGACTGTGTGACAGTGACGAGGGGTGTCTTGACGTTCCCCCAGAAACCTCAAGTACGAGGGGAGCTTTCCCCACTAAGATGCATCCTTGTGGCGCGGCCTAAAACCATACGGGCGAGTCAGTTCCGCCCAAAGCGGATAGTGTCAAGGTGCGTTGATTTGATCCCCTTGGCTTGCAGTTCGAGGCAGATGTATGGATACTGGGAATCGATGGTTTTTACTTCTGGGACTCTTGGATACTCACTTTCTTAGGCTGAGCTACGGGGTGGAGATCCCCTTGCGATCTTGTTCAGGTTTATTGACAGAACATATATATATGTATATACCATGTTCCAGTACCCACTCCTTGGGTTTTGGTAACTCTCCTTCCAGGAGAGGCGAAGACGCGTGGGGTATGCCATGTGATTTCCGTGTCTAGATTCTCGTGGTTGGACGAGCCTACTATCCTGATATAGGTAGCGAAGACTCGATGATAAGTTCATCTTCTCACCGCTTCTAGATCCTTGTGTTTGGACGATTCTACTTCCTTCCTCTTGTCGGGTTGAGTCGTACTTTTTACTGCACCATCGGTTATACTCCTTTACTTTTCCTTGTTCTATCTACTGCTCACATTTTCAGTACATCCTTTATTTCTCCCTTGAGCCTCTGGGGAGTCCTAATGAGTATTTTTATACTCACCCATGCTTGGGCTTTTCCCATACTTTGTGTGCCCTTGCAGAAGATGGAAAGGTTGGTCATGACTTCAGTGGAGCTTAGGAGTTCGGGATCTTGGACCACGTGCAGTGGTCGTAGTCCGGTTCCAGGTGTGGGACTCTCCCATCTTTTTACTTTTGTTTACCTGTTGCCGGGTTGTGGCACTTTTCTGTTATGGGGCGTGTTTTTCACTTTTCCTTTTCTGTTTACCTTCATCTTTTACATTGTACTGTTTAGAGGTCGATGTACTTTTTGTGGTTTTTTATATCAGTTAGTACTTTACTTTTCCTTTTACTCTTCACTTCAGCATTGAGTGGGTTGTGTGTGTGTACAGGTACTCAGGAAAAGGCCTCCCCAAGTTGTTTAGCCTTCGGCGCTTGTCGCCAGCCCCTGGCCTATGGAGGCAGGATTGGGGTAGTTGCTGCTCGAGCCCAGGTAGGGTCGGGTCGTGACACACCATTACAACAGATATGCTTTAACTACTACTTAAAATAATTATATTATATTCTTAGTGTTCAACGAAAGATTTCAAATAAACCCGTTGTTTCATATCAGGTACACCATTGAACATAGAATCCCCTTAATGTAAAATTAATAATTAATTTAAAAATATTAATAAATATTAAAATCTCATATTCTTTATTTACTTGAGATTTTACATCCTTCCCCCCTTTTGGGAATTGTGTCCTCGCAATTTTAAAATTGGGCTCGTAAACATCATTGAGAGTCCCACATCAGAAAAAGAGTAAATAAAACTATCAATTTAAAATAAAGGAAGACAAGTGAAAGTGTCACCCAAGACAAAAGATACTAGGATTTCATGAAATCATGGAAATGGAGGAGAAAACAAACCATCAAGTTCTAATGGAGAGTGATAGAAAACATGATTAGGAGAATGTTAACCACTAGAAAATCACAAACATATGATGGGTTAAACGACCTTTGATTCCCCAGTAGAAAAAGTTTACAGAAAAAGTTTTTTTTTTAATTTAATTTTCATAAATTTAAAAAAAAATTATGCCCTTAACTAAAAACATAAGGAAACATACTTACTTGTTATGTAGACATTCATCATTTACTACATTTCTACCACAGATGCATCTTTTCTCCAAATGATGAGTATTCAAATTGACTTGGTCACATTAAAAGTGCTAGAAACAACTTATAGAGTATCAAATAATTTACAAAATAAGAACTATATATTTCTCATGTCTTTATACCCTATTAAAAACCAAAATGGTTAGTGCGAGATCAAATAATCCCCAAAAAGGATAAACTTTTACAAAAAGAAAAACTAATATTAATCTCCAATTTTTTCAAACAAAACCCAAAGTTCAACAAAGACCAATAAATAAAAAAATATCCATAAATTCTTTAAAGTAACCCAAACTATGATTGAAACCCAAAATTTCAAAAGGATTTGATCACATAGTCTTCCACAACAATATTTACATTTATCTTGAAAAATATTGACTACTCTTAAAGTCTCATACAGAAGTGTAATTAACCAAATCACATATTATCTTTGATAGGTTAATCATTTCCATAGATAACTCAAAATCAACATATTATTTATTCATAAAATCATCTACCTAAAATTAATTAGTCATACTAACCAATGACTTCACGTAGTCCAAGGGTAGGCGATAAATCCCAGTCGCACTTTGGTTGTGGGTTCGATTCTTGCAGCTTTGTCCGACGCGGTGGGTTGTCATGTAGTCTACAGGTTGTCCTTTTTCAAAATCTATATAATTTTATAATATTTCCAAAATAGTGATAAATTAATCAAAAATAACCATAGAATATTTTAAATGTTATCAAATAACTTTCATTTTGCATCCCAAAATGTATTAACCTGTAATTTCCTCAAATTCAAGGATCATATAAACCCAAATGGTTCTTTATAACTATATCCACAAAAGAAAAGATAATTAATCCTTGAATAAAATTTTCATATATCATACTTTAGGGTTACACGTACTATAAAAACTCCTCTAATGTAATCTCATCATCAAAAGAGCCTTTATACTTTTAAGCATTTCACCATCATAAAATCTACCATAACACTTGAATCCATTATATGTAGACTTATAACTCATTCAACATCCTTCATGATCCATTAACCATTCCTTTCCTACTTATTCTAAAATACTTCTTTCCTACAAAAAAAATCATGAATTATATCCTATGATTCAATAATATCAAAACATATGTTAGGAAATAATCCATACCTTTCATTGGTTATTGTCATTTTCTTCATCCTCAATTGGAATGTCATTAGGTATTGGTAAATATATATTTTTATAATATTAGTGATCCCATTCTCGAACCTTCTTTGTTGGACATCTGTTTGTATAATGACCATGCACACCACATTTAAAACATTCAATTGATCCCTCAGAAAGAACTTCTTTCACTTTCCTAGAGTCAACTAGATGCTTCCTTTTTCCAAGGAAGGTACCTGCTTTATGACCTTGATTTCCACATCTATAACATATTCTCATCCCATTGAAGCATTTTCCAAAGTGTTTCTTTCCACATCTTTGACACATAGGTTTTTGAACATACTTACCTTTATGATTTTTACCTGGTCTTTTGTAGGGATTTGTTTCTCGCATATATGATGCCTTATAAAATAACCAAGGTTCAGGTGGTCAGTCATGAATCCAGATAGTTGGTTTAGAATAACCACAAGAGTTCTCATTATAGCTCTCATTTCATTCATTTTCTCATTCAAAAAAACCGTCACAGTTTTCTTCACATCCACTGTTTCTTTTGTGCCTGCTAGATTCATCCATTTAAAAAAACCAAAAAGGTAAGTGTGAGTATATCAATAAAATCATCATATAATATGTTATGAGTGGGGTAAATACCAAGATATACTTATTCATATTATCTTAAAATAATTTATATTATTTAAAAAACTACGACTCTTTCCAAAATCCTATCCATTATGGTTATGTCACTTATTCTTAAATAATACCCTAACCTCTAAAGTTATCTAAACAAACCTCTGATACCAACTATAAGGACCTAGACTTAAACATTGCATAATCTTAAATTTTGTCAAGAATTCACATTGAGGATCTTTTCAGATTTCGAGTTTTAGATAATTAGCCCATAACTATTACATAACAACTTGAATATTACATGAAGACACTACTACCCAGTATCCAATTTTCATAAAATAAAAACTCTTGAAAAAAAGAGACATGTCTGGTTCCATGTTTTAGACAGCAAGACTTTTCATTGATCTCATCCTTGACCCTATTCATCTTTATATCCTGTGAAAAACATTTCAAAACATGGGATGAGTATAAAAATATTAGTAAGGGTTATAAAATAATGAAAAGAAACATTATCCCATAAATAAATACTAATCAATGAAACCATACTTTTCAATTAGAACATACCACATGAAATCATAAGATTTATGAATAACATACAGAAATCATAAATCATAAAGATAACTTGTGGCATCCATATCATACCTACATTGTATCTATCACAACTACATAGGGAATAACATTTGGAATACCCATCATAGTATATTCCCTAAATATATTAGGAGAAACATTAATGTTTACCTCTGTCACCTTACCCAATGCATTGGAGAGCTATCTAGGGCTCACCCACCCTAGGTTTATCATGGAACCTCCCGTATACGTAAACAATTCCCAATAAACATAACATATTCATGACACATAACAAAATCATAAAGTAAAGATAACATTTCCACATTCCAATCACAATATATCAAATCAAGATATTGAAATAAACTTCGCTTTATCAAATCATTTTCAAAACCATTTAAAACATCTAATAACGAGATTTTTGAATCAAACTGTCCCATACCACTTTGAAGATTTTAAATTAATTATAATTTAAAAATATTAATTTCCATATAAATAAATCCAAAAAACCATTTTTAAAACATGGAAATTAATGAGAAATATTTAGAAGAATAAATCTTTTAAACATTTAAAACGATATTTTAGTTAAAGAGTTTTTAACAAAATAAGAGATGATTGAAAACAAATAATTAAGGAATAACATTTAACCAGAACATAATAATATCATGAGAATAAAGATATTCATGATATAATATTCCAAAGGATAGTATATGCACTGTATAAATTTGAATTGGTGTATAACGACAATGATGTCTCAATGAAATGTAAATTGAGACGAAATACTTTATAAAAAATGTATCCTTAGATTAAGGATAAATCAATTACATAATAATGTGTGTAAAATATAAATACACTCATTAAGATTGGATATTAAATGTAAGTAAATAATAGGAAATTCACACATGTTCTTTTTAAGACAAAACCAATGACTTGGATATTTTACTCAAGGAACAGAAATTGAGTTAAAATTACTCTTATCAAGTTCTAATCAATGACTTGAGAATTTATCAACAGAGTAATTATGTGTATCAAAGGAATATCCACAAAAAGTTGAGTGTATATTAAAAAATAAAAAAATAAATATCTATTTCACACATAATAATAGCCTGGAATAATTAAGAATTAGAATATTACCCCCTAAGGAATGGAAATTGGGTTAAAATGTTCCCTTACCGATTTGGTAACATACAAAACATACAACCCAAGAAAGAAGGATCATAAAATGAAGATTAAAATACCCATAAATTGAAGAATATTACATAATTAATACAATCATGGGCAGTACATACACCACACAAAAGGAAATAGTGTCAAATATAACATGAATCTCACAGGAATAAAAAGTGAGATAAAAATATGTTACCACATTGTAATCAATCGAGTCGTATGACCAAAAGTTAATAACCACCAAATTATTCACATAATAACATGAATATAAATAGGATCACAATAATTTATATCAAATGGCAGTACAAAATATACCATATTCAAAAAATTAGCAGCGAATAATGGAAATCTCATGGAATTAGAAGTGAGATAAGAAATCCCTTACCTCGTGTCCAACTAGACTTGTATGTTCCTTTTTCTTCATAAATAAAAAACTTAAGTTAATTTATACTTTATTAAGAACATTTTTCAAGTTTTTTTTCCTTTTATATCACTTTTTATTTTGAAATAACAATTAGTTAATTATTTGTGTTCGTATTGGTCATGTTGTCGATGTTCGGAACATGAGTAAAAAATAAACAGCTTATAATTACAAGTTTTCCATGTGGTCAAGATTCCATTATCTCCAGAAATATATTCATGATTTATATATCATATATATCATATATATCAAGTATATATATGTATTTAAAACATTACATAACATTTGGAGATAAGAAATGAAATGCACTTTTCATGGAGATGGTAAGTCGTACGTACGCATGAATGCTACTTTAATTTCTATTTCATTTTTGAATTGAATGAAAACATAATGATACATAGTTATATTATAATTACAGTATATTATCATATATAATTTCATTAAATAAATCCTTTATACATCCCACATATGGCGTGAAATAATCATATCATTTTGAGAGGGAGGTAGTCAGCACTTCCTCAAATGAAATTATTGCGTTTACCCATATTGGAAACCACAAAGGTATGATATAAATGAAAAATACATAAGCATGAAGAAAAAATAAACATAATATATATCATATATAAATACAGTTCCATCTTAATGGCCACTATGAGATGTTGTAGGAGATAATTGAACAATCATCGTTTCGTGAGGCGTTAGTTTTCTATCCAAAGAAACAGTATGTTCATTACCCATTAGTTGGAGGTGTGTGTAATTTTAGTTCAAATATGTCTCAAAAAACATACTAGTATATATAGGATACTGGTGTTGTTATAAAACAAATTAATAAAAAGATTTTAGGGGTTGGAGAAGTAAAATAAAAGAAAATAATTTAAGAGAAACTCTATCCTTTTATTCGGATAACTCCCTTTGGTATGAACCAAAAGGACTTCTTGAAGTGCCTTATGCCTAAGGTAAGGCTTCTGGGAGGAAGATACAGATCTTGAGAGATTATTTGGACTGGTTTTGGATGATCCAAGGGGCTTGAGAGGTGTGAGTAATGGGTTAGAAGTGGTGTTCTTTTATAAGGGAGAGGATGGGTTCTTTAGGAATGTTTGAAAATGTTATATTATTATATAATGATATTCAGTTTATAAAGTTCCAAAACAAATTAAGGTCGAAGGTAAGATGACTCGTGGTCGAAATAAATTCATTCAATAATAATTGGATAGGTTTTGGATGTTATTTTAATATTTATAATCTTATTTATTTAAATCATTTATTAATGTGGTAAATGCTGCATCATTTTTGTGTCATAAATAATATTATATATTTTTTGTATAAAAATTATATTATAAAATACCATGATTTAGGAAATATTTTTATCTTTCCAATGAATATTTATAGTCGAAAAGATATCTTATATAACATCATGTAAAAATTAATTTACTAAAAGATATTTGTTTGTGTAATTTTTGCGCTTACTTTAAGTTAATTAAAATGAAGTGTCATTATCACTCTTAAGTGACTCCATGGGGTCCCAAAATTTACCCAAGTATTCCCATGGTCGTCCATTACTCATACAATAATTTTTTAACAAGTTTTAAGGTAATTTTGTATTATTATAATATTCTTTTTACCTTGATTTACCCTATTTACCTATAACCGCAGTAAATAAACGTCAAAAGTTACTATTCACCAAAAATTATTTTCATCTTATTGAACCAAATTTTACTCACTAATAACAACCATGTTTTTAGGATTTTCAAAATTCAATTCACAGAAGTGGTAAAATTTTATTTAAAGGAAAAAGTCATTTTTAACTACTTCTTAGTGGTTCCACTATTCATCAAAAAATGTTGTTTTTCAGGAAAATACCAAAAAATTAGCCTAAGCTATTTTTAATATTTGGAATTCAAAAATGACGTCTATTTTACAAAATTCAAAACATATAATTTGGATTAGTTAATTAAAAATTAATTCCCATTGTCAAAACAAATAGCATGTTTTTAAGAAACAATATATGTCAATAGATTGACACTTATTTATGTCCAATTTCAAAGAGAAATTAATTTCAATGACCACCATTGGATTAAATGGTAAAAATATAATATAATTAAAATTTAAAACCAATTAAAAAGATAATTTAACGATATAAATAAATTATATTAAAAGGCAGTTTTGAATTAAAATACGGTATTTTCACTATTCATCAAAAAATGAATTTTATCTGAAAAATACCAAAATTTTACCCAAAGTAAATTTTGATGTCCCAATTCTAAAGATGAATTTTATATTGTAAAATGGAACATATAAATGTGATCAAAACTAGATTTAAATAGGTTTCTCCAATAAAAGGTGGAAAATCGACCTTAAAAAAATATTAGAGTATTTATGCTTAAAATTAGATTCTTTCTTATTTTAAGGATCTGGAATTTTTTGGATAAATGTAAAAAAATTTAAAAAATTTGTATAATAATATTTTAGTTAGTTTTAATAATTCCCTCCATTACAATGACTATTCATTAACTATTATTTAAAATAATTATTTTATATTGTTAGTGTGCAATGAAAGATTTCAAAGAAACCCGTTGTTGCGTATCAGGTATGTCATCGAACATAGAAACCCCTTAAAGTATAATTAATTTAAAAATATTAATAAATATGAAAATTTCATATTATTTTTTTACCTGGGATGTTATATATTATATTTATATCATGGTTAAAATTCTGGAGGTTACGAAACCATGACGAAATTAAAAGAACCAAATATAAAAATTCAAAATATATATGAAAAAAAGATGTTATTACTCAATATGTAACTTTAACATGGAATTGTTAGTAAATAGTTAATAAATGGTCATATGAAAAATCCTATGGGGTATGATATTATTTTTTTAATTGATGAATAATAAAATTATCTTTATTATACATGAGGTTTGACCACGTACAATAAAAGTCAAGTCTCAAGGTAATGGAGTTTTGCTTTAATTTTCCTTCTTTGAAACATACGCCATGTTATGAAGAGATATTCATTAGTGAGGAGTATATAATGACCATTTGACATGTAATATCATGAATCAATTTAATGTCAAGATATCCAATTTTTCATTATACTTTATTCCTTCATGGGACTTGGGAGGAAAAATTACCAATATTTTAATTATTTTATGTTACAATTTCAAGGTTTATCAGGATTGATTAGGATTTTGTTTTTGATGATAAAATATTAGAATCCATATCTCAAAAAACTCATGATTTTTATTATCCTATGGATATTTATGATAATTTAATGTAATAATTACACTTTACAATCTTTGGTACATAAAATAATTGATAAATTATTTAATAAAATCTGGATTTATTTCTCTCTTTGTTTGAAAATCCATTTTTGTTCAAAACCATGTTTTATAAAAAAAATATTTTTTAATTATTATAGTATGTTTTTTAATATAATTTTTTCCCATGTTTTAAATGTTTACAAAAAATGTTTTGAAAAGAATCTCTATCTTATTTTTGAGACATTTCCTATTTGGATTTTACCAAAAATGAGAAATAAATCATTGTTTTACCATGTATGGCATGAAAAAAACTTCTCATCTTCATGGCCATTATACACATTGAATCATAAATTATAATATTTAATGTTTATTTTAAAATGAAAATATTTTTAAAATGTTTTATGTTTTAAAAATTGTTCTAAAAATCATAATTAATAATTTCAACAAGAAATACTATAAATGATCAATCAGTGTCATTTCCATGAAAGAATAAATACAATGATGTTACCTATACCTGACTAGAATATGAACTAAGAATATTATTCTAATTATTTCTATGAATTGTTTATGTTTATGATGGGATAATTTTTAGGATAACCATTTCTCTTCCATTTGTTATACCATGACAAATTCTTATGAAACACACTTATTTTTCTATGGGTTATTCTATGAGGGAATGGTGAAATGATTATGAACCCTATCTCATTTCTAGAGTTTATGATATGTTGAAATATTTTTGAAACCAATTTCATTTCATTGGTTATGATATACTGAATTTTTTATGATGTTATGGAAGACATAAATATTGTTTTTATTATTAGATGTGTGGGATATATATCTTCCTCCACGGAATTGTGTACAAATTTATATCTCATGATATAGAAAATAGTGGAATAGGGAGAGAACCTAGATTATTGGAGGAATTTTTCTACAATTATGGTCTTCGGAGTGACCCTTGAATACTATAATGGGTTGGGGAGTGAACCCATTCCACTATGATAGTATTTGAATTGATCCATGACTGATAGGGAAATTATTTCATTTTCTTATGTGTACACCACAAATCAATGTCTTATTCCAATTTTATTATCTCTTAGATCATTTTAATTAATTCACTTATGATTCATGTCTTAAAAATAGCATGTATTTGTTTCATGACTCCATATTATGATCTTTGATATATAGAGAATGGTTTCCAATTATTGATCCAATGTTCTCAAACACTTATGTTCATATTATGCTTACATATCTCCCTTGTTTATCCTTACTGAGAATCCAAGTTCAGCCTTTATTTTGTTTTATTTCCCCAAGTTATAAAGAATTGTATTACGTATGATATGTCTAAAAGGATCTAGTTATTAAGATCATAGTAGGATACTATTTATTTTACATATGGGCCAATTGTTTGTGTTTCCAAGTTTCCAAAGACACTAAATTAATATATTACTCTACCATGTGTTTTTGTATTGAAATTAATTTTCATCAAAATGATTTAATATATATGTATGATAATCCTGATTCTCTATAGTAAATCTCGTTCCCCTTCACATAACATGAACCCTAATGTCTTCATGCATATTAGTGGGATTTTCCAAGGTGATAGTTTAAAATCATAAGACCACCAAAAATGGAACCCATATATAATATCCATACATATATGAGTTAAGATACAGTAAAATAAATAAATCAAAAGACAATAAGAACATCCTAATCTACTAATTCTTATCGATCCTTGGTGAGATACTTTACTTGCTTTGACCCGAGTCAATGTTTTTCCATATACGCAAGGTATATCACACCATAAGTTCTCATATCCTTCTAACTAGTCATATACCATATGGTTTTATTGTCCAATAAATATACCATGTACCAATTTTAAACCATTAGCTACAACACCCTGATAGAAAAACCACATTTGATACCTCAAAACCTTTGACCAACCAATTTTCATTATATCGACCTGCTCTCTTTTCTAATGAACCCCGTGAAATAATCCTCAAATTTATTTTCCAATAGTTTCCATGTAAGATTAGAACCCTATACCATCTAGTTATCTTAATCTCCATCCATATTCGATGGTCATCTACGATGAATCCCTCCTATGATCTAGTTTTCAACACCATCACCCTAATCTTATCATCAATGTAAGATACTGCTAAAAAACCATACATCTATATCACTTCATGGTCCCTTCCTTATGTGAGCATGACCCCAACAACCTCATATCCAAGATTACTAATAATCACTGATGACCTTTGTCCAAAACATGATGAACCTCTTTCACCCCACCTAGTAAATTATATATCACCCACTTCTCACCAATGAATCACACAGAAAAATAACTAGTAGATAAAGCTAAATTTATATCATATTGGTGTATCCCATTCCACCAAGAACTATATTCCATGTCATTTGTAAATAGTCAACCCCAATTCATGTACTATGATTATGGATTCCCAAATTATCTACTAGTCCAATGAATACCATGCTACAAATTATCAGTATGACCCAACCCTTACCCACATGTACCCGAACAAGACCACCCTAAGATGGACCTAAAGTTCCACATTGACTCTAACTAGTTTTATTTTTTATCACTCACATGACCCTACCAATTATAATAAATCATACCATGCATAAACACTTGTACAATGCATGAAATGGAAATGAATAAACTACATTATACTATTTGGATTGTGCTTGTTGATTCTCATGAGTTCATTCAACCAGAGGAGGAAGAAATCATAAAACATGATAGAAAACCCAAACACTATGATATCAGATGAAACTCACCAAAATATTGAAAAAATTAGAAACATCTAAAAGATAAATGGGAGACCCACCTAAGTTGACTCCCTAGGATGTGTGGAACAATGTTCAAATAAATAATGGGAAGAATCCCTCAAAAGGCAAGGGAGAATTTAAGAGAGGGGGTAAAACTGTTACAGGTGAAGGGGAACCCTCTATTTCAATTTATAATCTATATTTATTAATTAAATAACTAAAATATTTTAAAAACCCCCAAGGACCAATAAAAACATCTATAGACCTCAACCATAACATTTATTTGCATGACAGTGGAATTGGACTGCTATTAAGTTCACTGGAACTTTGGTGGGCTCCCATTAGAACTCCTCTAGTGGTTCAACTCATCCACCAAAACCTCCACGAAAGAATCATTTTTTTAAAACATAATCGCAGGCCTACACATTCTACCCCAACACCTAAATACTACATAAATTCACATGTCTATACTAGTATTAGAAAATAATTAACTCATATCAATAACATGGTATATTATAGTCGTATATCATGTTCTTAATATAATTTTTTTATTACATCCCATGTTCAATGTACACCCATGACACTAACTAAAGCTATGTTAATAGTAAAATACTATTGCTCCACTTCTACCTCTGGAATTTTCCCTGATGCACCCCAAAATAAGATATAGTCTGAACCAATCTTATTTCATGATAATGAAGGGATACCAAAATGTACTCATACAACACAAGGGAACCATTTATAAGATTCCCTAAACCCATAATCCCAACTATGATACTAAAATCACATACCTTAAACATTGGAATCAATACTAGATGACATAATACATTACAAAATTGAATATATTTAACATTATTTTTGGATTATATACATTAAATATCAAAAATAATTACACAACCCTAGAAACCCAAATGTCAGGGGTCTTTGGATACTATCTATATAAAAATATAATTTCATATAGTTTTAAACATTTATCCATAATTTCACCATAATGGACCTATTTCTAGACAACTCATTTTCAGTACTCAATTTTATAACATGATGTGTGTAATGAATAATAAATGGATGAGTTGGAACACTCAGTAAGGGGAAGAAATTTCATTCTGCCACCATGGGTTGGATTATAAGAATGGGAAAAAATAGCATGGGAGAAATATCTAGTTAAGTGAACAATATCTAATAATACTTTTCCATTTAATAAAAAAACATGTATTCTAAAATTAACAAACATATATAATTGCATAAAATTTTAGAAATAACGAGACAATAATTATGTGTAATAGAGAATAACATGTGTATATAATAAATAAATTTATAATAATCTTATGTATATGAAATCATAACTTTTTGTATATATTAAATCTCTAATCAGGACCATGCAAAATATTGTGAACATAGATAAGCACTAATATGGTCAACACATAATCTTTTGAAAATAGTTAACTCTTAATTATGCCCATGAACAATATTTTGAACATAGATAACCACAAATTATGTATATTTTTAATCTTGTGAGTTTATTTGAAATTAATTCCAAACATTTTATTATCATTATTGTTGACCATTAATCGAGTTAACACTCAATCTTGTGACCATAGCTGACCACAAATAATTTCTATTGTCAATATGATTATCTCAAGAGATATCAGACCATAAAAAATTAATTTTAGGGATATATAAGACCCCACCCATTCCATAATGACAATCCATATGGGTTTTTTTGTATGTAATAACATTTAATGAATCACCATGCAATGAAAATGGGCATCATAACATTTCAAAACATTATAACATAAAATTACATCAAGAGTTATATATGTTGATACCAAAAGTTCAATCACCCAAAAGGAGTATTTCATAAGAGATTTTAGAGGGTAATTAATGAAATATAAATCCAAAAGATATATATCTATTGGGGATAAGGACTAATGTATTTTGGAAACATAAAAAACATTCTTAGAGAACACTCCATACCATAGTCGTAAATGATGAAGTTAATAGTCACATTCAAAGTAATGATTTTCAATAAGGTAACACGAATTTTTTTAAAAAAAAATATAAAATAAATCCAAAAAATATAGCCATAAATTTTTTTTAAATGTTATACAATGTTAATGTTGAGTTGAAATTAAAATATACAATTGTGAAAGGAAAACAATTTTAATATTTTAAATTATGTTTATTATTACCCACATCATAAAAAAGATTATAAAAAATTAATTTAAAATTTTCTAAAAATAAATAAGAATATCACGTGAGATAATACTTATTTGGGGTTAGATTAATAAAGAAAAAAATTTGGATAAATAAAAACATTGATACAGAGGAGAAATTTCTTTCAAAGATGATAAGGATTTTGTAATGTCCCGGTTCTAGAAGCCACCTAGAGGCGCCCCATACCTAGTTGGTCACATGGCCTTAAGCGCATTTCCAAAAATTCCAGAGGCTTCCGACTAGCTACGAGGGCCTTAGGTGTGATAGTGGGGAAACTATTCCCTCATTGGCAGAGTAACACAGTGAAAGGAAAACAAATAGCAATAGTAGAGGCAGCAATAATCCATACAAAAGTAAACAGTGAAAGACTGGAAAATAATGAACTAGAGCACACACATATATATATATATATATGAATGATTCATGATACATATGTCTAGGAAAGAAGACAAAAAAATCACAATTATAGAATATAACAGTACTAAACCAAGTACAAAAGAAAGAATGTAAACAACTCCACAGCATCACAAGCCATAGCTTGGTCCCATCCTCTCCAGATCCACAACAAATCAAGTATCTAATGTTTAAGGGCGCTTTCCCTTATCTATACCCACAGCAAAACAATCTGTCTGGGCCCAAAATCATGTCCCAAAAAGGGTCTGAGACTAAATCCCAATAGACAACCACCATAAGATATTTTCCAAACATTCAGTGAATATATGGAAGGTAATAAGTACAGAAAGTAGTAAACAAGGAATTAATCTATAGAAAACAATACATAGTCCAAATATCAAGCAAAAACTCATTAAAGCATATAATCACAAAAGGTAACCCTCTGGGAAGTACCCATATCTTATCCCCCCTGGTCCTACCTAAAAACATAAGAAACAAATAACACAATAGGTAACCCTATAGGATGTACTCACAGCCCATCCCCTCCGGTCCTACCTAAAAAGTGCAAGTAACTCTCTGGGTAGTACACTCAGTCTAACCCCTATGGTTTAGCATAAGCATAAACTCTCGGAGGAATCACTGACCGTCAATTCATCCTATAGTCTCGTATCATAACAAAAGGCACTCTAGGGAAGTACTTACATCCCATTCCCTCTATGGCCCAATTCGAGGAACTAAAAAAACTCTAAGAAAGCACTTACGTCAATCCCACATATGGTCTCACATAATAAGTAAAACAGACACTCTAGAGAAGCCCTTACTTCCATTCTCCCTATGGTCTACTACACCAGGTTCTCACAGCCCTGTGTAAGTGAAGTAGGTATCGAAACATGTATCGGCCAAAGTAAACCTTAAGAACTGCTTGGATAGAATTCTACAACATATCAGCATATCAGAACAATCACACCATCCTAATACAAGGCATGTGAAAGTAAAAAGCAGCTTAACCGGCAACTAGACCCAAAGGTCAAAATAGGCATTCATGCATGTGTAAAAACATCCAAAGCATAGAAATTAACCCTATTCACGTTCAATTAACCTCTACTCAAGCATATAAGCTTAGAAAGCAAACAATAGGGCTAAAATAGTAAACTCGCAATACCCCATTCATCGGTATTGGCGATTTTGCACATATACATCAGAGACTTTCAATATAAAGGCACAAACCGCCTACCTCTACATTGTGAGATCAATATACTTGATTCTTAGGGCTTGAATCACCTTATAACACCGAAGATCTATAAAAATTTCTAAAATGTTCAACAGAGGATTACTTGAGAAAGAAGGGGAATCATGAAATGAAGCTCAAGAAGAAGAGAGGACTTCACGAGGTGATCCCAATGTAATTGATGGCTGTCAAATCAGAGATCGGATGCTTGGTTGAGGGCTCGGTGGAAGATCACGGCAGTATGGGAGCTCTCGGATGAACCAAACCTAGAAGAAGGTGTTTCTGGCGATTAGACGTGACCCCGATACGTTTAATGAAAAAAAAATACACAGCATGTACCATGGAAGTACACAGTGTGTACTTTCCATTTACGTACTCTTTTTAGGTGCCCTACAGGTCACCCCCCACATGGCCATGTGCATGGCTGCTACACGGCCAGCACATGGCTACCCGCGGTAACTGAGTTCACGGCGTGTACTCAGAAAGTACAATGCATGTACTTCTAAAATTTCAAGAAATTCCTATTTTTCTCAAAAACAACCAGAAAAGGAAAACATACCTGAAAAAGAAGATCTGGGTTCTTACAAACTTCCCCACTTAAAGAAATCCATCCATAAATTTCCCTAGAAAGGTGGCGTAGAAGAAGAAACCCCAAATAGATCCAGATACTAAGCTCGTACATCGGCCTCCCTCTCCCATGTCTCGTCCTGTACACGCTCGTTCTACCATAGCACTCATACCAAAGGGACATACCATCCATGGAGATCCTTTGTACTTCGATCAACATTCCAGATAGGATTCTCTTCAAAAGATGCATCCACTTCCAAATCAACCTCCTTGGGTTGGAAGGAATGAGACGGGACTGAGAATTAACGTTGAAGCTGAGAAACATGGAAGACGTCGTGCATAACCCGATACCTATGAGGTAACTGCAACCAATAGGCAACCGGCCCAACTCTCTCCAACACCTCAAAGGTCCTGACGTTCCTTGGTGGAAGATTACCCTATCTCATAATCCTCTTATGTCCCAACCTTGGTGTGACACGTAGGAAAACCTGATCTCCGGCCTCGAACTCCAAAGGTCATCTCTGCTGATCAACATAAGACTTCTATCAATACTGTGTAGTATCCATCCTCTTCCAAATCAACTCTATATTCTATGTGGTATCCTGTACAAGACGAGGTCCCATCATAGCTACCTCTCCTGCCTCCAGCCTACATAAGGGTGATCAGCATGGCCTACCGTACAAAGCCTCATAAGGTCCATTTGAATAGTTTCTTGAAAACTATTGTTGTAGGAAAACTCCATAAGAGGTATGTGATTCTCCCAAGAACCTCCAAAATTTGGAATACCTGCTCGAAGCATGTCCTCAAGAACCTGAATCGTACGCTTGTACTAGCTATCTGTCTGGGGATGGTAAGTTTTACTAAAAAGTACCTATGTACCCAAATCCTTATGAATCCCCTTCTATAATTGAGAAGTAAAACGTGCATCCCTGTCTGAAACAATGGAGTGTGGTACTCCAAGTAAGCGCACAATCACACGGATGTACAATCGTCGTAGTTCATCGACACTGAATGTCTCCTTGATTGGAATGAAGTGAGAAACCTTTGTGAGTCTATCAATGACAACCCAAACTACATCATTTCCTCAAGGCAACCTCGGTAAACCTATCACGAAATCCATCGCAACAACATTCCACTTCCACTCGGGAATGGGTAACTGTTGTAAAAGACCTGTTGGTTACTGATGCTCCTCCTTCACCTGCTGACAGGTGGAACACCTCATAACGAAACTAGAAACTTCTCTCTTCATACCTGGCCACCAATACTGATAGTGTAGATCATGATACATCATAATGACACCAAGACAAACTGCCCAAACTAAGGAATGAAAGTCCTGCATTAGGTCCTTGCGTATGTCTATTGGCACTCATACATGCCCCTGGAAACACAATATCTCATCCTCACCTATGGTCCATCCAGGAAAAGGGTCCTCTCTTGAAACACTCTCCCATAGGACTAGGCCTTCAGAGTCTGAAAGCTTCCTTATTCTCACTCGATCAAGAAGGGCATAGGTAATAGATATAGAAGAAAGAAATGTCTACCCCTATATGTTGTGCACCTCCAAATGCATCTCAGAGAATAGATCCATAAGCTTCCACTCACCAATGGCCTCCTGAACTGCATGTATCTGAGACCTCCTGCTCAATGCATCTTCCACTATGTTTCCTTTCCCAAGCGTATAGGCAAGCTCAATGTCCAAAGACTGAAGGTATTCAACCCACCATCACTATCTCAAATTCAGATCACGTTGAATGAAGATGTACTTGAGACTCTTGTGGTCGGAGAAAACCACAAAATGTTCTCCTAGATGATAATGTGTCCAACAGCGTAAGGCATGAATAATAGTAGCCAACTCGAGATCATGTGTCAGGTAGTTCCTCTCAATTGGCCTCAACTGCTGAGACCCATACGCAACGACTCCTTCTCCCTGCATAAGTACAACTCCCATCCCGATACCTGAAGCATCACAGTACACAATATAGGTCTTTCCTGACTCTAGAAATACTAGTATCAGTGCTGAAGTCAACCTCCCTTTCAACTCCTGAAAGGCTTACTCACAAGAATCTAGCCACCAGAACTTTTCACCCTTCTTATTCAGACCCATTACTGGTGCTGCTAAGCGTGAAAAGTCCTGATGAAGAATCTGTAGTATCCTGCAAGCCCTAAAAACTCCGTACCTCAAAGAAGTTCTTTGGATTCTCCTTGGAAACTACTATTCTCACTTTCTTTGGGTCCACTGATACTTCAGTCTCTGAGATAACATGACCAAAGAATTGAATCAGATCCATCCAAAAGTGGCATTTCGAGAGCTTAGAATATAACTGATGCTCTCTCAGTGTACTCAAAATGATCTCAAGATGTGTGGCATGGTTGTGTCGAGTGTGATAGTACACCAATATATCATCCAAAAAAACACCACAATGGAATCCAAGTATGGATGGAACACTCGGTTCATCAGTTCCATGAAAATTACAGGCGCTTTCGTGGGACCAAACGGCATAACCATGTACTCATATAGACCATACATGCTCCGGAAGGTTGTGAGAGTTATATATGATGGTCTAACATGCAACTGGTGGTAATCAGACCTCATGTTGATCTTCGAGAACACTCGGGATCCTCAAATATGATCAAAGAGATCATCAGTAATTGTTAATGGATATCGGTTCTTGACCATCAACTGGTTCAACTTCCAGTAATCGACACAAATCTTGAGGGTACCATCCTCCTTCGCAAAAAGGATAGGTAAACCCCAAAGAGAAGTATTGGGTTAGATGAAACCCTTTTCCTGCAACTCCTCCAACTACTTCGTGAGCTCCTATAACTATGTTGTAGCCATCCTATAAGGAGGAATGGACACCGGTGATGCACCTGGCACAAGATCAATAGAAAATTCTACCTCATGCTCCAGAGGAAAACCTGAAAAGTATTCTAGAAATACATCTCTGAAATGATCCACCACTAAAGGAAAGTCCATTTGTGAAATCCCCTAGTCATCCAAATATAGACTAGAAATCTGGGTTGTTACTCCTCCCAACCCATGATGCTCGGGTCCCGCTCTGCTCGCCTAGACATCCCATTCACCCTTATAAAGAAATGATCCCCCCTCTGGTGATATAAAACTCACCCTACAGCAATAATAGTTTATTACTGTCTAGAAGGAAACTAGATAGTCCATTCTAATAATGAAATCATAGCCTGTCATCTCTAGGACATAGAGGTCCCATAAAAAGTGACACCCAATAACCTTTAGATGGAACTCCTTTCACTAACGTACGCTCGTCGGTCTAGTCCCCAAGGGAGTTTCTAGTGTCAAGATATCAGTATAAGAAAACATATAGAGCTCAAGGCTCTTCACAACCACACAAAATATAAAGCTATGGGAATCCCCTGTATCGAAAAGAGAAGAAGCAAAAACTGAGGTAACTAAGATCGTACCTCAAACAATAGAGGGTTCGTGATCCTGTTCCTGTTGGGTCTTCTCTACTATAAAAGTCTGACCTGCACCGTGGCCCTATGACCCTATATGTCCTCCTTGAGATGATCCGATCTATTTTTTCTGAAAACTGGGTGACTGGATACCATGGACACGACCTCCCCCTTGTCCTGAACGGATGGAAGAACTCTAGTTCCCAGACTGGTGAGAAACTGGTGGTGCTGATCCTGAACGAGGAGTCATAGAAGAACCCCTTGTCACCATCTGTTGGTGAGAAGATCTGATAAAATCACTGAAGATAAACCATCTTTCTGCAACATCGGCACTCCACCGGGTCTATCGGGTAGTGCGACATCATATTCCTACTCTTCCCGCACTAGTAGCACACCACCGGACTACCAGAAGAAGTATATCACCTCCTTGGATATCCGCGTGAAGACCCCCTACGATGCTTCCTGTTGTCAGTAGAAGGGATACTAACTCCAGATATCGAGCCTCCCGGGCTCACAACTCCAGAATCCTTCAGATTTCTCTCAGTGATCAGCACCTGGTTGATGATAAAAGTGATATAAGTTAATCGAAAGATGTTCACCTATGATCAGATGTCATTCCTCAGACCATCCTTGAACTTCCTTTCCAGGAATAACTGATTACCTACTGGAATAGGCATGAAACGGTGTAGCTCAGTAAAGCGAGAGGAATACTCCATAACCTAAAGAGTACCTTGCTCAAAATTCATAAACACTTGGGCTCAATCGTCCCTCAAAATATCTATGTAGAAGTAGTCATAGAAGACACACTGGAACTCCTCCCAAGTAATAACCTACTGGTGTCCCACCTGTGAGATCACATCCCACTATCTCTTGGATAAATCCCAAAGAATACATGTAGCGAGCTTGACCCACATATCTGGAGGCATCTCTAGAGGCTCAAAGATCGTTAGCATGGATTCTAGCCATGACTCTGCAGCCTGCGGTCCTCTATCCCCTGAAAAAGTGGGAGGATTCTACAACTGAAAGACCCACGTCAAATCTTCCATCAGTGGGGAAGGAGGCAGTGCTCCCTGAAATGTCTAAATCATCCTCATAAAGCCTTACCTGAACTAGGCATAAGCTCCTGTGTCCGGTATAATAGCTTGGTTCCATGACTGGCACAATGGGATAATCTATAGGTAGTCCCTGATAAACCATATCTGGGGTCCGATCACTGCCTTGTAACTGGCGAACAACCGGATGACGTATCAGTGGCATGAATCTATAAGTTCAAATGCACACCATAGATCAGGATTATCAAGGATTAAAAACTGAAAGTGTATTAAGGGAACAGAAGAAATAAAGAATTCGTGTTTTTCTAAAACATGACTACATGGCGTGTACAAACCCTACACGGCGTGTTCTCTTCAGCCATTCACATGGGCGTGTACTCCTGCCCGAACTGATCATGTAGTACCCCAGACACACGGCATGTTCACCTAACACACGGTGTGTACTTGATTCCTCCTCCACTACCTGAGTCCCCTTACACGGCTAATCCACGCGGTTCTCCTTAGTATGAGACTATATGGTGTGTTAGTTACAAACACAACGTATACTAAATGAACCTCACCGACCCGTGTTGTTAGATACATGGCTGGTTACATGGCTCACACTACACGACAAGTTCCAGGCAGACACGACATGTACGAGAAAGGATAACACTGACCCATGTTTCTAGTTACACAGTCAGGTACCTGGGTTACACCACACGGCCTGTTCCAGACGAACACGATGTGTACTAATAAGATTTTGTCATGTCGTGTTGTTAGTGACACGACCAGTTACACAGTTCTACAACACAGTGTGTACATCCTCTACACGGTGTGTCTTACCAAAGATTCCAAACACTGTGTCCCTACCCACACAGTCTGAGACACAGTTAGAGACTACACGACATGTACATATGGTACATGGCATGTACTTAAGAAAAATAGTTTCTTCCCGAACAGAAGAACACATGGCGTGTAGTCAAACTACATGGCGTGTATTCTGGGTTTTTCAAGACAGTAAGCCTCATAAACTACTCCAGAGCCTAGAAAAACACTAAAATGAACATTAAAGTGCCAAATTCCAATCCATGAGGGCCCATACTCCCTGAGAATAAAATCTTGGCATCTTACACATGATATAAACAAGGTAAAAAAGTCAATTATCCACCAATTTATGGTCAATGAGGGCCCATAACACCTCAAGAACCAAAGTTCAGTGTTCATTCAACAAAACCTTACACAAAAAATACCATATCAAACAACAAGTATTTTATCAAGGCAACTATCACAACAACATGAATCTATAGCACAACATCTATCACAATAGCATGCAATCACTAATTCACCCTATATGGCATGACCATAATGCATGACATGTGATTTCTAGCAAGTGCCTAAATAATGCATGATATGGAATACCCTCATCACATCGGGTTGCAACAGAAATAGAACCTGAATAACATCAACAATAATAGAATAATACATGTGAGTCACCCAACGGAGAAAATCACATCAACCATAAACTTTCTAAACCATAAAAATTGCAATAAACGAGGTAGATTGGATTTTCCCTATACACGGGTTTGATACTCCCGGGCACAGCTTATTACCAAGTACTTATTTCATCATATCCCTGACATTAGGCTCCAAATAGTAAGTCAAGATGAAAAAGGAACTCCTATGATACAACTTTGTAACATCCCGGTTCCGGAAGCCACCTAGAGGTGCCCCATGCCCAGTTGGTCACATGTCCTTAAGCGCATTTCCCCAAACTCGAGAGGCTTTAGACTAGAAATGAGGGACTTGGGTGTGATAGTGGTGAAAATAATCCCTCATTGGCATTGTAACATGGCGGAAGTAAAACAAATAGCAATAGCAGAAGCAGAAATAATCCAAACAAAAGTAAACAGCAGAAGACTGGAAACAAATGAACTGGATCACACAAATATATATATATCTGAATGATGCATGATACATATGTCTATGAAACTAGTCAATCAAATCAAAATTATAGAATAAAACAGTACTAAACCAAGCACAAAAGAAATAAAGTAATAAACTCTTCAGCATCACAAGCCATATCTTGGTCCCATGCTCTCTAGCTCCACAGAAAATCAAGTACCTAAAGTAGAAGGGCGCTTTCCCTTATCTATACATGCAGCAAAATAATATATTTGGGCCCAAAAGCATGGCCCAAACAGGGTGTGAGAATAAATCCCAGTAGAAAACCACATCAAGATTTGTGCCTGACAGTCAGTGAATATATGGAAGGTAATTAGTATAGAAAGTAGTAAACAAGGAAGTAATCAGCAACAATCCATGGTTTAAATATCAATCCACAACTAATTAAATCAGGTAATCACAAAAGGTAACCCTCTGGGAAGTACCCCCAGCCTATTCCCTCTGGTCTTACCTAGAAACATAAGAAATGGATAACACAATAGGTAACCCTATGGTAGGTACTCAAAGCCTATCCCCTCCAATCCTACCTAAAAAGTACAAGCAACCCTTTTGGAAGTACACTCAGTCTAACCCCTCTGGTTCAGATTAAGCATAAAATCTCTGAGGAAGAACTCATCGTCAATTCCTCCTACAGTCTCATAGCATAACTAAAGGTTCTCTAGAGAATCACTTACGTCACATTCCCTATGTGGCCTGCGTCGAATAACTACAGACACTCTGAGAAAGCACTTAAATCAATTCCCCATATGTTCCTGCATCGTATGTAAAACAGACACTCTAGAGAAGCCCTTACGTCCATTCTCCCTATGGTCTACTACACCAGGTTCCCATGGCCCTATATAAGTTATATAGGTATAGAAATGTGTATCAGCTAATGTATACCTCGAGAAATACTTGGCTAGCAGTCTACATCATATTAGCATATCAGATCAATCACACTATACTACAACTAGGAATGGGAAAGTAAACAGAAGCCTAATAGGAAACTAAACCCAATGGTCAAAACAGGTAATCATACATGGGAAAAAACTTTCAAATCATATAAATTAACCCTATTCAAATTCAATTAACCTCTACTCAAGCATACAAGCATAGCAAGAAAACAATAGGGCTGAAATAGTAAACGTGCAATACCCCATTCATGGATATTGGTGATTTTGCACATATTACTCAAAGACATTCAGAAAAAAGTCACAAACCACCTACCTAGGTAATGGGAGATCAATATACTTGAAACTCAGTTCTTGAATAACCTTATAATTCTGAAGATCTATAAAAAAGTCATAAAAGTTAAACAGAGGATAACTTGAGAAAGAAGATGAATCATGAAATGAAGATCAAGAAGAAGATAGGGCATACCGAGGTGATCCCAACCCAATCGACGATGGTCGAATCGGAGATCAGATGCTCGGTCGGGGGCTCAGAGGAAGATCGTGGTCGTACGGGTGCTCTCGACAGAACCAAACCTAGAAGAAGGTGTTTTTGGAGATTAGATGTGACCCCGGTACATTTTATGAAAACAAAATACACGAAATGTACTTTGGAAGTACACAATGTGTACTTTCCGTTTCTGTACTCCACTTTAGGCGGCCTCTAGGTCACCCCCCACATGGTTGTGTGCATGGCCATTACACAGCCATCACAAGGCTACTCACGGTAACCGAGTACACAGCGTGTACTCAAAATGTACATGGCATTTAATTCAAATATTTTCCGAAATTCCTCTTTTTCTCAAAAATGAACAAAAAAGGAAAACATACCTGAAAAAGAAGATCGGGGTTCTTATAGATTATTCTTAACAACTATGAGTTTTTCTGAAGAAAGAAAAATATAAACAAAGGAATGATGATGTAACAATCCTTTTAATTCATGATAAATAAATAATAATACCTAAAAATTAAAATATTTACCCTATAATTCAATCGTGTGTTATATTTTACAGCACCTATATAAATAAAGTTCAAGATAATGATCATAACTCCATGAATGATAATTGAGTACAAAAAACCTTGTATGGATCTGGTGACATTAAAATAAAAAGATATTGAATAAAATATCATGAAATATATTAGTAAAAAATACGATTTTATGAAAAATTATGATAAAATATATTTATATTTCTATAGACATTCCCCACAATAGATAATAAGTATTGAAAAGGGAATATATCTCAATGAAAAAATATTGAGACGAGAACAGTCTAAAGACTTGGGTAATCATATAATGACAACCAATTCAAGAGAAATAATGTATTAAAACATTAAATAATAACTTTATATAATGTCATATTTCTATTATTTAAACCATATAAATAAATGTAGTTCTATAATACGAAACATTTCATAGAGAATAAAATTTAAGATGAAAACCATTACCTTTAATATTGATTTCTATTAAACCGCATTAATCACTTCTATAAATAAGAAAATAATCTTAATAACTTATTTTATAACCTTATTCAAATATATTTCCCAATATAACATTTCATTATCATCATTCATTAAACATTTATTAGTTTTTTTATTCATTTTCATCATCAGATGTTTATATCCTTCATTTTTTCATATATGATTCATTGTGGCAATGTCGATCTCCATTATTTTGTTATCATTTTATAATAGATAAAATATTAAATTAAATATAATATATTTTCCCTAATTATTTTTAATGGGTAAATATAATACCATGATAGTTTTAGTTATATTTTGTTAAGGGAAAATCAATGATGAGATAGTTTTTATAATATTAAATGAAGAAAATTTTGTATATTGATATTGAGTTTAAGAATTAAAATTATCTTTACATAACTAAAAACAAAAAAAATTACATGTTAATATCTATTCATAACATTAATTATTTTTCTATATTCAACCATGATATAACTTTACAACATCATTCCAGAAAGTTGTTAAACCAACCAGAACCAAAACATGTTATAATTGATGGATAAGTATGATTATAAAGTTATTTAGTTATAATAAAATTATTACATAAGAATAATTATATTATTTAGATGTAATTAAAGAGTTTATTATGAATTAATTTTCTGTGGATGAAATAGATAAGATAATAATCTACTAATTATGATGATAAAATCGGTTTTCCTCTTTGTATTCTCATTTTAGGTTGTCAAATTTACAATGAACATTTCTTTTTAATATTATTAATAGAATTACTAATTTATCTCTCCATAATAATAATAATTTCATAGAAATATTATTTTCGTCTCTCAGTGGATGAAAAATATATAGATAACGATAGGACTGTAAAAATATTGTGTTTTAAATATAATATAAATACATATTTTATTATATTAGCATCATTGTAATAGGTTTAGAGAAAAAATATAGAGAATAAAATTTTATGTAATTGATAGTACACACACTGAGGATTTAATTCTTCCCTTGAAACACATCTTGTAAATAGAGGGATTGGGACACATTGATTAAACTTGGTGCCAAAAAATATGGATATGGGATCTAGGGGTAGTAAAATGGGTGTTTATTTAAGGTATTTTTGGTGGATGAGTGTGGCTAGAAGATTGTAGATATGAGCTCCAATTATTTTTGAGAAATACGGAAAATCCATGGAAACTAATGTTAGGATGGGTATAATTATGTAATTATATTGGAGTAAGGTGAGTTGAAAAAAAAGTATTGTGAATCATCTGGTTGTGAAAATCAAACTAAAGAAAGGTATTCTATAAAATCTAACTATTTTGTTTTTTAGTAAAATTATTATTGTGGTAGATCACATCATTTTTTACCTTTAACCTTAATTAAATATTTACTATGGAAATAAATATTTTACATGTAATGTACCAAACTCAATTAATTCTATATTAACAAGGCTGCTGAGATAATGGGACATCAGTGGAACCTCCTCATACTCTATATAATTTTGACTAGATGTGGGGATCTATAGTAGAACCACGATGAGACTATACCCCTATATCAAAGCGCATAATAACATAAAAAATAACAACAAAAATTCAATAATAAATAAAAATCAAATGAATTATGTAGAATAAATAAACAGAGGTAATAATAATACATGACATATAGATGCAAAAATTCATACTAACTCATAGTCGTTCACGTAAATAGTAACATGTCTACTGCTAGGTCAATCATATATACAGGATAAAAAAAGACTAAAAATATAATTAGGCTTACTACCATCCATTATCCTCACAAAATCACAATATTAAACCCATACCATGTTCCCCCACTCGATCAACCTACTCCAAGCCTTTGACTAGTCTAAACTTACAAACATGGAAGAATATAAATGAACGCAAGTGTAGTGACCACCTGATAAGGGTGTACAAACAACTTAGTAGGGAAACATAAATTTTGTCCCCTATATAACTTGTACCACATCGAGATTTTATGAAATTATTTCTATGATAACATGCATTTCATGCAACACCATGTTTTAAAAAACCACGATATTAAGTTGAAATATTGTTATCTTGTGATGATTATATTAAATTTGATGATAAATTTGGAAGTATGAATAAGAATAACGAAATTTTGAAAATTAATTATGATGTTTTTATACAAGGAAAACATATTGAAAAATAATTACCTAATTTTTAGTATAGTCTTTATATGCTTCAAAAATACATTTTCTTCAACAAACGATTGTCATTTGTTTTAGTGAAAAAATAAAAAAAAATTCACTTTTAGAAAGTGTGTCTAATTATATAAACTACATTTTTAAAATAATAATCTCAAAATAATCTTATAGTAAATTTTTTAAATTTTTCTAAAAATATTAAGTTTTTTTATGAATATTGATGAATACAAATTTTTATGGAAAACAACATTTTAGATTGAAACATTTAAAAATTTAAATATTATTATAGAATGTATTAAAAGTAAAATTAGCTCAATTATATTGTAATTAATTCATTTTAGGTCATTGTAATCAATTTCATATTGTATTATTATATAATAAATTTCTATACATATAAAATCATTTTCTTTGAAAAATTGTTTTCTCTTATTATCTTCTATTGTAATTTTTAATAATATTATATGAATTATGAAAATTGAATTTTAAAAAATGTTTTCCATATTTTTAATTAGTTTAATTAATATTGTCTAACAAGGTAAATACAATTTTTATCATAATTAATAGTAAAAATAATAAAAAATAATTAGCATGGTTAAAGTAATCAAAAGATTACTCGGGGTTATGCTAAATATACTAGGGATAAAATTACCAAGAAACATAAAATAATATTATTTTAAAGAAATATTAATTCCTAAAATAATATAAGGTCTTATAATTATCCTTTTTTATGATTTTTCATGTTTAAAACGTGGGTATATCTTTTTCTTTTCAAATATTTTGAGTGTGTCATCTCTCCCATTTAAAAAAGGGAACCCCATATCCTCTCATATTGACACTCACAAAACAATTTGATGGAAAATATACCATCCAAAACACCTTAATTACTTCAATCTATACATAATAGAGTCCTTATTTTTATTATTAAACCCTCCTAAAAAATGCCTTAAGTGTAGACCTAAATAAGTTCTCCCAAAAGAGGTATAGTTCATAATGATGAGTTTTTGTTTTACTTATTATTACAACTCATTAAAACATTATTAAAGAATTATGATATAATAACATCAGTTTATAACATAAATTTATATTTTATTATGCTAATGTAATTACATATATTGATCTCTTTTCCCATCAAATGGGAAACGAAACCTTTGATTGCGTCTAAGGTGGACTGCCACCTCACAAGATGATTTGATTCATTACGAATGGATAAAATGATTTATTGAAAGTATTTTTATGATAATTATGAAATAATTATAATTTTTTAATTATAAAATCATATTTTTCTTCTTACTTTCTAATCCCTTGGAAAAAAATAACATCGTTCGTGTGTATGTGTTGACTACCTCCTCCACAAAGTGATCTGATTCATTTTTATTTTTATTTTGACATTGATGTTAATAAGGATATAATAAATTTATATATATCATTTATAACATACATAACTTATTTTTTAATTTTAAATCAATATTTAACTTTCTTTTTAACCATCCATCGATAAAATGGAAACAACATTTATCTGTATATACAACATATCATTACCATGAACGGTGTGATTCATTTAATATATCTAACATTAATGTATTTTTTAAAATAAATCTATAATAAATAAATAATATATCTATATCATTTAAAATATAGATGATTTTATAATGATCACATATAATGAAAAAAATACAACAAAAACATATAAGTAAAAAATGAAGCAGTTATTACCCGAAACGTTATTTTATAAGGAATTGTTAATAAATGAGTAGTAAAAGGTCATAAGTAAATAAAATATTATATGATATATTTTAATATGTTTTTGGAATATATTTACAATAAACCCATATTTAATATACAATATGTTTCAATATGTACAAATACATTCAATATTTTAGATAAGGGCTTTTTGTCTCGCTTTGATTTCTATGGAGAATATTCCTTATACACCACTTATTTATTTTAAGTCATATATATACTACCCCTGAAAACATTTTATGACTATTATCATAAAAATTATAGAAAATAAATATCCATATATGATTCTCTATTTCATGGGGATTACTATTCAAAAAATACCAAATTGGTAAGGGTAATATTTTACCACCTCATTGTTTATCGAGATTGTTTGTGATTAAGTTAAATTGATAAAATATTATGATCTATATATTATCAAAATCATTGATTTTTTGAACTCTTTTTATTTCATGAAATTACATTTTTTTCTCAAATAAAATTCCTCCTTATGTACTCAAGGGCCCGAACAAATATTTTTATTGAAACTAACTTTATTTATCTCTTCAGTCAATAATAATTTATATTCCTTGTAAATGTTTTGTAAAATTAAATTAATTAAAATTTAAAATATTCTCTAATAAGTGTCCAAATACATTTTTTCATAAGATTTAGGTTTTTTTAAATGGTCTATAAAGGAATCATATTATAATTTTCAAAACATGGTTCTTTCACGTTTTACCAAAAATTTGAAATTAATCTTCCTTTTAACCTGTACTACATAAAATTTATTTTCCACCATCATAACCTAAAAATAATTTAAGGATTAATTTACATGTTTCCAATATTATTTTAAAATAAAAAAATTCCCTAATATTTTTATGTCTTTAGTATTAAGATAAGTGTTTTCATTATAGAATTGATATTTTCCTTATTAAATGTTCCAAGTGATTTTCAATATCTTTTTTAATCTAAGATTTCATACTTTGATGTTACTTATGATTTATTGAGGATATTATCAAATGATATTATACTTATTATTTAATTTGATTGTTTATATTTATGATGACATGATTTTTATGGAACCCGCTATTTTTCCATGCGTTATGCTTTGTTAAAATGATGAAAATTTTATGAAGCCCATTTATTTCTCTTTAGGTTATACTGTGATGAGATTATTACAAACCACGTTTTGTTCATGGGTTATGATATGATATATATTTTATGATATTATGCCACAAGTACGTATTTTTTTCATTATGTGATGGCTATGACATATATCTCTCTCCAATGCATTGGGTAAATATGGATATCTCATGAGATAAATAGGACTAGAATGGGGAATGAAACTAATTTAATAATGGAATTTCACCATTATGATTTTCTTGAGTGGGATTCGTGACTCCTATGAAGGTTTTTTGAGTGAACCCATTTTACTATGATAGTTTAGGTAATTAACCTTAACTACTAAGGAAATGCTTTTTATGCTTCTGGGTATTACAAAGATCTATGTATTATGATAATGTTATTCTTTCATGAACCATGTTATTTGATTCCATTATGATTCATGTCTTATATAATTCCATGATTTGTTTCATGACTCATGTTTACGGTTTTCAAATTGTATTCTCTTGTTCTCATAAATAAAAGCTCATGTTATGTGGAAACCTCCCTTGATTTCCCTTAATGTGCATTTAACTTAACCATTTTTTATGTTTATTTTCCCCTTGTTATGAAGAAAAGTATTATGCCTAAAAATTTTAAGAAGGGTTGTAGTTATGAATAACATAGAGGGGATGATGTAGTTCACTTTTGAACCAATTGGTTATGTATATGTCTTTCCAAATGCATGAGATCTATATAATTCTAGTGTAGATCATTATATTATGTAATGAATATTATTCTAATAAGATATGATATCTATCTTTTAAAAGTTTGGATCATTAAAGTTGGTATTATAGGAAGGTTTAGTAAAACCATTAGAAACTAGGATGAGAAAACAAAATTTTGATCCCTAGGGATATGTCTAATGATAATTAAAAGTATACTAAAATGTATTATAATTAAGGTAAAATTTAGAGAGAGTTTTTTCTACAAAATTACATCCCATTCCAGATACTACATGTGGATGTGGCTCTAACATAGATGTACCTAGGTGTAATAACTCTAAAACGGGTTCATTCGGATTTGACTCAATCATCACCTAGTTTATGACAATGGGGGATACTTCACACATAGTTTAACACATACAAGGTATATGTTTTGGAAATTCAGAAAATATTTTTGGACTATAATGAAGTATTTGAATCAATGGTGAGCATGAATGGCCCTTATTGAACATAATTTTTAACGACCCGTCCCTTGGGGCCCGTGTTGTGACTACCCCAAGCCTGCCTTCCATAGGACAGGGGCTGGTGACTAGCACCAGAAAGGTGTATCCCTTAAATGGGAAGGCAATGAATTTTTACCCTGTATAGACACACAATACAAGAACCCAATAAGAAGAATCCACACAGACTATAATTAAATAAGAATCAACCACAATGTAAACTACTATAGTAAAAGATTGTTGAAAGTAAATAGGATCTCGAATACAATCCCAACTGTAAAAGTACAAGAACAACTGGAAGTACAATCCAACTGAAAGAAAAAGGTAAATAGCTACTGGGTCATCCACCGAGGTTCCTACCTATAGGGTAGGTACAGATCGCCTCCTCAGCACTCCAAGCTCGTCAGTCTCCTCCACGTCACGTTATGCTGAATGGTCTACCTACAAGCACCATCCAGTCCTATCTCCCTCAGCCTCGATCAACGTAGTATGTCTTCTTCACCAGATGCAACAAGATGTGGGAGAAGCCCTTGTAGGGGTAAGTATAACATTACTCAGTATGGGACCTGAGACCCCATAGGTATCCTAGAGTTCCACAAAGGAGAAACCATAAAGAAAGACCTCAAATCTACTTAGGTATATGCCCATACATATACCTAAGTTATCAACATATACTCATCTCATACTTGAGGGTAGTATACCACAAAGGTAACAACACGAAGGTAGAAGTACCACATAGGTAACAGTAACACATAGGTTTAACAACGAAGATCGCACCACAAAGGCAAAATTACCACACAGGTAAAAGACTTAGTTCAAATAGAGACTCAGCTCAATCCAGGTTTTCAGTGATGTATAAAAGTACAGATGATTAGTCATGATTCTAGATCATCTTATCATGTTAAGAGGCACTACTTCGGACCGTACAGAGTTTTACCAACACATGAACGATAGGTACTAACCCCCGTAATGATCCACATAGGATCTGAACCACCTAGAGTCGATAGGTAACTAACCCCATCTAACCCACACAAGATCTGACCCACATGGGATGGGTATGTGCTGGCCCACAAAGGATCGCTGAGCACTGACCCACATTGGATCTGACGCACATGGGATCTGTATGAACTGACCCACACAAGATCGTTGAGCATTGACCCACACAGGATCTGACCCACATAGGATCAGTATGCGCTAACCCACACATGACTGATGAGCGCAGAACTACACATGATATGCCTCCAACCTCTGCCTCACTGTCAGCCACAGGATTCCTCACACCCAGTGCGCTCGAGTTCTGTAGAATCTTCCCTCGAGATATCAGTTGTACCTCGACCACCACTAAGCTCCACAATAGAGTAACCCAAAGGACCTCCATTCCATAAGGGTTCTAATGCAATAGACGACGCATCAACTGGACTCCCGGTCTATTAGTTATAGGCATTTTAGTACCGAGGGCCCGATTGGATTCGGGTGTAATCCAAACTAGCCAAACTCCAAGTTCTCTAAAACTCTAATGGAGTAATTCAAAAGGAAAGTCTTGATCCAAGGGTCCCAACGCCGCAGACGGTTCTCCAAATGTGCACATGGTCTGTAAGCTATAGACAATTTAGTGCCGAGGGCCCGGTTGGATTCATGTTCGATCCAACCCAGCCATACTTCAAACAGAACCAGATAATCAAATAGGTAACACCATTACGATTCACTCTGAAAAAACACACGATATGGAATACCCATTTGTCCAAAATGGGTACCTGGTGAAAAAGATACATTTCACCGCAACACGCGCGAACCGAGACTCATGGGGCCTGCGCCTCGACCTCAACTTAAATATCCAAATTTGGTCTTGAAACATCTGTCTTAATTTCATGGTCACAATGTCATAGACAGTTCATTATTCCGACACCGTATGAGGGAGATATGTTAGATACAAGATCCCGTAATAATAATAATAATAATAATAATAATAATAATATTGTGTGTTTCGTGGACCCAAGCCATGAACCAGAATTTAGTATCCAAAATTATACTTGAATAGCCCATATTAATGACAGGATCACATCTCCAGTGATGGATAGTCAATTGGACGTCACACGCAGGAGTTCTGTTGGGTTGAAGATTTAATAATAATAATAAATCTATTAATTCATGAGCATTTCGGGTACCCGATACAAAAACATGAAAAAAAATATCCAATATTGGACTCATATTTTCTATCTCGATGTTAGGGTCACACTACTACTGACAGTTCATGAAATCAAAATTGCACAAAGAAGTTATGATTAAAACACAGTTTTCCCAAAAAAATAATAATAAAATTATTATATTATTTTTTTTATTTAACCATTTTTTTCTTCAATACCAAAAAAAACATTAAATCTATCAAAGCTCTCATGTGCAGCGCACAAGCCTCAATTAAATCCACCTTTATCATTTATTTCTATTTTAATTTTATTTCATTTTAACTTTTCTCTCTCCAATTAACTCATTCTTCCCCAAATTCTCACGCTCCAACCTAACAGACCAGAAAAATGTGCATATAAGTCCTTAAACTCAATCTCATGGCTTCTCCACCCTAATATTCAGCCTCCGTTCTGTGCACATCTGATCTCTTAACGGCATCCTGAAAACAACAAGCTTCACCTGCACTGCCAGGACGCCACCCTCCAGCTATCCGTCGTCGTTGCCTTCTGTCGTGAGCCACCTCAGGCTGCTGGCTCTCCAAATCACCCCATCTGATGCCTGCCCGAAGTGAACCAGATCGCCATTATGCCCAGTCCGGAATTTCACTGCCACTTCACCCCTTCCACGGGCCACCAAAACTTCATTCTAAGCTCTAAAAATGTGATGACCGCAGATTCGCGATCCTCAGGTTGAGATCTCCACGTTCGTGTGTCGCACTCAATGAAGCATTGGGTTTTTTAGCACGTGTAATTATTTGGTGATGAATAATGCACAATGAACACATGAAAATCGAATAGAAAATATCATGTTATATGTGCAGATTGATGGCTGTGTTTGTTTGGCCATCGTCATTGAGAATCAAGAATATGAGGAATCAACAAATAGATATTTATCATACTTCAAAATAAACCACCTACCTCGATCGTCCATTGGAGGTGGAGAGAGGAGGAAGATGATGTGTCAGCGCTTCTCAAATTTTGGTTCCTCATTCCTTGTTAAGAGGTCATTCTTCATTGGAGGATCTCCTTCATTAGATAATGCTCTTCCTTTAAGAGTTCTCAACCAAATTGGATTATCAATGATCTCCCCCACGAGTGGTGAGAATCCAACTTTAATTGAGTTAATTTTCTTAATTAAATTAATGTTGGAACATTAATTGAGGGAATCCCAAGAGTTAACTCACATTAAAAGAGGAGTTCAGGTGGTCCCCACCACCAAAACACAAAAAGGAGGTTTCAAGAAAGAAAAATAAAAAGGTATTTATTTTATTTTTCTTATCCCATGAAAATATTAAAAACTAACTCCCACCCTCGACTGACTATGGTCGAGGTGAATGTCTCTTTAAGATAATATTTGTGCTACGAGTTCAACGGTGTCCTCAGATTTGAATTCCGAGCAACGGTTCAAAAGTTACAAAATGCCACTCGTGATTTTAATGAACGTACCTGAAAAAAAGTTTAGAAAATTATTAACAGTCATCCTCAACCCGTTCCAGTTGAGGTTAGGCTCTGCCTAAGTGAAACATGCCACAAAAAACCCAATGGTACACTCAAATTTCCAATCTGAGTTACTGTTTAAAAGTTATGGATTTTACAATGAAATAATTGTCACTTAAATTTTTTACGGCCAAAAACTAACATTCACTAGTGCCCCGTGTCTTCCGAAGTTAGTATATTCCTAAAGAGAGAATACCCTCACGAGTTCACCAGTGTTCTCAGATTTTTAATCCGAGTTACTGTTTGTGAGTTATATGAATTTTAAAAAGAAAATAACTTTATTTAATTATTTTATTTACTGTTATGCCATTTTTGAGTTTTCTCACAGGAGGACCACACCGACTAAACATAAGTCGCACCTAGGGTAAACCCGCCATTTTGAGCGCAATAGTGCCCTCAGATTTCTAATCCGAGTAACCATTTAAGATTTATTCCACTTTTCCAGAAAAATACTTATGCGCACTAATTAAAGCGTAACAAAACTTCAACAGATCATTCTATGCACTATAGGCCTCAGAATCACACACCGTCAGATTTCACAATCTTGAAATAATTTCATATAATTAAAAAATATAAATCTTTTTTGGGACATTACATTCTCCCCACATTAGGGATTTACATCACTGAAAGCCACAATATAGACTAATGAAACAAATGGGGGTACTGAGCACGGATATGAGCCTCCCGCTCCCATGTGATCTTCTGGAAGTTCTTGTACTACCATAGAACATGCACCAGAGGTATCGACAAACCATGAAGATCAACTGCTGTTGATCCTCAAACTCCACTAGGAACTCCATAAAAGTCACCCCATCATCAAATTCCATCTCACCATGGTCGATGACTTGAGAAGGGTCATGCAAGTATCTTATTAGCTGGGATACGTGGAAGACGTCGTGCACCCACTCCAACTATGGTGGTAGTGCCAAGAGGTATTCCACCCCATCAATCCTCTGAAGTATAAAAAAGGGTCTGATAAACCTTGGTGATAACTTGCTGCCATGCCAAACCTCTGCAATCCTTGTCAGGGTGAGACCCGTATGAAGACATGGTCTCCCTCAACATATCCTCCTGAAGCATCAATGGTACCATGGTGTGACCTCTAAAGGGGGTGAAGTGCTCCCCACCTTCATAAAATCCATCAGGTTTCTGTCCTGTGGATATCTGAGCACGTCGAGCCTCGCATTCAGTGTCCCCAAGTTGTGCCTCCCTGAATTGCTGAAGGAGTGGGGGAGTGACTGTCAGAGATTGAAGATAATCTACTCCCTATCGATTAACGTAGGATATCCACAAAGCGTCTAGCTGCTCCATCGCCTCACTCAGCCATTGTATACCAGATCTCATACTGAGTGCATCTGCTACTACGTTCCCCTTCCCAAGAGTATAGACTATCTCAAAGTCATAGTTCTGGAGGAACTCTAGCCATCGCCACTATTTCATCTTCTAAAATCTATGCTGACACTTCTCCGTCCACAGGAAAGGCTCCCCCTTTTTTTCAAAGCTGAAAAGGGTGTCGCTACCCTGGAGAAGTTGGGTACAAATCTTCGGTAGTACCTAGCCAAAGAAGAATTCACTCCCCCTTCAGGGAGGTAAACCTAAAAACATCTTTTTAAAGGATTTCCCCCACACTTTTCTACTTATTTGGGAACTCAAAACTCAAAACTACGACTACCATGAGGGTTTTGATGGCCGAATCAAATGTGATCGGTTGCACCCTCCTTTGCATGAGTTTGTCCATTGCTGCATGGGTTTCCTTTTTTACCGATTATGGAAAACCCATTCAAATGTTGTAGGTAAACCACAACTTGTTTCCCAATACAGTCAATCTGAGTATGAACTATGGATCTCCAATTCATACCAAACTAACATTGTAAGGCCTCGATGATGCCACCAAGAGGTTCCAACCAAACCTCTCATCTCAAGGGTTAGATCACACCATCAGTGTAAGTGTTATTATTGATTCTCCTCCCAAAGGTGCCTCCAGACATGAGGGTCAAGTCAACGTCTTAACCGGAAACTCTAGGTTTTGGAAAAGATTTTTGGAAGGAAGGAAAGATTGGTACCTATGTTTATTAATACGGTATCTAGTAGTATATATAGACTGTACATCGAGTCATTCCTAGAGCCCTTGGGTCAAACTCCTTGACCATATGTAGCTACTCCCTTCCCATTTCCTCTAGCTCCCTCAGCTTGGTGGGGACCACAAAGGGGGGTGGTTGTAACATGTCGAAATTTACACCATCTAATGATTTTCTCTTAGCTATACTTCCACATCTACATCCCTACAGATTCATCTATCCATAACACTTATTCTTCCCGAAACATTTTTACACACCCAAGTCTCTAAGACTGGCGCCAGTTTCCTGCTTTCCCTCTACTAACATTCACTTGCTGTATCCGCTCATCCAAAGAACACTCAATAGAAAAGGTTCTATCTAGCACCATAACATAGGAAGGAATGCATAGAGGAATATTTATGGATCAGATGTCCTTAAACACACCGCGCTCCGAAGTCCGAGCCCTGAAGCATTGATCGTATCGTATTCATCGAGTACCAGGAATGATCAGTAAAGCTTCGATGAATAATTATCTACCAACATATCATTATGAAAAAGTTATATAAGCTTTAGAGAACTATCAGCCACCTCCTCAAGACAGTCCTCATCCACCTGTGAGTTGGGCTCACCTCAGAACCTCAGGGGTATCTGATGCTGAAACTTGTGTAAGAAACAAAGCCTAAATATTTCCTCTACTGGTACGGCCGGTTGTAACTGCCACCCAACGGGTAGTGATTTAGCTGACACACTACCTGAAGGTACTATCTTGGGAAACAGTCCACATACCGAAGCCTCATCACTATCCAGACCATCCTCAGGGTCACTCACTAGAAAAACTATATACTAAGATCACCATCTTCTCTACCAGTGTCTCAACTAGGTGGAAAACTCTAGCCACAGCCTCCAGAAAGTCCTCGACTGCCTGGGAATCTGCCTCGCCTCGAAACCTCAGAGGCCTCTACTACTAGAACCCATGCAATGCACTTAGTCGGCGTGCATCCTCTACTAGTGGAGCTGGTGGTAATGGTTTCTCAATAGGTAGTGGTGTTGCTGGTACACCACCTGAAGGTGCTAACGTCGTAAGAGGTCCCTACACCAAGGCCTCATCGCTCGGTGGGCCGTCATCATGTACTCTCTCATGAAACTTGGGTGGATGTCTAAGCGGCCACAGCCTGATAAGGAATAGGTGCGCTGTCACGACCCATCCCCCAAGGCCCATGCCATGACTACCCCAGGCTTCCCTTCCATAGTCCAGGGGCTGGTGACTAGCACCGAAAGGTGTATTCTCTAAAAACCAGGAAGGAATTTCCTTTATAACATGTAAACATGCGCAACCAAGCACACAACAAGATACGAACCCAAGTAAACTGTATAGTAAAAAGTGTGTATACAGTAATAAAAAGGGGCCAGAATACATGCCAACTAGAAATTACAAGAAAACTGAAAAGTATAAGTAAAATGAAACAACTCCTGTGAACTCTGGCCAAGGACCCTACCTGAAGGGTAGGTACATCTCTCAAACGGTTGTCTCTGCGGTACGCCTCGTCTAATGGCCACCTCCTAGCTACCTTCATTCTTGGTACTCTCATCCTCAGTCAACATTGTCTATCATCCACACCAAACACAACATGGTGCGGGCGTACCCCATGCAGGGGTTAGTATAATGATACTCAGTAGGGACCCCAAGACCCTCAAAGTTCTCATAAAACCCACAAACGATAACCACAAATCATGAAATCCTCTGACAACCCTACTTAGGTATATTCCCAAACATATACCTAAGTTTTCAAGTATACCCATCTCATTCATGCGAAAACAAAAGGCCCAACTCTTAGCCAAAGTACAGCTGTTCCACGTAGGAAAGAATACAACGAAGGTAACACCACAAGGATAAGTACCACGAAGGTAACTCCACATAGAATAATACCACAAATTTATCACCATGAAGGTAAATAATACAAAGGTACGCCACACAGAAGAATACCACAAAGGTATCACCGCGAAGGTAAGTTCCATAAAGGCAGGCCACAAAGAAAAATACCACATAGGTATTACCACAATGGTAAGGACTCATCTCAAACCAGGTATAACATAGGTATGTTTATAATTATGATTATATGTAACTTCTGAATCATCTTACATTGTTAAGAGGAAGACCCACGTATGATCCTAAATCATCAGACCCACATAGGATCCAAATATAGCAGACCCACATAGGATCCTAGAGTAGTCCCACGTGGATTTATTAGAGCACAGACAAGTGGGAATCTCGAACATAGACCCATTTAGGATCCCAAAGCACAGACCCACATAGGTTCTCAAAGCATAGACCCACATAGGATCCCAATGCACAGACCCAGATAGGATTCCTTTCTCATGTTAAAGTCAGCTACAGGGTTCCCGTACTAAGCTCGCTTGATTCCAGGAGGGTGTGCTCCTCAAGCCAGAGGTCGATACTTCAACTTCCACAAAGTCCCACAAAAAAGTATCCTAAAGTACCGCCACATGATAGGGGTCTCAACGCAATAGACGGTGCATCAATCGGACACATGGTCTGTAAGTTATTGGCCTTTTAGTCCCGAGGGCCCAGTTGGATTCGTGTCCGATACAACCCAACTATACCCCATCATTATACAAAACTAAAGTGGGGTATACCAAAAGTACCTTCTCAATCCAAGGTTTCTGGAACCACAGACAGTTCGTCAAACGGATGCCTATAGCTTAAGATATGGCTGAAAGAATGAAAATAGTCGAAGTTGATCCGGGTCTGGTCTTACTCAGTCGGGCCGACCCAACTTGACCCTGGTCCGGCCCTGAATCTGGCCCGGATCTGGGTCCGGCCCAACCTGCTGTGTTCAGCCCAGCCTGGCCCACATTGCGGCGGCCCGTTGGGCTCGCAGCTGGCCGGTCGGCCAGCCTTTTCCGCGCGGCACATTTGGGCGTCGCTCCATCACCTGCAGCCGGCAATGCGCCAGCCGCCCTTGCCTCGCCGCCATGGCCCAAGGCCGCAACTCCTGCATGCCCGGAAGCACAGACACGTGCCGCCTCCTCCCCTTTGCACGTTCAGTGACCGTCGTCTGCCGCCTTTGCTCTGCCACGGCCAACAGGCCATTCCCTTCTCCGGCGGCGCGGTCGGGCTGCCATATTCATCACGGCCGACCAGAGTGTCAGCTGCCACTCCTGATCCCTTCAGGGTCTATCACCAGCATGGTCACTGAAGACATTCTTTGGGTCATCGAGTGTGCCCCGTTGGCGCGATCTTCATTCTGAAAATTTCTGCACTCACCTCAGGACATATCCAACTATTCAAGACCACCAAAAATTCACATAGGTTTCAGAGAGGTCGGGACGTGTTTGTTTAGCACGCACCCTCCGTCTTAGAATGGTATAAAGCGGCTTAAATTTTCTTAAATCATGAAGAAAGAAAGGAACAGGGTAAGGGAGTAAAAAAAACAACAATCCCAACCTCGATTTCTCATTAGAAGTGTCGCGAGATGAAGTCAGTGAAGGTGATGAGGGTGCCAATGGTCATTGCTTCCACAACATGCTTTCGATGTCGGGCTCGTGTGTCACCCTCGTTCTTTATTCCAAAGTATTTTCTTCGTTGGAGAGAGCATTCTTCATTGGAGGAAGATTTTCTCCAAAGTTCACCCAACAATAACCTTTTTCCAAAACTTCCCCCAATTCCACCAAAAAATGAATAGCCAGCTTATTTAATTAAGTTTTATTAATTTAATTAGAGGTGGTCGTTAATTAAGTTGATGTTGGCATAATTAATTAATGGAAAATGTCACAATTAAAGTGGAAGAAGTCCAAGAGTTATCTCCCATTAAATGGGGAGTTAAAGGGTTGGGTGGTCCCCAACATTGAATTCAAATAGAGAGGTTTCAAAAGAAAAACAAAATGTTAAATAATTTTATTTTTTCTTCTCCCTAAAAAAAGTAAAAAAATAACTTCAACCCTCGACCTACTATGGTCAAGGTGAAGATCTCCTTAAGAAAATATCGGCGATGTGAGTTCAACGCTCTTCTTGGATTTTAATTCTGAGCACCTGTTCAAAAGATAAAAAACTCACTCACATGTTTATTGAATGTACTTAAAAATTGTTTAGAAATTCATTCCAGGCACTTAGGGTCTCAGAATCATGCGCCGTCAATTTTTACAGACACGTAAAATTCCCATATAATTAAAAAAATATTACATGTAATTTTTGGGTCTTTATATTCTCCCCACCTTAAGGCTTTGCATCTCTGAAAGCCACGACACAGAAACTAGGAAAACAAGTGGCGGTACTGAGCAGCAATCTATGCCTCCTGCTCCAATGTGCTCTCCTGGAGGTTCCCATTCTGCCAGCGTACACACACCAAAGGTATCGATCGCCCATTAGGGACTCTCTTTCATCGATCCTCAATCTCCACTGGAACCTCCATAAATGTCACCCCATCGTCGATTTGTAGCTCACCCCTGTCAAAGAAGTGTGAAGGGTCATTCATGTATCTCCTTGGCTGAGATATGTGGAAGACGTCATGCACCCGGTGAACCTGAGGTGGAAGAGCTAAGCGGTAAGCCACCTCGCCATCTTTGCTGAGGACTTGAAAAGGTCCGATAAACCTTGAAGATAACTTGTCACCCCAGCCAAATCTCCACAAACCTCATCTAGGGGAGACCTGTAGAAATATGTGGTCACCATCCTCGAACTCCAGAGGTCTCCGTCTCCTGTCAGCATAAGACTTATTCCTACTCTATGCAGTCTTCATCCACTCCAGGATGATTTGCACCTTCTCTGTGGTAGCCTATTCCATCTCTGGCCTCATAAGTGCTGAGTCAAAAATATCACAAAGAAAAACTTTCGAAACACACATGCAATTAGTGTTTTCATGCACTGAGTCAGAAATCAGAAGTCCGGGTCCTGGTGTATGGATACGTCGGCTACCGCACCAACATTGGATTCCCTAAACTGATAACCACACTCACTACACGTAACACTATTTCCATTAATAATATCAAATTCTAATGTTCTATGGTATAAACGACTACTCTGATACCAATTAGTCACGACCCGTCCCCCGGGACCCATGTCGTGACTACCCCAAACCTGCCTTCCATAGGCCGGGGGCTGGCGACTAGCACCGAAAGGCGTATTTCTTAAAAACTGGGAAGGCATTTCCTTTATAACATGTAAAAACATGCAACCAAGAACACAAAAAGATACGAACACAAGTAAAATATATTGTAAAAAGAGTTTGTATAGTAAGAAAAAGGGGCTAGAATACAAGCCCAACTAGAAAGTACAAGAAAGCTGAAAAGTATAAGAAGACTGAAATAGCTCCTATAAACTCCTGCCAAGGACCCTGCCTGAATGGTAGGTACAGATATCGAATTTTCATCTCTATGATATGCCTCGTCTAATATCCACCTTCGAGCTACCTCTAGTTCTAGTACTCTCGTCCTCAGTCAGCATTGTTCGTCGTCTGCACCAAACACAACAAGGTGTGGGCATAACATGTGCAGGGGTGAGTATAATGATACTCAGTAGGGACCCCGAGACCCTAGAAGGTCTCACAAAACCCACAAAGGATAAATACAATGCATGAAAACATCTAACAACCCTACTTAGGTAAATTCAAATACATATACCTAAGTTATCAAGTATACCCATCTCATTCCTAAGGAAACACATGGCCCAACTCTTTAGCAAAGTACAGTTGTTCCACATAGGAATGAATACCACGAAGGTAACACCACAAGGGTAAGTACCACGAAGTTAAGCCCACATAGAAGAATTCCATGAAGGTATCACCATGAAGGTAAGTACCACAAAGGTATGCCACACATTATAATACCATAAAGGTATCACCACGAAGGTAAGTACAACAAAGGCATGATGGGTCGGAAGAACACCCCAAGGAGGAATGATGGCAAGAGGGGGGGTGAATTGCCTTTTAAAAAAAGATTCACAAATTAAAAAACAAAGTAAAGTGCAGCAGAAATAAATAAGGCAAGACACAAGAAATTGATAACGGAGTTCGGCCAAAACCCGGCCTACGTCTCCGCTCCCAACTCAACCGTTGAGAGATTCCTACCGCTTGCTTTTCAATGGTTTTAGCAAGAAACCCACTAGGCTTTGAGGTAGCACTAGGACCTATTACAGCTTGCTTTTGTGGTTTAGCAAGAACCCACTTGCTTTTGATGGTTTAGCAAGAACCCACTATCCTTCTTACAGGTGAAGGATAGCTCACCTTTTTCTCAAGCTTTTTAAAGGAAAAGCTTGTGAACCTCTTCACACCTTAGTGGTGGTGTGAAACCCAAAAGAAAGGGGGATGAGAAAAGGGTTTGGGGTTTGTAGGCACAAACCCAAATTTAAAGCTCAAAATAAATTAAAACAATAAAACCCGTAATTAGGAAGACTTGGGCGCCAATTGGATTGGTGAAGCTGATGTAGCGTGCTCTCCCAAGCTTCTTGAGGTGCTCCTTGGATTGGAAAATGGTTGGAGCACTTGGGGATCCTTGAAGGTGGAGCGCCGGAGGTTCGCCAAATGTTCAACAATGTGTCCGGTGGCTTAGTTGATGTTCCGGTGCTTCCTAGGCCTTTATTTATAGGCTAGGAACCTTCAAGTATCCGTTGGAGGGCTTTGGAGCCGTTGGAAAAGTCCTCGGAGCCGTTGGAGGCCAAAAGATGGTTGACTGGTCAAACCTAACGGCTAGTTTGACTGGGCTACCGGCTGGCCGGTGCAGGGCCACCGGCTGGCCGGTGCCTTGGCAGAGGAGGGGAAGACTGGTCCAGGTGCCACCGGCTGACCGGTGCCAGAGCCACCGGCTGGCCGGTGGCAAGACAGTAGCTTGCACTATTCAGCCTGGGTGCCACCGGTCGACCGGTGCTGAGGCCACCGGTTGGCCGGTGGTAAGGCAGTGGCTCCCTCTTGAGTGCAGGTGCCACCGGCTGGCCGGTGCAAGGCCACCGGTTGGCCGGTGCTGAGGCAGAAGCTCAGCCTTCTTCCCAGGTGCCACCGGCTGGCCGGTGGTGAAGCCACCGGTTGGCCGGTGGACTGCATTTCAGTCCAGTTTGGCCTTGTTGCCTTCTTGGCCTTCTTGGCCCAAATCCTTGGCACCTTAAATGAATGCCTATCATCCAAAAACACTAGAAAGAGGATTAGATAAATATGAGGGTGATTGTGATCATGAAAATAAAACCTTGAGGGGTTCGAGAGGTACAACAATCTCCCCCTATTTTGATGATCACAATCACCAAAACAATTAATGTAAAATGATGAAATTGAAAGGAAATACTAAGCATGATGAAAAGGATTCTCCCCCAATCAATCAAGAAATTTCTCCCCCTTTGTGATTATCAAAATAGAATGGGGCATAAAACTTGATTGAGGGATTCGATGAAAAACGAGATTTTAAAACAATTGAAAATGATATCAATTGTTGAAAATTTTGAAAATTTTGAAATGAAAATTGAATAACAGTTTGAATTGAAAGTTTTGAATCAAAACAAATTCGAAACCAACTGTTGGAATTTTAGAAATGAAAATTTGATAGAAAATTTTGAATTGAAAGAATTGAAACCAAGAGTTGAGTTTTGAAAAGAAAAAAATTTTGAATACACAAAAAAAAACTTAAAAGATCCTAACTCCCCCTAAATAAAAACAATGAATCACCGGGGAGAGGAATTTTGAAAAGAAATGATTTTAGGCCCGGAGAGACTCGCTAATAGGGATTTTTCAATCCATACTTGCCTCATGGCGGGTCTTCTCCTATAAAACTCATCGGAATAGAAAATAGACTTGGGTTGGCCATACCGGGCGTTTTTACAATTACACTCATAAATGAGATGCCCGGTTTTCTTGCAATAATTACAAAATTTGTAATCGGAGCTCCCCCTTACAAAAACAGTTTGAGCATGGGAGGAGGAGGCTCGGTTGGTGTAGCCAAGTCCATTGGTGGTTCTAGAAACCCTTTGGGAACCAAGTATATTGTTCAAGTTTTGTTCCCCTTGGGTGAACTTGGCTAAGGTCTCTCTAAGGTCTTTGATGGTTGATTCCATGGAATCAACATTTGGAAAATTTTGGATTTTAAGGGTGAGTTCCTCGTTCTCTTTGAGAATTTGGTCTTTTTCGGAGGAAAGTTTTTTGAAAGACTTTTTCAAAGCAACAAATTTTGAAGAGAGTTCGTGAAAACCATTTTCAAGTTGATCTCTAGCAAATTGGAGATCCTCATAAGACAAATGATTCAAAGAATTTGAATTTGAAGAGCAAGAAGAGGAGGAGTCGGAAGATGTTACCTCATTACATGCCATTAGGCATTTTGTGCCTTGGTCGCTCGAGGAGGAGGAGGAGGAGGAGGTGTCGCTCCATGTCGCCTTGAGGACCTTTTTCTTTCCTTTTTCAATTTTTGAGGCCCGTTTTTTGTTGAGTGGGCAATCGGGCTTGTAATGGCCCTTTTCGCCGCACCCATAGCACTTCACCTTGGGCTCGGATCTTTCGGTGGGTTCTTGCTTTCGGTGCTTGCGGGATTTCTTCTTCTTCTTGTGCTTCTTCATGAACTTATGCATTTGGCGGGCGAGATTCTCCATTTCCGAATCGCCGCTCGAAGATGATGAAGATGAGGAGGAAGAGGATGAGGAGGAGGAGCTTACTTATTTTTGTACCTTGAGGGCAATGTTCTTTGGTGTCTTGATAGGTGTGCCCTCCTTTTGAGCTTGCCTCCTCATCGTGATCTCATAAGTCATGAGAGATCCGATGAGCTCCTCTACCGGCATATTTTTGACGTCCTTAGCTTCTTGGATCGCTGTCACCTTTGGTGCCCATGAGCTCGGAAGGACCCATAAGATCTTCTTGACCATCGTCTCGGCTGAAACATCATCACCAAGAGATTTCCTTCCATTGCAAATGTCAGTGAAGCGTGTAAACATATCGGTAATAGATTCGGAAGAATGCATAGTAAAGCTTTCAAAATCTTGTCTATACATGTCTAACCGAGTGTCCTTAACTTTGTTAGTGCCCTCATGAGTTACTTCTAAAAGTTTCCAAATTTCATGTGAGGAGGTGCAAGTAGACACTCGATTGAACTCATTTCTATCTAAGCCGCAATGGAGAGCGTTCATGGCTTTGCCATCAAGCTCAAAATTCCTAATATCGGCGGGGGTCCATTTGGATTCATCGGGGGTAGACAAAGTGTAACCTTGCATGACTATTTTGTAAATCGGATAACCTATGCTTCTTAAAAAAATGGTCATGCGGGTTTTCCAATAATTATAGTCGGACCCATCAAAAAATGGAGCCCGACCCAAAGAGTAGCTCTCGGGGGCGAAAGAGGTAGATGCCATCAAAAACAAAGATCTTAACTTTGAAACCGGGTTAAGGAATTACTCAAAGGTCCCTCTGATACCAATTGATGGGTCGGAAGAACACCCCAAGGAGGAATGATGGCAAGAGGGGGGGTGAATTGCCTTTTAAAAAAAGATTCACAAATTAAAAAACAAAGTAAAGTGCAGCGGAAATAAATAAGGCAAGACACAAGAAATTGATAACGGAGTTCGGCCAAAACCCGGCCTACGTCTCCGCTCCCAACTCAACCGTTGAGAGATTCCTACCGCTTGCTTTTCAATGGTTTTAGCAAGAAACCCACTAGGCTTTGAGGTAGCACTAGGACCTATTACAGCTTGCTTTTGTGGTTTAGCAAGAACCCACTTGCTTTTGATGGTTTAGCAAGAACCCACTATCCTTCTTACAGGTGAAGGATAGCTCACCTTTTTCTCAAGCTTTTTAAAGGAAAAGCTTGTGAACCTCTTCACACCTTAGTGGTGGTGTGAAACCCAAAAGAAAGGGGGATGAGAAAAGGGTTTGGGGTTTGTAGGCACAAACCCAAATTTAAAGCTCAAAATAAATTAAAACAATAAAACCCGTAATTAGGAAGACTTGGGCGCCAATTGGATTGGTGAAGCTGATGTAGCGTGCTCTCCCAAGCTTCTTGAGGTGCTCCTTGGATTGGAAAATGGTTGGAGCACTTGGGGATCCTTGAAGGTGGAGCGCCGGAGGTTCGCCAAATGTTCAACAATGTGTCCGGTGGCTTAGTTGATGTTCCGGTGCTTCCTAGGCCTTTATTTATAGGCTAGGAACCTTCAAGTATCCGTTGGAGGGCTTTGGAGCCGTTGGAAAAGTCCTCGGAGCCGTTGGAGGCCAAAAGATGGTTGACTGGTCAAACCTAACGGCTAGTTTGACTGGGCTACCGGCTGGCCGGTGCAGGGCCACCGGCTGGCCGGTGCCTTGGCAGAGGAGGGGAAGACTGGTCCAGGTGCCACCGGCTGACCGGTGCCAGAGCCACCGGCTGGCCGGTGGCAAGACAGTAGCTTGCACTATTCAGCCTGGGTGCCACCGGTCGACCGGTGCTGAGGCCACCGGTTGGCCGGTGGTAAGGCAGTGGCTCCCTCTTGAGTGCAGGTGCCACCGGCTGGCCGGTGCAAGGCCACCGGTTGGCCGGTGCTGAGGCAGAAGCTCAGCCTTCTTCCCAGGTGCCACCGGCTGGCCGGTGGTGAAGCCACCGGTTGGCCGGTGGACTGCATTTCAGTCCAGTTTGGCCTTGTTGCCTTCTTGGCCTTCTTGGCCCAAATCCTTGGCACCTTAAATGAATGCCTATCATCCAAAAACACTAGAAAGAGGATTAGATAAATATGAGGGTGATTGTGATCATGAAAATAAAACCTTGAGGGGTTCGAGAGGTACAACAAGGCACGCCACACAGAAGAATACCACATAGGTATTACCATGATGGTAAGGACTCACCTCACACCAGGTATAACATAGGTATGGTAGTAAAGATGACTAGATGTAACTACTGAATCATCTTACTCTGTTAAAAGGCAGACCCACATAGGATCCTAAATCATCAGACCCACGTAAGATCCTAAATCATCAGACCCACGTAAGATCCTAATACAGAAGACCCACATTGGATCCTAGAGTAGTCCCATGGGGATTTCCTAGAGTGGATCTATGTGGGACTCTCAAACATAGACCCATGTAGGATACAAAAGAAAAGACCCACATAGGATCCCAAAGCACAGACCCACATAGGATCCCAAAGTACATACCCACATAGGATCCCTTTCTCATGATACAGCTTTCTACAGGGTTCCCGCAAAAATCTCGCTTGATTCCAAGAGGGTTCACTCCTCAATCCATAGGTTGATACTTCAACTACCACGAAGTCCCACAAAGAAGTATCTCAAAGGACCTCCATGTGATAGGGGTCTTAATACAACAGACGGTGCGTCAATCGGACACTCGGTCTTTAAGTTATTGGCCTTTTAGTCCTGAGGGCCCGGTTAGATTTGTGTTCGATCCAACCTGGATATAACCCAACTTTATCCAAAACTCAATTAGAGTGTACCAAAAGGACCGTCCCGATCCAAGGTTTCCAATGACATAGAAGGTTCATCAAACAGATGCTCATAGCTCAAGATATGGATGAATGAATGAAAATTGTCAAAGTTGGTCCAGGTCCGGTCCGACTCGATCGGACCGAATAGGCCCGACCTGGCCTGGGCCGACATGACCGAGTTTGGGTCGACCCCGCCTGACCCGAGTCTATCCATGAGTTAGACCTGGCCCGCTAGGTCCGGCCATGCCCGCCAGTGTGGCCCGCTGAGCTCGTGGTTGGCCGGTCGGCCAGCCTCCTCCGCGTGGCACGGTCATGTGCCACGCCATCACTGGTGGTCGACAGCGTGCCATCCGCCCTCACCTTGCCGCTGCATCACAAGGTTGCGGCTCTTGCACGCCAGGCGGTGCAGACGTGCACTGCCACCTCCCTTTCACACGGTTGGCCACCGCCGTCTGCCACCCTTTCTCCGCCGCGGCTGACGGGCCGCGTCTGTCGGTGCAGTAACGTCGCCATCTTCATCGCGTCCAACCAGATTGTCAGCCGCCACTCCCAAACCCTTTGGTATCAGTCGTCGACGATGTTCTTCGGGTCACATGTTGTCCCCTAGTGGCCCGATCTAAATTTTGAATATTTCCGCACTCACCTCAGGATGCCACCAATGATTCAACACCACCAAAAATTCACATAGGTTGCGGAGAAATCGGGTCGTGTTTGTTTGGCCCGCACCCTCCATGTTAGAACGGTAGAAAGTGGCTAAAATGTTCTTGAATCATGAAGAATGACAAGAATAGTGTAAGGGAATAAATAAACAGCAATCCCTACCTCGATTTCTATTTTTAAGTGTCGCGATATGAATTTGGTGAAGGCAATGAAGGTGAAAACGATAGTCGCTTCCGCAACACGCTTCCGAGGTCGGGCTCGTGCGTCATACTCATTCTAGATTATGAAGTATGTTCTTATTTGGTGAGATAATTCTTCATTGGAGTAATAGTTTCTCTAATGATCTACCAACTCTCATCTTTTGGAAACACTTCCCCCAATTCCACCAAAAAATGAATAGACAAATTATTAAATTATGTTTTATAAATTTAATTAGAGGTTGCCATTAATTAAGTTGATGTTGGCATAATTAATTAATGGAATGTTTCATAATTAAAGTAGATGAAGTACAAGAATTATCTCCCATTAAAGGGTTAGTTCAAGTCTAGGGTGGTCCCCACCATTGAATTCAAATAGAGAGGTTTCAAAAGAAAAATAAAATGTTAAATATTCTTCTCCCTCGAAAAAGTGAAAAACTAACTTCCACCCTCGACCTACTGTGGTTGATGTGAAGGTCTCCTCAAGTGAATATCAGTGCTACGAGTTCAACGGTGTCCTTAGATTACAATTCTGAGCACTGGTTCAAGAGATAGAAAAACTTGCTCACAAGTTTATTGAACATACATAAAAAAAAGTTCAGAAATTCATTCTAGGTCCTCCGTGTCTCAGAATCTTGTGCCGTCAATTTTCTCAGACTCGTAAAATTCCCATATAATTTAAAAAAATTACATGGAATTTCTAGGACTTTACATATGCCACGATAATTATGTTACAGCAGGTGAGATAACACCAAATAATTTAAAAGAAAAACTTTTCAAAAACACATGCAATCAGTGTTTTTGTGCGTTGATTCTGAAATCAGAATTCAAGGTCCTGGTGTATGGATACATCGGCCGCCACACCATCACCGGATTTCGAAAACTGAAATCCACATTCATATCACTTAACACTATTTCCGCACAGAAAAGGTCATAGTTTTAGTTCTTTATTAGAACCTAATTCCTCTGATACCACTTTGTCGCGACCCGTCCCTCGGGGCCCATGTCGTGACTACCCCAAGCCCTCCTTCCATAGGCCAGGGGCTAGCGACTAGCACCGGAAAGGTGTATCCCTTAAACTGAAAGGCATTTCCTTTTAATCCTATATAAACACATAGTCCAAAAACACAACAAGAAGCAACCATACATACTAGAACGCAATAAGATACAACCACAAAGTTAATTGATGTAGTAAAAGAGTGATGAAAGTAAAAAGGGGCTGAAATACAAGCCCAACTATAAAAGTACAATAACAAATGGAAGTACAATACAACTGAAAGAAAAATCAAAACAGCTACTGGGTCATCCTCTAAGGTTCCTACCTATAGGGTAGGTACAGATCGCCTCCTCTGCACTCCACGCCTGTTAGTCTCCTCTGCATCACGTTACGCCGAATGGTCCACCTTCGAGCACCGTCCAATCCTAGCTCCCTCAGTCTCGATCAACGATGTACATCGTCTGCACCAATCACAACAAGGTGCGGGCGAAGCCCGTGCAGGGGTGAGTATAACAATACTCAGTAGGGTCCCTGAGACCCCGTATGTCTCCTAAGGTTCCACCAATTAAAAACAAATAAAAATAAATCAACTCTACTTAGGTATATACCCATATATATACCTAAGTTATCTAGATATACTCATCTCATACATGGGGGTATTATACCACAAAGGTAACACCACGAAGGTATAAGTACCACACAAGTAATAGTACCACACACGTTTAACCATGAAGATAGTACCATGAAGGTAAAAGTACCACATAGATAAAAGACTTAGTTCTAATATAGTCTCAGCTAAAACTAAGTTTTCAGTGATGTATAGAAGTACGGATGATTATTCGTGAAACTAGATCATCTTATTCTATCAGGAGGCACTGCTTCTGACCATACGTAGTTTGATCCGTAAAGTATCGATAGGTACGAACCCCCGCAATGATCCATATAGGATCCAACCTGCCTAAAGTGGATAGGTAACTAACCCCGGCTGACCCACACAAGATCGTTATGCGCTAACCCACACAGGATCGATGAGCACTGAACCACACAAGATCTGACCCAGACAGGATCAGTATACACTGAACCACATAGGATCGCTAAGAGTTGACGCCCATAGGATCTAACCCACACAGGATCAGTATGCACTGACCCACATTTGATCACTAAGCACTGAACTCCACATGATCTATCTCCAACCTCCGCCTCACTTCCAGCCATGGGATTCCTCGCACTTGGTGCGCTTGAGTTCTATAGAATCTACCCTCTAGATATCAATCGTAACTCGACCACCACTAAAATCCACAATAGAGTAACCCAAAGGACCTCCATGTCGTAAGGGTTCCAATCCAACAGACGATGCATGAACCAGATGTCGAGTCTATAAGTTATAGGCATTTTAGTACCAAGGGCCCACTTGGATTCGGGTGCGATCCAACCCGGCCAAAATCCACGATTCTCTGAAACTCTAATGGAGTTAGTCAAAAGGAAAATCTCACTCCAAGGGTCCAAAATTCCATTTACGGTTCGTCAAACACACACCTGGTCTATATGTTATTGGCATTTTAGTGTCGAGGGCCTGGTTGGATTCGTATTTGATCTAACTCGGTTGTACATGAAATGGAACTGGGTAACCAAACAGGTCACACTGTTACAATTCACATGGAAAAACACACGAGATAGACTACCCATTTGTCCAAAACGGATACCTGGTGAAAAAGTCGCATTTCACCACAACACGCGCGAACCAGGACTCATGGGGCCCACGCCTCGACCTCAACATAAAAATCCAAAATTGTCCTTGAAACATACATCTTAATTTTAGGGTCGCAACGTCATATACAGTTCTTCATTCCAACACCGTATGAGGGAGATAGGTCAGATACAAGATCCCGTAATATTATTATTATTATTATTATTATTGAGTGTTTCATGGACCTGAGCCATGAATCGGAATTTAGTATCCAACATTAGACATTAATCAACCATACTAATGATAGGATCACTTTTCCACTAATGGAGAGTCAATCGGACATCGCACACAGGAGTTATGGTGGGTCGAGGATTTAATAATAATATTAAATCTATTAATTCACGAGTGTTTCGGATACCCGATCCAAAAACCCAAAAAATGAATCCAATATTGGACTCATAATTTTCATCTTGAAGTTAGGGTCACACTACCACTAACGGTTTATGAAACTGAGATCGCACAAAGAAGTTATTATTGAAACACGATTTTCCCAACAAAAATAATAATTACATTATTATATTATTTTTATTTTTATTTAACTATTTTTTCCCTTCAAACCCAAAACACACATTCAATATATCAATTCTCTCATGTATAGTGCACAAAACTCAATTCAATCCACCTTTATCATTTATTTCTCTTTTAATTTTATTTCATTTCAACTTTTCTCTCTCCAATTAACTCATTCTTCCCCAAATTCTCACGCTCCAACCTAACAGAAAATAACAAAGCGGACATAATTTATTAAACTCAAGCCCATGGATTCTCCACCCTAATATTCAGACATTGTTCTATGATGATATCCTAATGGCATACCGGAAACATCACATTGTCCCTGCACCACCTAGACGCTGCCCTCCAGTTGTCCGCCGATGTCGCCTTTCGTCGCGAGCCACCTTAGGCTGCTGCCTGTCCGAATTTCCCCACCAAATGCCTATCACAACCACACTGGACCTCTGTTCATCCCAATCCAGAATTTTACCACCACGTCACCCCTTCTGCAGGACACCACAGATTCTTTCTAAGCCCAAAAAATGTTACAACCGCAGATTCACGATCCTCAGGTCGAGATCTCTGTGTCTGTATGTCACGATCAACGAAACATTGTGTTTTTAGCATGCTTAATTATTTGGTTATGAAGAACTCATGAAGAACGTGTGAAGAAAGAATAGAAAATATCATGGTATATGTGTGTATCGATAACTATGTTTGTTTTTCCATCGTCGTTGACAATCAAGAATATGAGAAATCAACAAATAGATATTTATCATACTTTAAAATAAACCCCTACCTCGATCGTCCATTCGAGGTGGCAAGAAGAAGAAGATGATGTATTATCACTTCTTGAACATTGGTTCCCCATTCCTTCTTCAACGGTCATTCTTTGTTATAGGATCTCATTCGTTGGATAATGCTCTTTCTTCAAGAGTTCTCCACCAAATTGGTTTTCCAATGATCTCCCCCATGAGAGGTGAGGATCCCACTTTAACTAAGTTAAATTTATTAATTCAATTAATGTTGGCACATTAATTGGGATAATCCCAAGAGTTAACTCACATTAAAAGTGGAGTTATGTGGTTTCCACCACCAAGATTCAAAATGGAGTTTACAAGAAAGAAAAATAAAAAGTTATTTATTTTATTTTTCTTCTCCAACGAAAATCTGAAAAACTAACTCCCACCCTCAACTTATTATGGTCAAGGTGAAGGTATCCTTAAGTAAATATCAATGCTTCATGTTCTATGGTGTCCTTGGATTTCAATTCTGAGCACCAGTTCAAAAGGTACAAATTACCACTCACGCGTTTACTGAACATTCCCAAAAAAAAGTTTGGAAAATTATTAACAGTCACCCTCAACTCGTGTCAGTTGAGGTTAGGCTCTGCCTAACTGAAACACACCCCAACGAACCCAAGGAAATGCTGTTGGGGCTCACTTTATGCCATCAAGAGGGGATCACACTATCAGAGGTGGAAACCGACTCCCTAATCCTCCATAATTCCATCCATGGTTTCAACATCCCTTGGTCCATCCACTACATCACCATGAAATGCAGAGACATGATCAGTAGCAATATGAGCGTTGTCCACACATGGAGTGAGGGGAACAAGGTTGTGGACTACCTTGCCTCCATCGATGTCCCCGGTTCGCCCCGTTGTTGTCTTCACATTGCTACTACAATGAAGCCGAAGGGTGTCAATTTGGTTCAGGGGGACGCCCTCGTCCTCCACTATTTTCGGCCACCTTAGGCCTCACTTTTCTCTTTAGGCACTTTGGGCTTCCCCTATTGTGTTTTTCATGCTTTCTTTCAGAATAAATTTATAGTACGATGACTAGTGGCCTGCGCCAACCTAAGTTATTATCTGCCTAAAGAGAGAATACCCTCCCAAGTTCAGCGGTGGTCTCAAATTATTAATCTGAGTTACCATTTTTGTGTTATAAGCATTTGAAAAATAAAATAACTTTATTTAATTATTTTATTTATGGTTATACCATTTTCAGGTTTTCTCATAGGAGACATGCGCTGACAAAACTTAAGTCGTGCCTAGGGTAAACCTTCCATCTTGAGCACAATGGTGCCCTTAGATTTCTAATACGAGTAACCGTTTAAGATTTATTCCTATTTTTCAGAAAAACTGCTTACACATGCTAATTAAAGCTTAACAAAACTTTGACGGATCATTCTGGGCACTCTGGGCCTCAGAATCGCGCGCCGTCTGATTTCTCGATCTTGAAAAAATTCTATATAATTAAAAAAAATTATACCGAATTTATGGGATATTACATAATATGTCATTGATTTAAAATATGGTATCATGATCTAGACGTCAAATAAAATATTTTTTCTAATTATGAGGTTTCCCACTATGATTATTGTTGCTCACACAATTGTTTTTTGTTTTAGTTAATGGGTGAACTGAAAGGAATCGTGTTAATTGTAAAGACCCGAAATTTACATGTAATTTTTTTAAATATATGGGAATTTTATGAGTCCACGAAAATAGACGGTGCGTGATTCTGAGGCCTGATGTGCCCAGAATGAATTTATGAACTTTATTTCAGTTACTTTCAGTAAACGTGCAAGTAGGATTTTCAAAATTTTAAACAGGTGCTCGGAATTGAAATATGAGGGAATCGTTGAACTTGCAGCACCAGTATTCGCTTAAGGAGATCTTCACCTCGATCGCAGTAGGTGGAGGGTGAAATATTGATTTTGGGCATTTAATTGGAAAATAAAAATAAAATTGATTAACATTTTATTTTTATTCTTGAAACCTCCCATGTGTGGGTTATGGTGGTGGGGACCACCCGAGCATAAACCCCCAATTTTTGAATTCCTAGAGGTGGGGACCACCCGATCCCTCTTAATGGAGGAGAAACCTCTCAAATCCCTCTTTAATGTGGTGGAGCCTCTTGATCTTCCTCTACATTAATTATGCCAACACACCACATTAATTGTTGCCAACTTGTGTGAGTGTACCCACATAATTTCTTCTTAAGTTAATTATAGTGGCACCTATTTCATTTTTTGGGTGGAATTGTGACAGGAGAACCCTTGGAGGATGACACTTCTTCCACGAAAAACGCTCCTCCAATGAAGAATGACGACTTCGATGTCACGACCCGTCCTCGGGACCCGCGCTGTGACTACCCCAAGCCCGCCTTCCATAGGCCAGGGGCTGGCTACTAGCACCAAAGGCGTAAATCCTTATAGAAGGGAATTCATTGCCTTTATAAGAGAAAACAAACACCATAGAGTACGCAAACTGAAGTAAACACTATGTAAACTGAAAGCTAAAGTAAGTGCTGAAAGTAAATGGGCCAGAATACAAACCCAACTGTAAGTGCAGTACAACTGAAAAGTAACGTACCACAACTAAGACAAAGCTGCAACCACCAAGTCGGCCTCCGAAACTCCCACCTGAAGGGTGAGTACAGTCAGTCTCATCGACTCCTCGGGTCTGTCCGTCTGTACCGAGTACGTCCCACCTGATAGTCCACCTCTGGGTATCGTCCCACTCCTCAGGCCTCAACCACGATCAGCGTTGTCCATCATCTGCAACCAACACAATGTAGTGTGGGTAAAGCCCATGCAGGGGTGAGTATACGCTACTCAGTAGGGACCCCGAGACCCCCGAAGGTCTCCCAGAATCCACATAGGATAAACCACAAAGGAAAGATACAATCACGAGTAACGACTAACTCTACTTAGGTATATGCCCATACATATACCTAAGTCATAAATTCTAGCTTGGCTCCAACTCACAAGCTCAAGTAAAATCTAGTCCACTCAGGAAAGTAAAACATAATCCACACAGGAAAGTACGACTCATTCCACATAGGAAAGCATAATCCAATCCACACAGGATATCAAGTCAATCACATCAAAGATAATGATTGAAAGTCAAGACTCAGCTCACATAGGTATCCATTTATGAAGAGGGGTAGAGGTGATTAGATGCAGCCTCTGAATCATCTCCTCTGCCGAACCCACGTAGGATCTAAGTTTAGTAGTCATTGCTGTCGAACCCACGGAGGATCCAAGTAAAGTAGTCATCATCGTTGAACCCACAGATGATCCCAGAACTGTAGTCAAAACCATGAAGGATCCCAGTACAGTAGTCATCCTCGTCGAACCCATGGAGGATCCGAGTACGGTAGTCATCCTCGTCAAACCCACTGAGTATCCCAGTACAGTAGTCCTCCTTGTCGAACCCACGGAGGATCCTTGTATGGAAGTCATCTTCGTCGTAGTCGCAGCCAGCTCTAGGGTTCCCACACAGAGCATGCTCAATTCCGGGAGGGTCCGCTCCACAAGCCAAGGGGGGTCGATACATCAACTGACACGAAGTCCGGAGTTGATGTATCCCAAAGTTCCGTCTCGACAATTGGAACACAACGCGACAGACGGCGCGTCAATCGGACGCCCGGTCTGAGATTTATTGGCTTTTTCGTCCCAGGGGCCCGGTTGGTTTTTAAGTCAAAACCAACCTAACTGTACTCTAACTATGTCCAAACATCGAGCAGAGTAATCCAAAAGATCCGTCTCACTAAGAGAAAACCAACAAAGTCGACGGCACGTCAAACGGACGTCCGGAACTCAAGTTATAAGCGTTTCCGCTCCGAGGGCCCGGTTGGTTTCGTGTTCGAACCATCTCAGTCATACCCAAAGTTCTCCAAAACCTTGATTATAATATACCAAAACGACCGTCTCGATCCAAGGATCGCATCGTAATTTACGGTGTCTCAATCAGAGGTCCGTAGCCCAAGTTATGGTTCTTTGAACGAAGTTGTCCGATTTAGGGGGGTTTTGGGCCCGGACCGACCCGGCCCACGACCCCCTGGGTCGGCCCGAACGGGTCGACCCGACCCGGGTCCGGGTCCGGCCCAATAGGGCATGGCCTAGCCCGGCTGGCGCGGAGCGGCCCTGCCCGGCGCGGGGGTCCGGCCCGGCGTGGGTGACCGCGGCTCGACACGCGGCCGAGCAGGCGCAAAGGGGGAGCGCCGCCCCCTTTTTGCAGAATGGAGAACCCAGTGGGGTCTACCCTAATTGAACCCGGGGGTAACGCCCCCCGGTTTGTTCGGAAAACGGCCGGCTATTTCGCCGGCCTTGTGAACCGCCGCGGGACCCGTGAGGGGTCCCGCCTCCTGGAGCTCCAACGGCCGGCCGTGCCCGGCCGCCGCCTACTGGTGACCGCCACCGCCGCATCCTAAGGCTGCGGCCCCTTGATGTTTCGACGCGGCGTGACGGCGCCGCACTTCTTCACCGCGGCCCGGCTTCGGACGCGGCCCCTTTCGGTCCCTCACCGGTGCGTCGTGACGGCGCCGTGCTCCTCCACGGGTTCCTCGAGCTCATGCGGTACATCGCCATTGCCTCCGTTTCAAGCCACGAAGATAATCAATGACAAAAAAGGGGAGGTGGTTTGGCCGTGTTCATGCGTTCCGACCTCCTCCCGTTATTTTGGATAACAGGCGGCCAACAAATTAACGAAGAGTCGTCAAATATTCTCGAATTGTAAAATCAACCCCTACCTCGTAAATTCGTCGCACGACGTCGAGCCACGGAAAGAGGCAAGTGTCGTCATGATCGGACGTCACGGTAGATCTGTTCCGATTTCGTTGACATCGGAGGAAGAGTCTTCGTCGATGGCGACGTTCCCCATGGTGGTATCTCCTCCCTTGACGCGAATGAAGAAGAAGAGAAGGCACATCGTCGGTGACTTTGCTTTCTCCATCGGCGGCGTTCTTCGTCAAGAATGTTCTTTGTTGGAAGGAGGAAGCTCTCCTCCAATTTTTTCAGAGGTTTTCCCACACCCAAAAATATTTTCTCCACAAATATTTTACAAGGCCCCTTTAAAAAAAACATTTCCATGCCAAAACAAACAATTCAAAGAATTGTTGACACTCCAAAATAATTAATAAAAGTATTAATTATATGGGTTGGCATATTTAATAGAGAGAGGAGGGTGAAAGGTTTAAAATTCAAAAAAGAATTATAAACACCCAAATTAATTCAATCCATTAACTAAATGGGTTGGCACACATTAAGAGATGAGAGAGGGTGAGTCACACAATAAAGGGGGTTGCCAAAATTTAAGAGGGGGTTTAGGGAAATTGAAGGGGTGGGGCTCGTGTGGGCCCCACCTCACTAATATCCTACCAAGTGGAGGTAGGATGTAGTGGGTCCCACCCCAACTTCCACACATAGGTTATAATTACTTATAATAGAAATAAAATTGTAGCGCAAATTTTATTTCACTCTTCAGTTAACCCATTTATTTAACAACACCTCCCAAGAAAACGCAACTCTAAAAAAGGTCTTCTTAAACAATTACCAGCGCTGCGATTTCATCGGTGCCCTCGGATTTCGATTCCGAGCACCGGTTCAAGAGTTAGGAAAACCCGCTCATTCGTTCACTGAACGTACCCGAGCTAAACTTCGGAAATTTATTCTGGGCACACCGGTCCTCGGAATCAGGTGCCATCAGAAAATGCGTACTTGTAAAATCCAAAAGAAATTTAAAAAAAATTCTTGGAATTTATGGGTCTTTACATTACTCCCAACTCAGGGCTTTACGTCTCCGTAAATCTACAAAAAAAAACTAGGGAAACAAAGTGGTACTGAGCACGCATCTGAGCCTTCCACTCCCATGTGCTCTCCTGGAGATTCTGGAGCTACAAGTGAAAGTGCACCAGAGGAATTGATTGTCCACGTAGGACCCACTCCTATCGATCCTCGATCTCTACTGAAACCTCCGCAAAAAGTCTCCCCATCACCGATGTCCAGCTCCCTATGGTCGATGATATGTGTCAGGTTGTGCACGTATCTCTTCTGTTGAGATACGTGGAAGATGTCCAGCACCCGGTGCAACTGAGGTGGTAAAGCCAGGCGACAAGCCGCCTCGCCTATCCTGCTGAGAACCTGGAATGGTCCTATGAATCATGGAGATAACTTGCCACCCCGACCAAATCTCCGTAATCCAAGTCGAGGTGAGACACGCAAGAAAATGTGGTCGCCATCCTCAAACTCTAGTGGTCTCCGCCTCCTATCAGCATAGGACTTCTATCAGCTCCGAGTTGTCCTCATCCGCTCTTTAGATGACCTGGACCTTCTCTGGTCCTACATGAGCTACTAAGATTTCTTCTTTGCCGATAATAGAAAGCTGGTCTCATCCCCTAGATGAACCACGTTCTTTGCCTAATACTGTCAATCCTAACATGAATGATACTAATCCATGCCATGGATGACGTCGTAAGGCCTCGATGCTACTACCAAGAGATCCAACCTTTACTCTCACCTCCAAGGGTTGAGTCACACTTTCGGTAGTAGTGTGTGGTCACTAGGTCTCCTCCAGTAGGTATCTCAAAAGTGAGGGTCAAGTCAACAATTTTAAACCGGAACCTCTTAGTAACAACTACATAAAAAGGACAGGGAACAAAACATAACAAGAACAAGTGTCTTTTATTACTGCATCTCAAGGTATAAAGACACAAAACATCAACAAAGCTAGAATCAAAGTGAACAAAAGTCTCAATGTCTGGAGCTAGTACTGCTCCTGTCTATCTGCTCTCAAAGATCCATGGTCGTAAGCCTCAGCTACCTGAAGCTGAGCTCTCCTCTGTCCACCCGTTCCCTGTGGTTGGGGTGATCTTCCCGGTGGTGGTGGTGGTAGGGCCTCAAAGCGTCGCCCACCATTCACTGCTCGGACAGCTCCTCTGCCTCGTCCGCCTGCACCCTACAGACCACCATGGTCTAACCTCTTCCTGGGAGGTCCCTCTACCGCCTACTGCTCATCTGCTGGGCGGGTCGGGCAGTCTCAAGCCATGTGACCCTACCCGCCGCATGTATAGCACTGTCTGCTTCTCGTGTGGATGGTTCTCCTTCGTGTGCCCCGTACAATCAAATCTTCATCCTGATATTTCTCATCTAATGGCCTGGCCCGCTTGGACCTCTATGTCATCTGTCTACTGCCATCTGTAGAAGACTCTGCTACGGGTCGTCCGGCGGAGGGTCCCACCGCTGGTGACTGCTCGGTAAGAAAACTCTCCACTAGAAGGGCTCTCTCCAACACCCCCGCCTATGCCGGAATGTTGAGGGAGATCATCGAAGCCTTGATCTCATACCTTAGTCCCTGCTCGAAGGTCCGGGCCCGAAAGAATGGGCCTCGTACCATGTCTGTGGAGTAGCGCGAGAGATCAGTAAACCTCACCGAGTATTGGGCCACAGTCATGCTGCCCTGCCGCAGCTGTAGTAACTCCTGAATGCGCACCGCATGGAGGGTGGCTGGGAAGAACTCCGAGTGGAAGAGGCTCTCAATGTCCGTCCAAAAAAGTGATGTCTCGTCGTGCACCTGGAGCATCATGCTCCACCATCTGCCTGCTGTCGCGTGCAGGAGACTCGCTGAAAGGATCACCATGAGGTCATCTGGTGTCCCCACTAACATGAAAACTCAAACTACAGCCTCCAGCCAATCCTCGGCTACTTGAGGGTCCATCTCCCTGCGGAACCTGGGCGGTCTCTGACGCTGAAACTCGTGCAGTTCACTAAGGCGGTGTGCACTCTCAGCAGCTGGGGCTGGTGGCATTGGTGGCTCGGCGGGTAGAGGTACTGTCGGTGCCTCCGATATAATAGTGCCCTACACTGAGGCCTCATCGCTCGGTGAGCTATAGTCTCATAAAAAGCTCGGAACCCTAGCTGGCTGCCGTCATGGGGCCATCTTGAAAAGAAACAGGTGCGCCACGGTCAAAAAAGTATACCTGGTGAACTGACATAAAGAAAACTTTTGAAACACACACGCAATCAATGTCTTGGGGCATTGAGTCAGAAATCAGAAGTCAGGGTCCTGGTGTATGGATACGTCATCCGCCGCACCAACACTAGACTCCCTGGACTGATAACCACACTCAATACCCTTAACACTTTTGCTTCACATAAAAGAAAGATCGGAGTCATGAGTTCTGCGGTAGAACCAAACTCCTCGGATACCAATTTGTCAGGACCCGTCCTCGGGACCCGCGTCGTGACTACCCCAAGCCCGCCTTCCATAGTCCAGGGGCTGGCGACTGGCACCAAAGGCATAAATCCTGACATAAGGGAAGGCATTGCCTTTATAAGAGAAAACAAACACCATGGAGTATGCAAAGTGAAGTAAACACTAAGTAAACTGAAAGTTGAAGTAAGTGCTGAAAGTAAATAGGCCAGAATACAAACCCAACTGTAAGTGCATTACAACTGAAAAGTAAAGTACCACAACTAAGACAAAGCTGCAACCACCAAGTCGGCCTCCGAAACTCCCACCTGAAGGGTGAGTACAGTCAGTCTCGTCGGCTCCTCGGGTCCGTTCTTCTGTACCAAGTATGTCCCACCTGATAGTCCACCTCCGGGTACCGTCCCGATCCTCAGGCCTCAATCACGATCAGCATTGTCCGTCATCTTCAACCAACACAACGTAGTTTGGGTGAAGCCCGTGCACGGGTGAGTATACCCTACTCATCAGGGACCCCGAGACCCCCGAAGGTCTCCCAGAATCCATGTAGGATAAACCACAAAGGAAAGATACAATCACGAGTAACGACTAACTCTACTTAGTTATATGCTCATACATATAAATAAGTCATATATTCCAACTCGGCTCCAACTCATGAGCTCAAGTACAATCTAGTCCACTCAGGAAAGTAAAACGTAATCCACAAAGGAAATTACGACTCATTCCAAATAGGAAAGCATAATCCAATCCACACAGGATATCAAGTCAATCACATATAAGATAATGACTTAAAGTAAAGACTCATCTCACACAGGTATCCATTTACGAAGACGGGTGGAGATGATTAGATGTAGCCTCTGAATCATCTCCTCTGCCGAACCCATGTAGGATCCAAGTTTAGTAGTCGTTGCTGCCGAACCCACAGAGGATCCAAGTATAATAGTCATCGTCGCCGAACCCACGGAGGATCCCAGCACGGTAGTCTAACCCACAGAGGATCCCAGTACAGTATTCATCCTTGTTGAACCCATGGAGGATCCCAGTACAATATTCATCCTCTTCGAACCCACTGAGGATCTCATTACGGTATTCCTCCTCGTCGAACCCACAGAGGATCCTAGTACGGAAGTCATTTTCGTCGCAGTGGCATCCAGTTCTAGGGTTCCCACACACATCATGCTCGATTCCGTGAGGGTCTGTTCCACGAGCCAGGGGGTCGATACATCAACGGACACGAAGTCCAGAGTTGATGTATCCCAAATTTCCATCTCGACAATAGGAACACAACGAGACAGTCGGCGCGTCAATCAGACGCCCGGTCTGAGAGTCATTGGCTTTTTCGTCCAAGGGGCCCAGTTGGTTTTTAAGTCAAAACCAACCCGACCATACTCCAACTGCCTCCAAACCTCGACCAGAGTAAGCCAAAAGATCTGTCTCACTAAGAGGAAACCAACAAAGTCGACGGCACGTCAAACGGACGTCCGGAGCTCAAGTAATAAGTGTTTCTGCTCCGATGGCCCGGTTGGTTTCGTGTTTGAACCAACTCGGTCGTACCCAAAGTTCTCTGAAACCTTGAGTATAATATATTGAAACGACCGTATCGATCCAAGGATCGCATTGCAACTGACGGTACGTCAATCGCAAGTCCATAGCCAAGTTATGGGTCTTTGAACGAAGCTGTCTGATTTAGGGGGTTTTGGGCCCAGACCGACCCACCCCACGACCCCCTGGGTTGGCCTGAACGGGGTCGACCCGACCCGGGTTCGGGTCTAGCCCAATAGGGCGTGGCCCTGCCCGTAGCGGGGGTCAGGCCCGGCGCGGGCATCCCGGCCTGGCGCGGGCGGTCCAGCCCGGCGTGGGTGACCGCGGCACAGCACGCGGCCGAGCAGGCGCAAAGGGGGAGTGCCGCCCTTTTTTTACGGAACGGCAGACCAAGTGGGGTCTGCCCTAATTGAACCCGGGGGTTACGCCCCCCGGTTTTCTCGGAAAATGGCCGGCTATTTGGCCGGCCTTGTGAACCGCAGCGGGACCCATGAGGGGTCCCGCCTCCTAGAGCTCCGGCGGCCGACCGTGCTCGGCCGTCGCCTGCTGGTGACCGCAGCTGCCGCGTCCTAAGGCTGCGGCCCCTTGATGTTCCGGAACGGCACGATGGCGCCGCGCTTCTTCGCTACGGCCCGGCTCCATCCGCGGCCCCTTTCGGTCCCTCTCCGGTGCGTCGTGACGGCGCCGCTCTCCTCCATGGGTTCCTTGACCTCACGCGGTACATCGACATCGCCTCCGATTCAAGCCACGAAGATAATCAACGACAAAAAGGGGAGGAGGTTTGGCCGTGTTCGTGCGGTCTGACCTCCTCCTGTTATTTTGGATAATAGGCAGCCAACAAATTAACAAAGAATCATCAAATACTTTCGAATTGTAAAATCAACCCCTAACTCCTAAAGTCGTCGCACGACATCAAGCCATGGAAAGAGGCAAGCATCAGGATGATCGGACGTCATGGTAGATCGGTTCCGATTTTGTTGACGTCAAAGGAAGAGTCATCGTCGATGGTGATGTTCCCCGCGGTGGTATCTCCTCCCTTGATGCGGAGGAAGAAGAAGAGAAAGCACGTCATTGGTGAGTTCGCGTTCTCCGCCGCCGGCGTTCTTCGTCAAGAACGTTCTTTGTTGGAAAGAGGTAGCTCTCCTCCAATTTCTCCAGAGGTTTTCCCCCACCCAAAAATATTTTCTCCACAAATATTTTACAAGTCCCCTTTAAAAAAACATTTCCATGCAAAAACAAACAATTCAAAGAATTGTTGACACTCCAAAATAATTAATAAAATTATTAATTATATGGGTTGGCATATTTAATAGATAGAGGAGGGTGAAAGGTTTAAAATTAAAAAAATAATTATAAACACCCAAATTAATTCAAGCCATTAACTAAATGGGTAGGCACACATTAAGAGAGGAGAGAGGGTGAGTCACACAAAAAAGTGGGTTGCCAAAATTTAAGAGGGGGTTTAGGGAAATTGAAGGGGTGGGGATCGTGTGGGCCCCACCTCACTAATATCCTACAAAGTGGAGTTAGGATGTAGTGGGTCCCACCCCAACTTCCACACATATGTTATAATTATATAGAATAGAAATAAAATTGTAGAGAAAATTTTATTTCACTCTTCAGTTAACCCATTTATTGAACAAAACCTCCCGAGAAAACAAAACTCCAGAAAAGGTCTTCTTAAGCAATTATCGTCGCTTCGGTTTCATTGGTTCCCTCGGATTTTGATTCCGAGCACCAATTCAAAAGTTAGGAAAACCTGCTCGTTCATTCACTGAACGTACCCAATATAATCTTCGGAAATTGATTTCGGGCACACCGGGCCTCAGAATCAGGTGCTGTCAGAAACTACGTACTTGTAAAATCCTAAAGAAATTAAAAAAATTCCTTGGAATTTATGGGTCTTTCCATTCAACTTCTTCCTCAAGACACCCTTCAACGAGCAATGTATTCAACTACGACAAACTGACGCACGAGCCCGGGATTGGATGTGTGTGGCGGATGAGACAAACGTCGACAACATCAACTTCTTCTCACGCCAATGTCAACGACTAATCTAATGTAGGGGTTTATTTTTGTATGATTTTTTTTGCGAAGTTGTAGGGTGGTTGTTTGGAAATCTTCTCCTTTTTTGATCTTGACAATTCTTTGTAATTCAAGATGGAAATATAGCTTCTTGCTACCTCACTAATGTGGAGAGTGCCGGCCAAAAAAAAGGCTCGTCCTCTCCACAAAACTTGTGATTAATTGTTGATTGTGATGGAAAAATGACTAACAACACATGGGGCATGAGAACCGCGACCGGCACCACCGTTGTCCGCAACGAAGGAGACGGCGCAACGGCCACCGCCGTTGTGGCCATGTCGTGCTACGGCCCTACCATCCAGGATGATCTGCGACCGCCGTCCGGGCCGAGCCGCCACCCAAGCCACCGCTTTAGACACCGCTTTAGCCACCGTTGTCGTCTGGGTCGAGCAACCGCCCGCGCCACTGCCGCCGTCCGTGCCGAGCCTCCGTCGTCGTCCGGGCCGAACCGACGGCGCCATCTACACCACCTCCCGACCCGCCTCCCAAACTGTCATCGTCTGGGCTGAACCGCCGCCACCATCTGGGCCGAACCGCCGCTACCGTCTAGGTCAAACCACCCCCTCCCTTCTGGAAGAACTACCCTGGCCGAGTCGTCCCGGGCCGTGCTAAGCCACCCCACGCCCTCGTCGTAGCCCGGTGGCCCCTCACGGCCCTCGCGGCCGGCCGGGGCACACCATAGGTCGGGCTTGACCTAGCGGGTTGGGTCGGGTCATCCTAGGCCAAGTCGGATTGGGTCGGTCTGACCGGGTCGGTCCAGACCCAGACCTGATACGAACCTATACATTACATGGACCATAACATTGGCATCGGACATCCGCTTTACGAACCATAACCGGCGCTTGAAATCTTAGAGCGAAATGGTCCCTTTGAGTATACCCCACTGGAGATTTGGATAATGTTGGGAAAATGTCATGTTGGATCAAACACGAATCCAACCGGGCCCTCAGAACTAAAAGGATAATAACTCACAGACCATGCGTCCGATTGATGCGCCTTCTATTGTATTGAGACTCATATGACATGGTGGTCATTTGGGATACTTCTTCATGGAACATTGTAGTAGTTAGAGAATCGACCAATGTATTGGGGAGTGGACTCACTTATAGACGAGGAAGCTTAGTGTGGAAACCCAGTAGCTAGCTGTGATGAGAAGAGTGCTCCTAGAGATCATGTGCAGGTCAGCTCTTAGCTATCCTCTGCGGGTCAACTCCTAGCGATCCTGTGTGGGTCAACTCCTAGCGATCCTCTGTGGGTCAACTCCAAGCGATCCTATGTGGCTCATCTCCTAGCAATCTGGTGTGGGTCAACTCCTAGCAATCCTGTGTGGGTCATCTCTTAGCCATCCTGTGTGGGTCAGCTTCTAATGATCTTGTGTGGGTCATCTCCTAGAGATCCTATTTTGGTCAGCTTCTAGTGATCATATGTGGGTCAGCTCCTAGAGATCCTATGTGGGACAGCTCCTAGCGATCCTATACAGGTCAGCAACAGAGCCTATTAATGAAGTAAGATTATTTATTAGTTATAACTAATCATATTTACTACCATACCTATGTTATTCCTAGTATGAGCTGAGTCAGAACCTCGGTGTTCCTTCATGATTGAGATAGATTACTTGATAACTTAGGTATATGTATGGTCATATACCTAAGTAGGGTTATCTGTTGTTTTCATACTTTCTGGTTTATCCTTAGTGGATTTTGTGAGACCTTGAGGGTCTTGGGGTCCCTACTGAGTATCGTTATACTCACCCTTGCACGTGTTATGCCCGCACCTTGTTGTGTTGGATGCAGATGAAGGACAACTCTGACTGAGGCTGAGAGTACCAGGACTGGATAGTGCCTGGAGGTGGACCATGCGGTGTGTAGGTACGCAGAGGAGACGAGTGGACATAGAGTTATGAGGAGGTGATCTCTACCTACCCATCAAATATGAACCTCATATGATGACCCAGTAGTTAGTTTTTCTCTTTTTTCAGCTGTATTGTATTTCAGTTGTACTTGTATCTTTACAGTTGGGCTTGTATTCCAGCCCCATTAACGTTCATCACACTTTTTGTTATAAATTTTACTTGTGTTCGTATCTTGTTGTGTGCTGGGTTGAATGTGTTTATAGGATATAAAGGGAATTCCTTCCCAGTATTACGTATACCCCTTTCAGTGCTATTCTCCAGCCCCTGGTCTATGGAAGGAAGGCTTGGGGTAGTCACGGCACGGGCCCTGGGGGACGGGTTGTGACAAATTGGTATTATAGGAGTTGGTTCTACCGTAGAACATAGGACTCTTATCTTTCTTTTTAACAGAAATAGTGTTAATTGTAGTGAGTGTTGTTATCAGTTTAGGGAATCCAATCTTGGTGCGGCGGTCAACATATCCATACACTAGGAACCTGACTTCTGATTACTGACTCAGTGCATGAAAACAGTGATTGCGTTTGTGTTTTCAAAATTTTTCTTTGTGATATTTTGATTCATCTCACTAGGTATAACTTAGTGACCATGGCACACTGGTTTCTTTTCAGAATGCCTCCACGAAGACTGTCATCTTGGGTTTCGAGTGTTGTATGCACTAATAGCCCACAGAGCGACGAGGCCTCTGTGTAGGGCCCTTTTTAGTAGAGGAACTAGCTGTACCTTTCCCCGTTGGGCCACCGATTCCACCAGCCCCAGTAGCATACAGTGCATGCTGCTTGAGCGCATTGCATGAGTTCCAGTGCTAGAGGCCACCCAGGTTCAAGGGAGAGACAGACCCACTAGTAGTTGAGGATTGGATGGAGGCTATAGTGAGAGTCTTTTGACTGGTAGGGACACCATAAGATCTCATGGTGATCCTTTCCGCTAGCCTTATACAGGCAGCAACAGGCAGATGGTGGCGCTTGATGCTCCAGGTCCACAACGAGGTGACACTTCTCTGGGCATACCTCGAGTTCCTGTTTTAGGCAGAGTTTGTCCCAACGACTCTTCATGCAGTGCACATATAGGAGATGCTTCATCAGAAGCAAGGTAGAATGACTATGGCTCAATACTCAGTGAGGTTCACTGACCTCTCACGCTACTCCGAAGATATGGTTCAGGACCCATTCTACAGGGCTCGAACCTTCGAACAGGGGCTCAGGTGGGAGATCAAGGCTTCCATGATCTCACTCAGCATCTTGACTCAGGCAGGGATGTTTGAGAGATCCCTCTTAGAGGATATTTTCCTTGCTAAGTAGTCTCCAGTAGCGAGATCCACTACTAGTAATCATATAGTAGAGTCTTCTGCAGCAAGCAGTAGACTGATGCCGTAGAGGTGAAAGAGGACTAGGCCTACAGGTGGACGACTGCATGACTCAGGGTCGGTTGTGCGGGGCACCTGGGGTAGATGAAGACATGCCAGGAGTGGGTAGTGTTATGCATGTGGTGATCAGGGGCACATTGCTCGTGACTATCCAACGCGTCGTATGGATGATCAGCAGATGGTCGAAGGACTGCCCAGACAGAGACACAAATTTGACCGAGGAGGTCCGTAGGGAGTAGGTGGACGTGGCAGAGGGGCTGGTCGTGTAGCTGGTGGTGGGTGATGATTCGAGATGTTACCTCCACCACCACAAGGAGGTCCACCCCAACCATAGGAAGCAGGTGGACAAGGACGAGCTTAGCTCCTGGCAGTTGAGGCTTATGATCACCGAGCACTAGAGATGATACAAGGTATGATCTGTGTCTAGTCCACCTTATTTGCAGTACTTATAGACACATGTTCCAATAATTATTTTATTTCCACTTCCCTTATCTGGAGCTCGAAGATTCTGATGGAGTCATTGGCTCGATCCTTATGGCTAGATACTCCTACGGGAGCAGATTCGACGATTACGCACCAGTGCCAGCAGTGCGAGATTACTCTAGGAGGCGAGAGCTTCGGCTGGGATCTCCTAGTAGCGGCGTTGAGGCCTTACAATGCCATCTTGGGTATAGACTGTTTATCTACAGTTCATGCAAAGATTGATTATATTTGGAACAAAGTGCGGTGTGGCCGCACGGATGGGACCAGGTTTACCTTCACCGGAGAGAAGGAAGCCTTTGCAGCATAGGATGGACTTACCCGGAAGAGGGTACAGCCGATTACACATAAGTTGGCTAGCCGTACCCTCGGAGAGGTTGATTTGGAGAGTCCGAGTTATCCTGTAGTGGAGGACCAGTATGCGGATGTCTTTTTTGATGATGTTATGGGTCTACCTCTTTGCAGAGAGGTGGACTTTTACATTGACTTGTACCCAGGATGAAACCTATATCTACACCAGCGTATCGGATAGCTCCTGAAGAGATTCCCAAGCTATGGGTATAGCTAGAGGACTTGCTGTGGAAGGGATTCATCCAGCCTAGTGTTTCTACTTCGGCAGCCCTAATATTGTTCGCCAAGAAGGAGGAGGGGAGCTTGAGGATTTTTGTTGATTATCGGAGACTGAACCAGGAGACCTTGAAGAACAAGTACCCACTCCTATGGATTGAAGACCTCTTTGATTAGATGAAGGGAGAACGTTGGTTCTCGAAGATAGACCTCAGATCAAGCTATCACTAGCTCAGATTGCGAGATGAAGATGTCTAGAATAGGGATTTCATATGTCTATAAGGCCACTATGAGTTCTTGCTTATGCCATTTGGCATAACCAATGCTCCAACAGTGTTCATGGGACTCATGAACATGATCTTTAATCCATACCTTGATCGCTTTATGGTGGTCTTCATTGATGACATTATTATCTACTCGACTACTATGGAGGATCATGCCTATAATTTGCAGGTATTACTGGACACACCCTGAGAGAACCAAAATTATGGTAATCTCTCGAAGTTCCAGTTATGGATCCGAGAGGTTCACTTTTTGGGACATGTCATATCGGAGGCTGGAATTGTAGTAGATCAAATGAATATTGAGGTGGTACTTGGTTGGGATCCACCTGGGAGTGTGACGTAGATACGAAGTTTCATAGGTTTGGTTAGATACTACCATAGATTTGTGAAAAATTTCTCCAAAGTTTTAGAACCTTTATCAGTGTTGACGAAGAATGGGAAAACTTTCATTTGTTCGGAGAGATTCTAGCAGAGTTTTCACAAGCTGAGGTAGAGGATAACTAGTGCCCCCATCTTGAGGATACTAGAGGAGGGTGTAGGGTATGTTGTCTACTGCGACACATTAGGGACCGGAATCAGATGTGTCCTGATTCTTGAGTGAGAAGTGATCGGATATGGTTTTCAATAGCTGAGAATGCATGAGCAGAACTACACAACCCATGAACTGGAGTTAGAAAAAGTGGTCTTCACCTTGAATATGTGGTGACACTATCTGATGGGAGAACACTTTACAGTCTACTCAGATCACAAGAGTCATAGGTATATCTTCTCTCAGAAGGACCTGAACCTGAGACAGTGACGTTTTCTTGAGTTCATCCAGGACTATGACTTTGAGATAGTCTATACTCCTATGAAGGGTAACGTTGTAGTAGATGAACTCATCAACGGATCTATTATAAAACTACTAGGTGAGGTGACAGAGCAGGTGAATGATTTGTAGATATCCTTTATGGATCGGGATGGAGAAACTTTTCTTCAGTATCTTACAGTCACTCCCCCACTTCTTCAGCGAGTCAGGGAGGCACAGTGTGGGGATGCTGACTACGAGACTAGACGTGCTCAGATATCCACAGGGCAGGAACCTGATGGATTTTATGAAGGTGGGGAGAACATCATATTCTTCAGAGGACATACCATGGTACTAGTATCACTTCAGGAGGAAGTATCGAGGGAGTTCCAAACATCCCCTATAGCGGTACATCTACGAGTGGTGAAGATGTACCAGGACCTCCAACGACTACACTGGTGGCTGAGAATGAATAAAGAATTAGAAGAGTTTGTCTCTCAGTGCCTCACTTGTCAGCAAGTGAAGGCGGAGCATCAGGTACCAGTAGGCTTCGTTCAGCCTTTAGAAGTTCCAGAGTGGAATTCGGATGGGATATACATGGACATCATGATAGGACTTCCACATACATCCAGAGGCCATGATTCTATTTGGGTGATCATCGACTGAATCACCAAGTCGACCCAATTCATACCGACAAGAGAGAAGGGTTTATTAGAGATCTTGGGACGCATCTATGTGCACAAGATTGTGCGGAAACATGGAGTACCCTCGACGATTGTCTCTGATCGTGATACACATTTTACTTCCCGGCTATGGAAGGGGTTGCAAGAGGATTTCGAGATGCAGCTTTGTTTGAGCACCTCCTTCCATCCTCAAACGGATGGCCAGACTGAGCGGACAATTTAGACACTCGAGGACAGGTTGTGTGTTTGCGTCCTTGAATTTGGTCGTAGCTAGGAGGATCACATGCCTTTGGTGGAGTTTTCATACAACAACAGCTATCACTCCACCATTGGGATGACACCTTTTGAGGCATTGTACGTGTGACCTTATAGATCACCTTTGTGCTGGACTGACCCAGGGGAGTCAGCACTAGTGGGACTAGAGATGGTACGGGCTACCACATAGAAGGTGTTGATCATCCTGGAGTAGATGAAGACAACACAGATCAGGCATAAGTCTTATGATGACAGGATACTGAGACCTATGGTGTTAGAGGATGGCGACCACGTATTTCTACGAGTCTCACCCTGATGAGGTTTACGGAGATTTGGTTGAGGTGTCAAGTTATCTCTGAGATTCATTGGACCCTTCTAGGTCCACAGTAGAGTTGGCAAGGTGGCTTACCTCTTAGCTCTTCCACCTCATTTGCTCTGGGTGCACGATGTCTTCCACGTATCCCAGCTGAAGAGATATGTGCACGACCCTTCCCACGTCATTGACCACGGAGAGCTGGACATCGACGATGGGTGACTTTTATAGAGGTTCCAGTGGATATTGAGGATCGATAGGAGTGGGTCTTCCGTGGGTAGTCGATACCTATGGTGCACATTCGTTGGCAGCACAAGAACCGCCAAGAGAGCACATTGGAGCGGGAGGCTCATATGCGTGTTCAATACCTCCACTTGTTTTCCTAGTTTTTAGTTGTGGCTTATGGGGACGTAAATCCCTGAGGTGAGGATAATGTAAAGACCCAGAATTTAAATGTATTTTTTTAAAATATATGGAAATTTTACGAGTCCGTGAAAATTGAAGGCGCGTGATTCTGAGGCCCGGAGTGCCCGAAATGAATTTCTGAACATTATTTTTAGTACATTCAGTAAACGTTCGAGAAAGCTTTTCTACCTTTTGAACAGGTTCTTGGAATTGAAATTTGAGGTCACTGTTGTACTTGCAACATCAGTATTCTCTTATGTAGACCTTCACCTCGACCGTAGTATGTAGAGGGTGAAAGATAGATTTTGGGATTTTCATGGGAAAATAAAAATTGAATTATTTAACAATTTTTTTTATTATTGAAACCTCCCATGTGTGGGTTATGGTGGTGAGGACCACCTGAGCATCAAACACCTATTTTTGAATTCCTAGAGGAGGGGACCACCTTACCCCTCTTAATGGAGGATAAAACTTTCAATTAACTTTTTAACGTGGAGGAGCCTCTTGAGCTTCCTCCACAGCAATTATGCCAACTCACCACATTAATATTTGCTAACTTGTGTGAGTGTGCCAACATAATTTCTTCTTAAGTTAATTATATTGGCACCTCTTTTTTTTTTAGGTGGAATTGTGAGAGGAGAACCCTTGGAGGATTACACTTCTTCCACGAAGAATGCTCCTCCAAAGAAGAACGTCGACTTCAACATCTTCCATAGGACACCCACCAATGAGGAACGTCTTCGACTACGGCAAACTGACACATGAGCCCGAGATTGGAGGTGTGTGGAAGACGAGACGAATGTCAACAAATTCAACTTATTCTCGTGCCAACGTCAATGAACAATCCGAGTTATGGGTTTTTTCGTGTATGATTTTTTTAGGGAAGATGTATGGTGGTTTTTTGGAAATCTTCCCCTTTTACGTTCTTGGTAATTTTTTGTAATTCAACATAGAATTATAGCCGCTTTCTACTACAGTAATGCAGAGAGTACGGGCCAAACAAACATGGCCCGTCCTCTCCGCAAACATTGTGATTAATTGTTGATCGCAGTGGAGGAATGACTACCAACACGTGGGGCACGAGGAAGGTGGTCGGACCCACCGTTGGTCGTGATGAAGGCGACGGCGCAACGGCTACCGTCGCCGCAGCCTCGCCTCCCCGAAGCCCCACCGCCCGGGCCGAGCCGCCGCCGCCCGAGCCACCACCGCCATCTCGGCCGAACTTTCGCAGCCATCCGAGCTGAACTGCTGCAGCTGTCGTCCAGGCCAAACCGCCCCCGCCGTCCGAGCCGAACCGCCGCCACCGTCCGAGCCACCACCCTAGCCGCCGCCCGAACCACCACCATCTGGGTTGAACGGCTGTTGCCGTTCGGGCTGAACCACCATCATCTTCCGGGCTGAATTGCTGCTGTCGTCCGGTCCGAACCGCTGCCGCCCTTCTGGCCGAACCGCCCCAGCCGAGCCATCCCGAGCTGGGAAAAGCTACCCCGCACCCTCATGGAACCCCCGCGACCTCTGCCGCACCTCGCAGCCCTCGTGGCCTAGTGGACATCCAAGCGGGCCGGGCCGCACCATGGGTCAGGTCGACCCAAACCGGGTCGACCCAGGCTTGCTCGGGTTGGGTCGGACCAGACCCGGACGTGATACGAACCTATACATTACTTGGGAAATTACTTTGGCGCCGAACGCCTGTTGAAAAAACCATCAGCGGTGCAGGAAGTCTTGGAGCGAAATGGTCTCTTTGAGTATACCCCACATGAGATTTGGATAATGTTGGGAAACAGTCGGGTTGGATTGAACACGAATCTAACTAGGCCCTCAGGACTAAAATGCTAATAAATCACTGACCAGGTGTCCGATTGATGTGTTGTTTGTTTCGTTGTGACCCCTATGACGTGGCGGTCCTTTAGGATACCTCTTCTTGGGACATCATACCAATTAGAGAATTGACCCGTGGCTTGGGGAGTGGACTCTCCCAGAGATGAGTAAGCCTAATGCGGAAATCCAGTAGCTGGCTGTGACGAGAAGAGTGCTCCTAGAGATCCTGTGCGGGTCAGTTCCTAGAGATCCTGTGCGGGTCATCTCCTAGAAATCATGTGTGGGTCAGCTCCTAGCGATCCTGTTTGGGTAAGCTCCAAGATATTCTGTGTGGGTCATCTCCTAGCGATCTCGTGTGGGTTATCTCCTAGTGATCCTGTGTGGGTCAGCTCTTAGCGATCCTGTGTGGGTCATCTCCTAGCGATCCTGTATAGGAAAACTCTTAGCGATCATGTGAAGGTCAGCAGTAGAGCCTATTAATTAAGTAAGATGATTCAGTAGTTATAACTAATCATCTCTACTACCATACCTAAGTTAATCCTGGTGTGAGCTGAGTGAGAACCTTGGTGTTCCTTCATGATTTATATGGATTACTTGATAACTTAGGTATATGTATGGGAATATACCAAAGTAGGGTTATTTATTGTTTTCATACTTTTTGGATTATCCTTGGTGGATTTTGTGAGACCTTGAGGGTCTCAGGGTCCCTACTGAGTATCGTTATACTCACCCCTACACGGGCTATGCCCGCACCTTGTTGTGTTGGATGTAGATGACAGACAAAGTTGACTGAGGCTGAGAGTACCAGGACTGGACAATGCCCGGAGGTGGACCATACGGTGTGTTGGTACGCAGAGGAGATAGGTGGATGTGGAGTGATGAGGAGGTAATATGTACCTAACCTTCAGGTAGGTTCCTCTGAGGATGACCCCATAAATGCCTTTTCTCTTTCTTCAGTTGTATTCTATTTCAGTTGTACTTGTATCTTTACATTTGGTCTTGTATTCCGGCCCCTTTTACTTTCAACACTCTTTTTGTTATACAGTTTACTTGTTTTTTTATCTTGCTTTGTGCTTGGTTGAATGTGTTTATAGGATATAAAGGCAATGCCTTCCCTGTTTTAGGGAATACGCCTTTCGGTGCTAGTTTCCAACCCCTGACCTATTGATGGTGGGCTTGGGGTAGTCACAGCATGGGCCCCGGGGGATGGTTCGTGACATTAATACTAAATATTATGGAAAATTCAATGATTTGCTTCCTAAGAAACCAAATTTTGTTGGATTTGGAATGAAAAATATCATTTCTATGATAAAATAATAATCTTAAGCATTGAATCATAATGAACTTCCATACAAGCATATGAGTGAACAAATTTATGTTAAATCCTACAGGAGGAAACTCCACCCTTGTTTTATAAGTTCCACAAATATATAAGTTTTTTAGCAATGCATCAGTACCATTGAAAAGATATTTTCTATTCTATAGTGTTTGGTGCGTAAAAATTTCATTTTGGATGTCTATCATTTGAAATGAAAAGTGGATCAATGGTGGACTCCTATAATAATATAATCCAAGCAGATGAAATTTATTCTATTGATTGAGTTGAGTTTAAATTTTTTTTAAATAAATAATTTCCCCACATTATTCATATAAAAATAGATAATTAATTCCTTGTGTTAAATTAAAATGATGGGGTATTTTTTTAGTGCATATGTAGAAAATTATAAAAGACATGTAAGATACGTTTTTTTTATTATCACCAAACCCGAATGCAAGCTTGATCAATTCCTTAATCTCTTAAACCCATGTCTCTGAATAGATTTGGACATTTGGAAATTCTCTAGCTATGAATAAATAATTTGATGATTTGACATTATAGAAAAGGATATTAGAGTTACCCATAAATCTCATGATTTTGATAAGAAACGAAAGAAGGAATTCAAAAAAATCTAAAAATACTGAAGAGAAGATGATGATATTTCCTTAATGATAAATGTGTGGAAAGAAACATGGAGTAAATTTCTAAGGGGATTGGAAAATGGGTTTGTTGTGGAAAGGAAGGTCATCAGAAAAATAGATTTATGAAGTAATGAGAAGAATTTAGATAATGATGCGAATAGAAAGAAATCACTTGGAAATGAAACACCCACACTCCAGTACTTAAAATGAAAGGATGATTTACATTATGATAACAATTTAACAAATCATAAGGTTAATGATGATTATCAATGTCATAAAACTCTTTATAAGAGACACAAATAGTTATATAATTTGATCACTATATCTAATGTGTGGAAGGGTAACATTATGGTAAAAGGTACAATTACCATCCAATCTAAGACTACAAATGTCTTTTTTAAACATGGATCAACAGACTCTTATATATTTGAAAAACTTTTTAAGGGTATCAAAAATCCACCCAAATGATTATATGTTGAATTATTAGTAAAACCCACTATTGTTATAATGCTCACACCTCAAATCTATGATTCTTTTTCATTTGAATCATGCATGAATGAGCTTCTTTGAAACATTGTCATTTTATCTCCAGTTTTAGTTGATTTTTTATAGGAATAGATTTGATTTATTTAAATAAATACCACATAAATTCCCAAGGTAGGGAAGTCATATGGGATATTACAAACCAACCAATAATAATATATCAGTGTGACGATGGATATAAACTTCTGATGGAGATTACATCCATTTTTTTGGATCTTGATTCCTAATCAAAAGGGATGTCTATCTTAGATGGTTAGGGGATAAACTCATAATTGATGATAAGACATTGGTGTGGGGGTTTGTTTATGTCCTTACATAATAGTTTCTTTATCTAACACAAAATTGAGTGGGTTGATCTCTTAAAATAACTCACACCAAATGGCACACCTATTTTAAATACTTCCTATAGTATACTATTGATTGAGTTACAAGAATTATAAAAGAAACTCTAGAAGAACATTGAGAATGTATTTATTTATCAAAGTGTGTCACCAGGGAGTATACCTATTTTTTTATGAAGAAACATGGATTCATGAAACTCTACACTAATTATTAGGAAGTCAATAAGATCACAATCAAGAACAAGTATCCCCTACTGCATATTGATCACTATATTTTTCAATTGCACAAGTCTATATACTTTTCCAGGATTGAAATTAGTTCATGATATCATAAATCAAGGTTTTATGAGGAGTATATACCCGATATAGGATTAATTAAAAGTTTTGAACATAAAAAATATATATATGTATATACTGATTCTATTTAGTCTTACAAATTTTCATTCTAACTTTATGGATTTAAATAATAGAGAAATTTGAAATTACCTTGATCGGTTTTCGGTCGTATTTATTGATGATATTATTATCTATTCAAAATGAATGGTTGGGAATGATGATCAACTAATGATTGTACTAAATAATATAACAATGAATAAATTGTATGAAAAATCTATAATGTGTGGATTCCACCTATAAAAGATTTCATTTTGGGTTGTATAACATCAAAAAAGGGTATATCTATGGAACCATCAAAGATGATGTCCATTGAACGTTGGCCCGGAAGAAAAACTTTAACTGAGATCCAATGTTTTATTAGTTTCGATAGATATTATTGATGGGTATTATACAATTTTTCATGACTATCTAATCCACTATCCATGTTTACATAGAAGGGATCCAAGTTTCTCTAGATGGGTGAATATAAGTAATAATTCAAGGAACTATTGAGAAGGTTAGTACACACTCATGTTATTACATTAACCTATAGTAGAGAAGGGGTTATAATATATGTTGAAACATAAAACAAGGTACTAGGGTTTACTCTCATGCATAATGTAATTGTTATATATTATACTTGACAATAATTGAATTATCTTGAGAAACAATACGTAACTAATGATTTGGAGTTAGCTATTTGAATTATTTCATTAATGATATGGAAGATTTGTATTTATTGATAATTTTTTGATGTATATATTAATAATAAGAGATTAAAAAATATATTCATATAGAAATACTTATACATATTCTAGAGAATATGGTGGGAGATGATAATTATTATAACTTCGCAACACATTAACACCATGTGAATGTGAACAAGGTGGTTGATTCCTTAAGTCAAAAGGATCGTCGTTTCTTATTTATGATTAGGATCATAAAATAACAATATTTTTATATTTTAAATATATGTATCTATAAATTATTATAGAAGGAGGTAAATATTAACTTTTTAAATTTAGTATTCATCCATCTATGCCTTTGAAGATTAATGAGTTATAATAGGATGATATTGGCCAATAGAATGAGATAAAAAATGTTCATAAGTTTAACCTTGATTATGATGGAATGATAATTTTTAGAAAACATGTATATGTTCCATCCATATAATTTTTAAATAAAGAATTTTTAGACAAACCACATAGTTATTGACTCTCTATTCATTTTATAAGTACACAGATGTATAGAGATCAAAACTATTAATTCTTGTGGGATGAAATAAAGTGAGATATTACATAGTTTTTATCTTGAGGCTTAGTATGTCAGAATGTTAAGGCTCACAGAAAAAATTCTAAGGATACAATACAATCATTACCAATTCTATAATGTAAGTGGGAAAACGTCACCAATGATTTTTTTGTCAGACTCCCACAACATCTAAAGGGTACAATTCTATATTGGTTGTTGTCGATCACCTTATGAAGTCATAACACTTCATAACTATAAGAGAAGAATTCCATCTGGGTCATATTTCCAAGATATACATTAAATAAGTGGTAACATGTCTTGGAGTACCACATTATATTAATTTTTATCAGGATTCTAGGTTTACCTCAATTTCTTGGTAAAGTCTTCAGTAGTCCTTCGATATGAAGCTATGTTTCATAAATGTATATCATCCTCAAAAATATATTCTAAATGATAGAATATTTAATTCCATAGAGGCTATTATGAGATATATTTATTTGGATTTAAAATTTGGTTGGGATCAACACCATCCTCTAGTTTATTTTTATTACAAAAATATATTTCACTCGAGCATTCAGATGGATCCTTATGATACCCTATATAGAAAAAAGTGTAGAACTATAACATACTAGTATGAAGTTGGAAAAGGAAACCTTCTCGGACGTTTTATATCTGAATAAATTTCATGAAAATTCATATCCATTCAATAAAACATCAATGAAACTCAGAGCTGATAGAACATTATATTGACAATTTTCGATGTGATCTAGAGTTTGATGTTGGTGAGAAGGTTTTTCTATTAATTTCTCCATGGAAGAAGGTTATGAGATTTGAGATAAAATTAAAATTCATCACAAGTAATGTTTTCCATTTCTAGATTAATCATTCATTAGGGACAATTTTTTTTATCGCTTTTTTCTCCCATCGAACCTCTCTCAAATCCATGATGTGTGACATGTATCTCCGCTTAGGGAGTAAAAACCTGATCATTTACATGTACAGAAAAAAGTTGTCACACCGCTGGATCATGATCATTCCAATGACCAATAACCTATGCAGATTCTAGATCATAGAGATATGTATCTACAAAACAAGACCACTGACCCAGTCAAGTTTTTATGGTGAAACCATCAACTTGAGGAAGCTACTTGGGAACTTAAGCCAATTGTGAGGTTGAAGTATCCTCAGGTGTTTATATCGAAGTGACATAATATCATCATATAAATTTCCTTAAATGGGGGTAGAATGTAACACTCTAATATTTTATGAAATATAGTTTAAAAAATTAATTTCTTTGATAGCTAGTGTTACACACAACACCATGTTTTAAGGAACCTCGATATTATTTTAAAAACATATATTATTATTTAAACATCACTGTAATAACCTGGATGTTATATTTAGATATATGTTTAGGAATAAACAATTTATAAAAAAAATTAGATGTTTTCATAAAAATAAAACATATTTAACGAAATGTAATTATTTGTTGGTAAAGTACTTACATGCTTCAAAAACACATTTTTCTATAAAAAAAAATTTATTACATTTTTTTATTAAACTTTAAAATTAATTATTAACAATTTTAGAAAACTTATTTGGAAAAAAATTATTTTTAAATAAAAATTTCCAAATTATTTTAGAGTGGTTTTTATAATTTTCTGAAAATAGTACTTATTCTATAAATAGTTAAAACATTGATTTGTTTTAATACTTATTTTTAATTTAAAAAATTATAAAAGATACATATTGTTTATGAATGGTTTAAAAGTAAAATTAGTTAAATAATACTATAAATAATTCAATTTAGGTAACTTTAATCAATTTCATATTTTATTTTTATATGAAAAGGTTCTACACTTATGAAAAGATTTTATTCATAAAATGATTTTTCATCACTCCTATGGGTTTAACTTTAAATATAATTCTGTGACTTCTGTGAATTTAATTTGGAAAAATGGATTAAATAATTTAAATAATCATAATTAATATTATATAATATTTTCAACATAATTTTTGTTCATATTTAATAGTAAAAACAATAAAAATGAACCACCGTAGTTATGGTTAAACCATGTTTAATGGGGGTTAATCTAAAAAAATTTGGGTTAAAATGACCTAAAAACTTTTCCAAACACTATTTTATAGACACAAATTGACGTCCAATCATATAATAATTGTTAATTTTTCATTTTGGAGTCTTTTTTCATGCTTAAAATTTGGGTATACCTATTTCTTTTTTAAACATCAAAGTGTGTCCTCTCCCCCACTTACAAAAGTGAACCCCCAAACTTCTCCAATTCAAACTCCCATTAAATTTTAGTTCATCCAATACCTTCAAAAATCAGTTTATTTATTTCCTACACATATATTGTTTTCTTTATTGTGATTAGGAAACCCTCATAGGAATTAATTAGGTGTAAATTTAAATAGGTTCTCTAAAGAATATGTATACTCTTAAACAATGCGTTTTCATTTTATTTCATCTAATAAAAAATAAAATATTATTAAAGAACAATGATATAATAAAATAAATAAATACCATACACTAAGATGTAAAGTTTAATGGAATTAAATATTTCTATCTCCTCTCCCATCATATGGATAATGAAACATTCAATCATGTGTATGATGGACTAGTGCCTCACGAACTGATGTAATTCATTTTCCTTCACCACCACTTACGAAGGGAAATAAAGATGTATTTAAAGTATTGATAAGATAATTATATAAATTATAATATCACATAAACCTTCTTAACTTATAATCCTTTTCAAAATGATAACATTTCTCTTACGTACGTGTGGACTACCACCTCCATGAAGCGATGTGGTACATTTTTCATTTTATTTCGACCTAGATGGAAAAAAAGAATGAATAAATGAATATTATGGAATATATTATATAATAATTATTATATAAAGATTTATTAATATTTATATATCATTTATTTCATTTTTATAGAAAATGGAAACAACATTCATGTGTATGTACGATCTACCTTCTCTATAAATAGTGCAATTAATTTTCTATCTCTAAAATTAATATATTACTATTAATACATGTATAATTAATATATATAGTATTTATTTCATTGATATAATATTATAGATTATGTAAACTTTATCAATGTAAAATTATCTTAAATGCCAAGCTAAAACATACATGATAACATAAATTAGTAATTACCATAAATGTGATTTTAACAAGGAATTGTTAATAAACATGTAATAAATGGTCACAGGAAAATAATTAATGGTATTTTATATGTCAGTTTGGTTCTATAATACATGTATAATAAACCTATATTTATTATATTTGGGGTTTTAATGTATATGAATAAATTTGATCCTTGAGATATGGTATTTTCATCTGACTTTTATTTCTATGGGAAACATGCCTTATATATCCCTTGTTTAATTTTTGTGGTGAATATATTACCCATGAATGTATTTTAAAATATTTATTATGAAAATTATGGGAATAAATATACATATATTATTCTCTCTTTCATATGGATTGTGATTCAAAAGTTACAGAAGTGGTAATAGTATTATGTTACAACCTCATTGTTTATCAATGTTCTATATGATTAAGATCTAATAATGAAATATTGTGATCTATCTCTCCATAAAATAAAAAAAATTATTCTCATATATTGATTTCATTAAAATACATATATTAACACTATTTACCTCTCATTATGTACTCAAGGTTCTAAAATACTATTTAATGTAAAATAAACATTATTTCCCTCTTCTATAGAAAAACCTTTTTCTCCCATGTCTATGCATTATAAAAATGTTCTAAATAAATTTTTTAGTATTCAACTATTATTTTTTGATGAAATTGTTACCCATATTTTATATTTTTTGAAAAGTTTTTAAAAATAAACATCTTGTTGTTTTTTGAACATCAATATATAACTTTTTATTGAAAATGTGAAAGTAATATTTATCTTAACATGTATGAGATGAATAGTATTTTCCCCCATAAAGACCAATCTATAATTTAAGTATTAATTTTCCATTTTCCATTTTTTTAAAAAATAAAATATTTTATTTTAGTATTGGTAACTTTTTATATTTTAATTAACCTTTATTCAAGTGTAAAGGTTATTTTCCTCAAGAAAAATTCTATGTGATCTTTCAAAATTATTTTCAATCTACACCGATATCCTTTTAAGTTACTTAAGATTTACTGTGGATATGATCAAATGATATCATACTTATAATTTCTCTGAATGGTTTTTATTTATGATGAATTTTTTTTATTAAACATATTCTTTTTCCACGGGTAATTCTATACTGAAATTTTTACGAAACACATTTCTATTAAATGGTTTATGCAATAATTAAATGTTTATTGCATCAATTTTCTTTTAAAAAGTTGTGATATGATGAATATTTTATGATATTTTGATACACATACATATTATTTTCATTATTTAATTTGTGGGATCTATATCTCCCCCAATGCATTTGGTAAATATTGATATCTCATGAGATAAAAAAGATTGGAATAGGGAGTGAACAAAATTTTTTAATGGCCTATCTCCCATATGATAGTATTGGGAGTGGACCATGACTACTAGGATAGTTTCTAGTGTGCAGCCATTCTACAATGATTATTTTGGAAATGAACTTTGGATACTAAAGAATTGATTTTCTATTCTTATATGTTTTACACAATTATATTCTTTATTCCAATGTTATTCTCTCATGGAAAACGTTCATTAATTCCACAATGATTAATTTATTATAAACTTATATGATTTATTCCATGAATTGTGTTTATGATCCATGATATGCAGGGTATGGTTTCCAAATAATATTATCATTTTCTCTTACCCTTATGCTTTTGTTATATTGATATCTCACTAATTTAGCCTTATTATGCATCTAATATGACCTTTTCTTATGTTTCATTTCCCCATGTTATAAAGAGTGTATTTATGTGTGAAATTTCTATGAATGGATATATTTATGTAAAACATAATTGAAGGTGTTGTTTTTCAATTATGAACCATTTTTTTATGTATCTTAATTTCCAAAGTCACTATACCTATATAATTTTGGTTTGTATTATTATATTAAGTAATGAATATTCAACTAATAAGATGTGATGTCTATTTATGAAAGGTGTTGGTCATTATATAACTAGAAAATATTGTGCGTGTACATATGACATGATCATTTTAATAATTAAATATAGTGAATAAGTGTAAATAAATAAATACTATTCATCCTCTCATTGTAATGTGAAACTTGAGATCGACCGAAGCCTACTTTGGTTGGATCCAAAGTGTCTCTAAACACGTTTCACAGTTATGCAATCAATTACAAGGTCAAACCACTAAATAGTAGTATCTTTAAACATAGGATCCTTGACATTATCAATATTCCACCAAATAGTATCAAGAATATAGATGGTCCCTATGAGGTTATCCTAGGAGATTAATAACCATCAGGCATAGCCTCAATCCTTAGGAGAAAATCATTGGCGATACAACCATCGTTATGAGTCATTGTCAATCCATATAAAAAATAGTATGTCATCCATCATCATTAGGAGTCATCACTAATTCCTAGGATGTAATATTATTCAATAAATAATCATCTAACTCCATGTCAATCCCTACGAGGTAAGCCTAGGTATTCCAATAGGTTTCTAGTACCATAATTTATCATTAATAGTTAATCATATGTGATCACATTAATCACAAGGAATAGTTAGTAATCCTTATGATGTAATCCTATGTGACCCATAGTATTTGTGTCATGGATAAACCCCATTTGATATTATGGGTGTTATACAATAGCTGTCTGGAAGATAAACCCAAGGGGATATCATGGGTGTTTTATAATAGTTATGCACCAATGAAAACCCCCATGATGTAATCCTATGAATTATATTGTAGAAATAATGAATATGGAATCCAAAGAGAATGTCAATGGCATCCAATGTATATAAATATATCTTGATAGGTAGTACACACTATAAAAAATAGTATATTAGCATAATTTTTTAGAGGGGGTTACACACAACCCCCTCTAGAATAATTTTCTTTATTATTAGAAGGGGTTATGAAAAACCAGCACTAATCTTCATATTTAGAGGGGTTCACAACCCCCTCAATTTTTAATCATTATTTTATTAATTTTTGTTGGATTTTAGTGGAAATTAGGTCAAAACCACCATTACTTTAATAATTGGTGGCACTATATATTCATTTGGATTTCATTGGCATTATTTGTGTGTGTGTGTGTTTGTGTGTTTTTGTACGTAATTATGTATTTTTTGGAATTTTACAGGCTATATATCTGTGTATATAATGGAATTTATTTTTTAAGGAAATAGGGGTGGGGGTTCACAATCCTCTATAATACCTTAAATTATAGGTGGTTCATGAACCACCTCTAATACCTAATATTAGAGATGGTTTTGAAACCCCTTTAATTTACGATATTATATGGATATTTGAACCCTAAATAATTTATCAAATTAGAGGGGGTTTTGAGCCCCCTCTACTTTATGACATTAGAGGGGTTTCATAAACCACTGCTAATTCCTTTGATTAGAGGGGTTTTTGAAACCCCTCTTAGTTATGGCATTATAGCGGGGATTATAAACCACCATTAATCCCTTTGATTATAGAACATTTTCATCCCTTCTATTTTTTTAAATAAATATCATATAAATTCAAATTCTATAATATATATATTTGTGTGTGTGTGTGCATGTGTGTGTATACATATTACATATACACAATATATAAATGTATTTAAGTACATTGTGAATATATATATATATATATATACATTTTATAAATACATTAAATAAATGATTATATACATAACCAATATGTATACAGATATAAATATTGGTATACAAAATATAAATATAATTATATATATTTATTAAAATATATGAATTTTATATATGGATTTATAAATACTATATATTTATATTATGATTTATATAATACATATGTTATATTAAATATATTTTTATTCTAAAATTTTGTATAAATACAATTATATTATATTATGTATACAAATATATATAATATATACAAAATTAAATATAAATTTATAAGTATTTATATATATTATATTATATATATTTTATAATAAATAATTTTTTATAAGTAAATTATATATAAATTATATAATTACAATATATATTGTAGTATACCATACTAATTAAACATAAATTTAGTAAATATATATATCATTTAATTATATTACATATTTACCACTATATGAATGTATTTAATTTTGTGTGTGTGTGTATATGTGTAGACATGATATAATATAAATGTATTGAATATAATATATTTATGACATAAATCATAAAATATATAAATGTAAAGTATTTATAAAACCAAAAAATTTTATAGTTTAAAATATATGTGTAGTTATAATAATTAATAATATTAATGTTACACACACACACACATATAAGTTTATAATAAAATTATATAAATATTGATATTATAACTATATTACATTTATAAATATTATATAAATAACTAAATATATACAAGTATAGAGACATGAATATAAATGTATATTTATATAGTTATGTATAATTATTTATATATATTATATATACACATTATATATATATATATATATTATACACAAATATATATTTTATATAAAAAATATACATAAATATATTATATATAAAAAATATAGGATATATATATTATCTATCTAATATTTTATTATCTCAATAAATATAATTTATTTTATATTATAAACATATGAAATCTTAACAAAGTGGTTTGGTCGCTGAGTAATGTTGAATCGGTTTTGGTTTTGAAACCTAACCAGGAGATGATTTTTTTCTTGAGAAACAGACATGTGATCTGGCATGCGATATTAGGGCAGTGTTCGGCGGGAAAAAGTGTGGGATTTGGGGGGGTTGACTCATGGCCCGTATATGAAGGTTTGGGATTTGGGGGGTGGTAGGTCCCTCTAATGATGGGCCTTGGGACAAAGGGTTGCACATACATTATCGACTTGCCTGAGGGGTTGTCTAGGGGTGTAGTGTGGGGTGTCATGGGGTTTTCCAAGGGGCTGGGGGCCACAAGGTTGTTCTGGGTGATATGGGGGTTTGTGCAAGTGTTTTTCTGGGTGTTAGTGTGGGGGGTCATGGGGTTGTTTAGGGGGTTTCATGAGGTTGTCCATGGGGTGTGCTGACGTGTCCAGGGGTGTGCCTTGGTGTCATTGGGGGTTGTTCGGGTGTGTGTCAATGTTTCATGGGGTTTTCTAGGGGATCCATGGTGGTCTCCATCCAGGGGGTGTGGTGAAATATATATATATATATATATATATATATATATTAGTTTAGGGGTGGTTATTGGACAACCTCCCATAAAATGAGTCTTTGGGAGTTCATTTAGGGTAGGTTCAAACTGCCCCTAAATGGGAGTTTGAATTAGAGGTGATTAAAACTTCCCCTAATCATACATTTATAAAAAAGTAGTTTGAATTTAGATGTGTTATTAACCCTCTCTAAATTAACTGCCACTAAATGAAGTTCCATTTAGCACTTAGCCATAACTGCCCCAAACCAAAAGTAGGCAGCTACTTTAGCATTGGTTATGGGTAACCACTATTAAAGTGTTTAGATGGGGTTATAAACCCATCTAAATGAATGAAAAATCCTCTATAATCACCTTGTTTTTTTGTAGTGTAATTCCTCTTATAACATCTCAAATAATACATTACACATGACTTGTTCATCCACCAAACTAGTCTCACAAAAACAAAGCTGACATCTCAAAGGAATAGAATATCTATGGAACTATGTCTATGTGAGGCTCACAACATCAACTTGTACTCCATGATTAAACCCACATTAATTACTAAAAATTTATCAAATGTACCCTCGATATGTTCAATGCCATATTAGGTACCCACAATGTTCCCCTATATTGAACCAAGAATGGTCATGTCACATGGGATCCTCCATCTCAGTCCTATCTCTCAAGTCAAAACCAATCACTTAGTGAGAGAATAGTGTCCCTCGTGATTATTGTAATCATCAAAGGTCTCATTTCCATCATAGATGTTCTTATAGTTTTATCACACATAGAAGATAGCCAAAATCACCTCCCCTTCCCATGACATCCTAGGTTGGTCCTATCACCCAACCTAACCACAATTATCTAAATGGTTTACCCACCCATTAATCACATATTAGTGGGGAAGGTACCCTTTTCCCTCAGTCATCTCAAATAAACAGCCAATATATGGCATTATAAGGTATCGTTAGGGACTACTAAATCAATTCAGTATCGTCTTATCACATCCCTATTTTTTTTGTTAAAAAATACACCTATACTACTGGCCATTATGCCAAAATAATCTAATTACACCCTTTACTGGGTCCATGTATCTCAAGGCATGAAAAATGAATAATTCCATTCAGATCGGTCATTGAGGAAGATAATAAAATGAACACTAGTCTAAAATGGACCATGGAACTATTTTCCATCAATAGACACTTCATTTTTAATTACAAATTTTATTCAATCAAATACTTAAATGTCCCATAATGGTGATACCACACATATCACATTCCAAATATATATTCAGATGCCAAAGGGGTATGCATGGGGACCACCTAGCTCATTTATGAACACACATCCATTATTTCTAAGCCTAAAAACTCTAACATAGCCCATCCATGACCAACTGGCCATCTTTTATCAACATGAGGCCCTAATTCACAATAAACCATAAAAATTATTTATTTATTAATTACTATAATTAATTTTAAAATTAATTTAATTATTCTACATAATCCACATAAGTATAAATGACAAATTACTAATTCTTCACTCACGTCACAAGGAAACTACAAATAACTACATTTAGGAGGTCTATGAAACACTCCCATCACCATCCTAGAAAAAATAATTTACTGAGGTGTCACCTAATGGAATGTGATCATCCTTTTATGATATCCTCTACATATGAAATATGAATTCCCCATCAATATCAGTATATTATGCCTTGATTTAGTAGAATATGTTCCAAACCCTAAATTAAAAATGCAACGAAATCATTGTTCATCAATAAAGAAGAATAAAGATAAAGGAAATTGATCATTTTACCTCATTTCATCATCTAAATACACTAAGATCTACCCTTGGAGGGTGGGGATTAAGAGAGGGAAGGGGAGTAAGACTGGTAGAAATGGCCTCCACCCATCACTCAAATGCCACAAAATCCCTAATCTTGATAGAAAAATTTCATTTTTCCCCTTCTAAAAACACACCTAGATCCATTCATGGTGTGAGCGAAGATGTTTTCTGTGTGAAACGACCCTAGAATATGAGACATCCCTCTAAAATCAGAACTCAAAACAAGGTGGGTTTTTCAACCTCCACATCATAACACATCTCATCCCTGAGAATACTCGGTGGTCCATCAATAATTATTCCCAACCTACATTAGTAATCCATTCATTCTCAATTAACCACATTCAACTCTAGAATTCCAAAGGAGTATCCATTTCAGAAAAAATAAAAAAATAGTGCATTATTCATCATGAAAAAATATATTGATCTCTATCTGACACATAATCTCTATGATGATCCATACCCATCCCACATAAGCCAAGACACCATGGTGTCATCAATCAATCGATCCTATATCTTAATACTCTCCCCACCATAATGATTTACTCCAAATATCTGATTTACAAGACTTAATGATCCCGTCAAAAATAATTTTCTATCAAATCACAATTCTTGTGGTCCATTGAAACACCTTGTGTTGTTTTTTTCTTACCAAACCTATTTATATTAAAAAAATCAACTATACCACCTATTTCATAAAATTCTAAAAAATTATTGTTTGTGCTTATCAATGGTCTATACTAAGATTTGATCATTAAACCTTAATTCCAGAAGGCATACTGATATCATGTAAATCACTAAACCATAATTTAAACTTGAAACCTATAGTAATTTTATGTATCCATGAACAACCAAATTATTCATCATGTTCTCACCCAAAATACTAACATACATACCAATATGACACATGTTTGGGCCACATCCACACAATCACAATCCCAATTCCAAAGAACAAAATCTATATAAAACCATATTCAACCCTCAAATTTGGTATTCATTATATATATATATAATCAAATCCATTATAGTCTATAATCAAAATTCCACCCAGATAATCTGTTTATTTGTATCATCAAACCCATGATCCTGCACACATAGGGTTAAATTAAAAGAACAAGTGGGTACCCCATTTTCTATCCACACTAAGCGAGTACATTGGGTTTGGGTGTAGATTATAGCAGGATTCACCATAGAACTAGTACCGAATTGGTAATCCCATGGGGTTGTTGCTAATGTGTACGCTTTAATCATTCGTCCACCCAAACTATTTTGGTTATACTTTTACGTGTTTATTGCTAATGCAGCAATGATAGCTGGAGGTGCTTCCAGGGTATTGAAAATTATGTCTCACCTGTGGCATGTTTCATTATTTTGGGAGGATCTTTCATTCTTCCATGGATCTCTCATACATATTGGGATTCCTAGACATTCTTTCTTGGGATCCAACTATTAAGACATATTTTCTTCTATTTACTAGTATGCATAGATGTACTACCTGGGATGTTGAATTTGAGCCTATAGATCTGATTATTATATTAATGGCATATCCATAGGTCTTTCCCAGAATCCTTATTTCGATCCTATGACTATGATATAAAGTCATGTGACCCTAATAATTATTCCCATTGATGATTATGATCTCCTGAGTTATGAAGATGATTACTCTCCACTCTATTGACATGTGATAAGGATGATCACACACTCCTCTATCTATTTATACTCATGGATGATTATACTCTCCTCTACTTTTTGTCAACATACGATGATTATGCTCTCCTTGACTGATGGATTACTTATGACTTCGATGCCCTGATTGAAAAATGGATTCCTATTATAGGAATTCCTTTGATAGACTCATATATTTGGTGACTTATATTCCTTGTGTGACACTTGGAATTATGTTATATGATTTCCATGGATAGACTCAAAGAATTTATGAATTTAATTCTTGTAGAGACACTCTGATTCTCGTTATATAAATTCCTTAGACTAACTCATAGGGCTAATGACTTGTTTTCCATTAGTGAAACATGGATTCTTATTATATGAATGCATTGGAAGGAATCATTTTCTAGATGATTATGGTATTGGATTCCTTGGATGATATCCTTGGATCTAGTCCTTGGGGTCTAGTATGTCATTTTTGGGCCTAGGTTGTATTTGGTTACAGTGACCTTTTATAGGAATGAATGTCAGTACATGATGTCCTTGTTAGTGATTGGAGGTGAGTACGAGTGAACCTAGGTGTAGTAAGAGTATCCTCATATCATTACATAGCATTCTCGGTGATTTTTTTTGGCATTGGATGAAGAAGGTATATTTATATTAGGATTATGGACCCATGGAATGACTTAATTAAACACGTCTTGAGAGGTATGACATCCAGCACAATGCCCTTTCACAAAATTTCTAGGTAATCCGGAATACATACCCAATGGTAATCACCTATTGGTTTTATGTTATTTTATTCAGTTACTCATAAAGATTCATATTTATGTGTATATGTATAGGTATGGGACATTATGTGTATATTTATACTGATATGGAAATCCACGATGGCACTTTTCCAGTTTAATGGGATTATGGACCTGTGGTTTGACTCTGGGTTCACATTTATTGGTTTTATTTATCATTTTAGTTGTGTCACTTCTAGGTTGGGAATCTTGCTTTTGTGTACACATATAGTATCGTACTTTTATATGCTCTTCATCAAGGTGTCCTACTGAGATTATTTCCCACCCCTGTACATGCACCTCTGTGTATGTGTAGATATCATGTCTACATTTTAGGTTCAACTTGAGATGCATGGTGGATAGGGTTAATTCCCATAGTTGTATGATCGAGTGGAGCTACTCATGTGGGTTCTTCTAATTGGGATGGTGTAGTTTAACTATGCCCGGAGGCCAGGTACGTGGTATATCATAGATTTATTAGTAGATTCATATACTTATGTTTAAATTTATTTTGTACTCTTTTATCAGTATATTCGGACTAGTGGGTGACCAGTGTGTTATTGTATGAAATGGATATTCGGGTTTTTATATCAATTTCATTTACTATTGCAGAATGTTCTATTTTAGTTTCATTACTTATTCTATACTCCATTTAAATTATTCTATCTATGATACATAGTTATCTTCCTCTTTTTTCATACTTTTCTATGATGGAATAATATCCTCCCTATCACACCCAAGGACATTGCATCTAGTCAGTATCCTCTAGAGTATAGGGAGTCATGCTTGATGTCGCGTAACATAATGAACTAGGCCACCATTTTAGTGGAATCCAGGTTGGGATGTTGAAATGTTGTATCAGAGGTGTTCTTTTTCAGTTCATTAAAATTTAGGATATGATAAACATGAGTATTAGGAATTTTTTTGAACCTGTGATGGATATTAGACTTCTGCATCGAGAAAACATATTCTGGTAGAAATTCTCAATTTTCAAGGTATGGGATTGCTATGTTGATCCATAATGATATAGTTGTATATTATTTACAGCTTGAGAGGGTCACATTTTTTGTGGATATTAAGGTTTTATATGGATCTCTGGCACTTTTACATTCAAAATATTCTAATGAGGATATAGACTCTTATCATTCAAAGGAAAGAGGTGTTTCATGCACTATATTTGGCACGTAGGATTCACATCCTATAAGTTTTCTGGTGTATTTTTTTACTAATGTTTGGGTCCTATTTCATTGGGTCTACATACATTCATGTATTTCATTTTGATGGAATGATATGTGGATCTACACAAATGCATTTTTTGGTAAGTTTAATGAGGTAGACCTCATGAAATATAGGTGTTGTGACCCTTGTATATCGATAAAACCCTTATTGGGTGTTGTTTCTTAGGTCACGGTTATCTAGTCAGAATGTTGAGTATGATGACGATGGATTCTAGGGTCTTTCTTTTGAATTGGACCTCTATGAGGTATTATCGTACATGGATGCTCAATGAGTTTTAGTTCGGTTTATTTTCTACATTTCTATCATTACCTCTAGGGAGAAATTCATTTTGATGATTTTCAGAGAGGTTCAGACCCTTATATTCCAGGTTTTCATTTTGGACCCTATTTGGTCATTATGACCTTTACCTTCTTAGAGAGGTTTGATATTTTTTTCTTAGTGTTTATAAATTGTGACCTAGTTGTGAGACATTATCTATATGGATGGGGGGGAGACCTAGAGGCCTTTATCTTTTACTCAAAACATTGTAGGTCGACATTATCTTTTTTTGAGGGAATCCTGCAAGAGTGGTTACCCAAGTTTTTGAATCCCATTTTGGGAAGTGATAATGATTTTTTTCTCATTTCTAGATTGATTCATAGCAGATGATCATGTTTTAAGTTGTATTCATGATAATTCCATCAACATTTGATAAGAACCATGGGTGCTTGGGTATCAAGAATAGCTTGGATTGGCTAGACTATTTGGGTGCTTCTCCCAATAAACTGGTGTTTTTGTTATTAAAAATATAGTTAGAGTGCATGTAGATGCTCGTAACTGGAACAACAACGGGTGATGGGAAGTCATGGAATAAATCATGGCACAGGTATGATGCCCGATTTTGAAAGGTGTCTCAAGGGATCTTCTAGCTTGTGAAACTAACGTGTAGTGTAGTATGGTCAGCATAGCCTCATCTGGGACATCTCAAAGACTGTGAGTCGGGTGAAAAAGGTACATATTGATTTCATGTGGAACCATTTGAATCCTTAATCAGTGAGTGGCTATGTGCGATCTTAGGACCATTGTTTTCAAAAATTTATGTGGGATTAGTTGTTTGGGATTCATGGTTGAATGACAAATTTCCCTCCATTGTAGAGTTGACATTGGTAATGATAGGGTACCATAAGAATTTTGACCTATGGCTATACCTAGACACACTTTTTTGAGAGACGTGGTGTCATGTGTTGGTTAGAGGCAGGTGTAGTATATTTTATGTGAGTGTGGCTCGACGAGAGCAATACATTCCCTTTTGGAAATCACAGTGTACTTCTAGTTAGAGTTGATGAGGCTCTATCTTTATTTCATCTTGATTAAACTAAGAGAGCATCATCCCAACACCAATCTTCATTTCATTTAAATTTTCTTCCCTTGTTGATGAAGGAAGCCTTTTGAGGATGTGATCAAGAGGAGGTGTAAGGTAAGGCATATAGTGGGGAGTGCATCATTGGCTATTTTTGGGTGGTTACCCACTCAAAATTTTCATGAGTTTTTTGGGTTCAGATTTTGGGTTTGAGATGATGATAAGGATATTCCTTTGGTGGGGACTACCAGATCGGTCGTAGTTGAATGTCTAAAATATAAGATACCATTTTTTGTGTTCTAAGGAAAGTTTTTCAACAATTCAAATAGTTTGTTTTGTAGTTTATCATTTTCAAATAATTATTTCTAGACATCCCACAAGTCTTCTTGAGGACCAAATGGTTTATGGTGAAAATTTTTTAATAACCTGTGCATTTTTTGTATAGGAATTTTTAGCAGAATTGTGAATCACTCCTTTGAAATTCTTATAAGTTGTAAAATGGACTTTTTACCCTAGAAGATGATCTCAAATAATTTATTTGACCACTCTGTTGGTCCCATAATATGGTGTTTGTCACATGAAAATAGTTTGGTGAAATTTGGAACAGTTTTAATCATAGATGATTAATTAAAATTTAATATTTAATAAATTAAATATTAAATTATTCAAGATAGTTTGTTCATTGATATCTATTAAATGGAGTGTTATATTGAGATTTGTATCCCATATTCAGTCCATAATGGTGTGTTTTTCCTTGGTGGGGCATGAACTTGAGTTGGGCTCTAGGCCTGGCATGATCCACTTTTTCTATTCCTCTTCTTTTTATTCATTTCTTTCATTTCTTTTTCTTTTCATTCCTTTCTCACTTGGATTCCAATAGACTCCCCTTATATGGATACTCCTTCGATGTGACCTAAGAGATAAAGTAATATGGATAAAGGATAAGGTAGATGGTGTGATAATGTTACCATCATGGATCTCTTGATGTGCTAGATCTACCAGTGGAAACCATGGATTGTGGAAATGGGAAAAGCTATAGAGATTTCCACCCAAAGGTAGGATTTTTTTTGTTTTCATAGTACATATATATATATATATTATGATTTCAAAATATAAAATCCCTATAATTCTTAAATATGTCCTCCTATGGGAAAATTAATTAATATGGGGTGGAAAAGGGGGGTTTCAGGTGCTTCTTAGGTTTTCTATTCCGGAAACCAAGGCTACAAGACGTGTAGTTTAGGGAGACACAGTGTGTGTTCTTCCCATAAGTTAAATATGGTGTTTTCAAAGTACAAATAGTATAATGGGTTATAAAAACTATGTACTGGTACTCAGATGTGTAGCTGAGTGCCTGATTCGGCTACCCGTGTAGGGGTACGTTGCCTTGTAGAGTACACTGCTAGACCTCGTGTGGGCAGTATACCATGTACAAGTACATAGCTCGTCTAAGTACATGGCCCAGTCTATTGAGGGAAACATGTAGGTAAAATGTGTGAGGTACACACTATGTACCCACCTTACATGTCGTGTACCTAGGGTATTTACATTCATAGGATGGTGGGAGTACAAACCCATGTTGGACTTTGGGAGTATATGACACATACTCAGAGTGACATGTTGTGTATTCCACCCTTGTAACCCTTTTTGGGTTTTTTCATATATTTTCACCCAAGATTCATAATGGGGTTAATGAGTAGTCCATTCTAAGTATCTTTTCATGTAGACAAAAAATATATGACCTATGGGGTGTTTTGATGACTCTGTAGTGGTGTTTCAGAAATTTCTTGAACATAGAGGTTATTCCTTCGTTAATTGTATCCAATTTCTTTAGAGAGTGAAACTTAATCTAAGATGATCCCTAAGATATCTCTCTTTACTAGTTTCTTAATGGAATTCCATTGATAATGACTCCCTTATGATATATTACCTTCCCGCCTAAGAGGATGAGAGACTAGATGTTATCAAGGATACCCTATAACATTCGTCAATTTAAAATTGGACTAGAGGATCCCATATAGGATTCCTCTTTCATTGATACTCTGAGGGTCTCCTGTATGAATCCTTTTCAATGTGAAAATAATTTTATCCCTTGTTGGATGCATTTTTTTACTCGCTGTTATGGATCCGGAGTATGGTGCATCTTATTGTGTTCACCCGAGGATCCCATGTAAGATTATTATTTGGTTTTTTAACTCGAGGGACCCAGTGGGTGCCCTATTTTTTACTAAACTTGATCTAGTATATTGGATTTGGGTAGAGATGGTAGCATGTGTCACCTTAGAACCTATTCCAAACTAGTAAGCCCAACGTTTTGTGACTAAAGTTTTGGGTTTTGGCATTCATCCACCATCACTCTTTTTGTCACGACCCATCCTTGAGGACCGTGCTGTGACTACCCCAAGCCTGCCTTCCATAGGCCAGGGGCTGGCGACTAGCCCCAAAGGTGTAAATCCCGATAAAAGGGGAAGGCATTGCCTTTATGATAGTAATAAACACAACAAAGTACAGAACTAAAGCATGAACTAAGTAAACTGAGTACAAACGCAATGCTGAAAGGTAAATTGTCTAGTATACAAACCCAACTGATAGTACAGTACAACTCACTACAAAAGAAGTGGCTTTTACCAACAGAAAATTAGGGACAAATAATGTAATGGCCCGGGTTTTTGGGGTCCATTATTTTGTGAAAATCTCGTTTTGGGTTTTCGGGTCTGGGAATCATGGTGGTGTAGGCCTACCGGTAGCCTTAGCCTACCGGTAGCAGGCCTACCGGTAGCTCGGTCTACCGGTGGCTGCAGCCTACCGGTAGCTCGGCCTACCGGTAGATGCAGCCTACCGGCAGCTCGGCCTATCGGTGGCTGCAGCCTACCGGTAGCTGTCACCCACCGGTAGCTCTCAGCTACCGGTGGCTCTGGCCTACCCCGCGGGTTATTTCCAGTAGCGCTCCCTTTTGCGCAAATAGGGTTTTAAACCCTATTCTGACCTGTTTGAGTGTGTTTTAAAGGCCTGTAATGCGCATAATAGTTTTAATTAAATACATAATCAATTAATGAGTCAGTTTAAACCACCCGACCCTTTAATGACGAGTGGAGTCACGTGATCAACCCACGATCCCCGTGCCTTACGCGGTTTCGCGTTCTCACCTCAACCGTCTGCGGCTCTTATAAAATAAGGGTTAGTTGTGGTTTCTCCTTTCCTCAATCGTGGCTCTTCACTTCTGGTGCATCGAGCGCATCGTTATCCGTAAAGTTCCGTGCCCGGCCTAAGCATTGATAGACGAAGCGATTTTCGTTCAGGCGAGCCAAATCGATATCCGTGAACTTCCTCCCCCGGCCTCAGCCTAGATCGTTGATCCAACAGGTAGAGAATTTCTCCTTCGCCTCTCTCTTTGGTGTATCATGCGGGGTGGGCGTGCTTTTGATTCTGTAGAATTGGGTAAACCAGACCAAATTAAAGATAATGAACGAATTCTATAAAGAAAGAGGGGGGGCTGTGTTTTGGTTGATGCTGTCTTTTTTTTAATGTTGTTTCTTCTACGACCATCTTGTTGAGTTGTGCTGGCTTATGCCTCCTGAAAATCGAGGCTGTTGGTGGTCATTGTTTGTGCACTAATGAACCCTGCTGATATTTTAAATGGCTCGTTTGTAAATGTGAACTCCTGCTATGAAATTGGTTAATCGCGTATATCCGGCTGAATAAATTGAAAGCACCAGGATCAATCCCTTCAGTTATAACCCCGGTCAAAATGGAATTGAAATCATGGAGTGTGTTAAGTCGTTTAAATCTGAAAATACCGGCATGACCCTGACTTTTGTTGATGGTGGTAGTTGGTTGTTTTCCTTTCGGGCCGATTGCTGGAAATGTGGGAGGGGATGGGATCCCCTGTCCTATACTCTTGGTGGTTGTGTGAATTTGGGGATGAGATCCCCTGTTGGTATGGATTCGGCGGTTGTGAGTTTTAAGACCGGGTGGGTACTTGTTTATATCACGAATTGGGGTGGGATCCTCTGTTGTTGAGAACCGGGTGTGGGCGTTATGGTTGTTGCTTGATTGTTCACCTTCATGGACTTATGCCTATGCCTACCAGTTGCCCAGTAGTGCTTAAACTTAATTAAACATTTTCATTGAACTTGAAACAAGAATGGGACAGATGGGTTTTGTTGGCGAGAGTCGTGACTTGTGACTTGGACGCAGTAGTGTTGTGTTCTGTAGGCTGGTTAGAAAGACCTGAGCTTTGGGTGAGTGTTTGTTACCTATATTTATACTTGTAGCTTTGTGTTTCTTATTCGCGCCCCACCCAAGTTGAGCACTTAGTGCCAAACACCCACATTTCATGGGGGAGGGTGTTTTTCCCAACACTATTCATAGTGTCTGGTTATTAGCTCTTTTTCTGCTCCCTTTCCCGGATAGCCCAAGTATCTCCGGGTAGACTGTGATAGCCTGAGGTCCATTATTAGCCCAAGAACCTTCGGGCGGGGTAATGTGGTGGTTGGCCAGGTGTGTGCGGCAGGTGGTTTCCCAAGTGTCTTCGGGATGAGGCCCAGGTGTCTTCGGGCGTGGCAGTGGATCCTTTAGCTCAGGTGTCTTCGGGCGTGGTGGTGGTTGTTCTGACCTAGGTGTTTGCAGGCATGGTTACATGTGACAGTTGTGGCCCAGGTGTGTGCGGGCGGGATTCAGTAGTGGGACTGCGTGCGGTTGAGACCCAGGTGTTTGCGGGCGGGATTTCGGCAGTGAGACTGCGTGTGGTTGTGGCCCAGGTGTGTGCGGGCGGGTGCGGCAGTGGGACTGCGGTGAGAATGGCGGGATTGGTCCGATGCGTAGGATGTCTCAATAACCAGTGGGAAAGTGGCGCGGGGTACCCAAACATCGATGTGCTATTATATTATATTACTTGACTTGCGTTATTTGGGGAGTGTGCCTTGTTGAGGCCTGAGGTGGATAGTTTACCTTGATAGGTGTTTAGTTTACTCCTTTTCTCACGGGAATTTAGTACGTTCCCCCACTTGTGCACGAGAGTCTTTGGTTTTCCCTACTGAGTGTACTTGTATGCTCACCCTACGTATATAAAACTGCTTTCAGGTTTCCAGGAGGACTTCGGGGATCACGCAGGACCTTACTAGCTCAGACCTTTGGAGCAGTTGCAGTTGTTGTTTTTCTTTTCCTCTTTGGTACTTACCTTGTAGTCACCTTTCGCACCTTGTGGCTTTACTTTTGAAACATGCATGTGGGAATGGTTTACTTTTGGCTTTACTTTTCTTTCTACCTTGGTGATTGTTGGGTTTTCTTCTCCTTATCTCTCGATCCTACAAAATAAAAAGGGTAATGCCTTCCACTTGTGACAAATTTCTATACCCTTGGTGCTAGTCGCCACTCCGGGACCTATTGAAGGCGGGTTTCGGGGGTCATTATCTCTCCTTCAACTTAAAGAAGGAATGACCTGACAATCTGCTGACCCTTCCCTCCTTTTGGTGAAGGCGGGTCGTGACAAATAATATATGTGTTGGTGAAAATGATTAATTCCAACAGATATTTGGTTTTGTCAATATTAATTTGAATTACCAAAATTTGTTTTTACTGATAGGTATATCTGTTGGTATTAATTGTTCAACACCAACACATATTTTACTAACAATTAAATATGTCATCTTTATATTTTAATACAAACATTTTTTTACCAACACATGAATCTGTTAATAAGAACTATTATTACTAATAAATGTTTTACCATTAGAAAAAATTGTTCTAATAAATTGTTTTATAATTAAATGTTATACAAACAACTGAATATATATATGTATAACAACAAATCATTTTTTTAATACAAATATATATTTATACTTCAAATTAAAATAACTATTAAATGAAAAATATTTGTTGGAATGAATACGTATATACATACAAATATGCAAATATATATCGTGTGTGTATCTATTTACATGTTACCTGAGTTTTTTGGACGTCACACCTAATTAACACCCAATTTATTAATTGTGGAAAAAATAAAGGGTATTAGTGTCATTACGAATGACCCAATATAAATATATTTTAAATATTATCATCCATCTTCAAAAAAACACATATGAGAAAATTTTGAATCCATTCTAAATAATTTTAAAAAAATATTTTTAACAAATATTTGAAACAAATAAACAAAATTCAATTTAAAAAAATTAGCATTTGGAATTAATTTAAAATATATTTTCAATAATAATAGAGATAGGTAAAAAATAAAAATAGTTTATTAATCCTAATAATATGGGGTAATTTTTTTATCTGGGTTTTTAAAAAATTAAAATTTGATAAAAGGGTATAGGGTTTGAATATTTTTAAAAATGGGTCCGGGATGCGTGAACGGCGTTCACGCATCCCGAACCCGGGCGTGATGCGTGAACGCCGTTCACGCATCTTCCCGAGAGAAGGGATGCGTGAACGGCGTTCACGCATCTCACAGAATACCTAGTGAACATTTTTGAAAACTCCTTTGCACATTTTTTTCTATTTAAGATAATCTTAAATAATTCTCACTTTTAAAACATGGATAATTATCCAAATATGAAATTAAATTACATAAATGAAGAGATATATGAAAAAAGTATAAATATATTATTTATATTTTTCATGAAGAATAAGGATTGGTATTTGGAGTGAATATGGAATTTGGTGGAATATTTTATCTAACACATATTTTTAACTTTATTTAAAAAGGAATCCATCCAACTAGCTACATAAGGGAATTAGGTGCAGCCACTTTTGAGGTGGGAACTGGAGTTGACTATTGTATGGGAAGAAATGGTAGGCGAGCATGAATTCACATGAGGCACATGGTATTAGAGTGGTGGTTCAATCATGTGCAGTGGAATGGTGTTAGAGAAGACAACATGGGTCGATGCCAGTGAGGATTTGAGAGCGTACCCCAGTAATCACTTCTACCAAGCTGAAGGAATGATAAAATAAATAAGGAAGCACTCAACCGAGTGATATTATTATATGGAAAAATGGTGACACAATCATTGTCTCTCCACTAAAAACATGCAGACATTTACACAACAGTTTGATCTAACTTTTTCAAGTTGTCTAATTAGTGAGAACCTTCTTCCCTTTCTCAAGGGTTTTATAGAGCATTGGTTATCTACCATTGATGAGTCACAAAGATCATGGTTGGGAATCCTTGGATAAAACCAAGGACCCTTCCATATTAAGAAGTCCATGATGAACTTATAATATCCAAGCATGATCCAAGAACAAGTCATGTTCAATATTCATGCATTGTCGTGCATGAACTGAAGGATCCCAAGACTTTTGATGAAATAGAGTCTTCAAATGAAGTAAGATCTAGATTTAATGCCAAGGTACAATCATGATAATATATTCATGAAGTTACTATTTCATTAATATAATTTAAATAATAAAATGAATAGTTCATGTGATGAGAGTAAAAATTTATTCTAAAATGAATATCCTATGTGATGAAATGTGAAACATAAGTATTCGGGTGATTAGAAGATCATATTTTGATGAATCCACGTGAATCAGATTCTTACATGAGTTGTAACATTTATGTGAAGAATGGAGAAGACCCGAGCATTGGGTATTTTTGATGAGTTTTTGTATTTTATTATGTAATTAAATATGAGTTACATGTATGAATATAGATAATGATTCATAGAGATAGACACCACATTAAGAAGAAAGAGGGTAACCTTAATCCTTCTAGTATTCTTTATGAGTTGCATGAAACAAAATACCCACAGAAACTAATGGGGCATTCAATATGAGGAAAATATGATACCACTACTGATGAGTATTCATATATAAATGTGTAATTAAATGTGTTATTACGAAACAAATTTAAATAAGGATTTAAATGATTGATTTTAAATCATGTAATAATGATATATTACCCATGAACAATTATTGTTTGTTTTGTGAATAAAGTGTGTATGAAGGTGATGAAGACTCTGTGTTGAATTGAAATATTATTTCTGATAACTCGATACAATAATGTATCAGGTAAATACAGAAAGATGAATTGATGAGTTCTTGATTATTTGAATATTGAGGAGAATCTAGATTGCACAAAATCTGAAAAGAGTCTTAATATAATAATTTCTAAAATTATTGATAAAGTACACAAGGTAGGAGTGACTAGATTTCTTATAGAGTAAGTCTATTTGAAGAAGAACTTCTTCCTAAATTTGGAAGTAGATGTATCTTTTGGATTATAGAGTAGAATGAATCTCCAATGTATTATGGAGAAAGAGAGTGTATAGTGGATTATTTTTTGTTATAGAGAGGAAAAATGGATTATATGTCATTGTATTAACTTGTGGAGATAGTGAATAATACATGTTGGGGGGTATAACCAATATAGAAATGAGTAGTATTTTCAAAATAACCCTGTAAATAACATGTGATTCTCCCTATTTCATTACAACTACACTTGAGGAATGATTGAGAGTTTATATTGAGTGGATCAAAAACCTAAACAAATTTCAATAGGTTGAATTTAAAAAAAGAATTAGTAAAATAAGGCTACCACTGATTCACCTCCCTCTCATTACCACCTAATTGATCCTTGGCCACTAAAAATATCTCTTCGTATCAATAGATCTTGGTGAAATAGGTTTACACACATCAATTTGCATTAGTTCAATCACTCTTATTGACCATTGATCTTTAACCTTTTATATATTTCAAATAATCTTCCCTTGTTAGAAAGAATCGCATGTATGAGTATGATCACATGATAAATTAGAGAGATCTTGAGCAGTGTCACATTTCAACAGATCTTCCATGTATGATTGGCTCATATAAACAATAAATTTATACCACAACCTATTTTCTTCTTCCTTGGATATAAAATACATATCTTCTTGTCCACTCAGAAGATATAGATTCCCCTTTGTGTGTTTTCCTTACAAAACAACTCCACTATATTTTCCCTTGATAATACACACCTTATTTGTAAATATTATAGTGTGTCCCAAGTCACATAGTGACCCTCAAGGCTATGGAATGAGCATTCTAAGAATTCCCCATATTTCCACAAAAATAATATTTGATAAATGGTTTATTCATGTGCATCACTAATACACCACTCATTATTCCTTAAGATCACTAAATATTATGATTCTAATTCATACCAAAATAAATCTTTATCCACATAACAGGCTCTTGTGTTCTGACACCAATCATTACTGCTTTCTGTTTATGAACAATAACCATACCATTTGTGGCATTACGATGTATCATTTTCTTCCCTAAACATTTTTTAACTATTTTTTGGACCTATGAACCATAATTTCCCTTTTTTCCATCACTTGTGTGACCTAATTTCCTAATATCATATTAGGAGTCAAGAGTTTCTCTTGATCCTATATTTAATTGTAGGCCAACAAAATCCTCCTAAAGTTCTTCAAAACATTTTACTTGGTCTTTTAATATGTTATTCATAAAATAAATAGCCTTGGATTATTATTTAACCTTTATGTTGAACTTATTGAATTTATATGAGTATTATGGAATTTCTAATCATATTATTTATTATACACATATATATATATATATATACATTGGTAGATAATTTGATAACAGTAAGACACTTATTAAAGGTATAATAGAAGTCTAGATAACAGTAATACACATACAAAACGTATCATAAATCAAATGTCAACCTAATCTACGCCTCCGGTGTGGATGCTCCTCTGTCCCACAGTCAGGCGTATACTAGATGCGTCCACGCCGTGTCTTTCTACGTCTGTGCTCTGGCGTACGCTGCGCATCCTCATCGACAGCCACCTCCACATCCTCCTGTGTGACAGACGGTGGATGTACAGTCTCACCACCTGTACCCTGGCCTGCATCTAAGGATAGTGGAAGCTGGCTGGAACTCTCACCAATATAGGAAGTAGATGGCTGCTCTGCTGTGGATGACTGCAATAAAACATCGAACTCAATCCAGTCAGCGTCTGTAAGTACCTGTGGCTGTGCCTGAGAAGCTGGAGGAGCATATGACTGGTCATGCTGAACACCCTCCTCCAGTGGAATAATATCATGTGGCTGAGCAAGCTGAGCAGCCTCATCCTGTGGAACAACAGCAGGCTCCGCGGCCTCCGCAGCAGGCTCCGCGGCCTCCGCAGCAGGCTCCGCGGCCTCCGCAGCAGGTGGTGGATCAAAGAAAATGCCATGATAAATCTCGTCCATCGACGGTAGCATTTGTCGTACAAGGCTGTGAAAATATGCTGGTCAAAGGCAGCTCTCTCCACTGGATCAGACATATGCAGTAGATGACAAATACGAGCATCCTGCGAAAACAAATTCTGTTATTAACTAATTTGAATAAAAAATATGTTGAACTGTGAAAGAAAGAATGCATACCAAGTCATGGAAGCCCCGTCCGTGCCGTGTCAGAAATCTGACGGGAGACCTGATGTACCAGCCTGCATAATCCATCTGATCCATCAAATGAAAGCGTACTGTCCCTGCCCCTCGCAACTGGGACTCTCGTCGCCTGTCCCATAACGCTACATATCTCGCATGGTAGCTCCTCCAATCAAAATCTCTCTTCCCTGACATCTTCAGCATCATCTGGTAAATGTGTGAAGTGCTGGTCTAACCAAGGCATCCGCAATCTACCACCGACGATGGTCCTGCCATCATCCTGGACCTCTATGCCCAGAAGTCTATGAACAAGCTCAGGCAAATCTGATGGAACTCGGCCTGTCAAAGCATGTCCTTCGATAGGGAGGCCCAACATAATAGCCACATCCTGCAATGTAATAGTCATCTCTCCCTCACTGAAATGGAAAGTATGCGACTCTGGTCTCCATCTCTCGACAAGTGCGGCAATGAGCTGATGATCAAGAAACGTGAAGTCGTACATCTCTACGCCATAAAATCCAGCTCGACGAAGATGTGGGACGATAGCGGGAGGTGGTGCAGTATGATGGAAATGGTGAGATCTACGTACACTCAAGGGAGCCACAGGACGTCCCTCTAAAAGCAGTCGTGATACATGAGTAGCCTGAGATGTAAGCAATGGAAAACCTGCCATCTGCACACATGATATCATCGTTACTTATTAATAGTGGAATCATGATATATTCATTTTTATTTGGTGTCACAATCAAGATTAGCCTAGTCTCACAATCAACATTAGTTAAGGATGCTCAGACACTCAGATGCCATTACTAAAACTAGACATCTTATAAGAAAACCATAATTTAAAAGTGAAAAATTAATTATTTCTTCTTATTTGTGAAATTACGTTTGTTAATTTATCAATTATCCATTAAATAACCATCAACATTATTCCACATTAAAAATTAACAGGAAAAAGTGAAAAATTAATAATTTATTCTTATATGTGAAATTAGGTTTGTTAATTCATTCATTATCCATTAAATAACCATCAACATTATTCCACATTAAAAATTAACAGGAAAAAGTGAAAAATTAATTATTTCTTCTTATTTGTGAAATTACGTTTGTTAATTTATCCATTATCCATTAAATAACCATTAACATTATTCCACATTAAAAATTAAGAGGAAAAAGTGAAAAATTAATTATTTCTTCTTATTTGTGAAATTACGTTTGTTAATTTATCCATTATCCATTAGATAACCATTAACATTATTCCAAATAGATCAAGTTCCTAAGTAACTATAGAAACTTCCACAATAGGTTATTCAACCACAACCTCTTCCTCTTAGTCTTCTACTTCTTCTCATCCTCATCCTCTATTTCTTATTCTTCTTCTTCATCATCGACACCAACCACAACCTCTTCCTCTTAGAGCAGGTACACAGACTCGATCATGGATGATGAGATTTGGAACTCTGTCCTGCCACTTGGGGACATCTCTTACGAGTATGTCCTTCTGCGTGGCAGATACTGCATCGTATTCTCCCTCCTCGTTGCCGAGGCCAATCCATCTCATTTCTGATGCGAGTTGACTTCGGTCTTCCTCGAGGCCGCAACCTAGTAGCATGAAGCCAATAATTTTAAAAATGACACACATTGAAAAAATTATAAATGATACCAAAACCGACTTATGAAAACCTGGAAATATCAGGGACAATGGTCGGTTGATCAGCAGGCAATGTGATAGAATGGAAGTCACCAACAGGCATCCAAGCAGCACTATAACAGTTAACCAAAGTGCTCATGTGATACATCGGGTCAACATATGGCTCCCACGATATATTTACCGAAGCGCAAGCTGTAATAACATGTACACATGGATATCTCAATGCCTGAAAGCTGCCACAATCACAGTACCTGTTATCCAACATCACGAAAAACACTCCACCATTAGTGCATGCACCCTGGTCGTAGCACTTTCTTACCCGAAAACTCCTCTTTTCCCTGTCAAAGGCTATAACATTCCATCGTGAAGCCTCATTCCGTATCCGGTCAATATCAGTTTGAAAATGCTGAGTAAAAAGCATTCCATTTTCCATCCTCTGGTAGGCCTTTTGGGACCGGTCAACAAAGTAGTGAACACATCTAAAAAATGTCTCTTGCACTAACCCTGTGATTGGGAGTTTACGCACACCCTTGAGGACCCCATTTACGCACTCCACTATATTAGTGGTCATATGCCCATATCTCATGCCACCATCGTATGCTAATGACCATTTTTCCTTTGAAATTTGTACCATATATTCATATACCTCCTCATTAACTGTTCGGATCTCTTCAAGACGCCGATCAAACCTTTCTTGTTGGGGTTCATATGCTGAAAGCATAACATAATAATGTATTAAAATGGATAGTAAATTTTGTTAAAAAAAGAAAGTTTAGAAAACCATACCCAATTTGAGGATCGCCTTCTTTATGGCCTCATCTCTAAACTGCTTATGCACATTACTTGCAATATGTCTAATGCAATAACGGTGATAAGCATTCGGCTCAGTCCAAGAAACCCCATCACTACTCACGGCCTCTATAATCGCTCGATGACGATCAGATATCAGACACACGCCCTGTTTCTGCGTGACATGAACACGTACACATGCCAAGAACCAGCTCCAGCATTCAAAATTTTCTTTTTCAACAACAGCAAAAGCAAGTGGCAGAGGAGCGCGATTACCATCCTGTGTGGCAGCAATGAGTAGAACACCTGTATACTTTCCATAAAGGAATGTGCCATCTACCTGAATAAATTGTTTACAAAAGGGAAATGCAGCAATGCACGGTCTGAATGCCCAAAAAATCCTCTTGAACTTCACCTTTGACCGATCAACTAGATGATTTTGGGATACATACTCAACAGTGTCCAACTGATAAACAATCTGATTATTGAGAGACAACAATTCCATAAGCTGTGGCAACAACGCATAAGACTCATCCCAATCACCATACACTTTTACAATGGCTTCCTGTTTTGCATTCCAAGCTTTGTTGTATGATACCTTATAGTTATACAACTGTTGAATTCTTTCCTGAATAAGGGCAACAGGAACATCCTGACTTGTTCGTATCATCTCACAAATAACAGTAGATATAAACTCTGCATCAAGAGAAGAGTGATCTTGTGCCAAGCTGGGATGCAGACAAGTGTGTGGGCCTTCTAATTTGGTTATCTTCCAACATCCATAACATTTATCAAATACTGCTCTTAATCGAAATTTACATTCTGACCCATATTTTTCACAACGAATGAGATATTTGGTCTTCTTTGACTCATAAACCACAAATGTGAAATGTCGCTCAATGTGGTATTGCTTTATCACATTTTTCATGACCTGTTTAGTTTCGAACTCCTGCCCAACATATATGGCATTATCATTTGATGCAGGCATATTCCCTATAATGCCAGGGAATTCAGAAGCTGGTGTAATGACATCCCAATCAAAAAGTTGTTCACGAGACATTCCTCCAACTAAGGAACTCAAAACTGAAGGCTGATTACCACTAACTGGTGGATGTAGTGGATGTCTGTCTCTCAAAGGAACCTCAGAAGGTTCATTTCCAACCACATCATCTCCTGCTGACTCCCCAGATTCTTCTTCCTCAGATAAACTTTCTTGCACTATATCAGCACGGAAAGGGATGTCATCTTCATTTCCTTCCAAATTTTGATGATCCTCCTCATTACATTCTTCCACAGGAGTCGAATGAGAAGGAGGCAATAAAGAAGACTGTTGTGAAGGACCAACTTCTATAGCGGTCACAAAGCATGGTTCTGTAGTAATCGATTGCACCACATCAATATCAGAAATGACAATAAATAATTCCATCAAACCATTAATACACTGTTGCCTGAATAACTGAGAAGCCTCCATCCAATCCTCATCATCGACTATAGGGTAGTCGCTGTGCCACATACGCTCAGGATATTGAAGATGTCGGTATCTAATTGAAGTGATTGCTTGTCCTGCACTCAATTTTAACCGACTATGAATCTTATTACGAACTGCATCCAATGTCATACAACCATGGAGATTTACCACTTTGACAGGTGGCACACTGTAGCTAAAACCCTGCTCGGTACAAATTACCTCACCGTTGCAATATATTTGAGCAGACATAATTACCTATTAAAAAAAATTAAAAATATTATACACTACATTAAAATTTTAAATTATTTAATTTGGTTTTGAATAATTGATTATCTTGAGACTTTTTTATGTATTGATTTATCACTGTTAAGGTATAGTGATTGTGATTTTAGCACAAAAGCAAATTTAATATAATGTTTCATAAAGTTTGATTACTTATGAATATATAATCATGACTTGATCTTGAGACTTGCGATTAGTTTATCATTATCTGATAAACTAACCACAGTTTATATGAGTAAACTCCTATCTCTATTATCAAATATTGCAGCAACCGCCAATCTCCTGTCAAATAGCAACGCCACCTCTCGAACGAGTTCTCAAATGCCTCTTCGTCGACACCTCTTCGGGGATGCCTCTTCGTCGACACCTCTTTGGGGCGTCAGTCTTTTATTTACAAATTTACTCACATGCATGTGAGAGGGTCTAGGGGTATGAAATACATAAATTAATTTAAACGGACACGCAGGTCCTTACACTTACTGAGAGATGACTCGCAGGTCATCAATACCGAAAAAATGCAATTATTACAAATTGAATAACAACATATACAAAATAAAACATGCAATTTCAATTATGCATGGTCGGTCATCTCAAGATCAGTCATCACTCATACCGTGTTTTTGGGTATATTTATTATATTATCCGTATTATATAAAATCTATATTAAATACTACACCTCTTTTACAAAAATTTAACTTCATGTGTATATATATATATATATATATATTTATTAAAAACATTAAATAAATTTTATTATAACTGATCTAATTGAGATTTGCATAATAAACACTTTTGTTATTTTAAATTTTATGAAATTGTAATGTTTTTTGGCCATTCTTCTACTTTTCAAAATATAAGTAAATATATTTTATACTTTATTGATTAAAAATATTATTACTAGTAAATAAAAGTAATTTAATTTACACTTACATCAAAACCATCCATTAAAATAAATTTCTCCAACATAAATTACTTTTTCTAAACATTAAAAAGTTTAGACATAACATAAAACATTCAATATTTAGACAACAGACATTCAAAAAATTAAATCATACGAACATTCAACATCAAGAAAATTAAATCATACAAAACATTTCATGCATAACATATGAAATAAATAAATCATACACACAATTAAACATACAAATGAAATAAATAAATACAATTAAACATACAAATGAAATAAATAAATACAATTAAACATACAAATGAAATAAATAAACACAAATAAACAATTAAATTATTAAATAGAAATTTTACCTCAATAAAAGCAGCAAATATTTGTTGAGAAAGAATTTCTGCAGAGCTTCGCAACGAAAATCAGAGGAGAACAATGAGTATTGGGGGGGGGGACCCCTCCTTTTATAACTTTTCTCGGCCGGATGCGTGAACGCCGTTCACGCATCCTTCAGCTCGTCCGCGAAGGATGCGTGAACGGCGTTCACGCATCCTTCGCCGCGGAGAGAAGCGTGAACGCCGTTCACGCATCTTTTCCCGCGCAAGGATGCGTGAACGGCGTTCACGCTTCCTTTAGCTGGTCAGCAAAGGACGCGTGAACGCCGTTCACGCATTACCGTCGGGGTCCGGGATGCGTGAACGCCGTTCACGCATCCCACGCCGCGGAAGGATGCGTGAACGGCGTTCACGCATCCCGGACCCATTTTTAAAATTATTCGAACCCTATACCCTTCTTTCAAATTTTAGTTTTTTAAAAACCCAGATAAAAAAATCACTCTAATAATATGTCCCGATCCCACCTCCCTCCTTACCTGTTCCTCTTCCCCACTTCCCCCGTCCCCCGTCCCGTCCCCGTCGCGCCTCCCCCGTCGTGCCTCCCCGTCCTGCATCCCCATTTCTCCCCCTCCCCATCCCGCCTCCCCATCCTGTCCCCGTCCCACCTCCCCATCCTGTCCCCATCCCGCCTCCCCATTCATCCTCCCCGTCTCATCCCCATCCCGCCTCCCCCATCCCGTCCCGCCTCCCCCGTCCCGTCCGTGTCCCCCACCCCGGCCTTCTTCCTCAACCCCCGCCGTCTCTGACCATCCCCGCTCAACCCTTAACCATCACCGACCCTCCCCACCCAGCCTTCCTGATGCAAGGTATTCCCTAACTTCATTTGGTTTAATTGCCACCCCTATTTTTTTAGGATTCGAATTATATATTAGAATTATGATTAGAATTACATCTTCTAAGAGTACTGGCTGTATCAGAATTAGGATTCCCTCTATAGTTCCATAATAACATATTCATTTGAACATAGATTTACATTTTTTCTTACCACCTCCTCGATCCTTTTTCTCGGAGGTTCCCTTAGGTCTTCCAGGTTTTATTTTACTGAAGGATTAAATGTCCACAACACTAAGAGATTCCAAGAATTCCATCGACTCAAATTCAATATCCTTAGTATCCGGGTCAGAGCTCCACCCATATGTAGTCAGATCTATCAGCTCCTGGTCAGCAGTTCCACCTTCTGTAATAAAGTCCTTCACAAATATATCGGCTTCTTCTACTTCCACGGTCTTATCCAAAAGTGATCCACCTCCTGGGCAGATACACCGCCATCCATAGGTTAATCCATTACACAGACCTAGCCAGATTTATCCATGATATTATGCTCAGATTCCTCCTCCTCCACCATTTGGCTCCATGAAAGATTCGAAGACCATTCAATAGGCCTCTCAGATCCAGGGTCAACAGCTAAATCATCCCCTGATTTTTTAATGACTGTGACATCATCCATCATTTCTTCCTCTCCCAGAATGGTATTATTATAGATAAGCACAACATTTTCAGAATCACCTACAGAATGGGTATTTCCCAGGCATGTAACCTCCACAATAGCGATGCTCCTTGGTTTAGGATCTGTCTCCTTAGTTTCAGTTATACAAGGGCTCTCACACACCAAGTGAACCTCCTCTTACATACCTGATAATTCAGATTTTTCAAAATTCACCTCCCTGGTCTGATGTCTCCTATCAACAACCCTTTTCCAAACTTTGTGAAGATCATCCTTCATAGGATGAACTTGCTTTTGCATGACTCTACAGTTTTAAATAGATTTCCTAACAATTTTACACACATTACAAAAGGAAAATATGAATTAATATTGAGTACTGACCTCTATCTTGTTATCACCAACTAGTAATGATTTAGAATCAGGCAGAGAAGAGTCAAAATTGGCATCAACAAGGACTCTTGCAAAACAACCAAGACCCCCTTCAACTTTATTCCCATTCATCTTTAAAGGGGTGCCTATACAAGAAGAAAAATCATTTAAGCTTTTAGAATTCCAATAGGTCCAATTAATACCATGCACACGAATCCAAATCTGCGAATTGGTATGTCTCTGAGAAAAGGTATTGAAATTCAAAACCCATTCCGATAGTCTCAATGCTCCAAGTTTAAGATCACAATTCCATAAATTCCAATCCTTTTTAAGATCAACCTCCGAGTTGAAATGAATGTGAATGTATCCCTTCCTGATAGGAATCGACATTCAGTTTCTGGTTCCCTATATCGTTGCCAATTTCTATTGGGAGCTTATCTCCCCTAGCATAGATTATTCTACCAATTAAAGAAAATTTGAATAGATGTATACTTTGTTTTACAGCATCCTGATTTGCAACAACTGAAAGGATCCCATCCTCGGATTTTTTTCACTTTGCATACCCGATTACCCCTAGAATCAGTAGACAGCTTTAGAGGGGCATTATTAAGTGCCTCCGAAAAAGTATGTCCCCTTCTTCTAGCTTCCAATTGCCCTGCTGTAGCCATCTTCTCATCAAGATTCATCTTCATCCCATGTTCAGGAGGGACATGATCAGGGTTACCAGATATCATGACCGTAGCACCGCCCTTGAAGCAGCCTCCAGCCAAAAGCTCCACAACTTACAGTGGATCAGTCGGGAACGCCATTATAAGGAACCCTATATCTCAACTAGTTTCTCACCCAAAGCTCTTGACTCCCGATCTCCATCCATATTTCTTCAGCGATATGACTATAAATTGTAATCGCCACCCCTATTTCATTCCATTCTTTGCTGGTGCTCATTGATATTCATTTCATTCATTATGTTGTTAAATATATAAATTTTATAACAACCTTTCAACCAAGTGCAAGCAATGTTGTCAAATTATATTACTTATGTGTGGTATGTGGTGCAGGAATCAAAGTGCAATGTATTCAACCGTAAATCCTCTGATATTTTTGGGGTTTCACCTCAATGAATATTGTCAGCAACCTTCATGTTATTCACTGGTTGGTTTTTCCTTTTTTTCTCTATCCGTGAGAAATATTTATTATCAAAGATTAATTTCTTTACAAATTTTATGTTCAATGCCCTTAAAAGTATGTGTTGTATTTATTGTTGATCAGCCTACTATGTTTTTTATCATACATCCTATCATAGTTTTTCCTGTTTATTTTAAGAAGATTGATTGCAACTTGTTTGATTATCCTGTATCTGCAACAACTTTTAGTTTAAACAGTGTGCTAAGGGCTTGCAGCATCAGCAACAACATTATTACCTATTCAAGGCCATTATTAGCCTGATGCTCATCAATATGATCCTTCTGGTGGAGGTTCGAGTAATCATATTTGAAGTTCATCCCTTTATATCACAACACATGGGCCATTTCTTAGCTCTAGTGGACAAGCCCTTCAAGCAAACTCAATGGGGGAAAACAAAAATCCCACATGATCTCCTTTCTATAGACTATTATCCTTTACCAGCTCCTGGATGGAACGTCCATATCATCCAATGGGGTTCCCATGCCTTATAACACCACTGTGGCAAGGCTTTCAACAACTTCCAAAAGCTGCAATTCCATTTGATACTGTTGCTGAGACAACTCAAGTATCCATGGTTCGTAAATCTGTTTTTTTTCTAGAATTATTTATTTTTTTCTCATTTAATTGTTTCATTGAATTTCACTATCATATATTCCTTATATATTTTTCATAGAGGGACAAACTATCGAGGGTCCAATGAAAGTTAAAAAGGAAAGAAGAAGATTTCAAGATACTATGATCTTGTTGAGATTCCTTTGATTCATAACAAATCCTGTAGGAATTTTATAAAATTCATGATAAATTTCTATATAAATCCTTTGAAATGAACCTGAGTATGAAATGTTAATGATTTAAATTTATGGTAGTTGACCTGAAAAAGATTATTTGGTATATCTAAATATATGAAAGGCCTTTTTCCTCCTTCAACAGAATCCGGATGTAATCATCTAGAACTCATACTTTCTCTCTGGTCTACATAGAATTAATATATCTCAATACATGCAAGGCCTTCTTCCTCTTTCTATTATTTTTTGAAAATTTACAATATGGCCAGTACGGTGCATATCACCCTATTTATTATGCAGTGAAAAATTGCTTCAGCATGTTCCCTTACATGGTTTACACTAGCAACGGGGTAAATGGTCTTAGTAACATTTGTAAACCGTGACAGTGATAGCATATGGTTATGGTTTACATGAGTACATGGGACAAGGTTTACCCCACTTACAGTGTAAACCATGTGAAAAGTGATAGCTTATGGCTATGGTTTACACTGGTTACGATGATACTAGTGTAAACCATGACAGCGATAACTTATGGTTTACGAAAGTTATTTCATTTCCTATATTCATAATTGCTTTTGTAATTTTCTTCAACATGTTCCTTGACATGGTTTACACTGTGTAAATGGTCATATTAACTTTTCTATTATTCACTGCATCATGTTCCTTGACCACACTGTGAATAATGTGTAAATGGTCAGGGCAATGCATATCACCCTTCTCTCTATTATTCTTCTGATATGGAATTATCGGTCTAAAATTTATAGCTTGTAAAATTCCAACTCAAGTAGGTTGGTGTTTTTTAAATGTTTAAATTTTTTTCTGCATCGAGTTGAAGAATATGATCGGTACATTATTCATTTGACATCTTTGGGTTTAGTTAATCTTGTAGTTAGTGTTGCGGTTTGTTTCTTTGGCGTATCTCAGTTTTCCCAAAATGGATTCCCTATTGGTTATAGATTCCATCTGGTGTTTGAATGGTTTTACTAATGTCCATAAGTGGAAGCTATAGTTTTATGTGGAGTTTGAATACAAGAGTTGGGTTCACAACTGCTGTATTTGGTTTTTTCATGCAGGAGCTGCAAGGTGTGCCTTCATGTGGCTATAACATGTTTTTCATGGGGGTGTTCCTTTTGAAGCCTAGCGAGCATCTAGGATCAGTTTGAAACTTTATGGATGAATGCATGATTATCTAAATTGCTACATGAAGGTATAAAATATTATAATTTAATTATCGTGCTTATGGTAGTGAGAGTGGGTTTCTTGTCCTGATGAAGCCTCTAATCTTATTATAGTATGATGCTGAATTTGGATTGTTTTTTCTTAATGATGATTGTTATTTGGATTGTGAATCCATGTGATGAGAGGGGCATATACATGGAGAGTAATATGTTTTTCCTCAAGTTTGTGGGTGTTTGATCATCACTGAAACAGAGAATCCTGAGATGGATATGACATTTGGATATGTTTTGGGTCTCTAGGTGAAGGGAGTGTTTTCCCAGGTAAAGTCAGCATGGATTGTAGGATTCACCTTTATTTTACCATGTTTCTTTGATTGACTAATCTTGGAGATGCCCGACTCTGAGTACCACCTTATCATCTTGTATGTTTTCGGTATTAGTTTTGATCTGTTAAGAGATGTTTGAGGTAAGTTTGCTAGAATGTTGATTGTATTTTTGTAACTGTTTCTCTTGATGATTTTGTAATTTATTGATGATATAATGCTATGCAGATAGATGGTGGAGGAGTGTTTGATTTCCTTGTGATGATAAGGATGGAAGGAAGATACTAGAGGTATAGTATGTTCTTTTTTGTGTGGATTTCAATGATTTTATCACAGTGTTATGGTGTCTCAGAATTGGAATGTTTCAAGGTCCAGTTCACTGCACTTAGCTTGGTTAGCATTGTATTCTTTATGTCTAACCTATTTTTGTTATCTGTCATCTAGTTTTTAACACATTTTTCCCCGTCAAAAATAATTGACATTGTAAAGATTGTTTCTCTTTTGGAAGAGTTAGTTGCATTTGATGGTATTGCAACACTTACAAAAATGGAAGTATTTCTTTCACACAATCACTTACAATTTAAATTAAATGAAATTGGATTTTAATTGAATCCTGATATCTTATTGGTATATTAATGCATGTAGTTGGCAATTGTGAAGGTAACGTTGCTGGTTGTGTGAGAGAAATAGATTTCCTTTGTGAATCACTACAATGACAATCGATGTCGGCAGATAATGGATGGATGTTAGAAGAGTATAAGATTCGGTTTGGGTTTATAATATCTTTTTGAATAGGTTTAGTTTTTTTTTCAAATGTATATCTCGAAGTACGGCTTGACTTTCATTTTGTTTGTTTTGTCTTGATTATAACCTGGTGAAATAATGTTTTTTTGCAGAATTATTATCGTAGTAGGTTGATGTTGGAAGACCATGGATGGATTTTAGAGGAGTATGAAAAGCAGCTTGGGTCTTCCCGTGTGGTGGCGGATCAAGACCACAAAAAACATATCTATTATGTTAAACCTGCTTTTATCTGGAGCTGGTTCATGGAGTTGGAGGTGACTAGATGGCATGTATGGGCTGCTAACATGGTTGGGGCGCTAAAGCTAGTGCTGACTAGATGGCATGGATGAGTTGCTGGCATGGATGGGTCGCCTGGAGGGGGTGGATCATATTAGGGGATCCAGTGTGGGGGGGGGGATTGGGGGATTAGGGGATCCAACGTTTTGTATAAAATATTTCATTATTAATATAATTAAACTTTTTTCTATGTTTGAACATGTGTTAAAATATTGTCCGGTTTAATAATTAAAACCTATGTATTATATATGATAAAATAATAAATATAATACGAAATTTTACTAGTAATAAAAATTTATAATTTTTATTCAAATGTAATTTATAAAAAAATTTATATTATATGTTGGTAATTTTATTACTAATAGATAAATTTGTCACCATAACCTATTGCTAAACACTTTAACCAACATATATATTATCTATTGGTATAATTATAATTGCAACAAAATTATTTTATCTGTCGCAAAAATAGTTAGCGACAGATTTTTTACCAACAATTTAGTGTCAGAGACATATATGTTGGTAAAGCCTTTTACCAACAGAAAATACACTTTTACCAACAGATATGTCTCCGTTGGAAAAAGTGAAATATTTTGTAGTGACTGAAAAGAGAGTACAACAGCAGTAAAGTAAAACAACAACCACCGAGTCATCCTCCGGGAATCCCACCTGAAGGGTGGGTACAGATAGTCTCTCCCAGCACCACGGGTCCGTCCGTTTGCTCCGTGTACGTCACACCAAGTGCTCCACCTCCAGGTACCGTCCATCTCTACAGGCCTTTACCACAATCAGCGATGTCTGTAATCTGCATCCAACACAACGTAGTGCAGACATTGCCCATGCAGGGGTGAGTATAACGATACTCAGTAGGGACCCTAAGACCTCCGAAGGTCTCCCAGAATCCACGAAGGATAAACCACAAAGGAAAGATACAATCACAAGTAACAACAAACCCAACTTAGGTATATGCCAATACATATACCTAATTCATCAATTCCAGTTTGACTTCTACTCTCGAGCCCAAGCACAACCCAGTACACACAGGAACGAAGTCAAACACACCGTTGATAATGATTGAAAGTCAAGACTCAGCTCACACAGGTACACATATTTCGTATAGCGATAGAGATGATCAGATGTAGTCACTGATTCATCTAAGCTGTCGGACCCACACAGGATACAAGTCCAGCTAAGCTGTCAGACCCACACAGCATACAAGACCAGCTACTCTACCGGACCCACACAGGATACAAGTACATAGGTCAATACTACCGAACCCACACAAGATACAAGAATAGTAGTCATCACTGTCGAACGCACGAAGGATTCCAGAATGGTAGTCGTCGCTGTCGAACCCACGGAGGATTCCCGTACAGTAGTCGATGCAGTCGCAGCCAGCTCTAGGGTTCCCGCACACAACACTCTCGATTCCGGGAGGGTCCGCTCCTCGAGCAAGGTGGTCGATACATAAAATATCACAAATTCCAAAGTTTATGAATCCCAAAGTTCCATCTCGTCAAAAGAAACCTAACGCGACAGATGGTGCGTCAATCGGACGCCCGGTATGAGAGTAATTGGCTTTTCCGTTATAGGGGCCCGGTTTGTTTTTAAGCTAAAACAAACCCGACCGTACTCCAGCTGTTTCCGAAACTCAAGAGGAGTATGCCAAAAGAACCGTCTCATAAAAAGAAATTCAACATAGTTGACGGAACGTCAATCAGACGTCAGGTCCTTAAGTTATAAGTGTTTCCGCTCTAAGGGCCTGGTTGGTTTCAGGTTCGAACCAATCCGGCGCTGCCCAAAATTCGCTGAAACCTCAAGTGTAATATACCGAAACGACCGTCTGGATCCAAGGATTCCTATACAACTGACGGTGCGTCGATCGGAGGTACGTAGCACATGTTATGGGCAAAAGACCTAAAAACATTCCGAAGTGGGGGGTCTGGGCCAGGTCCGACCCGGCCCAACCTACCCTGGGTCACCCCGAACCAGGTCGACCTGACCAGGGTCCGGGTCTGGCCCGTTTGGGCACGGCTCGGCCTGGCCGGTGTGGCCTGGTCCACGTGACCCGCCCCGGTCCAGCAGGGGGGGGGGGTGTGCTGGTTCGGCCAGCTGGCCGTGTGGGGTGCGCGGCCCCCGGTTCTACGAACGCGGCGCCAGGCTGGCGCTGCTGGTCTTAGGGATCCCGTGCGGCAGCGCGATCCTCTCCTTGCCACCGTGGCTGGTGTTGCGGCGAGCTTCTGTTGGCGGCGCGCTGGAGCGCCACCGCCTCCAAGCAGCCGGCCAGCGCCGGTCGTCGGCAGCGCCGTGCCGGCGACCCGCACCGTCGCGGTCTTCCACGGGCCACCAGAGTCATTCCAGTGGTCCGTTTTTGCTTCCTTCTGCGCCTGCGGTCGTTTCAGGATCCGAACATCACTGCGAAGGCTCCAAATAGCCATTTCAGTCCCGTTTCATCGTCTCCAACATCCCGCGCATCAAGAAAAATACGGTGATGGGTTCAGACTTGTTCGTTAGTCCGTACCCACCACGTTAGTGGTTCCAAACATCATCTAACAATTAAACGCCATGCTCGAGGTTATAAATCACATAAATGAAATATACAAATACCCCTACCTCGAAGTTTTTGTCGTACGTCGTCAATCCGTGGAAGATGAGCGTCGCGGTAGACGGGTGTCGCGGAAGAACGGTGTCATTCCATCAACGATGGAGGAAGTGTCGTTGTCGTAGGCGATGTAGGCTCCTTGACGTCGAGGTGCGTCCGAGGAAGATGCGTCATTGGAAGAAGTTCTTTGCATTCTTCCTCGTGGGTGTTCTTCATTGAAGAACGGTGTTCTTCGTCGATGAAGGATCACCTCTCCTTTAGTTCTCCCGAGTATTTTCCCAACGGTGATTTTCCAATAAAAAGAAATAAGAGGCTCTCCAATTAATAGAATTTTTATGCAATTCATATTAATTCCAAAGTGGTGCCAATAAATTTAGCGCTGAAATTAATTATAAGATTTGGCACATTTAATGGGATGAGGGAGGTAGGAAGGCTCCACCATAATGAATATGTGGAATTGTCAAAGAAAAAAACAGGTAATTAATGGGTAGTTGAGGGTTGGGGCTCGTGTGGGACCCGCCTCACAAACATCCACACCTGGGAGGAAATAACAAACTCACAAAATAAAATTTTGTACCAAATTTTTTTATTTGGATTAAGATTCAACCCCAAAAATTAACTTTAGAACCGCATAAAACACAACTGCGATAAAGGTCCCCTTAAGAAAATACTTTCACTGCGAGTTCATCGGTGCCCTCAGATTTCAATTCTGAGCACCGCTTCAAAAGATAGAAAAACTCGCTCGTACGTTTACTGAACGTGCCTGAAAAAAACTTCAAAAATTGATTCTGGGCACACCGAGCCTCAGAATCTGGTGCCGTCAGAAGCCACAGACTCGTAAAATTTCAAAGTATTTAGGAAAAAAATTACATGAAATTTATGGGTCTTTACATTACTCTAACCTCTGGGCTTTACATCCCCGTAAAGCTACAACATACACTAGGGAAACAAAAAGGGGTACTGAGCACACATCTGATCCTTTCACTCCCATGTGCTCTCCTGAAGGTTCCCGTACTGCCAGCGAACATGCACTAGAGGAATCAACCGTCAATGAAGGACCCGCTCCTGTCGATACTCAATATCCACCAGTACTTCCGCAAACATCGCCCCATCATCGATGTTCAGCTCCTCGTGATCGATGATGTAGGTTGGGTCGTGCACGTATCTCCTCAGCTGAGATACATGGAAGACGTCGTGCACCCGGTGCAACTAAGGTGGAAGAGCCAGACGATAAGCCACCTTGCCTACTTTGATGAGGACTTGGAAAGGTTCGATGAAGCGCGGAGATAACTTGCCACCCATCCAAATCTCCATAATCCACGTCATGGAGAGACTCGTAAGAAAACGTGGTCTCCATCCTCTAACTCCAGTGGTCTACGTCTCCTATCGGCATAGGAATTCGGTTTGCTCTGTGCAGTCCTCATCTGCTTCTAGATGATATGCACCTTCTCCGTCATAGCTTGAACCATCTTTTGTCCTACAAGTGCTGACCCCCTGGGTCAGTCCAGCACAGAGGTGATCTGCATGGTCGGCCATATAGTGCCTTGTATGGTGTCATCCCAATGGTGGAGTGGTAGCTATTGTTGTATGAAAACTCCCCCAAAGGTAGGTGATCCTCCCAGTTGCGGCCAAAGTCAAGGAAACATGCACAGAGCATGTCCTCGATGCCTGAATGGTCCTCTCTGTCTGTCCATCCGTCTAAGGATAAAAGGCGGTGCTCAGGCGTAGCTGCGTCCCAAAAGCCTCCTGCAACCGCTTCCAAAGCCGGGAAGTAAAGAGATCATCTCGATCGGAGACGACAATCGATGACACACCATGAATTCGTACGATCTCCTGAACGTAGAGGCTTCCCAAGCTCTCTATTGAACCCTACTCTTTGATTGGTAGGAAGTGGACCGACTTGGTTAGTCGGTCTACGATCACCCAGATAGAGTTGTGTCTTCTCGAAGTACATGGGAGCCCCATCACAAAATCCATGTATATCCCATCCCACTTCAACTCCAGAACCTCCAAGGGCTATACCAAATCTGCTGGTACCTGGTGCTCCGCCTTCACTTGCTGACAAGTGAGGCATGTGAAACGAACTCTGCTACAACCTTCTTCATACCCGACCACTAGTACTGTCGTCTGAGGTCCTGGTACATATTCGCTGCTCCTGGATGTATCGCTAGAGGGGAATTGTGAAACTCCCTTAGCACTTCCTCCTATAGTGCAACTGGTATCATGGTTCGTCTCCTGAAGAGGATGACATGCTCTCCTCCTTCAGAAAATCCATCAGGCGCCTGCCCTGTGGAAATCTGAGCATGTTGCGTCTCACAGTCAACGTCCCCATGTTGTCTCACTCTGACCCACCGAAGTAGTGGAGGAGTGACTATGAGAGACTGTAGAAAGTCTTCCCCATCTCTATCCATGAAGGATATCTGCAACGCGGCTAGCTGCTTCGTTGCCTCTCCAAGTAGCTGAATGCCCGATCTTCTGCGGAGAGCATCGGCCACAATGTTCCCCTTCCCAAGAGTATAGACTATTTCAAAGTCATAGTCCTGGAGGAACTCGAGCCATCGTCGCTGTCTCAGGTTCAGGTCCTTCTGTGAGAAAATGTACCTGAGACTCTGGTGGTCAGAGTAGATTGTAAAGCGCTCGCCCATCAGATAGTGCTGCCACATCTTCAGGGCGAAGACCACTGCTGCTAACTCTAGGTCATGGGTAGCATAGTTCTGCTAATGTTGCCTCAACTACTGTGAACCGTAAGCGATCAATGCTCGCTACTGCATCAGGAAACCCCTGATTCCGGTCCCTGATGTGTCGTAGTAAACTACGTACCCTAATCCATCCTCTGGTAGCCACAAGATGGGCGCACTGGTCAATCTTTGTCTCAGCTCTTGAAAGCTCTGCTGACATCTATCTGGCCACACGAAGGGTTTCCCCTTCTTCTTCAAAGATGAAAGCAGTGCTGCAACTCTGGAGAAGTCTAGCAAAAATCTTCGTTAGTACCTAGCCAGACCTAGGAAACTCCGCACCTCCGTCATGCTCCTGGGTGGATCCCAAGAAAGTACTGCCTCGATCTTCGTAGGATCCGCTGCAACTCCCGCCTCTGAGATGAAGTGCCCCAAGATGTGAACCTCTCGAATCCATAAATGGCACTTTGAGAGCTTACCATAAAGATGGTGCTCTCAGAGTGTGTCCAGTACAACCCGCAAGTGGTAGGCGTGCTCCTCCTTAGTAGTCAAGTAAATTAGTATGTCGTCAATGAAGACTACGACAAACTGATCGAGGTAAGGCTGGAAGATCCTGTTCATGAGACTCATGTACACTGCTGGAGCGTTGGTCACGCCGAAGGGCATAACCAAGAACTCGTAGTGGCCATATCGACACCTGAAGGCCGTCTTCTACACATCCTCATCTAGAACTCTTAGCTGGTGATAGCCTGACCTGAGGTTTATCTTCGAGAACCATCATGCTCCCTTGAGCTGATCGAAGAGGTCGTCAATCCTCAGAAGTGGGTACTTGTTCCTTATGGTCACCTGATTTAGGATACGGTAGTCAACACACAGTCACAAGCTCCCATCCGCCTTCTTGGTGAACAAAATCGGAGAATCTCAGGGTGAAACACTAGGTCAGATAAATCCTTTCCCTTGCAAGTCCTCTAGCTGTACCCGCAGCTCATGGAGCATGGCAGGAGCCATCCGATATGCTGGAGTAGATATCGATGTTGTCCTGGGGTACAGGTCTATGTAGAAGTCTACCTCTTTTTGAGGAGGTAGTCTTGGAAAGTCTTCAGGAAGAACGTTCGCATAATGATCCACCACAACAGGAAAACTCGGACTCCGCACGTCAACCGATCCGAAGATGAGACTAGCCAACTGATATGTGATTGGATTCCCTCTCCTCTACGTAAGTCCATCATTCGCTGCAAAGGCTCCCTTCTCACTGGTGAAGGTGAACCTAGTCCCATCTGTGCAGACACACTGCACTTTGCACTTAATACAGTCGATCTAGGCATTGACTGTAGATAACCACTCCATACCCAAGATAACGTCGTAAGGCCTCAACGCCGCTACAAGAAGATCCCAACTGAAGCTCTCACCTCCTAGAGTAATCTCAAAATTCCGGCACTAGTGCGTAATCATCGATTCTACTCCTGTAGGAGTCTCTAGCTGTAAGGATCGAGCCAACGGCTCTGTCAGAATCTCCAAGCTCTGAACAAGGGCATCAGCAATAAAAGAGTGACTCACGCTTGTGCCTATAAGAACTGCAGAAAGGGTTGAGTAGACATAGATAGTACCTCGAATCATCTCAGGTGTGCCGCCGTCGTAAGCCTCCACTCCCTGGAGCTGGGCCTGCCTCTGTCCGCCAGCTCCCTGTGGTAAGGGTGGACCTCCTGGGGGTGGTGGTGGTAGAGCCTCGAAACGTCGTCCACCACCCGCTGCTCGGCCAGCTCCTCTACATCGTCCGCCTTCTCCTTGCGGACCGCCATGGCCGAACCTCTACGTCTGCCTGGGAGGTCTCTCCACTGTTTTCTGCTCATCTTCATGGCGGGTCAGGCAGTCAGGAGCCATGTGGCCCTGCCCGCCAGATGCGTAGCACTGTCTGCTGCTCATAAGGCCGACTCTGTTTCGCGTGCCCCGCACTACCGAACCTATATCCTAAGGTCGCCCACCTGATGGCATGGTCCTCTTGGACCCATGTGACATCTGTCTACTGCCGGCTGCAGAATACTCTGTTACGTGTCACCCTACGATGGGTCTTGCTGCTAGTGGATGCTCAGCGAGAAAGCTCTCCCCTAAAAGGGCTCGCTCCAGCACCCCTGCCCGCGTCGGGAGTTAGGACCAAGCTGAAGGAAGAGTTGGTTTTCATGGATTTTCTTTTGTTGAACTTGAGGAAGTTTTCATAAAGGAAAGACACCTTGAATTTATAAGAATCTGGAAGCTGGAAGCTGGAAGATTCAGAACCGAGTATATTGAACATTCAAAACCTGGTGTTTGAAGAATTCAGAGTCTAGAAATTGAGATGTTCGGAACTGGGAAATTGAAAATTCTCAGAACCTGGAAGCGGTTGAATTGTTTATTCTCCAAGATGTCATTAAAAATCTAACGATGCTTTGCTGATCTTAAAGTTCTCACAAATCATGAAAAAATTCATGATAAATGCTAGTTGAAGATATGGTAAAGAATAAGTTCATAGCGAGAAGTTCGAAGTCGACTTGCTGAAGAAGAAGTTCATAGAGAGAAGTTCAGAGTCGACTTCCTGAGTCAGAAGTTCGTAGCGGGATGTTCGGAGTCAACTGGTTGAGTGAGAAGTTCGGAGTGAAGAAGTTCGAAGTCGACTTACTGAACCAGAAGTTTGTAGCCAGAAGTGCGGAGTCATGCTGAGAATTGGTGAAGTCGCAACAAGAATCCATACCGAGAATTGGTGAAGTCGTTACCAGAAGTCGTACTGAGATCCAGGAGGGTCATACCGAGAATTCAAAATATTCGGTATTGATGAATAAAGAGGAGTCATACCAAGAATGAAGAATTTTTCATATCGAGGAAGCAATGAAAAGACATACAGAGAAGTGATGAAGAGACATAACGAGATTTGAAATGGTTTTAGGCCGAAGACTCAAGAAGAGTGGATCTGAGAAAGTGATTCCAAAGAATCAAGAAGGGTGGATCCGAGAATATGATGCCGAGAAGACAGATGAGTGGATCCGAGAATATGATGCCGAGAAATCAGAAGAGTGGATCCGAGAATGTGACTCTGAGAAACCTGCGTAACAAGGTCGGATCTGAAAAAGGCTAAAGCTCTCATTCAATAAGGGGAAGAATATTCAAGAAGATTCTAGAATCATTGACAAAGACTTAATTACTCCGAGATTTTAGGATAAATTAAGATTTGGGGTGAATTTAAGTGAGAGGGAAAATATTTTGGTTTCCCGCCTAAGCACACTTTGGAGCACCTATAAAAGGAGATCAGAGTGCAAAGTAACGATTGATGAAAAACTAGAGAGAGAATATCCGATAATCTAGAGAGAGAAAGAAGTGTGTGGCTGACTGAGTTTTCATTGCAGTTTCAATTGAAACGAGAATTTGATATTGGTTGACACCGTATTGAGTTTCTCTAATTAATGAAAACTCAGATTGAAGAATCAGAGTGAAGAAGAAACTTTGGAGTGAAGAATTCGGAGTGAAGAATTCGGAGTGGAGATTTGGAATGGGGAATCTGTACTGGCTGTCACCATATTGAGTTTCTAAGACTGAGGAAGACTCGAATTAAAGAATCATAGTGAAGAAGAATTCAGAGTGAAGAATTTGGAGTGGATATTCTGAATGGGGAATTAGTACTGGATGTCACCGTATTGAGTTTCTCAGACTGAGGAATCTTCATATTGAAGAATCGGATTGGGAAAATTCAGAGTTGAGATTCAGAATGGGAAGTTCGGACTGTAATTGATCTATCTAAAGTCCAAGGATTCCTTGCCTTTCTTCTGGGTAAGGATGTTAAGATTTGTGCTGAACTTGCTTACACTTTTGTATTTGAAAGGAAGTGCAGGTAACATAAGTTGTTACAAGAAAAGAGACTTTTCCTTATTGTGTTAAGAGGGTGCACGTGCACTGGAGTGATTGTTTCACAGTGATTCACGAGTGTAAGGGTATATCCTACTCGTTGTAATACAAGGATTGTTTTCTTAGTGGATTGTATGGTGCTGGATTGTTTCCAACCATACCAAGGACGTAGCTATTCTTATTGAATGGTGAACCTTGTAAATTGTTGTGTTCCTTTGGATGTGTGCTTGTTTGTTTCTCTACAAGGACGTATATCTTTAATAGGTGACAAAGGTTGTTCTCATTTTAAGGTAACTTAAAAGAAGAAAAAGGGGTACCATTGATTCACCCCCCCCTCAGTGGTTCATTACTCCAACTGGGTCCTTACAAGTGGTATCAGAGGAGGTTGCCTTTGTTTTCCTTGTTGATGGAGAATCTGAATTGTGTGAACAATAAAGGCATTTCGGTATTCGATGGGAAGAACTATCACATCTGGAAGGATAGAATGCTACCGTATCTCATGTCTATTAGTTATGAAGTTCTTGAAGCTGCAACAGTTGGGTTTCCCCCCATTAAAGACAATGTTCCACTTTCACCTGTTGACAAGATGTTTCTTGAGAATGATGGAAGAGCCAAGAATGCTATATTTTCTTCACTTATTGAAAGTGAATTCTTAAAAGTAAAAGGAGTGGCCATATCCAAAGGTATATGGGAAATACTGAAAAAAATATACAAAGTTAATACAAAATTCAAGAAGGAAAAAATTCAGATCTGGAGATTGAAGTATGAAGACTCGAATATGGGAGAGCATGAATCTGTTGGGGATTTCTTCACCAGGGTAAAAAATATTGTTAGTACCATCATATGTCTTGGTGAAGAGATAAAAGACTCTATTGTGGTGGAAAAAATCATGAGGATTCATCCTGATAAATTTGATGCGAAGGTATCTTCATTAGAAGACAGAGACTCAGAGACACTATCTCTTGATGATTTTCATAGTACACTCATTACATATGAAATGAGAAGGGGAAAAGCTATGAAGACCAAGTCAATGGTTAATAGAGAATTATCTTTCAAATCCATGAATAATGAGAGATCAAAGAAGATATTTACTGAAGAATATGGTGGTGACTCTGACTCTGAAAGTGAGGTATGTAAAAATCTTAATGATATTTTATCCTTGTTTTGAAAAAAATATTAAAAGTGGAATAGGGAAATGCAAGGGAAAACTTCACTTGAAGTGTTTTGAATGAGGGGGCTTTGGTCACTTTGCGGATAAATGTCCTCGAAGGGAGAATGAAGGAGACCAGGATGAAAAAGAAAGAAATTCAAGAAAGTTATGAAAGAAGCAGGGTGGTAAAGGAAAGTCAGGGAAAGAAAAGAAGTTCTTCAAATCCAAGAGAAAATGCTTCTTATCCATAAATGAAGAAGATGAAGAAAGTGATTCTGAATCCAAAAAATCAGTTGAGCTTGGTGTTGAGAATACTTTCATTACAACAATGAATGATGGGGATTTTGGAAGCAGTAGCTCGGATGAAGAAGAAACTCAGCATGAGATGCATCTGAAAGAAGAATTGAAGGAATGTTTAAGGAAGATCAGAAGGCTAGAGAAGCTTAACAAAAAGTTGGATGATGAATGTTTCTCAGCATCCAATCAAGCCAATGATAAATAAGAACTTGAGAAAGATCTTGAAGAGTAGAAGATGTCTCTTGAAGATGAGAAAAATCAAAATGAGCACATGATAGTTGAGCTGAAGCAAAAGAGGAAGAATTAGAACTCGTTAAAAAGAAGCTCTCTGAAGTTGAATAAAAAAACATTTGTTTTCAAAACTCAACTACTGATGTTGGTGAAGGCTCTCAACAAGCAGATTCTGAGAAAATTCAACATAAGAATAAGGTGGTTGTTGTAAAGAAGAAAGCTGATAAAGTTACTTATTTGTCCAAGACCAACGTTACTGGGAAATCTGATGTTTCAAGGAAACCTAAGTCTAACACTGGTGAAAAACAAGCAAAATCAGAGAATGCAGAATTCCAGCAGAGAAATCTTGCTAACAAAAGAATGGTTGGTGGGGCTGAAGAAAGAGCAACAACGAAGTATCATAACAAATGCTTTAGAGGAAGGTACTCCTTCTATGGGTACTGTTGGTATTGTGGTGGATTCGGGCATACAACAAATATGTTTTGGTTCAACCAACATTATTACCATTACCCCACGAGTTACGAAAGGCAGAGATTGAGGTGGAGTCAATCTACTCAAAGGAAGAAGAGTGAGAAGGTTTTCTTGATGAAAGTTGAGAAGAATGAAGTCAAGGCAGAAAATAGATTCCAGCCTCTGGAGACCATTTGTGAAAGGTGTGAACAACCTGGACACCTTGAAAAAGGATGTCTTGTGCTGTTACTGTCTCAACAAAAAGTTCTTAATTTTCAGAAGCTGAAGATGAAGAATGAAGTGAAAGAAGAAAAAGCTCTTGTTGTTGAAACTACTCTAAAAGTTACAAAGGAAGAACGACATTGGATACTTGATAGTGGGTGTTCTTCACATATGACAAGAGACTTGATGTTTCTAAAGAATATGAAGAAGTTTAAATAAGTCACAGTGAAATTTGGAAAATATGAATCTTTAAAAATCAAAGGTGTTGGATCAGCCATCATTGGAAAGGAAAAATTAAAGTCCAAGAAAACTCTATATGTTGATGGGATGAAGCACAACTTGCTGAGTGTATCAAAATTGTGTGATGAGGGTAACAAATTTATCTTCAAAAAATATGGATTTATTGTGAAAAGTGAAGAAGATGGGCAGATTGTTACAAGAGGCCAACGAACCAAAGGAAATATTTTTCATGTTGGAAATTCACAAAAGTCTTGTTTCATGAGCATAGTGGAAGAAAATCAGTTGTGGCATAGAAGACTTGGACACATGTGTTAGAGAAATATGAGCAAGTAATCTCAAAGGGATAGTGTTTGAGATATTCTAGATTTTCCAAGAAGAGGAGATTGGTTTTTCACTACCTGTCAAAAAGGAAAGATTACAAGTGTTGTGCATAAGAAGGTTGACATTTGTTCTAAACAACCCCTTGAACTAATACATTCTGATATATGTGGTCCGATGAGCAAACAATCAACAAATGGAGACAAGTACATCATCAATTTCATTGATTATTTTACTCGCATTACGTGTGTTATGTTTATGAAGCACAAGTCAGACGCTATGAAAATGTTTAAAAGTTTCAGAAGGAAAGCTGAGAAAGAATGTGAGTACTCTGTGAAGAAGTTGAGAAAAGATAATGGTGGTGAGTATAGAAGTGAATAATTTAAAGAATATCTTGAGAAGCATGAGATTCAGAATGAATATAGTACTCCATATACACCTCAACAAAATGGGGTTGCTGAAAGGAAGAACAAAAGCTTGGTGGAAATGGGAAGAACCATCTCTCTTGAACATGACCTTACTCATTACTTTTGGAGGCAAGCTACAAGTACAACTGTTTATATTCAAAATCGATGTTTTTATAGGGCTCAATCAAACATGACTCCATATGAACATTTCTATGGAATTACTCCAAGTATGAAGCATGCTAAAGTTTTTGGGAGCCCATGCATTATAAAGAAGAAAGGTGGAATAAGTGGAAAATTCAAGCAGAAAGGAGAAGACGGAATTTTTCTTAGATATGCACCAGAAGGAAGAGGTTATAGATGCTTTAACAAAGAAATAAAAAGAATTGTGGATGCAGTTGTTGTAAAAGTCATTGAAACTCCGGGAAAAGATAAGCATGTCCAGACAGACAAGGAAGATGAGGAAGATAATGTTAACGATTCTAATAATGATGCAATGAATTGTAATCCTAATCAAGATGAAGAATCGGATTGAGCCATATCAAGTGATGAGGAAGGCACAGAAAAAACTTATCCAAATATGATGAAACAAGTGCAAGCTCAGAATATTATTGGTGATCAACGTCACATGATTCAAACAAGAAGAACAAGTAATTCTATATCACATACTTCCTTGTATTCCAAAGTGCAACCAAATGATGTTAAAGAAGCTTTTGAGCATCTGGAATGGGTTCAATCCATCAATGAAGAATTGGATCATATTGAAAATCATGACACATGGGAACTCGTACCCAATCCTAAAATTAAGAACATTATTGGCACCAAATGGGTATTCCTGAACAAGTTTAATGAAAAAGGTGAAGTTATTAGAAATATAGCAAGATTGGTTTGCAAAGGCTACTCTCAGATTGAAGGAATTGACTTTGAAGAAACTTTTGCTCTGGTAGCCAGATTAGAAACTATCCGAATCGTTCTTGCTATTGCTACACAACGAGGCTACAAAATCTTTCAAATGGATGTCAAATATTCCTTTCTTAATGGTGATCTTAAAGAAGAAGTTTATATTGAGCAACCATGTGGCTTTGTTGTTGGGATGGATGAAAGTTATGTGTGCAGTTTGATTAAATCCTTGTATGGGCTAAAGCAAGATCCAAGAGCATGGTATTCCAAACTGGACACTTGATTAAAGGAGATGAAATTCAAGAAAGGAAGAGTTGAGAGCAATCTGTACATCAAGGAAAGCCAAGATCTTTCTCTCATTGTGATTGTCTATGTTGACGACATTATTTTTTCCAGGAATGATGAAAGAAGTTGTGAATGATTTGCTGAAGAAATGAAGAATGTATTTGAGATGTCCATGTTGGGTAAAATGAGATACTTTCTTGGGTTAAAAATTTTGCAATAGAAAGAATTCATTTTTCTCTCCCAAGAAAAGTATGCTAAGGAACATCTTAAGAAGTTTGGTATAGAAAACTCAAAACCTGTATCAACTCCTATCTCAGTGGGAATGAAGCTAAGAAAAGATGATGAAAGAAAATAATTTGATCAGAAAGAATATTGAAAGCTGATTGGAAGTTTGTTATACCTGACTGCATCAAGACTAGATATTGTTTTTGTTGTTACCTTATGTGAAAGATTCCAGAGTGCTCCTAAAGAATCACATCTTGTTGCTGGAAAAATAATTCTCAGATACATAAAAGGTACAATAGAATTAGGAATCAAGTATAGTGGCTCAAATAACATTGATTTATTTGGTTATTCAGAAGTAGATTGGGCAGGAAATGTTGATGATAGAAGATCCACATCTGGTGGAGTGTTCTTTATAGAAAAAAGTTGTTATGGCTGGCACTCGAAGAAGAAAAATTCTGTGACACTTAGTACAGATGAAGTTGAATATGTTGCTGCCACCATGGCCACCACTCAACTTAATTGTATGAAGACACAGTTGGAAGATTTGTTAGTTGAAGTGAAGCTACCCTTTCTCTTGGGCTGTGATAATCAAAGCACAATTAATCTTACCAAGAATCCAGTCCAACATTCTCGATCAATGCATGTTGACATCAAATATCATTTCATCAAAGATCATGTGGAAAAGAATGAACTGAAACTTGAATATGTTTCATCTGCTGAACAATTTGCTGATATTTTCACAAAACCCTTGCCGAAGGAATCATTCTCAAGATTGAGGTTCAACATGGGTGTCCAACCTCTTTCTCTTCAAGGCTAAGGTATGTTGTTCCGTCCCCTCTCTCTCCTTACCTTTGGAATGTTTTTTCAAGGGGGAGAAGTTTTTTGTATCATAAATCTATTTGTTTAAAGAGAGATTTGTGGGTAAGATGTGAACTCAACAATGCTTGTGTATGTGAACTATTCTAACTTTTTTTGGAGTGGTTTTAGAAAAGAACGTGAAGTTGTTTACAGGATGTATGAAGCTGAGATGTATGAAGCTGAGATGTATGAAGTTGAATGTCATTTTCCCTACCTATGGACAACATGGTTTTGCTGTCAATGATTCTTGTTTCCTACAATGAGTTAGCTCACGTAGGCTTAGAATTATTGATACGTAATCCATTGCTTGAGGTTACAAAGTTTGGTGATTTATAAAAACTTGTTTGAAAACAAAATCCAAAGGGGGAGTTTGTTAGGACCAAGATTAAGGAAGAGATGGTTTGCATGGATTGTCTTTTGTTGATCTTGGGGAAGTTTTCATAAAGGAAAGACACCTTGAATTTCTAAGAATTCGAACGCTGGAAGCTAGAAGATTCAAAATTGAGTATAATGAACATTTGGAACCTGGTGTTCGAAGAATTCAGAGTTTGGAAATTGAGAAGTTCGGAACCGGGAAATTGCAATTTCTCGGAACCTGGAAGCGGTTGAATTGTGAAGTCTCTAAGACTTCATTAAAATTCTGATGATGATTTTCTGATCTTAAAGTTCTCACAAATCATGAAAAATTTCATGATAAAAGCTGGTTGAAGATATAGTGAATAAGAAGTTCGTAGCGAGAAGTTTGGAGTCGACTTGCTGAAGAAGAAGAAGTTCGTAGAGAGAAGTTTGGAGTCGACTTCCGGAGTCAGAAGTTCATAGTGGGAAGTTCAGAGTTGACTTGATGAGTTGGAAGTTCGGAGTGAAGAAGTTTGGAGTCGACTTCCTGAACCTGAAGTTCGTAGCTAGAAGTGCGGAGTCATGCCGAGAATTGGTGAAGTCGTAATGAGAAGCCATACCGAGAATTGGTGAAGTCATTACCAGAAGTCGTACCGAGATCCAGAGGGGTCATACCGAGAATTCAAAATCTTTGGAATCAATGAATAAAGAGGATTCATACCGAGAATGAAGAATTTTTCATACCGAGGAAGCAATGAAAAGCCATACCGAGAAGTGATGAAGAGACATACTGAGATTTGAAATGGTGTCATGCCGAAGACTCAAGAAGAGTGGATCCGAGAAAGTGATGCCGAAGAATCAAGAAGGCTGGATCCGAGAATAAGATACCGAGAAGACAGATGAGTGGATCCGAGAATATGATACTGAGAAATCAGAAGAGTGGATCCGAGAATGTGACTCCGGGAAACCTGCAAAACAAGGTTAGATCCAGAAAAGGCCAAAGCTCTAAATCAAGAAGGGGAAGAAGATTCGAGAAGATTATAGAAGCGTTGAAAAGTCTTAATTACTGTGAGATTTCAGGAGAAATTAAGATTTGGGTGAATTTAATTGAGCGGGAAAATATTTTGGTTTCTCGCCTAAGCACACATTGGAGAACCTATAAAAGGATATCTGAGTGCAAAGTAACGATTGATGAAAAAGTAGAGAGAGAAGCTCTGATAATCTAGATAGAGAAAGAAGTGTGTGGCCGACTGAGTTTTCATTGCAGTTTCAATTGAAACGATAATTTGATACTGGTTGACACCGTATTGAGTTTCTTGGATTAAAGAAAACTCAGATTGAAGAATTAGAGTGAAGAAGACACTTGGGAGTGAAGACTTCGGAGTGAAGAATTTGGAGTGGAGATTCGGAATGGGGAATCAGTACTGGCTATCACCGTATTGAGTTTCTCAGATTGAAGAAGTCTCGGATTGAAGAATCAGAGTGAAGAAGAATTTAGAGTGAAGAATTCAGAGTGGAGATTCGGAATGGGAAGTTTGTACTGTAATTGATCTATCTCAAGTCCAAGTAGTCCTTGCCTTTCTTCTGGGTAAGGAAGTGAAGATTTGTGCTGAACTTGCTTACACTTGTGTATTTTAAAGGAGGTGCAGGTATCATAAGTTGTTACACGAAAAGATACTTTTCCCTATTGTTCTAAGAGGGTGCATGCCCACTGGATTGATTTTTTCACAGTGCTTCACGAGTGTAAGGGTATATCCTACTCATTGTAATCCAAGGATTGTTTTCATAGTGGATTGTTTCCAACCATACCAAGGACGTAGATATTCTTATTAAATAGTGAACCTTGTAAATTGATGTGTTCCTTTGGATGTGTTCTTGTTTGTTTCTCAGCAGGGAAGTATATCTTTAAGAGGAGACAAAGGATGTTCTCATTTTAAGGGAACTTAAAAGAAGAAAAAGGGGTACCACTGATTCACCCCCCCTCTCAGTGGTTCATTACTCCAACCGGGTCCTTACATCGGGATGCTGAGGGGAATCATTGAAGCCCTAATCTCATGCCTCAGTCCCAGCTCAAAGGTCCGGGCCCTAAAGAACAGGTCTCGTACCACATCCGTGGAGTAGCGTGAGAGGTCAGAAAATATCACCGAGTACTGAGCTACAGTCATACTGCCCGACTGCAAATGTTGTAACTCCGGGATGCGCACCACATGGAGGGTGGCTGGAACAAACTCCGACCGGAAGAGACTCTCGAAGTTGGTCCAATGTAGAGATTCCTCGTCGTGCACCTCGAGCAACAGGATCCACCATCTACCTGCTACTGCGTGCAGAAGACTCGCGACAAGGATCACCATGAGGTCGGCTGGTGTCCCTACTAATCTGAATACTCTAACAATAGCCTCCAGCCAATCCTCAGCTGCCTGAGGGTCCATCTCTCTGTGGAACCTGAGCGGCCTCTGTCACTGAAACTATTGAAACGCACTCATGCGGCGTGTACTCTCTGCTGCTGGGGCTAGTAGCGTCGGAGGCTCAGTGGGTAGTGGTACCGCTGGTGCCTCCGATTTGATGGGGCCCTGTACCGAGGCCTCGTCGTCCGGTGGGCTACCTTCTTGCACATAACTCGGAACCCTAGTTGCCTGCCTTTGTGGGGCCACCCTGAAAAGAAACAGGTGCTCCACGGTCAAACAATATACCTGGTGAGCTGACACAAAGTAATCACAAAGAAAACTTTTGAAACACACACTCGCATTCAGTGTTTTTGTGCACTAAGTCGGAAATCAAAGATCATGGTCCTGGTGTATGGATACGTCGGCCGCCGAACCAACACTGGACTCCCTGGACTAAAGACCACAATAAATAATCTTAACACTATTTCTTCATAGAATGGAAAGATCAGAGTCCTGAGTTCTATGGTAGAACAGACTCCTCTGATACCAATTGTCACGACCCGTCCTCGGGGCCCGTGCCGTGACTACCCCATGCCCGCCTTCTAGAGGCCATGGGCTGGCGACTAGCACCAAAGGTGTAAATCCTGATAAAAAGGGAAGGCATTGCCTTTATGATAGTAACAAACACATCATAGTACACAAATGAAGCAAGCACTAAGTAAGTTGAGTACAAAAGTAAATGTTGAAAGGTAAATGGGACAGTATACAAACCCAACTGATAGTATAATACAACTAAAAAGAGAGTACAACATCAGTAAAGTAAAGTAGAAACCACCGAGTCATCCTCCAGGAATCCGACCTGAAGGGTGGGTACAGATAGTCTCTCCCAGCCCCACGGGTCCGTCCGTATGCTCCGTGTACGTCACACCAAGTGCTCCACCTCCGGGTACCATCCAGCTCTACAAACCTCTACCACGATCAGCGATGTCCATCGCCTGAATCCAACACAACGTAGTGCAGGCATTGCCCGTGCAGGGGTGAGTATAACGATACTCAGTAGGGACCTCAGACCCCCAGAGGTCTCCCAGAATCCACGAAGGATAAACCACAAAGGAAAGATACAATCACTAAGTAACAACCAACCCTACTTAGGTATATGCCCATACATATACCTAAGTCATCAATTCCAGTTCGACTTCTACTCTCGAGCCCAAGCACAACCCAGTACACATGGGAAAGAAGTCAAACACACCATTGATAATGATTGAAAGTCAAGACTCATCTCACACAGGTACATATCTTTCGTATTGCGATAGAGATGATCAGATGTTGTCACTGATTCATCTAAGTTGTCAGACCCACACAGGATACAAGTCCAGCTAAGCTGTCGGACCCACACAGGATACAAGACCAGCTACTCTGCCGGACCCACACAGGATACAAGTACAGAGGTCAATAGTGCCGGACCCACACAGGATACAAGAATAGTAGTCATCTCCGTTGAACCCACGAAGGATTCCAGTATCGTAGTCTTCACTGTCGAACCCAAGGAGGATTCCCGTACAATAGTTGATGCACTCACAGCCAGCTCTAGGGTTCCCGTACACAACACGCTAGATTTCGGGAGGTTTCGCTCCTTGAGAAAGGGGGTTTGATACATAAATTGTCATGAAGTCTAGATTTTATGTATCCCAAAGTTTCGTCTCGTCAAAAGAAACCCAACGCGACAGATGGTGCGTCAATCAGACGCCCGATATGAGAGTTATTAGCTTTTCCATTCCAGGGGCCTGGTTTGTTTTTTATCTAAAACCAACCCGACCATACTCCAGCTGCATCCAAACCTCAAGAGGAGTATTCCAAAAAACCGTCTCATCAAAAGGAATTCAACGTAGTTGACGGCACGTCAATCGGACGTCCGGTCTTTATGTTATAAGCGTTTCCGCTCCAAGGGGCCGGTTGATTTCGGGTTCGAACCAACCCAGCCATAACCAAACTTCGCCAAAACCTTGAGTGTAATATACCTAAATGACCGACTCAATCCAATGATTCCTATGCAACTAACGGTGCATCGATTGGAGGTCCGTAGCTCAAGTTATGGGCTAAAAACCGAAAAACAGTCCGAAGTGGGGGGTCTGGGCCCGGTCCGACCCGACCCAACCCACCCTAGGCGGCCCGAACCGGGTCGACCCGACCCAGGTTTGGGTCCGGCACGGTAAGGCGCGACCCGACCCAGCTGGGCATGACCCGGCCTGGCCGGCGTGACCCGGTCCACGTGACCTGCCCCGACTTAGCCAGGGGGGTGTGCTGGCTCGGCCAGCTAGCCGAGCGTGGGGCGCAACCCCCAGTTCCACGAACTCCGCGCCTGGCTGGTGCCACTGGTCTCCCAGATCCCACGTGGCCGCGAGATCCTCTCCTCGCCACCGCGGCCGGTGCCGCGGTAGGCTTCTATTGGTAGCGCGCTGCGGCCCCGCCGCGGTCTTCCGTGGGCCACCAGAGTCATTTCGGTGGTCCATTTTTGCTTCCGTCTGTGCCTTTGGTCGTCCCGGGATCTGAAATTCACTACGAAGGCTCCAAATCATCGTTGCGGTCCCATTTCGTCATTGCCAACATCCCGCGTTTCAAGAACAATACGGCGATGTGTCTGGACTTGTTCGTTAGTCCGTACCCACCGCATTAATGGTTCCAAATATCATCTAACAATTAAACACCATGATCGAGGGTATAAATCACATAAATGAAATATACAAGTCCGCCTACCTTGAAGTTTTTGTCATACGTCGTCGATCCATGGAAGATGAGTGTCGCGGTAGATAGGTGTCGCGGAAGAACGATGTCGTTCCATCAACGATGGAGGAAGGGTCGTTGTCGTAGGCGATGTAAGCTCCTTAACGTCGAGGTGCGTCGGAGGAAGATGTGTCGTTGGATGAAGTTCTTCGCGTTCTTCACCGGGGTGTTCTTCGTTGAAGAACAATGTTCTTCGTCGATAAAGGATCACCTATCCTTTAGTTCTCCCGAGTCTTTTTCTCAACTGTGATTTTCCAACAAAAAGAAATAAGAGGCTCTCCAACTAATAGAATTGTTATGCAATTCATATTAATTCCAAAGCAGTGCCAATAAATTTAACACTGACATTAATTGTAAGAATTGGAACATTTAATGGGATGAGGGAGGTAGAAAGGCTCCACCATAATGAATATGTGGAGTTTTCAAAGGAAACAGTAGGGAATTAATGGGGAGTTGAAGGTTAGGGCTCATGTGGGCCTCGCCTCACAAAAATCCACACTTGGGAGGAAATAACCAACTCACAAAATAAAATTGTGTACCACACTATTTTATTTAGTTTAAGATTCAACCACAAAAATTAACTTTCGACCCACATAAAATGAAACTGCGGTAAAGGTCACCTTAAGCAAATATCGGTGATGTGTGTTTATCGGTGCCCTCAGATTTCAATTTTGAGCACCGCTTCAAAAGTTAGAAAAACCTGCTCGTACGTTTACTGAACGTACCCAAACAAAACTTCAAAAATTGATTCCGGGCACACCGGGCCTCGGAATCAGGTGCCGTCATAAGCCACAGTCTCGTAAAATTCCAAAGTATTTATGAAAAAAACATTCCTTGAAATTTCTGAGAATTTACAATTTTGATTATAATTTCACATTTTTATTGTTAGTGTAGCGACGATATCCATATGTTCATCCTAGTTGGTGTAAATTGAGCATGACATGAGGCATCTTCCTTTCTTTTTGGATGACCATATGTTCTTATTAAGATCCTTCATGATATTTAGGATTCCCAGACAAGCGTTCATGGGATCCGGCTAAAGAGCCATGTTTTTCATCTTTTTACTAGTATACTTAGAGGTACTACCTATGAATTGGTTGTTGAGATTGTATGTTTGATTATTATAATATTGTGATTTCATTAGGTGTTTCATAGAATATTTCTATTGGGTCTTATAATATGATATATGGAATTGTGAACCAAGTAATTATACATTTGGATGAATAGCTCTCCTAAGTGGTGTGGATGATTATGATCTCCTCTTTTGATGTGTGATAAGGATAATCACATTCATCTATATAGGTTTATACTCATGGATGATTATTAGTTCCCCAAATTTTTGTCCATAAAGGATGATTGTTATCCCCTCAACCGATGTCTTAATAATGAACTGGATGCCTTGTGTGACACTAGGATTCACATTGTATGAATGACTTAGACAAACTCATAGTGATGATGACTTGTGTGCCTTAAGTGACACTTTAATTCCAATTGTAGGAATTGCTTGAATGGAATCATAGGGTCGATTAAATGTATTCCTTGAGTGAATCTTGTATTATAGAAACCCCAACCCTAGTTACCCAGATTTTATGCCTTACCTTATTACACTGGCATAATAAACAAGGAATTTGTATCCTAAAGGATTGAATAGTTTAGTATTTTTGGTAAAAAACATACTAACATAATTTTTAGATTACAATATTGAAAAGAAATGCAATATAGATATTCCATTTTAAACATGCACAAAATTGAGATTATCCCTACAAGTAATTCATAATATATATCTTCACATCTGGGGGAAAATAAAACATAAGAAAAGAGTTAGATTGGATACTCAATGAGGGAAATTAATACAGTGGAAAAATAATTATAATATATGGAGAATAACTAAAATTATACATACCATTAAAACATAATCTTGATCGTAAAATGGAAGTAATAAAAGAAGATTAAATTATTTTATAATAAAACATTACCATGGATATTCTACTAGTCAGGTAATAAAATTGAATATCAATTAATAGTTTCATAATTAGGTAATACTAAATTCCATACATCATAAACATACCATCAAGGACTCTTCCAAGACACCATACATAATGGGTAAAACTTAATCTAGTTTTTCTCTTGAGTAGTATTATTTCATTGATGGGTTATAGCACACCCCTACCGTCACATACTAAGTCCAATTAATTCCTCATATTAATGGATTTAAAAATAAACAAAATATGAATATAAAATGTAAATAACTTTCCCCAATCTTTAAACATAATCACTAACCATTTTGAGCAGTATGGTGATAGGCATCAAGGTAGCCCATCCAAAGTCAAACTGATCATAAGACACTTAATAAAATATGGTGGATGATAAAAAAAGAGATCAATATCAATAAAGAATAAAACTAAATAGCTGTGTTAATGTAAATGAGATACTCTAATAAAATAATTTTGAAATTCTGGAGAGAAAACCCCCTTTTACTTTGAAAAGAATATTTCTTTTTGAAAAATCATTTGTATTTTTCATAAATGATTATATTAAACTAGAAATGAACAAATATATTTTTTTATGAAAAAATTATTGAATTAGAAAAAGTATTCTTAAAAAATAATATGAAATTTACTTGAAAATGGGTACGAAATTGAGACGTTCCCTTTAATCAGGCTTACTTATCTAGAGGAATTGTGAAGGGGACCTTTTAAAACATGTTTTCCCCATAAACGAAAGATGATATGATCTGGATAAATGATTTCATAACATATTAATATAATATATAAGAATTAAAAAAATAACCAATACAATGGTGTAAATATAGTGAAAGAATAACCTAAAAGTAAAAAAATGAAAGTTCGAATAGAATCCCTTACGTTATGTCTGAATGTGATCTGTACATGACCATAATCTCATTTATAATCAAATTAAATACCTTAACTAAAAAATTAAATATCATTTATATATGTATTTGATTTATTATAATATTATTATGTTAATTTATGGCATTTTTTATGAGTTATAAGACGCAATTTTATTTCTCGGGAGCATTCATTTCTTTTGTTTTCTCGATCGGTATACTTGTATATGAGTATAGAAGTTCATGTGGAATGGGAATAATTATCCAAAATCAAATTTATATGATATGATGGAACATATGGATGATTAAATTGCAGCATAATTCATTTGTATATATATTGTGAGAATGAATCACTATATAATACATTAGTGATAATCGTTTATATTATTACGCCAGTTTTTTATCATAACAATCTCATTTTGTTTTAACATTTAGTATAATATAAATATGATACATCCAAAATATAAAAATGGTTATAATATATATATATATATATTAAAATATATTTCAACAAATAATTGGTTTCATGGACAAACTTTAAGGTGGTGAAATAAAATAAAATAATTCAGCCTTGAAGGGGATGAAACAACACCTCACAGACGACGTTTTCATTTTCAGAATAAAAGGGAGAGGATAAAGGGATTGATTATAGATTATTGAATAAGAATAGAAACATTATAGAATATTTAATTTAGTAATATTTCTATTTTTATGGGTGTAGGGGAGTATAGAATAATAAATGAAAATAACATGAAAGGAAATTAAAAAGAAAAGGAAGAGGAGTTTTACCTCTTTAATACAACTCCTTGAGAACCTCCTTAAGGGAATTTGTATTAGTCTCTTAATGAGACCATGAGCTCCAAAACATGGGGAAGTGTCTTGGGGATTTGATTGGGTATAAATTCAACAAGTCTTAAATCTTTGATGGTGTGAGTGGAAGAGGTGGTGAGAGGTGATATTTATAGTAGAGGAGAGGAGAATTTTTTGAATGTTTTAATAATTTTTTTATTTTTTTCCGATGAAAATGAATAGTTAGAAAATTATAATCAATTATATTAAAATAATGAATGATAGTTCAATATTATTATAATACGTCTACCATAATACACTTATGAGTCAATAATTCAAGTACTTAGAATATATAATAAATTATTGTATATTATTATTCATAAAAAATTCAAGTATTTCATGAAAATCTCAAAAATTCACCCTAACCATTTTTTAACTTGTAGAATTAAAAAATGAACTCCGTTTCATGAAAATAATTATCCAAAGATGAGAAATTTAATTTTTTAATTAAAATTATCATTTACTCAAAAAATATTTTTTATTAAATTTATAACTGATTTTATTACACCCTGAAAATTTAACTCATGTCTCGTTAAATTATACTAAAATCATAAGATAAAAATTTATTTTTGAAAATATTTTATGAAAATTAATTTTATTTTAAATCATTTTTTTAATTATGATATTGTAAATAAATATGTATGACAAACAAAAAAATACCATCACTGAAATATTATTTTTTAAAATATTCACTTATTATACTATTATATAATTTTATCATACCTTCATTTATAAGATTAATAAATTTTATTTATACATTCAAGGGTGATATTACTATTCATTTCACCAATTTACTTTTCAAAAGGGTCATATTTATATTCCAATTTTCAAGTTACTATTTCATCGGTATATGTTACTTAACATCTAGAAATACCTATTATTTCATTCATTTTTCATTTATGGTGTTTTTATTATGTTCTATAAGTAATTTTCAGTAATCTACACTATATGAAATAAACCTAAGAAGGGGAATTTCATTGAAATAATTTTGGTTCATTACATTTCCCCTCATAAATAAAATCTCTGAAATTTCCAGATTGTCGCCCCATAAAAAGATATGGGTAGTTCATCATCATAAGCTCCTCAAGATACCATGTTTCCTCTTTAATTTTATGATTTTTCAAATGTACCTTTTCCATTTGAGTATTCTAATTACTCAAAACATGTTCTTTAGTGTCCAAAATCCATATATGATATTACTAATAAGATAAATCATGATCCATTTTGATTATATCAGAAGTGAGTATATGTTATGGGAATGGAATGTACTTTCTTAACAAAGAGATGTGGAACACATTTCTGAAAACATTTTATGAAAATTAATTTTATTTCATATGATTTTTTTAATTATGAAATTGTAATTAAGTATTTATAAAAAAAAGAAACTTACCATCATGGAAATATTGATTTTTAAAATATTCACTTATACTATAATATAATTATATCATACCTTCATTTATAAGATGACTACATTTTATTTATATATACAAGGGTGATATTAATATTCATTTCACCGATTTACTTTTAAAATAGGTCATATTTCTATTCCTAATGTCAAGTCACTATTTCATCAGTAAATGTTTCTTAACATCTAGAAATACCTCTTATTTCATTCATTTTTCATTTATTTTGTTTTTATTATGTTCTCTTGTTAATTTCCAGTGATCTATACTATATGAAATAAACATAATAAGTTAAGTTTCATTGATATAATGTTGGTTTGTTACATTCACCCCTCATACAAAAAACAATTCTTTGAAAATTCCAGATTGTCACCCCCAAAAAAGATATGGGTAGCTCTTCATCATAATATCATCAAGATCCCATGTTGCCTCTTCAATTTTAATATTTTTTCGAATGTAACTTTACCATCTGAGTCATCTGATTCCTAAAAACTTGTACATTAGTGTCCAGAATCCGAATATGATCTTCACAATAACTTAAATCACGATCCACATTGATTCCATCATAAGTGAGTACATGTGTTGGGTATATAATTTACTTCCTTAACAAATAGATAAGGTCACAACTAATGAGGTTGAAGTTCCTATTGATGTGTTTATTCCCACAATTATTAAAGGATGAAAATTCAACTCCTCCCTTCTTCCCCTTTTCTTTATTTCCTTTTCTTTAATTTTTAGAAACCCTCTTATTCTCTTACCATATTTTAAATTCATAAGACATAGATAATTATTTTTCTCTCTTGATGAAACATGTGACTATATCTTCATATAAGGAGAAATTTCAGGAGACCAGTTCCCTTCAGAGAAATGATATTAAACCATCAAATAATCGATCAATATTTCTCTTTGGATTTCATATATAGTCTGTGAAATTATTTTATAATATTTTTAATTTAGATTCATAATTTAGATCATTATAATCATCGTTCTATCTTAGAATCAAAATTTTCTTCTCCTTATTCGCTCATCGTTCATGAGGAAAATATTTTACTAAGAAAATTTCCGTAAAATCCCTCCAATCAATATTTGTAATTCCTGCATCATCCTTTGTGTTTTAAATTAATGAACCCCATTGATCTACCTCTTTCGATAAGAAATAAACTTCTATGAAAACCTTTTACCTATTTTTACTTTCCAAAGTGGTAAATATCATTTCTAGGAAAATTTTCCTCTACTCTACTACAAATGTGTTTCTATTCTCATTAAATTAAATGGGTTGTTTTTGTATAATGTGATCTAAAATTTATCCTCTACATTGTGGATAAAAATTCTCTTTATGGGTGTGGTTATGGTTCATAACATGACTCAAATACCCCAGTATAGTTATAAGTTTCTTATCACCAGTCGTAGCTCCAATACCGACATTATTATCTTGCATATGAGGTCAATCCCTTCATGGGATATGTGTGTTGATATGGTTTCAATTACCCCCACTATAAGACATTTATAAATAATTTCATACACTATATTAGGTTATGAATATTAACTTAAAATCTCAAAATATCAAAATAATTAACATAAATTGAAATTCTATACATTTTTATTATCATAATCCTAAACATGGTTTCTTAGGACACATATTTAAATTTAAATCCTTCATAATGGTTTATACATAAAATTTTACTTTACTAAGAAAATCCCATGGGAGTGTCAATCAAGGTGCATAGTAAGGACCATTGTCGTGTACCAGATTACCCATAGTCAAGCATGTGACACCTTTTTAGAGTTATTACCCCTAGGTACATCTGTCCCAGAACCACGTCCACTTGTATTATCTAGAAAATGATGTATTCTTGGAAGATCCCCATAATCTATAACTTAACAAAATTCATGTATGTTCTTTAATTCATATCCTCATATTCTCTCTTTGGGTTATGATTCCTAATCTATGTTTTTAAAATCTAGTTTTTAAGGATTCTAATAAACTTCCTTTAATACCAACTAAAGAAACCCACACCCAAGTTGCTCAGAGCTAGTTCCATACTTCATTAAATTGGAATCATAAATAAGGATGTTGTATCCCAAATGAAAAAAATAGATTAGTAGTTTTGGAATAATAGATACAAACATATGTTTTACAATACAACTTTGGAAGGAAAAATAATATAGAGATTCTATTGGAAACATCCCTAACTCCATGATTATCCCTGTAATTCATTCATAATATACATCTTCACATCCATGGGGAAAATAAAAGATAATAAACTGGTGAAATTAGATCCTCAGTAAGGTTAATTAATATAGAAAAATCATAAACATTATGAATGGTGAATAACTAAAAGTAAACATTCCATTAAAACATAATCATTAGTATAAAATGGTATGAATAAAATTAGATTAAAAAATTCCATAATAAAACATTACCATTTATATTATAATAGTCAAATAATCACATAGAATATAAATTACTAGTTTTATAATTAGAGAATTCATGTCGGATATCATAAACATACACTCAAGGCCTCATCCAATACATCATACTTAATGGGTAAAAACATAGTCTTTCTTGTCTTATGAGACCTACCAATGCATCAAGGGGCTATATCATAATCCTCCCATCACATTCTAAGACCAATTAATTTCTAATTTGATTGGTCTTAGACATAAAAAACATATATATATTAAATGTAAAAAACTTTCCCTAATATATAAGCATATTCACCAACCATTCAGAGTGTTTTGGAGAGTGGTATCAAGATATAACATCCATAGTAAAAATGATTATAAATTATTTAATAAAATATCGATGTTGATAAAAATAAGATATAATTATTAATAAATCATAAAATTAAACATAGGTGGTGATATAAATGAAAACACTCTAACAAAATCATTGAGAAATTTATTAAGGAAATACCCCTTTTACTTTTCCAAGAAGAGTTATTTTGGAAAAACCATTTTTTATTTTTCATAATTGATTGTATATAAACAAAAATTAATAAATATAGTTTTCATGATAATTGTAGGCAATTAATAAAAATAATAGTGTCTTAAAAATGATTATCAATGTTACTTTACAGTGGGTTAGAAATCAAGATGTTCCCTTTAATTGGTCTTGCATATCGGTAATAATTGAGAAGGGATCCTTTTAAAATATGTATTTACCATAAAATAAAGATTAAATAATCTAGATACATGAATTTAGAAAATATTCTCAGAATATAGAAGAATTAAAAAAAATATGAAATGATTAAATTGGGGTAATGATAGTGAAATAATAACCTGATGGAAAATTGAAGGTTCGGGTATAATTCCTTACCTAATGTATGAATGTGTTTTGTACATGACCTTAATGTCATAGATAATAAAATTGAATAAAATAAATAAATAATTAATAACCTTTTATAAATTTATTTTATTTTGTTTAATTTTATTAAGTTCATTTATATCCTTTTTTATGAGTTATTAGACACACTTTTTTCACTCAAGAGTGTTCATTTCCTTGGTTTTAATGATCGGTATACTGTATATGAGTATGGACATCCATGTGGAGTGGGTATAATTATCTTGGAATTTAATTTATATGATGTTAATAAACATATATAAGATTAAATGTTCATATAAATCATTTGGATATATAGAATTAGGATTAATCATTAGATGATAAATTAGTTATAGTCTTTTAGATTATTACAACAGTTTTTAATCATAACAAACTCATTTGGTATAATCATTTAGTATTATGTAAATATGATAAATTCAGAACAAAAAATGGTTTATAATATACATTTTAAAATCTATTTCAGCCATTAAAATTATTTCATGAACAATATTGAATATGTTTATTGAAAATGAAAACTAGTCGTCTTTGAAAGGAATGAAACATCACCTCATAGACAACGTTATCATTTTCAGAATAAAAGGGAGAGGAGAAGGGGATTGGTGATAGATTATTACATTAGAAAAATTAAATTAAATTATTGTTAATTTACATTATTCATCATTCTATTTGGATGAGGGGATGGGGGGAGAGGACAATAAATGTAAATAACATGATAATAAATCAAAAAAGAAAAGATAGAGGATTTTAACTCCTGAATACTCCACCTTGAGAACCTCCTTAAGGGGTGTTTTTTGGTATTTTGATGATACTAAGAGATATTGAACATGAGGGAGAGTATTGGGGACAATATTTTGTAGATATTTTGTAAGTATCAAATCTTGGAAGTTGTGAGGAGAAGACATCGTGAGGGGTGATATTTATAGTGGTGGAGAGAGGTGTTTTGAATATTTAAATCATTTGTTTATTATTTTGGCTGAAGACTATGAATATTTTGATAATTATCACAAAATATATTAATATAATTAAAGAGAGTTATATATTTTCTTATTTCATCATCTATAAAATATTTATGACTAAAAAATCATGTTTTTTAGAATATATCATAAATTATAGTTTTTTACTATTCACCAAAAAATCCAAGTATTTTAAAAAAATTACAAAAATTCACCCTAACCCTTATTCAACATGTAGAATTCAAAAATGAACTACATTTTATAAAAAAATATTTTCAAAAAATGAGAAAGATATGTTTTTAATTAAAATCATCATTTTCTCAAAATGTATAGTTATTTAAAATAAAAATTTATTTTATAACACTCTAAAAAAGTAAATAAGGTCTCATTATAGTATCCTAAAACCATAAGGAAAAATAGTTATTTATAAATACATTTTATGAAAATTAATTTTCTATTAATAATTTTATTAATTATAATGTTGTAATTAAATATTTATGGCTTAAAAAAAATACCAACAATTAAATATTAATTTTAAACATATTCACTTACATATAGTATGATATAATTATATCATACCTACATTAGTAAGTTACCATAATTTTATTTATACATTCATATTTGAGGTTTATACTCATTTGGCGGATTCATAATTCAAATGGGTCATACAAATATTCTTAAGGTCAAGCTACTATTTCATCATAATATGTTCCTTAACTACTAGAAATACCTTTTATTTCATTCAATCTTCATTTATTATTTTTTTATTATGTTCTATAAATGACTATATGTGTTCTATACTATATTAAATAATATTATGAAGTTAAATTTCATTGAAATAATTCCAGTTTCTTACATTCTCCCCTCCTATAAAATTTTTTTTCTCAAAATTTTAATATTTTCACCCCATAAAGGGATTTGGTAGTTTATCATTATAAGATCCCCAAGCTCCTACATCACCCCTTAAATTTTATGAATTTCCAATGTACCTTTACCAACTAAGTATTCTTACTCATCAAGACATGTTCTTTAGTGTACAGAATCAGAATAGTCTCTTCAAAATACGATAAAACAGGTTCCATTTCTATTCTTTAAGAATTGAGTACATGTGTTGGGTTTGTCATGGACTTCCATAACAAATAGATGTGGAAAAATTGTGTACTTTTGAAAGGATAGGTAGAATTTCCAAATAATAAGCCACATCTCCAATTCTCTCCATAATTTCAAAAGATCCAATGTACCTAGGACTCATTTTCCCTTTATTACCAAATCTTATATCCCCTTTCCATGGAGATACTCTCAAGAAAATATAGTCTCGAACTTTAATTTCCAAATCCTTTCTTGGATTTTCATCAAATCCATTTTTCCATGTTTTGTTTTTCTGATATGGGTTTGAATAGTCATTACCTTGGATGTTGTTTACTCTACAAGATCGAGGCCCACAAGCTTACATTCACTTACCTCACCCCAACAAGTTGGTGGGAAACATCTATTTCTACACAATGCTTCATATGGTTCCATATGAATACTTTAATGGGAACTATTATTATTGGAAAACTCAAGTAAAGGTAAATACAGGTCCCACATATCATAAAAATAATATGATCATGATCTCAATAGGTCTTTTAGTGTTTGTATCTTCCTTTATGACTACCTATATGTTTTATTATGATAAGTTGTACTCAAATGAATCTTATTATCCAATTATTTCAAAAGACTTTACCAAAATTTCAATGTAAATAACAGATCATGATCATACAAAATTGAGAGAGGTTCTCTGTTAATTTTATCAAATAAATAATCAATGCATGGCGGGGGATTCTTATTATTTATTTTAATTGAATTGATTTCCCTATAATCAATCCAAAACCTCATAGATGCATATTTATTCCTGACAAAGAGAATAAGGGATCCCATTGAGAAACACTAGGTCAAATAAATCCTTTATCACTCAATTCCTCTAGTTCTTCATCACTTTAACTAATTCCATGGTGTCCATTCTATATAGATTCGTTGATATAGGTATTGGACTAGTAATTAAATAAATAGAGAACTCAACTTCTTGGTCAAGATGATGTACAAGTAAATCTTATTGAAGTTAATCAATATATTCTTGCACAATAGGTACATTTTATATTTGAATATTTTTTTACTTATCCATAGATGATGTTTTCTATTAATCCATAATAATTTCATTCTGTATATCTACTGGGGGTGGATCCAGATTATAATCATATTATGTGGTTTCTTCTCTAAAGATAAGAGATTCCATATCCTCCTCAAAAATCATTATTTATTTCTTCTTAAACATTATTTTTTCATCATATTTTGATAGATTATCTATACTGCAGATTATGTCAACGTTAGCCCTAGGTATGATGAGATGGTCAAAAAATATAGCATGTTTCTATGTCAAAAGGGTACTGACTGAAATAAATTTATTGCAATGATAGTTCCCTTAATTGTTTTGACAGACAACTCCTTTATTAATACAAAAGGTAAATTTATAATTTTTCTAGAAAACTAAGAAGATATAAAAGAATACAATATTCTAGGAAAAAATTATTCAATGGATAAGTTTTAGGAAACAATTAAAGTACCTACCACCACATCATTATGAACTCAATCTTCAATATTTGTGACCATATTAGCTCATCCACTCTATCTTGTCATTCTTTAGGGGATGTTTCCTTGACTCTTAGGAAAATAATTTGTGTAATATCTCATCTATTTTAAATTTTATCATTGAACATTGGTAGGTTCATTCATTCCAATGCATTAAAGGTCTTGGTGTAATTTCTCTCCAAATATACAACTAACACCCATACCCATCACAGAATTACCAGGGTGTCTCTTCCTATAATTTTCATAGGATGGTAATTTAACTCTTCCCTTCTTCTCCATTTCATTATTTCCCTTTCTAATGTGTTTAGAAACCCTCTTCCTCTCTTACTTTCCTTTAAAGTTATATTACATAGAAAAATATTTTTCAATATTGATATCCCATGAGACTATATCTTCATATGATGAGTGTTTTTGGGAGACCAGTTACATTCAGGGGATTCATTTTAAACCATTAAAAATCTATCAATCTTTCCCCTTGGATTATGTATGTATTCCACGTCATGACTTACTATCCTTGAATATATGGATTCATACTTTTCAACATTTTCATCTGCATTATGTCTTAGACTCAATAATTTCCTATCCTAACCCACTTGATTTTTTCATGGAAGATATTTTTCTAGGAAAGTTTCTTTAAAATACCTCCAATAAATATTCATAAATTTATCCTCCTCCTTTGTGTGTTGAATTAATGATAACCATTGATCCACATATATGGATAGTAAATAAACTTCCATGACATATTTTTACTTAGAAAAGATAGAATTATCATTTCTATGGAACTTATCCACAACTATGCTAAAATGGGTTTGTAGTATAACTAAATAACAGAGTTTTTTTTCCACATAAAGAGATATAAAATTACTCTTCCATGTTGTGGATCATAATGCTCCATACGATAAGGATATTTTTCATAACTTGAGTCAACTATCCCAATATAGTTTTAAGTGGATCAGCACCAGTCACAGCTCCAACACCAACAACATTATCTTTCATAGTATAAAAATACCTACAGGTGATACGTGCATTGATACAGTTTCCATTCCATCCACTAGGTGCCATTTCAAAATAATGTCATACACTAGATTTGGTTATGAATCATAATTTATAATATAAAACATGAAAAATACTTAACATAAATTGAAATTCTATGCATAGTTATTCTCATAATAATAAACATGGTTTTATTGGGTAAATATTTACATTTAAATCCTTCATAATGGTGTCGAAAGAAAACGTGAATTGTCCCAAGAATATCCCTCAAGAATTCCAAACCAGTTGTGTAGTAAGGAACTTTATCGTGTTTCAGGTTTCCCATAGTCAGGCCCGAGAAACCTTGATAGAGTTGTTACCCCAAGGTACATTTTTTCTAGAACTACATCCATATGTAGTATCCAGATATGGATGTATATCGAGAATGATCCACGTAATCTCTAACTTACCAAATTTCTAGGATGTTCTTATATTCTTATCCTTATATTCTATCTTAGGGTTATTATCCCTAATCTATGTTTTGTAAATCAAGTTTCCACATTTTCTAATAAACTTCCTTTGATACGAATTGTTGAAACCCCCACCTAGTTTCTTAGATCTAGTGCCTTATTTCATTAAATTGGAATAATAAACAAGGATTTTTTATCCCAAAGGTCTAAAAAACATAGTAGTTATAGAAAAAAATATACACACATAAGTTTTACATTACAAATTTGAAAGGAAATAAAATATAGATATTCCATTTAAAACATCCCTAACCCCGATATTATCCCTTCAAGCCAATCATAATATAAATTTTTTAATCCTTCATAAAACTAAATCATAAAAATGGGATGAGATACGATGGTCAACAAGGGTATGTAATACAGTATAAGAATAAATATAAGGCATGGTGAATAATTAAAATCATGCATTCCATTAAAAAATAACCGAGTGAATAAAATGGAAAGAGTAAAATATGATTAAATAATACCATAATAAAACATTACCATAGATATTATAATATTTTAATAATCACATTTACTATCAATTACTAGTTTTTTAATGAGGAAATTCATAATGTCGGACATCATAAACATTCTGTTAAGGACTTGGTCAAGACACCATACATAATAGGTAAAACCACTATGTAATTTTTCTCATTAGACATATCAATGAATCAAGGGGATATAGAAGGACAAACCTGTCATTTAATAATTCTAATTAATTCCCCACATGAATGGGGTCAAACTTAGATAGAATATACATATGAAATGTAAATAACATGCCCTAATCTGTAACCATAATCACTAACCATTCTGAGTAATATGGTGAATCGTATAAATATAGGACATCCATAGTCAAATTGGTCATAAATCATTTAATAAATTATGGTGGATGATAAATATAATATAAAAATCTCAATAAATAATAAATTCAAAATATTTTTTGAAATAAAATAAAATATGTTAATAAAATCATGTAGAAATTCTTGAGAGAAATACCCTTTTTTACTTTACAAAGAATAGTTCTTTTAGAAAAATAATTTTTATTTTTCATAATTGATTGTATAAAACCAAAAATGAAATAATATAGTTTCATGAAAAAATTATGGAATTAAGAAAAATAATGGTGTCTTATAATAGACTATGAATCGTACATGAAAATTCGTTAGAAATTCTGATGTTCCCTTAAATCGGGCTTGCGTATTAGAAATAATTTAGATGGGAACCTTTTAAAATATGAATTTACCATGAAGAAAAGATAAAATGATCCAAATAAATGAGTTTAAAACATATATAGATAATATATAATAATTTCACAAAAATAAAAATGCATTACATTGTGGTAAATATAGTGAAAGAATAACCCGAAGGAAGAAATGAAGGTTTGTGTAGAACCCTTTACCTTATGTCTGAAGGTGTTCTTAACATGAACTTAATGTCATGTATAATAATATTATATCAATTTATTATTTAATTCAGAACCTTTTTTAGAAGTATTTTATTTATTATAATTTTATTATGTTCATTTATAGCCTTTTTGATGAGTTTTAAGACACAATTTTATCACTCGAGAGCATTTGTTTCCTTTTATTTTCACGATTGGCATTCTTGTATATGAGTATGGAAGTTCATGTGGAATTATTATAATTAAAGAAGGATTTAATTTATATGATATTAAAAAATATATAGAATGTTACATGGTTACAGAATTCCTATGGTTATATAGTATGAGGATGAGTCATTATATAAGACATTAGTGATAATTGTTTAGATTATTACGATTATTTTTTATCATAATGAACTCATTTTATTTTATCATTTAGTAGAATTTAAATACGTTACATATAGAATATAGAAAGGGATATAATATAAATATAAATTTTTTTTTCATCCATTAAAATGGTTTCATGAACACCCTTGAAGATGGTGAAAGAAAATGAAATCATGTCTCCCTTGAAGGCTTTGAAAAAACACCTCACACACAATGTTTCCATTTTCAGAATAAAATGGAGAGGATAAGGGAATTGATAATGGATTATTACATTAGAATAAAAACTTTATTGTATATATGAGTAATTTTATTCATCATATTATTTGTATTATGGTAGGGTGGGAGATAATTATAAAATAAAATAACATTAAATTAAATTAAAATTAAAAGGAAGAGGATTTTACCTGTTGAATACACCTAATTGAGAACCTCATTAAGGGGATTCATTTTGGTCCTTTGGTGAGACCAAGAGCTCCTGAATATGGGTAAGAGGCTTAAGGATAATACTTGTCATAAATGTTAAAAGGATAAAACCTTTGTAATTGTGTGGAGAAGAGGTGGGGAGGGGTGGTATTATCTTGGAGAAGAGGGGTGTTTTTTAATATTTTATTCATTTGTTTATTATTTTGGATCAAAACTATGAATAGATTGAGCATTATAATAAAATCTATTAACATAAGGAATGATAGTTCAAGATTATGGGATTAAATCATCTATAAAACAAATATGAAAAAATAATTCATTTATTTAGCATATTCTGTAAATTATCATATTATACTATTCACAAAAAATTCAAGTATTATAGAAAAATATAAAAAAATCACCCTAACCATTTCTTGATGTTTATAATTAGAAGATAAACTCCATTTTCTGAAAATAAATTTCTATTTTTGAGAAATTTAATTTTTTAATCAGTATCAATATTAACTAAAAAATATTGTTTTAAAAAAAAGAAATGATTTTATAACACTTTGAAAAACTAAATAAGGTCTAATTAAATTATAATAACATCATAAGGAAAAAATTGATTTAGGAATACTTTTATGAAAATGAATTTTATTTTAAATAATTTTATTAACTATAAAATTTTAATTAAATATTTATGATTTAAAAAAATACTAACACATAAATATTAATTTTTAAAATATTCACTTACATATACTATGATATACATACATCATAAATTCATTTATAAGATGATTAAATTTTATTTATACACTCAAGGGTGAGGTTTCTATTCATTTCACTAGTTTACTATTCAAAAGGGTCATATTACTATTCCTAATGTCAAGTTACTATTTCATCAGTATATGATCCCTAACTTCTAGAAATACCTCTGTTTTCATTAATACTTTATTTTTGATGTTTTTATCATGTTCTTTATGTAATGTTATGTGATCTATAATATATTAAATAAAAATATGAAGGGAAATTTAATTGATATAATTCTGGGTCATTATAATCTCTCCTATAAAAAAATTTATGTCTTCAATATTTCTATATTTTCACCCTGTAAAATGGTTTGGGTAGTTCTTCATCATATGATCCTCAAGATCCCATATCAACTCTTTAATTTTTTAATTTTTCCAAGGTACCTTTACCAGCTGAGTCGTCTAATTCCTCCACACCTAATCTTTGGTGTCTAGAATCCAAATATGCTCTTCATAATAAGATAAATCAGATTCAATTTATATTACTTCATAATTGAGTACATGTATTAGGTCTGGCATGTACTTACATATCAAAGAGTTTTGGAACACATTGTGTAATTTAAAAATGATATGTGGAATTACCAAACAGTAATCCACAACTCAATTTCTCTCTCGAATTTCAAAAGGGCCAATGTACATGGGGCTTAGTTTCCCATTCTTTTCCAAATAGCATAACACCCTCTCATAGATATACTTTTAAGAAATTATGATCTCCCAATTTAAATTCAAAATCCTTTCATCAATTTTTGGCATAGAAATTTTGCTTACTTAGAGTTTTATTGATATGTGTTTGAATAGTCATTACCTTTTTTTGTTTCCTCCATAGGCTCTAGGACCACAAGATTCCATTCTGCGACTTCATCCCAACAAATTGGAGTATGAAATCTCCTTCCATAGAGTGTTTCATATGGTTAAATTTGAATACATTAATAAAACTATTATTTTATGAAAATTTCACCAAATTTAAATACTATTCCTACATATCATTAAAATCAAGTAAAAATGATCTCAACATGTCTTCTAAAGTTTGGTTCATCCTTTCTGACTACCTATCAGTTTGAGGGTGATAATTTGTACTCAAGTAAAGTTCAATATACAATGATTTCTAAGGACTTGTATTTAATTTTTATATAAATTCAAAATCATGATCAGAAATAAATGAGATTGGTGCTCCATGATGTTGATCAAATAATTCATCAATACGAGGCATGTGATACATAATCTTTATTGTAATAGTATTTTTTTTATCAATAATCAATGCATAGCCTCATGGATTCATATTTCTTCTTGAAAATGAAAATAGGGGCTCCCCATGGAGAAACAGTATTGAAAATAAATCCTTTATCACTCAATTACTCTAATTTTTTCTTAAGTTATACTAACTCCATATTGTTCATTATATAAGGAGTCTTTGATATAGGTCCTTCACTAGGAAGTAAATCAATTTAAAACTCAACTTCCCACTCTAGAGGATGACTAGGTAAATCCTCTTGAAATGAATTAATATATTATTGCACAATAGGTACTTTTTCAATTTGATGATTTAATTCCCCATCCATAGATGATGTTTTCTCTTCCTCCATAATAATTTCATTCATTATATCTACTACAGGTGGATCTAGATAAGAAACTGATTATGAGGTTTCTACTATAAAGATATGGGATTCCAAATCCTCTTCACAAATCATAATATACATATTTTTGAAATATGTTTTTGCATCATATTTATTAAGGCCATTCCATACCAATGATTATGAAAAAGTCAATCATAGGTCAGAAACTAAATCACGTTTATGTGTCACAATGGGGACTGACTGACACATCTTTGTTGCAATGATAGTTCCCTTAGAAGTATTGACTGTAACTTCTTTATTAAAAAAAGGGGGGAATGTATTGTTTTCATAAATAACTAGGAAGATATAAAACAATGATATGATGACGAATCAAATAATTTATGGGATAATTTTGATGAAATTATTAATGTACCTTCCACCGCATCATTGGGAACATTAACCTCAACAATTGTGACAACATAAGCTTGGTCATTCTACCATGAACTTATTTGGAGAAATTTTCCTTGATTATTAGGAAAATAATTTTCAAAATGTCTAATCTATTTTTAATTTTTGTATTGATCATTGGTAGCATGTTCATTTTCCTTGCAATCAAGGGCTTCATAGCCATTTTCTCCAAACTTATTACAAACACACATAGCCTTCAGAAATGTACCAAGGTGTTTCTTCTAAAAAATATTGCATGATGGAAATTAAAATATTCCCTTCATACCTATTTAATTATTTTATTTTCTAGAGTGATCAGAAACCCTCTTCTTATGTTTCATTCCATTAAAGTCATAAAACTTAGGGAAATCGTTTTCTCTCTTGATAGCATATTAGACCATATCTTCATATGATGAGAAATTTTGGGAGACCAGTACCCTTCATATAAGTGGTTTTAAACCATCAAATAATTGATCAATATTTATCCTTGGATAGTGTATATGGTTCACCAAATTCCTTTATATTCTCGTAAGGTGGGCATTAGACGTTACATCATTTCAACCTCTTTTTGTCTTAGACTTGAGAATTGACTCTCCGCATCCGCTCATTATTCATGAAGAAAAGATTTTACTAGTAAAGTTTCATTAAAATTACTCAATTATATATATTTAATTTCTTCCTACACCTTTTTGTTTTGAATTAATTTCCACCATTGATCCACATCTCCTGATAGGAAATAAAGATACAATGAAAACCCTCTCCCTTTTCTTACTTCCCAAAGTGAGAAATATTATTTCTATGGGACTTATACACTTATCTTCTAAAAGTAGTTTCTATTACAATTAAATGAAGGGTTTTTTTTTTAAAGTGATCTAAAATTTATTCTCCATAATGTGTTTCAAGACGATCCATACAAGTTAGGTTATTTTTCATAACAAAACTCAACCATCCCAGTATAGTTATAAGTTACTCAGATTCAATTTCATTTCCAACACCAATATCATTATCTTGAATAGGATGAAAATATTTACATGGGATTCATTAGCAGCTTACATTGTTTTAAATAGTATCCATTCCTAAATAAATTGATATAAACAATTATGTTATGAATCATAATGTATAATCTCAAACTTGAAATATACTTAACATAAATTGAAATTATATGCATAGTTATTTTCATAATCATAAACTGTGTTTATTTGGGGAAATATTTACATTTAAATTATTCACAATTGTTTATAAATAAAATTAAAATTATCCTTATAATATCCCTTAGGAGTGTCAAAACAGGTGCGTACTAAGGCTTATTATCATGTACCATGTTACCCAGAGTCAGGCTTAGGATGCCTTGTCAATGTTTGTTCCCCTATGTACATCTGTTCTAGAACCATGTCCACTTTTAGTATATATACAGGTATGTATTTCTAGTAGGATATACATAGTATCTACCTTACCAATGTTTTAGGATGTTCTTCTATTCTTATCCTCATATTCTAACTTAAGGTTATGTTCCCTAATCTTTGTTTTCTAAATCTAGGTTCCAATGTTTCTACTAAACATCATTTCATACAAACTATAGAAACCCCCACCCCAGTAGCTCAGAGACAGTGCCTTACATCATTACATTTTCATTATAATTTTTCATTCCATATCATGATAGATTGAATAGATTATTGGTTTTAGAAAACTAGATAAATACATAAGTTTAACATTACAACATTGAAATGAAATACAATATAGATATATATATATATATATATATTCCATTATAAACATCCATAACTTCAATATTATCTCTCCAATTAATTCATAATATACATACATTCATCCTAGGGAAAAATAAAACATAAGAAAGGGGTCAGATTAGATACTCTATATGGGTATTTAATACAACATAAGTAGAAATATAAGTCATGGTGAATAACAAAAAGTACACATGCCATTAAAACATAATATTGATAATAAAATAGAAAAAAGATGACTAAATAATGACATAATAAAATGGTATATAATATAAATTTTATAATTTTTTTATCCATTAAAATGGTTTCATGAATATACTTGAATATGGTGAAAAAAATGGAAACTTCTCATCCTTTAAGGTGATGAAACAACACATCGCACACAATGTTACAATTTTAAGAAAAAAACATATAAGAGAAGGGGATTGATGATGGATTTTTCCATTACAATTATATAATTCTAGTATATTTATTTTATTTTATTCATCATTATATTTTGATGAGGTTATGTGAGGAGATAATAATAAAAGAGAAGAACATGAAAAGAAATTAAAACGAAAAGGAAGAGGATTTTACCTCTTGAATACTCCTCCTTGATAACCTCTTTAAGGGGAATGGTATTGTAATTTTGATGATAAAAAGAGATTCAAAATGTGTTTGAGAGACTTGGGGATATGATTGGGTAGAAATTTTATAAGGCTCAAATATTGGAGGGTGTTAGGAGAAGAGGTGGTGAGGGGTTGTATTTATAGTGGGTGAGAGGGGTGGTTTTTGAATATTTTATTAATTTGTTTATTTTTTTGGATCAGGCCTATGATTAGTTTTAGAATTATCATAAAATTGATTAAAATAATGAAGTAGAGTTAATTATTATGGTCTTAAATCATCCATACAATATCTATGACTCAATAATTCATATATTTAGCACTTATCATAAATTATCGTATTATATTATTCACTAAGACTTCAAGTATTTTAGAAAAATCCCAAAAAATAACCCTATCCATTTTTTGATGTGTAGAATTAAAAAATGAAATAAAATTTATGAAGATAATTTTCACTATATTATAAATTTAATTTATCAATTTAAATCATCAATTACTGGAATAAAATACATTTTAAAATTGTAATTGATTTTAAAACACTCTGAAATTTTGACTAATATATCATTAAATTATCATAAAATAATAGGACTACAAAATATTTATTTGTGAATATATTTTATGAAAATTATTTTTCTTTTAAATTATTTTTTAATTATAAAACTGTAATTAAATATTTATGACATATAATAAATACCAACACTTAATTATTAATTATTAAAATATTAACTTACATATACTATGATAAAATTATATCATATCATCATTTATAAGATGCCTAAATTTAATTTATACATTCATTGGTGATGTCACTATTTATTTGACCTGTTTACTATACAAAAGAGACATATTACTATTCCTAAGGTCAAGTTACTAGTTCATCAGTATATATTCCTTAACATCTAGAAATACCTTTTATTTCATTAAATATACTTTTATGATGCTTTTATTAGGTTCTCTATATGATTTTATGTGATTTATACTATATGAAATAAACATAAGAAGGGAAATTTCAACGATATAATTCTGGGTCATTAAATTTATTCTCATTGTAGGATTTCCTTGGACGGACTCATAGGATAGTTGATTATGGTAGTGGATGTCATTGATGAGCTCCTTGGATTTGACACTTGGTGACTAGTACATGATTTCTTGGAGTAGGTTGTGGTTGGTTTTAGTGACCTTTTACTGGATTAAACGTCAATATATTGTATCCTTGTTAGTGATTGGAGGTGAGTACAGGTGAACCCAGGTGTAGAAAGATTATCCCCTGTGGCGATGTAGCTTGATCAATGATATTTCTAGAGTTGGATGAAGAAGGTATATGCCGATTGGTATTAAGGACATATAAATCAATTTAGTGATACATAGATTGAGTGGTATAACATCTACCTCAATTCCCTTTCACATGATGTCTAGGAGATCGGGATTACATACTCAAGGATCATTAGCTGTTGTTTTAATGTGATTTGATTCACATACTCATGAATGTAAATATTTATATGTTTATATATAGGTATGGTACTATACATGTATAAATAAATTGATATATAAATCCATGTTGGAACTTTCCAAGTTTACCGGTATTACATACCTGTGGTTCGACTATGAATTCATGTTTATTGGTTTTATTTATCTTTTCAATTGTGTATTAGCTAGGCTGGGCATCATGCATTAATATACACATATAGATGTGTAGTTTTATAGGTTCCTCATCAGGGTGTCCTAATGAGATTATTTCTAAACATTATAGATGAAAATTCTTGTATTTTTAGACATTTTGTACTCTTTTTTGGTTGAGCACCAATTGCATGGTGGATAGGGCTAAGGCCCGTAGTTGCATGATCTAGTAAAGCTTCTCATGGGGGTTATGCTGATTAGGCTGGTGTAGTTCGACAGTGTTTGGAGACTGAGTACGCGGTCTGGTTTGTAGTTAATAGTAGAGTCATGTACTTATATTTCAGTTTATTTTGTAATTTTGTATTTGTATGGTCAGAGGAGTGGTTGACCAGTGTTGAATTTTATGAAAAAGTTGTTCAGTATTTTATAGATTTTTCATTTATTTTTACAGAATGTTCTATTTAAATTACTTCATAGCTTCTTCGCTAAGTTTTTTTCTATTATGTATGATACATAGCTATTTTTTCTATTTACATACTCTTATATGAGGTCATAATCTCCCCACTATTACACCCTAGGCCCTCACATGTTGTTAGTAGCTACCAGGGTATGGTGAGGAACACATGAGGACACATAACCCACCAAATCAGGGAACCTTTTTATTGGAATTTGGGATGAGTCATTACACATTGGTTCCTCTATCATGTAAATCTATAAAAATTGTCTAGTTAGGGATCCTTTAACAAGTTCCTGAGTATGGATAAGGATCCCACAAGGACAGGCTAACGATTATTGATTATACATGTCACTTACTGCTCTAGTATATCTAATTCTTCTTGGGTACCAGAAGACGCTAGGATACGGAGGACTGGATAAGATTAATTTAGAGGATCTTTAACCTGGTAATGACCTAAGAGTACAAAAATTTTAATATGGAATCCTTTATAAATCAAGGAAAATCTTAACAATGGTGGGATGTTATGATTTAGGATGATAAATAATAGGGGTTGACAAGGGAATATTTCAAGTACATATTATTTTAGGAGTTCTTCCCGGATACACTAAAGTTGTATTATTTATTAGGGTTTACATATCTCCAACAATGGAAAATTATAGTGTTCACCTATTCATTATACACAGCTAAGTTGATCTACATTACTCTTCTTCTAGAAGGGAATAAGGCCTATAAGGCTAGAAAATTATAAATTTTTCCCCTTCTAATGATAATATAAAAGGTTAGGAACTTCAATTATATGACCTATAATATAGTGATTCATAAATAACTAGTGATAGATAATTGAATCGAGGAAGATATAGTTTCATGCATTCTTTTTTATGTAGGTCATTTGAGAAGTGATTTCTCTAGTGAAATCCTAGTGGATTATTCTAGGAATAAGAAGATAAAGTTATAAGATATATGTTAGGGTGGTGATCTATAGTTATAGAAAATAATAGCTTTCCAAGAACCCTCTCTGGAATATTACTCTTCTAGGTGACATAACTATGGGATAAATAGACACTTTCTCACGAACTATACCATTTATCTCATAAATTTTCACCAGTGTGGAAAGGTAGGGCATCTAAAGTGATTCTATAATGGGGCTTCATTGATTCCCACAGTGATTTTAGGAATAAGTCCCTAGTAGTAAGTACATATCTCATAAGGACCAATGAATAAACTGAATCATGCTCTCTATAGCATCATGGATTGGTTTTTGGTAGGGAATATTCTGTTGGTCTGTCTTTAGATGATGGTATAGAGGTACCTCAAATAGTATGATGTATGTTCTTAAATTATTATATATGATCAATTTCATTATTTGATATAGGATAATCCCATTCATATATATCTTTTCGAGTGGTTACTATGTTATATTTACAAATTAAGTAGTCTTCTAAAATTTTATTAATCAATACACCCCTAGAGAGGAGAGTATATTGTATTTGCATCTGTCCAGAATATCTATTGGATATTATTTTCTTGGATCATGTGTGGAGTTAAAAATATTGGAGATGATAGGTTTTGATATAATACATGGCATGGACTTGTTTACTAGATTCCATGCAGACATCAATTATTATCACAAATGAGTTACATTTACTTTGACTAAGGGGGAAAATTTCATGTTAAACAATGAATGGGACATCAGGGTAGAAATTGTGGGATTGTATCCTCCTTAGAAAGAAGTATTTTTAGCAAAGGTGGATGGTATGAATGTTATAGTTCACTAAACGGGCTCTTTTCCTCATTTGGTGGACCTATACATATATTTCGTTATAGGGGATATCTTGGGGTTACCTACACATATGAGACTTTAGTTTAAAATCATTCTTGTGTCTGGTGTATGACTTATATCAGTTCCATTTTATCACATGGTTCCACCTAAGATGAAAGAGATTAATATTTATTTTCATAAACATTTACCCAATGTTTTCTTTAATGAAGGCTAATGTTAGAATTGTAGTTTGTTTGGACTACCAGATGTTGAAAAAAATTACTCTGAATAAGAGGCACTCAATTCCAATAATAGAATAATTTTTAGATAAATTTAGGGGAGCCTAGTGGATTTTAATGATTGATATGTGTTCTGTATATAATCATATTCAGTTCAGAGAGGAATAAAAAAAATATCATTTAAGAGTAGTCTCGGGTTGTATAACTATCACATTGTTCATTTTGAACTAAATAATGTTGGGTAGTGTTAATGAATCTCATCAAAATATATATTTCATCCATACATGGACCCATTTATCATTATGTTCATTGATGAAATCCTGTGATATTTAAGACATTGTAATCACATATTATACATTTGGTGATTGTATTGAGTACACATTGAGAACATATTCTTTATAAAAATTATATTATCTATCATTGTGGGATAAAGAAGTTTTCTTTCTAAGAATATGGTTTCTTAGCTTAGAAAAAGTGTTGATTTAGATATGGATTATGTAGTTAAGTATTGGTAATGGATGAGGCATATGATTGTGACACATTTTATTCTTAGGTTGGTTAGGTATTATAAGAGGTTCAATCATGAAATTTCTCACCTGGAATCCCCTATGACCATGATAACTAAGAATGGATTCAAGTTTTAATACATAAAATAGTTTAAATATGGATTATTAGAGTTAAAAATTTAGTTTATGTTGACTCAGGTCCTAATTCTTATTTAGTATGGAGTTGGTTATTCTGTTTGTTATGATGTATCTTGAATTGTCAGGGGATCTATTATAATGTAGGTTGTTAATGTTAAAGATTATGCGTCTTATAGGTTGTGACCCTAGGAGTGGAACTAACTTACTCACAACATAGATTTTTTGATTGTGGTTCATGCATTAAAATGTAGAAGAAACCTCTTTAGTTAGTGCATCAACATATATAAAAACAAAAAGTGTTAGCAATATATTTTCTCTCATCATTAAATGAATCCTAATGAGAAAAATTTGGTTGAGTATATGCAAAAATTTGAATTTTATATGGATTAATCACTTAGTAACAGTAACATAGTTTGATGTTCTTAGTAGGAAAGTGAAATAATATTGCGAGAAATCATCATCGAAAGGGTGTATTCTCATGGATTTTTTGACATACTAGTGGGTGGAAATATCTATGAATAAAGGGGCAGTGTCTTGTTCTCCCTTGGTGATCACATCTTCATCAAGGGAATGAGTGAAAAACAGTTAGAAGATTAGTCAAGAGTGTGTCACAATATTTTAGAGGTTGTTATAAAATAATCCCCTTCCACATTGAGATTTTGATTAGTGTAGTTTGGTTTTGGTCCATGGGTGTTTGATGGTTACTTCTTCCTTGAGAGATGAATTGACTAGATTCAATCATATATTATAGTGGGATGGGGACCCAAATTTGAGAAAAATTTATCCCTATGTCAAATGGAAATTATGTTAGTTCGTATTGAAAAGATACATCGTAGTCTTTTTCTCTCATTACTAGAAAATTCATAGGAACAAATATAATCACCATACACTAGTATAATTTATCTACACACTTCTAATACAAGTGTATAACTAGTATGAGGTAAAAACATACATCATTATTGGGTTTCACAAGACTTTGAGAGGTTTTGAAAATATTTTGTTTATACTTGATTAGTTATCAAAGGTAGTTTATTTCATATCGATCTAGAAAATTAACCCAGCCAATGAGACATCAACACTCTATGTCTAGGAGAACATGAAGCCTCAAAAATATCATTTGAGTGTGGTACTGAAAACTAATTCATTGTTCTCCTCACATTTTTTTAAATTCTTTTAGTAGATGAACATTACATACTTGAAGTTTAGTATGACTTTTCATTATTATAATAATTAGAATTTAGATTGAATGATCCATAATTTATGGGATACACTTGTATTTAATTATAGCTTTTATAGGATCTTTTTATGATCACTATCCTCTAATCAAGTTTCCCAATAATAACAGCATTCAGTCCTTTATTTAGATGGATTTGTTTGAGTCTCTTGAGGGGTTTCTATGTCGTTCACTACTATAATGGATTGTGGTGGATGAATTTTTAGTTTTTCATTTGAGTATGATATAGGATTAATTAGACTGGGTGAAATTTATTCCAAATTAATTGGTTATGGATCAATTTATATAATTATATTATGCCAACTGAAGGATATGAACCTTGGTGTTCATTATGGGAAATAAGGTTTTATTTCGGGTGCCCCCTCAGTTAGAGAATATGAATATGAGGAGTCAATGGAAATTATAACCGTGTTATATTGGGCTATTTGATATCATAAAATGAATTAATATGGTCCCATATTGGTTATATTTTCCTCCATGACATCGTGGTTTGCATAATGTTTTTTATGTGTCTCAACTTTGGTGGTACTGGTATAATCTTGTGCATTTACATGACAATGAGGATATTGATCTGTCACTAGATTCATATTTTGTGGGTTGGCCCATTCAAATGATTAATAGAAATGATAAGGAACTTAAAGGTAATATAATTCCTCTTGTTTTGTTTTTTGGTAGCATTTGCATATTCAAGAACATATGTGGGATCAATAGACAGACATTTGGGTGTTATTGCCATAGTTATTTGAGTGACCCCTAGGGACACTTCTCATGGATTAGAATACATAATAGTGGGTTAATATTGACACATATTTTAAAGTTAATACTCTATTAAACTATTATATATCTTTTAATCACATTTTTATGTGTTTTGAGGTGGATTAGAGGCACTCATAAGGTCAGAATCAGGAGAGGGTAGGGCTGGTGGATATATTTTTACATTTTAAGAAAAATTGGTCCAATTATCTAGTCATTGAGGTTTATTCATATAGAAAATATTTACAAAAAATCACTATCCATCTTATATTTATCATGTGATGAAGAAAATATATTGTGTGGTCATCAGCTTGTCATTGGAGGACACCAGCTCACTGATGGTGTCTTCCTGAGCCCGATGAAGATGCATAGATTATATTAATTTTTTTGAAACCCCTCCTTTATCAACTTTTTCTCATTATATCAGTTCACTATTGAATATTAGAAACCTAGAATTAATCTTCAATTATTATTAGGCTCTCCTCTTTCCTTACGTCTCCTCTGTTTACCTCCGGTATAATGATTTATTCATGTGTTTTTGATATGATGAATTCCATTTCAATATAGATATGTTCCATTAATTTATCCTTAGTGAAACCTAATTATATTATCAATGTATTTATTTAATATATGTTTTTTTTCATCATCTAATAATATTATTTTTCTTCATTGATAGAATCAGCAGCAGAATTCCCGAATTTGGATTCTATGCAATGTTCAAACATAAAAAATTATGTTTGGAAGATATTCTCTAGTATGTGTCACTTATCCTACACATTGGGTGTCTATTATTCTTAATATTGACCCTATAATTTCAATATTTCTAAATTAGGATTTGTTTTATGAACTGGTGGTAATTCTTCACTAGGATGTTGACCATTTTTTCCAAATTATTCTTTCACTTAAAGTTCTAAGACCTTTACTTCATCTCGGGTTCAATACAGGTCCTTAGCATGATTGCTGGAGCATTTGTGGAGACCTATGACCATTTCCTATGATTCTATCATGTTTCTTTCAATTATTATAGTACATTATTGATTCTAGGTGATGTTGAATTCTCATTTCTATCTTTTTTCATATGTGATATTCTTTTGTATTCTAGAGAAAATAATGTAGAATATGCTTCATAGACTATCATCTAAGGGAGATATGTTATACATTTAGTTAACATGAATTGGGATATAAATTTTAGAGGGATGTGTCTTTCATTATTATTTACCATCCCATTAATGGAAATGTGTTAGGTGGTTGGTTGATGTTTCTTCTAGCATAAAGCTGAAGAAGGTAATGCGTATCTCTAAGGATCCATTATATATATTATTCTTATGTGAAATAATTTTTCTCATTTTTACTCTATTAATATTTATGTAATTCAAAAGTATATCTTATTTTATTATGTTAATATTCATTTTTGGTGTCCTACTAATCATTTTACTCACACCCAACTAAGGAATTTTGGTGCACTTATAGATTTCATGGACAAAGATCTCGTGAAGGAAAATATCCCTATGGTTGATTGTTGAGTATGTTCAGTAAGAGTATTAAAACAATTAAGGATAGGAATTAATGTAGATATCTGCTAAAAAAATTATAACTGAATTTCATCAAACAATAATCCACCTCGTGCAGGGAACCTTTACTTAGTTTATCTTTAATCTATCTAACATATGATACTTATTTTTTAGGGGTTAATTTTTTTTTCTATACGACTACTCTACTGATTTTTATTTTTTCGTCATAATTTCTTGATTTATTTTTTTATTTATTAAAATATTATACATTGGTTTTTACCTATTCTTGAGGTCATATAATCTCCATAGTATCCTTTTATCACTTAATGCTAGTAGGAAAACTCTTTCATATGGGGAGGCATGTATAAGGCTGTGTTTCATTCCATCTCAAATGCAGTGGTTTGGGTTAGGGTATTACAAAATCAAATTCTTTTTCTCCAGATAAGGATTTTATTTCTAAGACACCACCCACCCTCTACCAGACCAAGATTTTCTGATGTTTTACTATATTTTTAATTATCCAAAGGGTTTCACTAATATTCTATAGAACTAATACCCAATAATAACTAAATGACACTATGATTCCAACTAATATTCCCTAGGTTCATATACCTGAATCAGGTGTAAAATGAAATTTTTTAAATACTGTATTAGACACTAATTAAGACAACACACGCCAAACTCACATTTATTTCATATTATTTTCCTATTTGAAACCTTATACCTCATAAATAACTAGAAAACCCATAAACATACAGGTTTAGTGTATTTAATGACTAGATATATAAAAACATCATTTCCCATATGTGTGAAAATTCTTATATATTCATACCATACTAAACCTCAATCTAAAAATCACATTTTTATACTCGTCTTCATAACATGGAGAATGGGAAACATAAGAATGTATTCTTCTCAATCGCTAATTTTATAGAAAAATATCATCATGACATAAAGTATTTGATCCTAATAAAGATAAAACATGATAATGGGAGAAAATATCTAGTTAAAATAATAAAAACCAATAAGGCTTTTACATGTAAGTGGTCAATATGTAATCTCAAATAATCAAGAATATACAATGGCATAAGAGTGTGGAAACCATGTGAAAATATTTATGTTTCATAGAGAATAACATTGGAATATATATTATACATTTTATTTCAGAATATTTTTATGAAATAATTATATTTAAAACATAACTAATTTCTAATAAGGTACATGCTCAATCATATGAACATAGCTAACTTTTAATTAGGTCTACATACAATCTTATGAAAATAACTAATCACTGATTGGTTTTATGCTCAATATTGTGAATATATATATTCACTAATTAGGATCATGATCAATATTGTGAACTTACCTAATATATAATTAGTTCCATACTCAATCTTGTGAAAAAAACTTCTAATTAAATTAACACTTATTCTTGTAGGCATAGCTGACTTCTAATTAGGTCCATACTCAATATCAATATCTTGTGATATATGAAACTATAAACAATTCATTTGAGATATATATAAGAACCCACCTATCTTATAATAATAATACTTATGTATTACAAAAAACATTTACCATATCATGAATAACCCGTTCAAATAAAATGGGTTTTGTAATATTTTAAAATGGTATCAAAAAATATGATCTGAAGAATTATATCGGTTAATTACAAAAATTTAGTCACCCAAAATGATTATTTAACAAGGTTATTAAGAGGGTGATTCATGAAACATAACTTTATATGATGTAGATATCATGGCGATAAGGATGAAAATTGAAGAAAAACATAAAAAGAGTTCATTGAATACATTTCATACCATTATCGTAAAATATGATGTTATGTGCCACTTTCATAGAGATAATTTTCAAGAAGGTAACATGAATTTTTTTAAACACCACATTAAATTAAATTCTAATAATTGAGGCTCTAAAAACACATAAGTTTTATCTTGTTGAAATTTAGTGTGGAAGATAAATATATAGTTGCGAAAGGAAGACCTTTAATATATTTTTAAATACCTTTATTAAAACCCACATTATAAAAAATGATAATGAATTATTCCATTCAAAAGAGGTTATGATAAAAAAAATATGTTCTCATGAGATTAAAATATTCATTCAAAATAATAAAGGAAAATATTTTTAGAAATTAACAACATGAAAATGGAGGACAAATCGATATTAATGATTATTAGGATTATTTTAAATAATGTTTCATTTTTATGAGGAAATAATTCCTTCAATGAAAAATAATTTATATAAAAATCCTTTGAAAAGGATTTCATGATAAATTATTTTAAACCCTTATAAAAATTATAACAAGTATAATATAACTCAAAAATATGTTTGATTGTATCCAACTTATAAGAATAAACATCAAGAGGGACTATCATAACACAATGAATTTAAATTAAGTTAACACAAACTGTTACAACTTAAGAAAATTTTGAATAAAAATATATTGAAGGAGAGACATTGAATTGGATTTTTAATCCATGTTATTTTATGGAAATTTACGATAAAATACATGTAAATTTTATATAAATACTATATAAAATAAAACAATTAGTGAATATGGTTTTCTCAGTGAAATATACTTGTAATGATAAAACCCTTATGTATTGGCTAACCTTTAAATAAAAAACCATTGATGTGATAAAATTAAATAACATGAATATAAATATAATCATTATATACTATGTCATATAGGTAGTATATACACCTTATAAATTAAAATATTTGTATAATAGGAATCATGTCTCAAAGAAAAAAGATTGAGATGAAAAATACATACCATTTCTCTCAGCTTCCACTCATGTTATTTGGACTCCTATATAATAAAATTAACCATATTAATATTTTTTTTCAAACCTTATTCAAATTAATTAAATTTTATACTCTTTATTTAGAATCATTCAGTATAAATTTATTATTTAGTTATTTTTTATTTTTTTATCATAAGTAAGTAACCATTACTGTTTAATTATTTTTCTATAATGGGGAGGTTGCTACCCATTCATTGATTCTGTTTTAGTAATTTATATATTGTAAAAGTAACTATAATTTAATCTCATTAAATATTTATAGTGATCAATTATAATTCCATGAGAGTATTATTTATCATTTGTGAAGGTGAAATTAAAGATTATCTTGTTTTTGTAATCATTAATAAAAAAAGGGATGTATATGAATATAAATTTTAAGTATATTGATTTAATTTATATAGAATAAAAAACATTATTTACTCACTAATATATACCATTACTGATAATTATTTTTCAATACTCATCCATAATAGAAATTTATAGCATAGTTCGTCTAGGTGGTTAAACCTACATAAAAACATATTATAATCAAAGGATGAGTATTATTATTAAGTTATGTAGTTATAGTATCATTATTAGATAAGTATAATAATATTATTCAGATTTTATTAAATATAAAAATAAATATTTATAATAGGTGTATATATTAGAAAAGTTAATATACTTTTATCTAAAAATAATTAGTTGATTTTCCACTTGGTATGCTCATTTTTTGCAGTTAAATTTACATTTAATTTTTTTAAATATTAGTAATATATTTCTTAAATTGTCTTTTTAGAATAATAATAATTTTATAGACATTATTTAACTCATTAAATACATTCTTATATCCATCTTTGTAAGGTTGGGATTCAAATTTCAAAATTATTTTTCTAATTGTGGGAGTTGGACATAACACAAGTGACATTTTCATTTCCTAATGCATGGGAAGGAGATAGGTTTTTTTATTCCAAGAACATAATAACATCTTCATATACTAAAAAATACATATTCTATTATAAAACTACATTTATAATAGACTTTGAGGATATGGATATAGATGAATGGATAGGGGTGCATAGTAATCACATTGAGGACTTAATTATTCTCTTGAAAGACCTCTGGGAAATTGAGGCAATGAGACACTTTATTTTAACCAGGGAAGCTATATGAGGATAAGGGTTATATTTGAGGTAAAATGATTATAGATTCAAGAGAATTTATAATGTGATATTTTAGACTGAATTCAATGGAAATAGATCATTTTATTGTCAAAATATAGTGATGGATTCTTGGAAATGAAAGTTAGGTGAGTGGTATTGAAGGAAATTCATGGGATTTGGGGATTTTCATAAACAATGATTACTCAAGAATGTTTTTGTAAATTTTAAACCGAAAATAATTCTTATTGAATTTATTTATGTCAATTTGTTTTAGTAAAATTAAATCCTTGGAAGATTAATTCCTTTTACCCTTTAACCTTGACTAAATATTTCACACAGTAATTTCCTTTTAGCTAAAAATATAAGATTACCTTTCATACAAAATTTTGACTAGCTAATTCTAAATTTAGACTACAAATAATATAATTTCATTTTTATATATGATAAAATTATCTTTAAATTTAAATATAAGATATAGGAAAAGCTATTTTTTAGAAAAGATTCATTTTATACTATATGTGTTATTATTATTATTTTTTATCAATTGGTAATTAAATGAGTGATAATATATTAATCATATAAATAATATATTTTGGAAACATTACCATAGTTTTTTTGTTTATTAAATTAAAAATTCATAGTGCATAAAATTTAATTTAGAAAAAAATACATTTTAAGCATAAAATTGTCTTTTTAGTTACATTACCACAATAATTTAATCTTGTCTATGAAATAGTGATAAAAATAAATATCATTTTTTTTAAAACTTGAAATGAGACATGTATAAAAAAAAGTGATATATAAAAAATTTATTACATTGAAAATTACATTTTTGTATCATCCAACCTTATACTTAAATAACCCCAAAATATTTTAGAATAATTCATATGGATATGATTAACAAATATAGTCATCATGGATAATTACTCAACAATCATGGATCTTGTAGTTATCTTCATAATCTTAAACTACTACCATAATTGATTTCAATAAAAAACATTTATTGAATTTTGAATTACGCATGGTCGTGGGGAAACCCTAGCGAAGTTCCACCATTCCAACCTCAAATAAATGATCTCCATAAGGGAGAATTATACTACTCAATGTCTTTTTATTCCATTTTCTACATTGGTTTCATAATGTGTTTACCAATGTCCATACCCTCTAATTCAATATTTATATTCAAATTTTTTTATAATTAAAATGAATACATAATTAAAACAACCATATATATCGGTCATTATGCATTATTATAAATATATTAACCTAACTCATCCTATTTTAATATCATCCAACATGTTTATTATTTTGAGTTTTCATTTATTTGATTCCATTGTTTCAATTAGGGTGATGATCTTCACGGAGAACCCTTGGGAGAAATATTTTATATTTATACAATTTTTATTAACTTGTGGATTCATTACACATGTATTCTTCGTAATGAAGATTCATATTTTTTTCTCATAATTTATCTATGTTTATATTACATTGTTGTATTTTATAAATAATTTCATAGTTTTTTTGTTCAATTATTTGTGTGAAAAAATCTATTCAAAATTGTGTTTCTTAAAAGGTAAATTAATACTAAAATCACAAGTCATTACAATCCAATATTATCCATAACATTTATTAAAATAAATCAGGTAAAGTGTAAAATAGAAATAAACATAGTGGTTATTAATGTAAAGAGAAAGAAAATGGACTATGAGCACTAAACCCAACTCACCTATTTATTAGAGATAAATAAAGGCATATAGATAAAACCATTGACCCATGATTATTTTAAAAAGAGTCTATATACATCATGAGATCACAATGAATTTTATTTTATATCTTAATTTTATTATATATTTACATTACTACACTTTGTGAGATTTTTTTAAAACCTCACCTAATTCATTCTCACTCTATAAAGAACTAAGGATAACTGGCGGTTGGTCCTCAAGGGAAGATTCACTATATTTCATGATTACATATATTATTTTTAATTAAATTTGATATGTTAAATATAATTCTATATTTTTAGTGAGTTGGGTTAGATGGATTATAAATGATCGCCAATCAACATTAAATGAATTCACTCTATTATTATTCTTACATTAAGAAAATAAAAATTCCATTTATCTTTATAATTATATATAAAATGGAATTGGATGAGATGGATACTGATGTACTGAATAACCATAGGCTTATGGATGCGAATAAAGGTTGATGTTTGTCTATTGGATATCACATGAGGACTTGTGCATATCTTGGAAATAATTATGAGACTCCCTCATTCACATTGTAACTGAGAAAAAATGCTCAACCATAATAGAGTAGTGGAAATCAATAAAAAAATTAATTCAAGGGAGATTGATCTCAGATCATAGATATTATCAATCAGAATGAATAACTGTGTCATGACTTCAAATTTCTTTTCGATATTTTGGAATATTTCAAATAATGTTTTTAGAGTAAGGCCCACAATTGACAAAGGATTTTGGGGGTCTAGGAGCCTCAGTCTTGATATACATGAAATATTAATTATAATATATTTACTAAATTTATTTATTCAGAAATAATGGAATGAATCTTGAATGGTTGATTATATGGGAAAAATGATAACTTCATTAAATCCATTTTATGGGTTTTACTCTAGGTGTGTCATAATTCATTTCAACATGTAATGATTCAATGGTGTGATATAATGGGAAGGGTATATGAATGAAACTAATTTATTAATTTAAATGTAATTGAATTTCCAAACCCTATTTTTAAACCTTTATAACACATCTTCATATAATTCCCTAGGGATAGCCACATTATAGTAGATGATTGAAATGATGGAAGGAAATCTAGTTGTGATCACATTGGTGGATCATTATAGGACCATGGATCAAAGATCATAGTACCGCGAGATTTATCTTCATTGATGGAGTTATTACATATCACAAATAATATTGATTTTTAAATGTTATTCATTAGTTATTTAATTAAATTGAGATATTTTTTTGATTTTTTTTTCAATACTCATTTATGGTTTGAGAAAAATGAAAATTAATTACCTATAAATTAATTCATGGATCATTCTTAGTTGGTTTTTTCAATTATTTTTTTCTCTTCCTAATTCATGTAATTATAGTTCTTCATTGAGTTTATTATTTTGATAATATATTCCATTCTTTGTATTCTATCGATGATGTCCAAAAAACATCCATTGTTTGAGTATTCCTTTTTTTTGGTACGTTCTCTATTTTTATTCCATGTTTGTTAAAAGTGTCTCATTTAGTTTTTTTTCCAATTATATATTGGAGGCCTAGTCATTATGAATTAATTATTTTGAAAAACGGGTCATCATCATAGGTTCAATTGTGGGTTTTGGAGACACGATTTAGGTGTGGAGGTGATGACCAGAATTCTTTTATGGTTTGTATAATGGTGGATCTAGAAGCTAGATTGAGGGGATATCTACTATGTTGTTATTATGGATGATTATAAGCTATGAGTGGGTGGAATATGGCCCTAAGAGATGATACTAATCTATATATTGAGAAGATAAATGGTTCCCCTAAGTTAGGTAGTGCTAATGATCTATATATGAATCTATGGTAATTTTTATGAGTGGTTGGAATCTGGACACTGGTGATATGGGAGGCTCATCCAACCCAAATATAAGAAGTTATAATGATGTTTAATGATGTATAGGGAGGAGAAGGTGGTAAAGATAAATCCACATGTTGAACTGTTATTTCTATGAAATTTCAAACTATATATTATATAGTTCATGGGGACATGATCCATGTAGACCCCTCTATGTTGCAGTTAGGGTTTGTGCATTGAGTTAAATATCATACACTATGTGTGAATCCCAACTATTATGTGACCCATAAATGGACATCTTTCCATTTACATATAGTAAAATCCAAGGAGACCATGTGACCCCACACACTATCTGGTGGGCTCATAAATTGTGTAACCCCTTTATCTGAATACTTGGAATGTACATTGATTACATGCTCATGTATCTAGGTGACTCTACACATAGTGGTTTCTGGAGTATACATCATGTACATAAAAACTAAACTATATTTATAAGATAGATAATACTAAGTTCCATCCTACACCATACCCATCATGTGTCATAACAACACATCATATATATAGGAAATTACATGTTGTGTTAGATGGTAAGGCATGGGCTGTACTAGACTTGGGCGAAAATCCATGTACCCCATAAGACACATCATGTACTACTTAAAGTTAATTTTAGAGCCATTGTTCTTCCCAAACCATCTATTTTATGAGCTTTCATGAGTTCCCTCCATCTATATCAGTGTGCGTGTGTTTCTTCCTACTGTTTTTCAGAGTGATTTTACTTTATATACCCCTATGAAGGTTCAATGTGGTGTCTAGTCCCGATAATTAGATATATGATCCCCTCTATGGATTAGAGTGGGTATCCAACCATGATTAATAGGGGTTATAGATTTATTCCAATATTTCTACTAACTTAGGGTTCAGATATAACATAACCTACATATTTAGGTGTTTGAAACCCTACATAGATAGTTAATTTAGTTTGGATCATATGTCCCTAATTAGCCCTGGGTGTTATCCCCAATTTGTGTATCAACATCTATTGTATTCCAATGAGATGTATAATAATTTAGTGAGTATCTCATATGATTCATTTTAGTTCCATCAAGATTTTTAAGGGAAATACCTAATTATTATGTCCTCTCAGAAGAGTTAAATCAGTGTAGAGAGACCAGATGAAGTAATTTATCTCAGAAAAATGTTACCTTTCATCCTCAAATTTAAATCCTAGGTAGTAAATGGGGATGTTTTTTCACCTTGAGACTTGGTTTATATGTTTGATCATATTTGGGTAATCTTTTTTTTCCTAGTATTTTTTATTTAGAGTGACTCCCCCTTAATTCTTTGTGTTTGGTGATTTAGGGGTGTCCTATTGGGTATGTTTGTATAGAAACCCAAATTAGCTCTACCTCTATGTGTCATGTATAATGTAGATTATGGTTCTCTCATTGTATTCTGAGGTGGATTGGGAGTAGGTGGATTATATTTGTTCTAGATAGACCTTATATGGATCTAAGAGTTTCTTTTGGGTAGTTTCTATGTTCTAGACAGTAGGTTGGGTTATATATAGTATTTAGTGGACTTTTATTTAGTCCTTTTTTATTATCTTTTATCTATAAATATGTTTTGATTTGGGATATCTTTTTTGAATGAATTAGGTTTTATTTTTTTATCTTCTTTGAAATATAATGGTATACGGAAATGTGTTTTTTATCTATACTTTAGGAAAAGGCCTACCACGTGTGTGATATTCCTATTCAGCGCTAGTCAGTATCCCCTGTCTAATTAGAGATAGTATTTGGGACTCATTCTAAAAATACCACTATTAAGTATGGACTAAGTGGTTTGGGTCATGAAAAATAGTGGGAATTTCTAATATTTGGAAACTGATTGGAGGGTGTGGGAATAAACCTGCAGATTATTGCAAGTTTCATAAACATTTTGATTTATTTTGTTTATTTCATTCCTATATCATATAACCACCACCACTAACCCCAATTTCCATGATATTTGAATATTGATAACAATAAAAATATTAATAAATAGACATGATCAATTTGTGATTGTAAGGACTCATGGGGATGACACAGGTTATCAACTTGGCTATATTCCAGAGTTCTATAAATTCTATTAGGTTGAGATCATGAAGTACCTTAATAAAATTTGTTATTTTTGATAAGTAATTGAGGTATAATTTATTGTTTTTTATTAGTATATATAGTATATTTCCAAAATATATTTGTTTTATCAATTTATCCAAATCTAATAATGATGATTTTTTAAAATAATCAATCATGTAAATGGTATCAATACATATATGTGTGGGAAGTTAAGAATTAATCAACAAACCATCAGTGTGAATATCATAGAGGTGAGATGTACAAAGCTAAGAAATAAAATAAATATAAAACATATATTTTCTAAGAACATGGTCAAATTTAATATTGGGAATTATTTTTGGGGAAACTTCCATAACAACATCAACTACACTCCTCTAAATAAAAAATATAAAAAAGATACAACTGTGGATATGATTATTTCTCACACCAATAATAATTTATAGATTGAAGTGATATGATTTTTTAGGAATAATGGATACAAATCATTAATGGAAAGATACAGGAAATAAAGGGATAATGTTAATAGAATTTTCATACATTCCTCAAGTGATATCTAGATAAATATCGAAGAAATCACCGATTTAAAAGTAATATGAATTTAATCTAATGATATTTAACATAAATTAAGTGGAGCCCAAGAGAAAAGGATATTAACCACTTCCAATTTGATTTATTGTATTTATAAATTCCCCTCATGATGATAAAGAAGTCCAGGATAAAAATAATGAAGGCGATTACTCTACATTTAACTCCTTTAATTATTATTTAATGAAATATCTAATATATATTTATTTCCATTATTTTGAAAAAATATATTCTATGTAAGGATTATAGGCCCTTTATTTTAGTAAATAAGAAGGAACTATAAGGTAATACGCAGTTTTTTTAGAAAAACTCACTATACAACTAAATGAAGGACATAACGAAGAGTTCTCAATAGCGTTGCTTAATAGGCCTATAACATAATATTTTAATACTGATGGGGAATATTCATATTTAAATTAATATTTTATTAAATTTAGACACATTTAAATATTAATTGAATAACCTTATACTATGAATGTAGAATCAGTATAAATGAAGGTGGACCAAGAGTATTCTAATGAATTTTCCATAGAATAAGATTATAAATTAGAGAACAAAATGGAGGAGAATATGATTTTAACAAGTATATATGAATAAGTTAATATATATTTATAAATAATTAATTAAAAAATTAATCAAATTAAACTAGAAGATATTCCACGTCATATGATAGTCAAGATACACTCAGTGGATAGCATATCATCTCCCACTAAAATACAGAAGTCCTTTTACTTTATCTTATCACCCCCACCTTGGAACCACATTTTCATTGGACATGGGGTGTCAAATAAATACAATATACATGGGGACCTCCTTTGGTGGAAATTGAAGTGGATTGAGGGAAAAAATATGATGTTGTGGTTCTTATAAAAAAATATCCTTATTCATGTTGAGGATCAAACTCAATAACTTTTTATATTTTTTCAATCAAAACAAAACACTCACATGGGGAGATAATCTTATCCTACTTTTCAAATACCTTTATTTTAATTATTTTTTCTAGTCAATAAGAAACTAATTTTGTTTTCAACTTTAGGTACATTTTTAGTACCCTTAGCGTGAAATGATATAAATCCTAATATGATTTATGAATGAGGACTGTGTTGTATATATCCAACCTATATATCGATCTATTATGCTTATCATGTGGTTTATATCATCTAAACATAATTAATAGATAGTAAAAAATTATGTTGGGGGTATAAATTTGATATATTATTTTCATTTCTACCAATTTTTTATTTTATGTGTTTATTTTGTTAGTCTGTGAGTTTAAATAATATTCAAAAAAATTTCAAACATGATACTAATCACATGAACAAAATATAATCTATTATTTAAAACTAGGGTAATTAATTTTAATTGATTTCTTTGTATTATATTGTGATGTTTATTCAATTTAATTTTCATCTGAAACATGGGGAAATCATTCATTATAATCAATTATCACAATCCATGATAATTTTATGCATCATAAAAATTAATATAAAAAACATAATTTAAGATATAATATAATGTTTTATGACTTATCCATGCACATTTTTTGTGTTTGTATATGAAATAAAAATACATAAATAAGATTAAATTATCAAACTAATATTTTACTTCCTTAAACTTATTTTATTCCCTTATTATTATAATTAACATCTTGGGATACCTACTAAGAGGGATGGTTTAGTTTCACATTATCACTAATCATTGAATAAGTTAAAATTACTTAAAACAACTTAATAAATGTGTGTATTCATAATTATTAATAGGTATGTATAGTGAGGGAAATAATAAACATAATTGTATAAGGGAAATATGATGTATAATATTTTCACCTAAGTTTATCAATAATGTGTGTAACTAAATTCAATATTTAAAACTAAATTGGGAGGTATTTTAGAATGTTTTAAGGTTTAAATCATAATTTAACCAATATATATTCAATTATAAATCATTTATTTGTGGATTTAAAATGATATTAAAGTAAATATATATGAAACATTGGATTGTATTTTGTTTCTTGTACATGTATATTCCCTAGAGGGAACAAATATAAGTGTGGATGAGTGTCAAGACTAAGAGTTTATAAATTTCACCGCTATAATGAAATTTTTATATCTCAATATAATTCATCAAATAATATAATTAACAATATTTTTAGCATTTAATAATAAAGTGGTATTCATTTACAATACAACCTAAAATAATTGTTTTAAAATTTTAATTGATATTTTTTGTTGATTTCAAGATCAACCATTAAACCATGTGTTCTTATGATTTTCAAGGAGAATATCATTGAAGGATCTATAGATTGTTTGAAAATAAATTTGTTTATTAGGAAATATATTCATCACCTTAGAATACATCTAAAATTCAATGAAATTTACATTATCACATAATAATCTGTTAGTATACCAAAGTATCTCTATGATAATGCTTAAGGTCGTGTCTCTACTCAAAAATTGTTTCTTCAACATGAATAGGTAACACCACACTCCAATATAGTATTAGTATAAAAACACAATACATCACCAACCCAACATATCCTAAGCCAAAAACATTGGCCACAAACCCTATATTATTTTAATAGTGTTATGAAAATGTATTTTGGGTTAATTATAAATTTCATAGCTAAGTAGTCTAAAGTGAAACTAATGGACTCTAAACCCCCAAATTCAAATCACTTACCCTAACATTTATGCTATATTGGTAATGAATATGTCAACCAAGAAGGAATGATGTCCTCAAAATTTCAACACCTTATCATGCTGAGGGATAGTATTCAGAAAAACCTTTTCAAGATTTGGTGTCATGCAGACAGAGTTAGAAATATCAAGTTCTTCAATGATCTTAAAAGTATACAAAGGGCCAATAGACCTCTATCTCTCATTAAGGATGGAGACACAATTCTTGTTGATAGATTGGGCATTTAAAAATACATTATTTCTTTCAAAATAAATTTTTTCAATGGATCACCATGGAGTGTGGGGATTATGGAAGGCATCATTCCAAAAGTGACTACTGTGGATGATAAAAATTTGATCACCACTACTACTTTGTTTTTTGAGTTCAGGTATGATGTTTGTGCTATTAATGGAGGATATTATCTGGGTCTGGATGGCTTAACCAATCACTTCATTCAATTCTACTGGGATGTCATTCAGAATTATTTTTCAAAAATGTCATGAATTTGTTTGATGGTTTATCTTTATCTCAATGAATCAATGCCTAATTAATTGGATTATTTCAAAAAGTGGAGAATGCAACTGATCATAGTCAATTCAAACAAGTTGCACTTTTCAACACTATCAACAAAAAATACGACCAAAATACTTGCTAATCGGCTTCCTTGTGTCTCGGAAAAAATCATATCATTGAATCAATTTAGCTTTATCAATGGGATAAAAATATAGGACTACCTTTTCACTACTTCATAATGGGTGAATCTCATCAAATTCCACCAGGGGAGGCAGCATTTCTCTTAAGAAGAATATTAGGAAAGATTTTGACATCAAGGAATGGGGATTCATTGGTCAGATTCTTTATGAGGTTGGATTTAACATTAAGTTCATACATTGGATTAAATCTCTTCTTGGTTATTCTCACATCTCTATTATTAATAATGGGTCCCCAAAAGGATGCTTCAAATTCTCCAAGAGGGTTTGTCAGGGGTATCCTCATTCGGGTATCATCTTTTCTATTGTTGAGGACTATCATAGTAGAGTTTCATATATATGGTGAAAAAATGAGATCTTAAGAACATTAGAGAGGATCAAGGTGTTTCAAATCCCTTTCACATATTACTTGATGATAACATCATTATCTTTAATCAGGTGGACATGAGGAACATAAAAAACATCAAGAATGCCTTAATGAATAATAAAAGTGTATCTGGTCAGGAAATTAATTAGAGAAAGTATTATATTTATTTTATAAATAACATCTCATCATCTAGAAAATCATGTATGATCAATGATGTAACACCCTAATATTATTTTAGAGAGATTTTTCTAAATATTTATTTGAATTTATATGTTGTATGCTACCCCATTATTAGCTTGCGCTATAAGAAAAACAATCTTAGCTTGCGGTATATGAAACACTATGCTTGGTTTATGTTACAAAACATTTCATGTTCATTTAATAGAATACATTTTATGAAAGTCTATATTGAAGTGAACAAATAAATATTATTATGTTACCTTATAACCTAGTCGTTATAATGACAGGTATGAACATTATTAACTATCTTCTGAAAAACTATTCACATGTAAATAAGTGAGGTTATATAATAATAAAATCACTCATGATGGATTTTATTAATGAAATATATATTTAATATTTTTAATATAATTTTTAAAATTCCTCTTATATTTTTCTATACATGATATAAGAAAAATTTCAATTTATTGGATAAAAGAAGTATTTTTTAAGAAATGAAGTCTTACCACCTATTAATGGGGTACCCATTTTAAATATACTTTTGACAATTTTATATTTTATATTTTAAAAAATAAACATCTTATTTTTAATAGGGACATAAAACTTTACTTTGGATGAATTTTTGATATTTTTCTGTGAAGTGTTATGTTTTGATGAATAGTAAAAATTTAGTAAATTCAAATTGAAAACAACATTTTTTATAGAAATAATTAAAGTGGATAAAATATATTATTTAATGGATTTAAAGTAAAAATACATTATATTTTTATCAGTTAATATGATTTTGGTTTTTGTCATTAATTTTTCCATGAATTTTGATGTAAAAACATTTTAATCTTTTGCAATGTTTTATCTTTTAAAAACTCATTCTTCATTCTGAAAACAGGATTAATTTTAAATTAATTTCTTGAACATATGTGGTTTGAATTTTTAAAAATGGATTCCATGTTTTGAATCATTAGATCTAAATTTTTTAAATATCATTATTTTATTTTTGGACATTATGAATACTAACTTCAGTAATTTTTATTAATATGGTTAAAAGGTAAATCAGGTAATTAAGGGTAAATATAAAATTTTAAAATTTCCATAAAACTTGTTCTAATATGATTGAATGAGTGAATTTGGACCTAAATCATACAAGGGTAGGAATTATGTCTTGAACTTTTTGATATTGCTAATCATATTCAAGATTCTTGGATTGTTTTGGGAGATTTCAATGCCATTCTTACCCCTTCTGAAAAAATTGGTCCCTCTCATCTCTCCATTTCAACTAGAGAGTTTAAATCTACTATTGATGGCTATAACCTCTTCGAGATCAATATTATTGGTGCAAAATACACCTGGTACAGAAAACATTACAATAAGAACTTTTCTAGTAAACTTGATAGAGCCTCTGTTAACATGAAGGCTCTTGATATTTGGGACAAAATATCTAGTGTTACTCTCCCTAGAATCAATTCTGATCATCATCCTATCCTTGTTAATCTTCTCATGAATGATCTAAAACCTTTCTTTCCCTTAAAATTTAACAATGCTTGGTCTTCAAATCCTGATTGTGTCACTTTTATTTTTAACACTTGGAACTCCATGAAGCATCATAAAGATCCTTTTGCTTGTTTACATAAATTGAAAGTTCTTAAGCAGGCTCTCAAAGGATAGTGTAAACATTCAAACTCCAAAATAGATCTAGAAATCTATTACCTTGAAGATGAACTCAGTCGCTTCCAAACTCAGAACACTAATTCTGATTTTATTTTTGATCCTTAGTTGGAAGCTAATATCTCTTCTAATATTAATTCCTTACTCACTTTTATGGACAATATTCGTAAACAGATGTTTAGAACTAAATGTCTTACAGATGGTGATCGCAATACTAAATTTTATAATTGTCTTCAAAGAATTATAAAGGCTAGTCATCCTCTTTTTATGCTCATTCATAATGACTTGGTCATTAATTCTGAAGAAGCCATTACGGATCATGTTACCTCGTATTTTAATAACATTTTAAATGGTCCAGACAGAAATTTTGATCTTAAACCTGACATCATTCCTTTATTGGTTGATGAAGGAGACAATAAGTCCCTTTTAAGCACTCCTCTCGATCATGAAATTAAAGACACTGTCTTTGGTCTAATCCCAGACAGTGCTCCTGGTCCGGATGGATTCAATAATGGTTTTTTCCAAAATCATTGGGATATAGTACAAAATGATGTTTGTAACCTTGTTAAGTCCTTTTTCACTCATAGATCTCTTCCTCATGGAATCAATGCTCAATTTCTAAAATTAATACCTAAAGTTGAGAATGCTGCTGAGATCCATCAATTCAGACCTATAGCTCTGATTAACACTATCTATAAAATCATCACAAAAATTATTGCAAATAGACTTGCACCTATCTGCAATAGAATTGTCTCTTGGAACCAATTTGGTTTTATCAAAGGCAGATCCATTCAGGACTGCATTTGTCTTGATTCTAAATGTATGAACACTTTAAACAAAAAATTTAGAGGTGGTTTTGTGGCCATCAAACTGGATATTAGAAATTATTTTGACACCATTTATTGAAATTTTATTTACAAAGTTCTTAAAAACTTTGGTTTTAATGATTCCTTCATTGGTAGAATCAAGACTCTCTTTCACTCAGCCCATATCTCTATCCTGATTAATGGTACCCCTAGAGGTTTCTTTAAATGCACTAAAGGTGTCAGGTAGGGTGATCCCCTTTCTTCCATCCTCTTTGTTATTGTTGAAGATTACCTTAGAAGAATCATAAACCACCAGGTTGAACAAAATTTGATTAAACCCATTCAGGTGGCCAGGAACATAAATACCCCCACCCATCTTTTATATGCTGATGATATTATCTTATTCATAAATGGGGATCAAATAAATCTTCATGATCTCAAGCAAACTATATCTCATTATGAGGATGTCTCTGGTCAAGCAATTTCCTGGAAAAAATCTTATATCTATTTAGGCAAGAATTTTCCTGTAAGAAGGAAATCTGGTATTATAAATTACCTGGGTATTAAAGAGGGCCTTTTACCTTTCACTTATTTGGGTGTTCCTCTATTTTGGGGTCGTCCCAAAGCTACCTATTTTTCTAATATCATTTCTCATATCACAAATCAACTAGCTAATTGGAAAGGAAAGTCTCTCTCCATGGCTGGGAGAATCTGTTTGGTTAAATCAGCCATTCTTTCTAAAATGGTCTATTTCCTTATGGTCTATAAATGGCTCGTTGGTATTTTTAGAAAAATTAATACTTATATTAAAAACTTCATTTGGTCTGGAATCATTTTTGAAAAGAATCATGTTACAATTTCTTGTAATTCTTGTTGTAAACCCATTGTTAATGGTGGAATTGGCATTAAAAATTTAAAGCTGTTCAATGATGCTCTTCAGGCCTGCCTTACTTGGCGCATCATTAACTCCACTTCTAAATCTATTGATTTTCTAAAACATAGGTTTTTCTCTAATCTTTCAAAAGTAAATCTTAATTTCATTAACTCTTCCATCTGGCCTTCCATCCGAGATTCTTATCACAAAATCATGCAAAATTCTAGATGGATCGTCAGTGATGATTCTTCTATTAATTTTTGGTGTGGAAAATGGTGTGGTAGCCCTCTGATTTATTTGCTTCCCTTTAGTAATCTCCTGAATATACTAATCAGTATATAAAGAAGGTCTTACAATCTCCTGATTGTGATCTCCCTGATATTATTATGCAAGCTATTGAGAATTATACTTTTTCTTCTATTGGTGATTTCCTTGTTTGGGAACCTTATTCTAATGGAATTCTAGATTCTAAAAGCTATTATAAACATAATTTCTCTGACCATGAATCTAATTTTTCTTGGGTGAATCAATTTAACAAACCTTGGATTAAACCTTCCAGGATTACCCTTATTTGGCGCATTGCGCACAATAGATTACCTATGGAAACTAGTCTACAAACCTTTGGCATTTCCCTTTGTTCTAAATGTCGTCTGTGTAACCAGCATAGGGAAGATTCCAATAATCTATTTCTATCTTGTGCGATGGCCTCTTCACTTTGTAATTACATCTTTGATCTTTTTAATTGAAGAAATCCCATTAATGATTCAATTTATTTGTTTTTAAATAATTGCACTAAACATGACGCCTCTTTGCAAGTCAAAAATCTGTTTCTTACGGCAGTGGCGTAACTCCTGCATGAACTCTGGTATGTTATAAATGACCTCATTCACAATAATCACTCTCTCAATATTAATGCAAGGAAGTCCCTAATTCTTCTTGCGATTCATGAAGCAGGCTCAATTCAAAAGGACTGTTGCAACAACTCAGTTGGTGACTCTATGGTCCTTCATCATCTTCATGTACCTGGAATTTTCCCAAAGCCTAAACGCTCCTTTGAATTGTTCTGGCAATCTCCAATGCCAGGGTGGATCAAAGTGAATGTTGATGGTGCTTCCAAAGGCAACCCTGGTCCTTCCAGTTGTGGTTCTATCATCAGAGACTCAGCTGGTCAATGTTAGGGTTGTTTCTTTGTTGGATGTGGTCACTCTTCATCTCTGGAGGCATAAATGCTCGACGTTATTCATGCTATTGATTTTTCTCTTCAAATTGGTTGGAGAAAGCTATGGATTGAAAGTGATTCAATCACTATCATACATGCCATCTGGAATGGAAACATCCACCTAGCCTGGTCTCTCACTGCTCGTTGGATGAACTGCCTTAATTTGCTCCATGGGATTGATTATATAGCTACTCATGCCTACCGTGAAGCAAATGTTGTTGCTGATGCTCTAGCCAACAAAGGAGTCCATCAAAGCATGACTTGGCTGGAATCTATTCCTTCTGACTTATTTTATCTTTTTGATAGAGATTGTAAAAAAATCCCTTACTTTCACATTTTTTAATCCTTTTTTGCTTATCAATAAATTATGCTTTGGTCTTTGACCAAAGAATTACCTTTAAAAAAAGTTAATAATGTCTTACACTAATTTTAAAAACATAATCATTTTTAAATTAGGTTATACATAATATAAATTCTACAAAAAGTAATAATTTTAAATAAAATATGTTTTTATTTATTATGGTAATTTTTTTTCAATTTTTAGGAAATAAATAATTACATGAAAGGTTTATACATTAATGATGCATAAATTATTTAATTAATGTAAAAAAATAGAATAATTTAATTATAATTATAATAACAATTAAAAGACTAAAAAACTTGAAAAATTATTATTTTTAGAGTATAACATGACCATAATCATACATGGGTATAGTTATTGACCTTTTGGATCTATATACAAAATATTATGACCCTTATATTATTTTTATGTAAAGTTATGTTAATGTTGTCACATTCATGTTTTAATTAATATATCATTTCTAATGTTGGATTATACAGAATATATATGCGACTATATGTATTACTATGAAATATATATTATTTTTCTTTATCATAGTGATTTATTTTATGTTTTTATTCAATATATATGTATATTAAATAATTACACAAAACTAATGGAGTAATTATTTTATTAATGAAAATATCAAATTAATGTCATTAAAAATATAAAAATAAATACAATTTTTTATAATTAATATATCCAATGAATTTTTTAGATTCCCTTGATAGAATATGTATATAAAAAAATATTTTGTTTTAAGATAACAAATTTTCTTGATTTTTTTTAAAATCCAAAAAATAAATAGTTTCAAAATTAACACTATTCTTATTTTGTCAAAATAATGATTCATTAAATTATTTCAAAATTGTAAAACATTTATAAAAATAATTAATAATTATTATATGGTCTCAAATATTCTAAATTATTTATTTAAGATTTAATTGACATCATAAAAGTAAAAATTTCACCCTTTTAATATTGAAATATTTGTTACCCTAGTTTAAATGAAATAGAATAACTAACTGATAAATTAAAATTATATGGCTTAAAAGGATATAAAAACTTTAATAAATTTTATTGGTTTAGGATATTACTTACTTATCTCATCCAATATTCTATTTTATTAAAATTTGGAGGTTTTTTATCTGGTTTGATTTTATTATAAATTAAAATATTTGGTGATTTCAAATGTGAACCTCACCTCAATTATAAAAGGAAACATCCACCATCACATATTCAAATCACATTGAGCCTTCATGATCGGCCATCCCATATCCATTTCCCATCTCAAAATCCTAGATTAAAATATTTATGTTCTTTTATTATCAAAATAAAAACTCTAGTACCATTAAGAAGATATCTAAAGGGAGATCGTTGAAGAATAGGTTATGTCCTTTACCAACTCTCTCACAATCATTTCCAATTTTACTTCCTATTCCTTTTTTTTCATTATATATTAACAAATAAAATATAACATATATATTGAGATGTTATTATGGTTATTGAAAAACCATATTTGACCTTCTATCCATCCTATGAGAGAAGAAATCACAACGGGTACGTACGTACAACTTACTGTCTCCACGTCTTGGTGTAATCTATTTTCACCACCAAATTACATGGATGGGTATAATTATGGAAATAATAACTATATATGATTATTAAAACATGATTTTAGACATGTAAAAACATATATACCATCCAGTTCCATACCATTTCATAATTAAAGGAATGATATCATTGCTCATGCGTACATACAGCCTACCGTCTCCACGGTGTGATGCAATTCATTCTACATGATATCCAATAAAAAATGAATATATAAATTAATAGAATAAATTAATATGGTATATATATCATGATAATATCATTTTAAATGATATAAATATAACCTAAGAATGAGAACAATAACTTATTATACCAAACATGCATAAGAACATAGAGCAGTTAATATCCGAATAACGAGTAAAAATGAAATGTTATTAACAAATGAATGATAATATTATGATATATGATATCAAAAAAATTACTATAATTCTATAATATTTCAATTACATTATTTAAATCACTATACATGAGACTTAGATACATACCAAAGAAATCAGACCTAAAGTAATGGATAATTTCGCAATCCCTTTTTTATCTGAGATTATTTATACATAAGTATTTTATGGGTTATATATATCATTCATGTCAATGTTTTATACATTTTTAGAAAAAAATTCCCTTATGGTGTCTCCTCAGAATGTGTTGGGTGTGGTTCTATTTTTTGTCAATGTTAGATGACCGCAATTGATTATGGTTGGTGTTTGTCGAAGATAGGTTTTAAGGGGGCGCAGTTTCCACGTGTTTCCCCAATTTTAGGGCCTCAAAATTGGGTGTTTAATGTTGGAAAAGAAATGATTTATTTATAGGGGGGAGTAGAATTAAGAACTTTAAAGAAAGGTGGAAAATTATGAGAACCACATACCATAATTCAAGGACCACGTACCATGTTCCGAGAAAAGTACGCAGAGCAGCGGGAAAGGTATGTCAGAGTGGTTCACGTAAATAAAAATGGTTAACATCAGAGAGGTGGTGCGGTATGTAGATGAGATGGAATCACCAGAAGAAATAGACCACGTAGGAGAAAAGGTGGTACACAGAGCGTGTAGGAAGACGGTTCACAGATGGCTTGTAGTTCGTAGTGGCAGAAGGATCAGTAAGCGGTGAGGCTGGATTGAAGATTTTGTAAATATAGATTTAGAGGATTAATTAAATATATTTGAATATATAAGAATTTCTAACCCCACCAATTAATGTGGAGATTTAACATCATTAGAACGTACATTTTGCTTCGGGATTACAGTAATGTTTGAAAGTGGTTCACTTTGAATGTGTTTGTAGGGATTCTTAACCCACAATGGGAGTCTATTACGTGGAAGGAGTTGACTCGGTGTGAGGAGGAGGAATATCTGGTATGTGAGAGGGAGAGTTACATAAGTGATACACTGAGGGAGAGATCTAGTAAGTAGAACTGAAGAATGTCCGTAAATATAGAATAGTTCACGGATGAAGGGTGTTTCGTAGAAGGGGTTTGTGAAATCGGTACGTAGAGGTGGTACACGATTGTGAAGGAAGAAATAGTTGGAAGACGAATGGCGGTTTGCGGCAGCAATGGTGGTATGAAAAGTAGCTGTCCCATGTCCCAAACCTGGTACTCAGTACGTTGGAGAGGAAAATGGGTTGTGATTTGCACAAGGAACCTTGTGTGAGATTCAGATCAGTTTGCGAAAGTATTTTCCGGTACCCAGCAGTACCTGGGAAGGTGGACTTCATCTATGGGTGAAAACAAAACTTCAACAGATCATTTACCTATAGTTAAGGATGTATGATTTCATACAAATGAAGGGACCTACATGTCCATAAACTGTGTTTGACTTACACATCCATAAACTATTAGTGGATTCCTTTCCAAGAGAAGTGATCAAAATAAAAGGAAGACTGATACCTTTTCCACTAGATGTGAGCTAGAGAAAGAGGCATAGGGAGTGACCCTTGGGAATGCAGTCAGAAGACCCTAAGTATTATAAATATAGTGAGACTTGGTCTAGAATATCTATCCAAAACATTTTACTCATTATTGGCTGTGAGACTTAGTGAATTTGATAGATCCGAATATTGTCGTTGTATGTTCCTTTGACATAGCCCAATGAGGGTGAACCAAGTAAAAAATCATTGTGTCCTATGCATTATTTCATATCATCTCATATATTGCAATGGGTGGAAGAGAGAATTAATTTTTTTCTAATTAAGAAACATGATTTGAATGAGAGAAAATTTTAATCTATCATACCCTGATTCACCCCCCCTCTCAGGGTATTCGACCTAGTGGACCAATCAATTGGTATCAAAGGGAATGTTGAAAGTTAGTAGTTCTATCTCAATAAGAAGGAATAGAGGTGGTTATTAATAAAATAATTATAATCTTTGACAGAAATAATTTTCAACTATGGAATAATTGAATGCCGCACTACTTTCGCTTAGTAGGGATGGATGTCTCCACAACGGCTATGCATGGAATATCAGCTGACATTAATAGTGATGCTTTATCAGATACTGAATGAAAAAAATTTGGATGCTGATTCTATAGTATCAATTATTTAGGGGGATCCCTATCAAATGAAATTTATACGAATTTGATGTCCTCTAAAACATCACACGCAATGTGGGAAAAATTGTTTAATGTTTATGAGGGAGACACAAAAGTCTGAGAAAAAAGGATGCAGGTTATATAGAACTAGTAGGGGATCTCATAATGAATTCCAATGAGTCTATTTATGCATTATTCAATGGGATAAATATGATTGTGGAATATTTTCAGGGTCTTGGAAAAATTATTGAAGATACTATGATTGTGAAACGTATCTTGGGGAAACATCCACCATGGTTCAATCCAAAAGTTTCAGTGTTGGAATACAAAGACCTAAAAGAGATGACACTAGATAACCTACACAGTACCCTTGTAGTTTATGAAATGAGAAATGATGATAATGATGTAGTGGAAAAGGGGAAGTCTAAGGAAGTGGAATTTAAGGCCATGAAGAATATCTCCATTGAATATAGTTCTGAGGCGGACAATATGGATGTTTTCATCTCATTTCTCTCCTCCAATCATCAAAGGGGGAATGAAAGTTTCAAAGGTAAACTCCCATTGGCTTGCTTCCGATGTGGAAAGATATTTCATTTTTCAGTAATGTTTCCTAAGAAGTTTGATGATGAAAATGAAGAAAATAATTAAATTACCCAAAAGAAGTATTCATCAAATGAGAAAGGGAGGAGAAGTACTAGGAGAAATTTCTTCAAAAAGAAGAATTTTATATTAAAAGAGGATGAAAGATCGGAAGAATCTATGGAAGAAGAGCTGGATGAATACAAGTATTATAAAATAGATTCTTTGGTGGGAGTTGTCAAAAATTCATTTACAAGAGAGGAAAGTGAAAATGAAGAAGGATAAATTGAAGGAATAATTGATATTCAAGTTGAATTAGAAGCGTCCCTTGAGGAGATAGATATTCTGAAAGACAAAATGAAAAAATATTAAAAGTAGTTCGTGATGCCAAACACTTTATGCAGCAATAAGAAGAAGATAATTCTGAGCTGAATGAAAAAATTGAAAAGTTGAGGTCTTCAATGCCAGAATGCATAGAAAAGGTGGTTAAGTACAAAATCAAAACTAAAGAACAAATAATAGAAATTGATAGTTTTACTGAAACTATAAAATATCAAATCATACATATCTAACAACTAGAAGAGGAAGTCATCAATCTGCAATGAAAAATTTAAAATTAGGAGAAACATCCAACTCTCAGTTCGACATTAGAAAAGAAGATCATACGGGAAACAGATAATATGAGATTTGAGAAGATTGGACCATCAGAATAGAAGCAACAATTAATTATGAATAATAAGGCTGTTATAGGTCTTAATATAAAACAAAAATCTGTTATGGTTCAAGTCAGGCCACAAGCACCCACTCCAAGATCAAATATTGATTTGGGTATGAAGAAGAATCAAAAGATTCCGAGAAACCAAGGCACAACTAGTGGTAAATTATTTCCACATAAGAATGCACCACACAAAATATGGTATTTTTGTGGTAAGATGGGACATTCTAAAATTGTGTGTTCCATAGAAAATAGGTACTAAAGATAAAAAGATCAACAAAGGTGGTCGTATAGACCTCAGAATTCTAGGTAATAATTTTATGGTCATTGTTTTATGTGTAAATTACTTGGGTATATGGAAATATATTACACATCCAAAACATAGAGTAATGTACCAAGGTAGACTGAATTTGTTTATAAAAAGTATCCAAATGTATCTTCAAGAGAGATGAATATTTAAAATCGATTTTCAGCTCTGTAGGATGAAGCTGGTCCATAATATACTAAGGAAGATTAAAATTATAATTCCATGATGAGTATGAAGTTAAAGACTAGGGTCAAAACGAAAAGGGACGGGCAGGACGTGGTTATAGAATTTTTTTTCAATGCATCAGATCAAATGAGGCTATGGATAATTGATAGTGGATGCACTTCTCATTTGATGGGAAATAAGGATCTAGTGACGAGAATCAGGTACGATAAAGAAGGTATTGTAAGATTCAGTAATGATTAGGTCCAGGAAATTATTGGTTCTAGAAAAGAAATGTTTGGAGGAAAAGACATGAGACGAGTATATTTCTTGGTTGTTGAGGCACTTAGTCACAACTTACTTAATTTTAGTCAATTATGTGGTTCATGGGAAGCAATAAGTTTTTCCAAGAAATTATGTATCATCAAGGTAAAATATGGTGTTGTTGTGTAGAAAAGACTGCGTATCGAAGGGAATCTCTACCTCGTGATTAGAGAATAATATATGTGCTTTCTATCCAAGGATGAAGAAAAAATATTATAGAATAAGTGTCTTGGCCACATAAGCCAAGGATCCTTGGAAGATCTGGTGAAATACGATGTAGCTCAAAATGTCCCTAGATTATCACATGATAGTACTCATACCTGTGATTCCTGCCAGTAGAGTAAGATAATTTGGAATACATATAAGCAAAAGGAGCACAAGTTAACAATATTTCTTGAGTTGGTACATATTAATGTGTGTGGGCCAATTTCGATGAGGGCTATTGATTGGAGGATATATTATGTTCTTTTCATTTATGACCATAGCAGAATGGAATATGTATTTATAATCACTCACAAATTTGAGGTGTTCAGTTGCATTATAGGTTATTGAAGGGAATGTGAAAAGATGTTTGGTCAGAAAATCAAGAATATTTGAAAAGAAAATTGAAAATAGTTCACAAATGTAAAAGTGGAGGATTATCTTGAGAAACATGGGATATGAAATCAAGTTTCAGCAATAAGAACTACACATTAGAATGATGTAGTTGAGAGGAGAATTCAGATTGTCAACAATATGGTAAGAAAAATACTCATTGAGAAAGTCCTTCCAGATAAATTCTGGTAAGAAGCAATGATGGAAAGAGTATACACTTAAAATATAGATTTATATTGTCCAAAAGAGGGGAAGACTCCATATGAGTTATGGTATGGGAAAAATCCATCATTGAAGTACATTCGAATATTCATAAGTAAATGATTCAATATCAATAGGGAGAAACATTGAAAATTTCAATCTCGTGGGGATAAAGGGATATTCTTGGGCTACTCAAAAAAAAATAAAGCATATAAATTCTTCAATAAGAGGCTGGGAAAGATAGTTGAAAGTCATGATGTGACTATAGTGGAGAATGAATAGAATCCTCAGAAAATATGTGATCAGACTCAGGAGGATAATGATGAAGGGATGAGAAAATCAGAAGATGGTCCATCCCCTGAGTTTGATTTAGAAGAAGACTCAGATGTTGAGAATAAATCAGTTTCTTCCTAGTGACTAACAAGAAGAGATGAAATTGATAGGTTGAACATAATTGGTGATCAGACAACACCAGTGCAGACAAAAAGGATGATATCTCTACAATAAGCATCGTACTTATCACAAGTGAAACCTAAAATATTTTATGAAGTATCTATAGATGAGAATTATGTTCAGGAAATGAATGAAGAGCTTGAAAAAATTGAGAAGAATCAGACATGGGAAATTGTTTCAAGACCATTAGATAAGAACGATACTAGGTCAAAGTGGGTTTTTCACAAAAAAATGAATGAAGATGGTATTTTCATTCAAAAAAAAGCACGAATAGTGTGAAAAGGGTACTCTTAGATAGAGGGTATAGATGTTGATGAGACATTTTCACCTATTTCAAGGTGTGAGACAATCATATTATTCTTGGCCATAGCAGTGCAAAGAAAGTTTATGGTTTTTCAGATTGATTTCAAGTAAGAATTTATGAATGTAGTCCTAGAAGAATAAGTCTACATTGAACAACCAAATGGTTTTCTCATTCATGAAGATGAAATCAAAATTTTTAGGCTGAAAAGGAATTTATATGGATTAATGCAAGCACTAAGAGCAAGATATTCCATGGTTGATTAGTTTCTAAAGAAACTTGGTTTCTAGCATGATAGAGTTGATTATAATCTATATATCAATAACAAAAATAGTCAAAGGATGATGATATTGGTTTATGTCAATGAAATAATGTTTGGTAGATCAGATGAAGAAAAATAACTATGGGTTTCTGAATTCATGAAAAAAAGAGTTTGAAATGTCGATGATTGGTGAGTTGAAATTTTTTCTTGGCTTACAGGTGGTGCAAGGAAGGAATGGAACTTTTATTTCTCAATCTAAATATGCCAAGGAGGTTTTGATATGATTTGGAAAGTATAATTCTAGAAATATGAAGACTCCGGTTGCTACCCGAATGAAACTATCATGGGATTATAAAGGTAAGACAGTGAATACCTCAGAATATAGGAAAATCATTGGAAGTATGTTGTACCTGACATCAACAAGGCCTAATATTGTGTTAGCCACATGTCAAGAAGCAAGGTATCAAAGTAAACCCAAAGAGATCCACAAGATTGTAGTAAAAAAATTAGTAAGTATATCAAGGGGATAGTGGATCTTGTCCTAATGTATAATGAAAAATAACATCTAGATTTATTGGGATATAAAATTGTGTATTGGGCCAGTTCAGCAGATGATGGTAAATCAACATCAACATGTGCCTTTTATAGTGGAAGGTTTTGTATTTCTTCATTAAGCAAGAAACAAGATTGCATTTCATTGAGCACTGCAGAAGTTGAATACATTGCAGCTACTAAAGCTTACACGCAACTATTGTGGATGAATCAGTAGCTTAAAGATATGGGAATTAAAGTGAAATATCCGATCGAAATTCATTATGATAATTCAAGTGGTCTAAAGATTAGAAAAATCTAGTCCATCACTCAAGGACAACGAACATTGGAATAAAATATCATTTAATCATGAAAAAGGTGGAGCGAGGGATTGTGATGTTGGTGTATGTGCCTAAAGAACAAAAAGTTGAAGATATTCTTACAAAGGCCCTACCCAAGGAAAAATTTTAAAGGCGTCTACTGACTCTGGGAATCTATTCGACTTCCCGCACTTGAAAAAGTGTGGATTTGGATCCCCCTATCCCCAAGGTGTGAAGTTTCTTTCCTTAATGTGCTGGTATGTGTTCTTTACCCTCTTGTAGACAATCATGAAGTGACCTTCAGGTTCATTGACAAAGGGGGATAAAGTGTTACTACTCTAGGGGGAGAAAAGACACGAGGAGAAGCTGTTAAGTGGAGTAGCGAGGTAGGTGGAGTTGAAGTTGAGTTGAAGCTAGTGAAGGATCTACAACCTAGGGGGATCATTAAATATATTATAATTCTATAAGTGATCGATCAATGATTAGATATCACGACAGATGAGGTTTATGATGAAAGAAGTTAATTGGTATCTGTGTATCAGTATGGTATCAGTAGTTGGTGACTTACAATGAAGTGGTTCATTAATGAACTTTTCATTATACATTTTTTCTCATCCTGGGTATGGCTCTTGTGGGCTTAGATTATGTGTTGATTGAATCCTTGATCGCTATCTTAATCACTTGAAGCGAATTATGGTTGAAGTTGGAAGGAGTTTTAATGAGGTATCAAAATGAATATAATTGTTATGAAGAGTTGTCAACAGACCCAAAGGGGGATAATTTTGGGAAAAAATCCCATAAGGTGTCTCCTCAGAATGTTTTGGTTGTGGTTGTGTTTGTTTACAAATCCAGATGACCGCAAGTGAGTAATGTTGGTGTTTTTCAAAAACAGAATTTTAAGGTGGCATAGTTTCTTTGTATTTTCCAAATTTTAGGGCCTCAAAATCGAGAGTTTAATGTTGGAAAAGGAAGGATATATTTATAGGAATAAGTGGCATAAAGAATTTTTAAGAAAGGTGGAAAAGGATGAGAACCGCGTACCATAATGTATGGACTGCGTACCTTGTTATGGGAAAGGTATTGGAAGCAGTGGGAATGGTTCACTGGAGTGGTTCACGTAACAAAAAACGGTTCATGGTAGAGTAGTGGTGTGGTATGCAGATGGCTTGGCATCAGTGGAGAAAATTTACCGCATAGGAGCAAAGAAGGTACACAGAGCGCATAGGAAGTCGGTTTGCATATGGCTTGCAGTTCACGGTGGCAGAAGGGTCGGTAAGCGGTGAGGCTAGATTGAAGATTTAGTAAATCTTGATTTGGAAGATTAATCGGATATCTTATACTATATAAGAATCACTAACCCCATCGATTAATATGGATATTGAAAATCATTAGAAAGTATAGGTTTCTACTATATTTTAGAAAAATCAGAAAGTGGTTCGCAATGGAGGTGTTTGCAGGGATTCGTAACCTGCAAATGAAGTCTATTAGGCGGAAGGAGTTTCCTTGGTACACAGAGGAAGAATCTCTGGTACGTGATATAGAGAGTTATGCAAGTGATACGCAGAGGGAGAGTGTAAAGACCCAGAAATTTCAAGGAATTTTTTTTCTTAATTTCGTTTGAATTTTGAGAGTATGCAGTTTCTGACGACACTTGATTCTGAGGCCTGGTGTTCCTGGAATCAATTTCTAAAGTTTAACTCAGGTACGTTCAGTAAACGAACGAACGAGTTTTTTAATCTTTTTAACCAGTGCTCGGAATTGAAATATGAGGGCACCGTTGAACTCGCAGCACGAGTTTTCGCTTAAGAAGACTTTCACCTCGATGGAAAATGATCGGGTATGAAAGTTAGTTTTTGGGGTTTTATGTGGGTTAATAAAATAAAATAAGTGAGTAATTTATTTTTGTTAAACACATGTCGTGCGGATAAAGTGGTTTGAAGCTCCACTAGGGAGATGGTGGTGGGACCACCACACCCTAACCCCCCATGAGAGGATATGGTGGCCCACCGAGATCCAACCTCCCATGTGAGGTTGTTTGTGGTGGAAACCACACGAGGCCTCCCATTAATGGGAGGGGAATCATAACTCCTTGACTCCCCTGCATTTATGAGGGAGAAACTCTAGGATTAAATCCCCCTCTTAATTGAAGAGGATGAAACCTCCCTTTTTAATGAGGGGACCACTCAATCATTAACTACCCCCTTACTTTTTGTGGTTAATTAATGGTGGGGCCCACCAGGAAATATCCTCCCATTGGAGGATATTCTTCTATGGGGACCACCCGGGCCAATAATCCTTTTTTTGACTTCCTCCCCATTTTAATGCGCCACCGCAGCAGATTAATTGGGTGGATCCCTATGTCATAAATCATCCATTGATGACTTGCATGCCAACGATGAACCCTCCCACTCCTATATAAAGGAAGATAGGGGAAGGTGTTCTGTACGGATTCTTCAAGCGACGGAACGCTAGCAGCGAAGCACGATGCCCAGCATTTGGAGAGTTTTCCTCTTCCTCAAATGAAGAATGAAGAATGAAGAACGCCGACGCCACCCTCGGATTCTTCCTTCACAACTTTGACAGACTGACGCCTCTCTTCCGCGATGGTCATCTTCCATGACTCACCATCGTTTAACACCATTTTAATCGAGGTAGGGGTTTAATTTGAGCATGTTTATATTTCCATGATTATTCCATTCAAAAACAATGAACGCGGATCAATTCATTATCAAGTTGATCCGTGAATGATTTTATTTGCGGGATGGGAATAATTGTTTGTGGGGGAATTTTTGGAAATTATGTTCAATTTTAATTGATTAAATTGTACCTCGTTTCTCTTTGAACATCATTATTGTCCGACCTATTGCTACCGACTAACGCGGAGGGTGCGGGCCGAACAAACACACCCCAACGACCCTCTGCAGATTATTTCTCTATTTGTGGATTGATGGGAGACGATTATTGGGACCAAAATGGAATTTGGAACCCATCGTAGTGAATAATGGGTCCCGAGAGAGCTATAGGAAAAAGAAGTGGGCAAATCAGACCACTGGAGCACGTCCGGTGGTCCGCGGAAGCCGCTGCCGTCGCGCCCCGCCGACACGACAGCACCGGTGTCCGACGGCAGCGGCGCGCCGCCGAGGGAAGATGCCGCGAAAATAGCTGTGGCAGCAGTGCATTGGATCCCACGGTCGCACGGGATGCAGAAAGCGGGGCGGCACCGATATCAATTAGCGGGGGGTCGCGCCCCCCGCTAGGCGCAACACGCTCGGCCGACTGGCCGAGCCAGCCTCCCCCAGTCGGGTCGGGCCGCACCGGCTGGGCCGGGCTGCGCCATCTGAACCGGGCAGCGCCCTACCTGACCAGACCCGGACCCAGGTCGGGTCGACCCAGTTCAGGCTAACCCAGGGGGTGCTGGGCCAGGTCAGAACAGGCTGAGACCCCCTATTTTCAGACCGTTTTCGGTTAAACAGACATATCATGAGCTACAGACCTTCTATCGACGCACTGTCAGTTGCGTAGAATTTCTTGTATCGAGACGGTCATTTAGGCATATTACACCCAAGGTTTTGGCAAAGTTTGGGTATGGCTGGGTTGGTTCGAACTCGAAACCAACCTAGCCCTCGGAGCAGAAATGCTTATAACTTGAGCTTCGGACGTCCGATTGACGTGTCGTTGACTTTTTTGGATTTCTATTGATAAGACAGTTCTTTTGGAATACTTTACCTAAGGTTTGGATGCATTTGGAGTATGTCCGGGTTGGATTGTACCTGAAATCCAACCGGGCCCCTAGAAAGGAAATGCTAATAACTCATAGACCGTGCATCTGATTGACGCGCCGTCTGTTGAGTTGTGACCCCTATGATGAGGCGGTCCTTTGAGATTCTTCCACATGAGATTACGTGACTCTTGGAAGTATCAACTAGTATCTCATGGAGCGGATCCTCCCGGAGACGAGCATACGGAGTATGGTGACCTTGTAGCAGGCTGAGACCTGATGACTGCTTGTCTGATTCGATTCAGAGTGACTTGTATAGCCTAGTGGGGAGAACTACATTATGAGGTGGAAGGCCCATAGCATAGGAGCACTACTTTTTGAGGTGAAAAAACTGCGGTACTCGACAGGAGGAGTACCTCTGTAGGCTATGAGGGGGATCACTACTTTGTGAGGTGGTAGACCCATGGCGGAGGAGCACTACTTTGAGAGGTGGTAGACCCGCGGTACTCGACAGGAGGAGTACCTAAGTAGTCTAAGGTTAATGAGTGACACCTTGAAGTTGTGGTAGGACTACTGCGCTCGATAGAGGAGGAGTTCTCTAGTAGCTGTCTTTTCATCATCGTGAATAAAATCCTGGTTTGAGCTGAGTCAATGACCTTTGTGTTTTCCTCATGATTGAGATGGGTTACATGATGACTTAGGTATATGTATGGAAATATACCTAAGTAAAGGTTATATGTTGAGATCCTTCTTTGTGGTTTATCCTTGTTGATTTTAGTGAGGTCTTGAGGGTCTGAGGGTCCCTACTGAGTATTGTTATACTCACCCCTGAAAGGGATATGCCCGCACTTCGTTGTGTTGGATGCAGACGACGGACAACACTGATGGTGGTTGAGGCTTGTAGATCTAGACGGTACCCGGAGGTGGACATCATGACGAGACAGTACCCGGAGGTGGACTCCGCGACGAGACGGTACCCGGAGGTGACAGAAGGACGTGGAGAGCTAAGGTGTCCATCTGTACCTACCCTTCAGGTGGGAATTATTGAGGATGATCCAGGAGCAGCTTGACATCTTCCTTCTATTTTGTCTTTTCCTTGTACTTTACTGTTGGGATTGTATTTCCAGCCCCTTTGTACTTTCAGCACACTTGTTACTGCTTTACTTAGTATTTTTCTTCTGCTTGTTCTCTATGTATGTGTGTGTTTATGTTTCATAAAGGAAATTCCTTCCCTTCTTATCAGGATTTACGCCTTTGGTGCTAGTCGCCAGCCCCTGGCCTATTGAAGGCAGACTTGGGTTAGTCACAACACGGGCCCCGAGGATGGGTCGTGAAAAATTTGTATCAGAGGAGTCTGTTCTACCGCAGAACTTAGGACTCTGATATTTTCTTTCTGTGAAGAAATAGTGTTAAGGGTACTAAGTGTGGTTTTCAGTTCATGGAGTCCAGTGTTGGTGTGGGCAGTCGACGTATGCATACACCATGACCCTGATGTTTGATTTCCAACTCAGTGCACGAAAACACTATTTGCGTGTGTGTTTTCAAACGTTTATTTTAAGTCAACTCAAACCAGGTCAACTCACCAGGTATAGTATTTTGACCGTGTCGGATCTATTTCATTCAGGATGCCTCCCCGCAGATGACTAGCTAGATCCCCGAGAGTTGTACGTACTGACAGGCCGCTGAGCGACGAGGCTTCAGTATAGGGCCCTCATCCAGTTGAGGCACCATCGGAGGCACCAGAGGTACTACCAACTGTTGGGACACCGATGCCACCAGCCCCAGTAGCAGGAGATGCACGCCGCTTGAGCGCGCTCCCCGAGTTCCAGCGTTAGAGGCCACCTTGGTTTCAGGGAGAGACGGATCCACAGGCGGCTGAGGATTGGCTGGAGGCTGTGGTGAGAGTCTTCAGGTTAGTATGTACACTAGCAGACTTCATGGTGATCCTTGATGCCAGCCTCCTTCAGGCAGTAGTAGGCAGATGGTGGAGCCTGATGCTCCAGATGCATGACGAGGCTTCACTTCTATGGGAAGACTTCGAAAGCCTGTTCTGGGCGATGTTTCTACCAGCCACCCTTCGAGAAGTGCATATACAGGAGTTACTGCATCTTTAGCAGGGTAGCATGAGGTAATGCAGTACTCAGCGAGGTTCACATACCTCTCGCTCTACTCTACTGATATGGTATGAGACCCATTCTTCATGGAATGGACCTTCGAGCAGGGGCTCAGGCGAGAGATTAGAGCTTCGGTGGTTTCTCACAGCATCTCGACGCAGACGGGGGTGTTGGAGCGAGTCCTCTTAGTAGAGAGTTTCCTTGCTGAGAAGCCTCCAGCAGCGGGACCCACTACTAGTCAGCATGCAGTGGAGTCTTCTGTAGCTGGAAGTAGATAGATGACGTAGAGGTCCAAGAGGGCCAGACCTGAAGGTGGTCGACCGCACGACTCGGGATCGGTAGTGTGAGGTACCAAGGGTAGTGACAGTGCCAGACCTGGCATGTTGTGTTAGTCATGTGGTGAATAGGGTCACATGGCACGTGACTGTCCGATCCGCCGTACAGACGATCAGCATATAGATAAAGAACCTCCCAGGCAGAGGCAGAGGTTCGATCGAGGCAGACCGCAAGGAGTAGGAGACCGATGCAAGGGAGAAGGTCATGCATTTGGAGGTGGACGATGCTTCGAGGTGTTTCCACCACCACCACCAGGAGGTCCACCCCGACCGCAGGGAACATGTGGACATGGGAGATCACAGATTCAGGCAGCTGAATCATATGACTATGGAGCTCTCGAAGAAGGTGGACAAGAGAGGGACTAGTTCCAGGCATGGAGGCCTTTGTTCTTAGTGCTTCTAGTTTCCGTGTTGTCATTGTTGTGTTTTATTTGTGTCTTTGTACTTCGAGCTGCAGTAATAAAAGACAATTTTCTTTGTGATTCTTTCTTTCCTATCCTTTTTTTATGGTTGATACTAAGATATTCCGGTTAAAACTATTGACTTGACCCTCACTTTTGAGATTCATACTGGAGGAGACCCAGTAACAATGCACTGATGCCGACAGTGTGACTCAACCCTTGGAGGTGAGAGTAACAGTGGGATCTCTTAGTAGTAGCGTTGAGGCCTTATAACTTCATCCATGACATGGATTGTACTGTTCGTGTCACGATTGACTGTATTAGGAAAAGAACGTGGTTCATCCAGTGGATGAGACCATATTTATCTTTTCGGTAGAGTAGAAATCTTAGAATCTCTTTGGTAGAACATAGATGAAGATGGGTGGAGATGAGTTCTTACTTTTGGCTAGTCTCACCCATTGTTCGTTAAGCGAACGGTTTACAGTTCTCTCCAACTCAATAGTCCAAGGTGTATCTTCTCTCAGATGGAAATGAACCTGAGATAGCGGTGATGGATTTATTTCCTCCAGGACTATGACTTTAGGATAGTTTACACTCCTGGGGAGGGGAATGTTGTAGCAGATGCTCTTAGTAGGAGATCGGGCATTCAGCTGTTAGGAGTGGCGAGATAGCAGCTGGCCACGTTTCACATATCCTTTGTGGATAGTGATGGAGTCATCACATGTAGAACCATAGATGATTCAGGATAGGATGGAGAAGGTGTATATCATCCAGGAGAAGATGAAGACTGTACAGAGCAGATAGAAGTCTTGTGCTGATAGGAGACGAGACCAATGGAGTTCGAGGGTGATGACCACCTCTTCTTACAGTTCTCACCTCGACAGGGTCTATGGAGATTTGGACAAGGTGGAAAGTTATCTACACGTTTCATCAGGCCTTCCAAGGTCCCCAACATAGTAGGCAAGGTTGATTACTACCTGGCCTTTCCACCTCAGATGCACCAGGTGCACGACGACATCCACATATCTCAGCTGAGGAGATATGTGCACGACCTATCTATAATCATCGACCACGGGGATCTGGACATCGATGATGGGGCGACCTTCACGGGGTTCTAGTAGAGGTTGAGGATCGATAGGAGAGGGTCCTATGAAGACAGTCGATTCCTCTTGTGCGCTTTTTTTGGGATCACGGGATCCTCCAGGAGAGCACATGGGAGTGGGAGGCTCCGATGCGTGCTCGGTACCTTCTTTAGTTTCCGTAGTTTGTGTTATAGCTTTACGGGGATGTAAATCCCTGAGGTAGGAGTAATGTAAAGACTTGGAAATTTCAAGGAAATTTTTTTCTTCATTTCATTGGAATTTTTTGAGTACGCAGTTTCTGACGGCACTTGATTCCGAGGCCCGGTGTGCCCGGAATCAATTTCTAAAGATTAGCTCGGGTACATTCAGTAAACGAACAAACAGGTTTTTCTATCTTTTGAACCGGTGATTGAAATTGAAATCCAAGGGCACCGTTGAACTCACAGCACGAGTTTTCACTTAAGAAGACTTTCTACTTGACGGTAGATGATCAGGTATGAAAGTTAGTTTTTGGGGTTTTACGTGGGTTAATAAAATAAAATAAGTGAACAATTTATTTTATTTTGTTAAACACATGCTATGCGGATAATGTGGTTAGAAGATCCAGTTGGGAGTTGGTGGTGGGATCGCCACACCCTAACCCACCATGAGAGGTTATGGTGGTGGGGCCCACCGAGATCCAACCTCCCATGTGAGGTTGTTTGTGGTGGAAACCACACGAGGCCTCCCATTAATGGGAGGAGAATCATAACTCCTTGACTCCCCCACATTTATGAGGGAGAACCTCTAGGTTTAAATCCCCCTCTTAATTGAGGAGGGTGAAACCTCCCTTTTTTTGAGGGGACCACCCAAGAATTAACCACCCCCATTTACTTTTTGTTGTTAATTAATGGTGGGGCCCGCCAAGAAATATCCTCCCTTGGGAGGATATTCTTCTATGGGGACCACCCGAGCCAATAACCCTTTTTTTGGACTTCCTCCCCATTTTAATGCGCCACCGCAGTGCATTAATTGGGTGGAGCCCTCTGTCATAAATCCTCCAATTATGACTTGCGTGCCAACGACGAAGCCTCCCACTCCTATATAAAGGAGGCTAGGGGAAGGAGTACTGGACGACTTCTTCAAGCGGCGGAACGCTAGCAGTGAAGCATGGCACCCAGCACATGGAGATTTTTCCTCTTCCTCCAACGAAGAATGAAGAATGAAGAACGTCAATGCCACCCTCGGCTCCTTCCTTCCTGACATTGATGGAATGATGCATGTCTTCCGTGACGCCCATATTCTGTGACTCGCCATCGTTTAACGTCGTTTTAATCGAGGTAGGGGTTTAATTTGAGTATTTTTATATTCCCATGATTCTTCCCTTCTAAAAAAAAGAATGCAGATTAATTCATTATCAAGTTGATCTGCGAATGATTTTATTTGCAGGTTGGGAATAATTTTTTCCGGGGGAATTTTTGGAAATTAAGTTCAATTTTAATTCATTAAATTGTACCTCGTTTGTCGTTGAACATCATTGTATTCCGACCTATTGATGCCGACTAACGTGGAGGGCGCGGGCCGAAAAAACAAGGCTCGAAGACCCTCCTCAGATTGTTTGTCTATGTGCTGATTGATGGGCGATGATAAAACGGGACCGCAACGGCATTTGGAAGCCTTCACATTGAAGAACGGGTCCCGGGAGAGCCATAGGTGTAAGCGGCAGGCAAATCGGAACACCGGAGCGCGTCCGGTGGTCCAGGGAAGCCGCTGCAGGCGCGCCACGCCTCCACGACGGCATGCCGCGTAAATAGTCGCAGTGGCGGTGCATTGGATCCCATAGCTGCGCGGGATCCGGGAGTCGGGGCGGCGCCGGTATCAATCAGGGGGGGGCCGTGCCCCCCGCTCGGCGCAACACGCTCTGCCGACTGGCCGAGCCAGCCTCCCCGGCCGGGTCGGGGTGGACCATGCGGACAGGGCCAGATTGCACCATTTGGGCCGAGCCATGCCCTACCAGGCTGGACCCGGACCCGAGTCGGGTCAACCCGGTTCGGGCCGACCCAGGGGGTGTTGGGCCGGGTCGTACCAGGCCAAGACCCCCTATATTGGGACCGTTTTCAGTTAAATGGACATATCTTGAGCTACAGACCTCCGATCGATGCACCGTAAGTTATGTATGATTCCTTTGACTGAGAAGGTCGTTTTGGAATATTACACATAATTTTTCGGCAAAGTTTGGGTATGACCAAGTTGCATTGAACTCGAAACCAATCGGGCCCTTGGAGCAGAAACTCTTATAACATGAGCTTCGGACGGCCGATTGATGTGCCGTTGACTTTGTTGGATTCCTCTTGATGAGACGGTTCTTTTGGAGTAATTCACCTGAGGTTTGGACGCATTTAGAGTATGGATGGGTTGGATTGTACCTGAAATCCAATCGGGCCCCTGTAACGGAAATGCTAACAACTCACAGACCGGGCGTCTGATTGATGCACCGTCTGTTGAGTTGTGACCCCTATGATGAGGAGATCCTTTTAGATACTTCCACGTGATATTGCGTGACACTTGTAAGTATAGACCAGTAGCTCATGGAGCGGATCCTCCAGGAGACGAGCATACGGAGTACGGTGACCTTGGAGCTGGCTGAGACATGATGACTGCTTGTCTGATTCGATTCGGAGTGACTTGTATAGCCCAGTGGGAGAACTGCTTTGTGAGGTGGCAGACCCATAGTGTAGGAGCACTACTTTGTGAGGGGGCATACCCACAGTACTTGACAGGAGGAGTACCTCTGTAGGCTATGAGGCGGAGCCCTACTTTGTGAGGTGGCAGACCCATGGCGGAGGAGAAATACATTGTGTTGTGGTAGACTCATGGTACTCGACAGGAGGAGTACCCCAGTAGTCTAAGGTTAGTGAGTGGTACCTCAGAGTCTTGGAAGGACTACTGCACTTGAAAGATGAGGAGTTCTCCAGCAGGTGTGTTTTCTTCATCATGAATAAAATCCTGGTTTGAGCTGAGTCAATGACCTTTGTGTTTTCCTCATGATTGAGATGGGTTACTTGATGACTTAGGTATATATATGGGCATATACCTAAGTAAATGTTATCTATTGAGATCCTTATTTTTGGTTTATCCTTGTTGGTTTTAGTGAGACCTTGAGGGTCTTGGGGTCCCTACTGAGTATTGTTATACTTAACCCTGTACGGGCTATGCACGCACTTCGTTGTGTTGGATGCAGACGACGGACAACACTGATCGTGGTTGAGTCTTATAGAGCTGGAAGGTACCCAGAGGTGTACATCACGATGAGACGGTACCTGGAGGTTGACTCCATGACGAGACAGTACCCGGAGGTGACAGACAGATGTAGAGAGCTGAGGTGGCCATCTGTACCTACCCTTCATGTGGGAATTCTTGAGAACGATCCAAGAGTATCTTGACACCTTCCTGCTATTTTGTATTTTCCTTGTACTTTACTATTGGGCTTGTATTTCCAGCCCCTTTCTACTTTCAGCACACCTTTTACTGCTTTACTTGGTATTTTTCTTCCATTTGTTATCTATGTATGTGTGTTTTTACCTTTCATAAAGACAATGACTTCCCTTATTATCAGGATTTACCCATTTGGTGCTAGTCACCATCCCCTGGCCTATGGAAGGCGGGCTTGGGGTAGTCATGACACGGGCCCTGAGGACAGGTCGTGAAAGAGAGCTCTGGTATGTGGAAGTGGAGGAAGTATGCAAATAGGGAACTATATGCGAACAAAGGGTGTTTCACAGAAGGGGTTCTGGAAATCGGTACCTAGAAATGGTACACGATGGAAAAGGAAGAAACAGTTGGCGGACGAAGGGCAGTTTGCGGCAGTGGTAGTGGTATGCAAAAAAGGTGTCCCGCATACTGAACCTGGTACTCAGTACGCTGGAGGGGAGAATGGTTCGTGATTTTCACAAGGAATCTTGTGAGATCTTCCAATAATTTTACGAATGTATTTTCCAGTACCTAGTAGTACCCGGGAAGGTGGACTTCATCTATGGGTTTTAACAGAACTTCAAAAGAGCATCTACCTATAGTTGAGGATGCAAAATTTCTTGAAAATGAAGGGACCTACATGTCCATAAACTGTGTTTACCTACATGTCCACAAACTATGAGTGGATTTCCTTCCAAGAGAAATGAGCGAAAGAAGGGGAAGACGATGACCCTTTCCACCGGCACTGAACCAGAGAAAGAGGCATAGGGAGTGACCCTTTGGAATACCATGGGCAGACCCTAAATCTTTTAAAGGTAGTGAATATAGGTATAGAAGATGTAGCCTAAACATTTTACTCATTATTGGTTGTGAACCTTAGTGAATTTGGTACATCAGCACATTGTCGTTGTATGCTCCTTGGATGTATCCCACTGAGGGAGAACAAAGTAAAAATCGATGCGTCTTTTACATGATTTCATATCTATTAATATATTTCTATGGGAGGAAGAGAGAATTATGTTTTTTCTAATAACAAAACAAGATCCATATGGGAGAAAGTCTTAATCTATCATACCCTGATTTCCCCCCCCTATAATGGTATTCAACCTAGTGGACCTATCATACATATATATTAAAAAATTTATTTATTTCATTTTAAATTTATTTACAACTAGTTTTACCCAATGGTAAATTTTTACTAAATGGTATGAAAGAAATATTTTGTCGTTTTCAGTATGAGTTAATTTTTAACTTTCCAACCAAAATACGAGAAAAATGTTTTCTTTTAACATATACAACATGAACACATTTATACATTTTCATAATTCCTTATTTCCTTGAATCTTTTTTCAGGATAATTTAATGTTATTTACAAATAAATTATTTTCTTTTTTATAATTGTGTGGTATTTGGAGAAAAGAAATAATTTTTAAAGAATAAATTACGTTTTCCTTAAGAATTAATTCCATGTGTTTATGAAAAATTAATTTCCATTTAAGATGACATTATTTAATAGATTTATATTTGAAGTATAATATCCCTATTCTTTCTATGGTTTTATTCTATTTATAATGGAATTTTATTTATAAAATACATTTATTTAATATTGATTATTTTATGGTAGAATGATGTTTATGAAACTCATTTTATTCATTGGGTTCTGCTATGATGAATGATTTGTGTTTTTGTGACAAATGTAATAATTCTTTAATAATGAGAATTTTGTGACCTATATCTCCCACCATTGCATTGGGTAATGGTTTATTTCTCATGAGATACAGAGGACAGGAATGGTAAGTAAATCTAGTTTAGTAATACATGGTTGGAATGGTAATTAAATCTGGTTCAGTAATTAGGGTTGGAATGATAAGTAAATATGGTTCTTTAATACAAGGATGGAATGTAAAGTAAATATGGTTCAATAATAAAGGTTTGGAAGGGAATGTAAATTCGGTTTAGTAATCTAGTGATGGAAATAGAAGAGAACTCGGTTCAATAATAGACTTCATCCACTATGATGTTCTTTCTAATAAAAACTGTTTAATAGTAAATGATTTTCTATTCTTATGTGGTTTCCATAGTAAAATTTTCTATGTCAATGATATTTTCTCATGGATCATGATTACTTTATTATTTATTCCTTATAAACTACTAAGTTTTATTTTATGACTCATGATTTTTATATTTGTTATACATGGTATTATTTTAAAAAGTTGTATTCATTTTTTACATTCTTATATTCATGTTTTGTTTGAAATTTAACTTATTTATCTTTACTGGGAACATAAGGTCACTTTTGTGATATTTTTTCTTTTCCCTAGGATATAAAGAAAGGTTATAGGTAGGAAAACTAAAGTGGAATATCTTTATAGGAGATGTTGAATATCATTCAGCCATTAAAATATTGTGTTTTATGTTTCTAAATGCACTAAACTAACTGGTTCTTTAGGAATTTATTTTTGACATGTATTAAGTATTCTTCAAAATTGAGGTAATTTCCTTGTACAACATAGTTGGGGATTTATAGTTGGTATCATACTGAAGGTTTAGTCAAACTTTGGAAACATGGATGTGAAAAAATTATTTGGATCCCTAGAGATATTTCTAGGGATATATCTTGGGATGTCCTAAGTATAAGTCTAATTATAGGTTACTATCCAAGAATTATAGTAACTATCATGAATAACCTATGATTAAACCTAATATGTTAGAGATTGAAAGTACTCCCTCTTGATTATGTTGTCTTCCTAGTTTTATTTTTTCCTCTCACTCTATTATTTTTGGATTTTATACAATGGCTGGAACTCGAGGGAACCATGTTAATGATGAATGCAATGATCAATTAAATGATTTTCCTTTTGAGAAACTAAATTTTATGGGGGATATAATGGAGAATACTATTTCTATGACTATAAGCCCATATCAAGTAATGAATCCTACTAGGCTTCCAAATGACCAAAGGATGGAACAACATTCTCTTGAATAATTCTTAAGAAATTATCCACCATATTTTTGTGGAATAACTGATAAACTAGATTCTAAGAAATGGATTTGTACCATTGAAAAGATATGTTTCATTATCCATTGTTCATAATGTGAAATGATTAAATTGGGCTCTTATTTCTTAAAAGGTAAATTGAATCTATTGTGGAACATTATCAAGAATATGATGAAAAAAGATAACATTGAATCCATGGACTGGGATGAGTTCAAGAACTTATTTTTTATTATGTACATTACTTGTATTCATCTTAAAAAAATAGAGATTGTACTTTTCCATCTATTTCATGGTTATAATAAGAAAAGAATGATAGAATTAAAAAGGAAACTCTAGAAATTATGGAGAAAATAATATTATATTTTATTTATTCTCAAAGTGTGGAAGGATAGATGGAGGGAATTATCTTAAGGGGACTGGTAAATGTTTTACATGTGGGAGATAAGGTCATCAAGAATTTTTCTTCAGAAGTAATGGGAATAAACATGAATCTCCAAACAATTAATCTCCAAAAAATTAATGTTTCAGGTGTAAATAAATGGGGAATTATGATAACCAATTCCCAAATCGAAAGGTTACTAATGATGATCGATGTCAAAAACCTATTAAAGGGAAATGAAAAGTAAAATCTATTGTGGTCAGTATTGGTGATGTAGAGTAAGAAAACAATGTTGGGGAATGATTGAGTGTTTATGTAATGGGATTCCAAAATAATAATGTAGAAGTACTTTAATGGTATTATGGAATAATGAAATATTTATATATTGGTCCATTGTGGTTTTCCACATTTATTTAAAAATATATACAGAGTGGTACTGATATCCATGAAAATTAATTGAGTTAATAGGGTGATGTTTTTGTAAAACACATGATCATGGGAAGTATAATACTTAATATGATCATGATATTGAGATAATGATATTTGGATAAATATATGTTGGATATTAAATGGTAAATTGGATGATATCAGTTACCTTAGTACTGGTTAAGGATTTGTTGACATGTGGGTTATGTTGTCATTGATGAATTATTCAACCTTTTGGAACTTAAGAAATATATCCAATAAGTTTTTGAAAATGGAAAGATGAATGTTTTCAAAAATTATAAATGGTAATTCAGGTTATTTCCATGACTAAAGAGAATACATGATAAAGGTTTTCACATGTTTGGAATGTGATCAACAAGTGATACATTATGTTATATGGGGGGAAACTGTTAAACCAATTTAGTAAACCTCTTTCTAAAGTTGTGTATTTTCAGCTTTCAGATGGATTGTAAGGTTATCAATTTATGAATTTTTTATGTTAAACATCAGAATATGTTTGTTTGAATAAAGTATTATCTCACTATAGGTGGACTTACGTATATATGATAACATCTACTAACTTTTGGTTTTTTTAGATACATATGGAATGAACCATCATTATATATATGGATTAGGTGATCTACTAACACTTTAGAAATGAAAAATTCAACATCATTTCATAAAATAAAAGTTGAAGTGGAAACTGTTCAAGGAATGGCCCATAGTGAGATTGTAATAAAAAAGGTAATTATATCTTCTCATGAAAATTATTCAATATTTGGAAAACGAATTTTGATGTAAAAGTGTGTCTTATTATCATCATTTTTTATGATATCAAGGACCTCTTTCACACTTCTTTAGCTTATGTTTTTTTGTATTATAAACTTTCACTAGATCACCAACATTATTGTGATCAGTGATATTTATCAATATCTATGATTACTTATTATTTTCATCCATTCCCTAATCTTTACCTATGTTATCATACGTAGAGACCTAATTATTATTTACTTGGGGTAATTGTAATTTTTTAACAATTCATTTTTAAAAAGAAATTTTTAGTCTATATTTTTATGGTGGGAGTTTATATCCTTTAATAACATCAATGAATTTCGATGGTGAAATTAATTTTAATGAGGGTATAATGTAACACCCTGAGAATTTATGAGATATATTTTTTAATTTCTTTGATGTCTTGTGTTTTATGCTACACCATGATTAGATTTTGCTATACACAACACCATCTTAGCTTGTGGTATATGACACACTATGTTTGGCTTGTGTTACACTTAATTCCAAGTTGTTTTAATAGAATCCATTTCACAACAAGATAAAATTAAGTGAATAACTAAATATTATTATGTTACCATATAACATAGTCATTATATTTGTGGATATGGATATTATTAAAATTCTTCTGAAAAACTATTTAAATGAAAATTAGTGAGGTTATGAAATAATAAACCACTTTTGATGGATTTTATTAATTTAATATATATTTAATATAATATTTAAAAATGATCTTACATGTTTTCTAGAAATTATATAAGAAGAAATTCAATTTTTCAGATAAAATAAGTATTATTCAAAAAATATAGTTTTACTACCTTTTGAGGGTGCACCCATTTTAAATCTAGTGTTTTACACTTTTATATATTCTATTGGACAAAAAAAAATCTTCTTTGAAATAGGGATATAAAATATCACCTTGGATGATTTTTTTATATTTTTCAGATATGTTTTAATTTTCGATGAATATACAAAATTCACAAAATTCTAATTGAAAACCACTTTTTTCATTGAAATATTTTATGTGGATGAATTATATTATTGATTGTTTTTAAATAAAAAATAGATTATTTTTTATCAGTTAATATAATTTTGGTCATTGACATTAATTCTACCATGAATATTGTTGTAAAATTATTTCAATCTTATGTAATGTCGTAACTTCTAAAAACCTGTTCTTCTTTCTGACAACAAGATTAATTTTAAATTAATTCCTAAATCATCTTTTTTTTTAAAATTTTAAAAATGGATTCCATATTTTTAATCTGTAGGGGAAATTTTTTTAAATATCATTCTTTTTTAGGCATTATTAATAGTAATTTCAGTAATTTTTATTAATACGGTAAAAAGGTAAATCTGGTAATTAAGGGTGAATATAAAATTTTAAAATTGCATTAAGCCTTTTACTAATATTAATTGATGATTTTTTTCAACCTAAAAAATCCTTGGGTCAAAATGATACCCTTTTAAAGCCAGTTGGACGAGATTAGGACTTTTAATATATTTTATTTAGAGAAAACTAAAATATGCCTTACTCAAATTTAAACAACATAATAATATTTTTAAATAAGGTTATAAAAAATATAATTTTGATTATAAGTACTCATTTTAAATCTAAAATACTATTCTTTATCATGGTAATTTATTTTAAATTTTAAGTAAATAAATAATTATATTATTGTCTTATAAATTGATGATGAAGAAATAATTTAGTTAATAAAAAATCAATAAAATATTTTTTTATAAATATTATAATAATTAAAAAATCAATAAATTTATCATCCATGTCCATGTTTTATACATATGTATTATAAAATATTATTGATACCCTTTTACAGCTGTTTAAAAATAGTTTTACCCATTGGTGATTTTTTAAGTGGTATTAAAGGAATATTTTGTAATTTTTAGTACGAGGTACTTTTTAAATTTTAGATAAAAATATGAGAAGAATGTTTTCTTTTACTTATATAGAAAAAATGGATTTTTACATTCTCATAAGACCTTATTTCCTTGAGGCTAACTTTACATGATTTAAAGGTTATTTTAAAATAAATTCTTTTCTTTTAAAAACGTGTGACATTTTGAGAAGAGAAAACATTTTTGAAGAAGAAATTATATTTTTCTAAGAATTAATTCCTAGTGTTTTATCCGTATTATTTTACATCTATGATGACATTTTTTAATAGGGTTATATTTCAAGTATTATATCCCTATTATTTTTATGGTTTGATTTTGTTTAATATGGAATGTTATTTATGAAATCCATTTGTTTTATATGGAATATGTTATGATGGAATGATGTTTATGAAAAACATTTAATTATTTTGGATATTTAATGATGAATTATTTATATTTTTTTGACAAAAGTAAGAATTATTTAAATATGAGATTGGTGGGAACTATATCTACCACCAATGAATTGGGTAAATATTTATATCTCATGAGATGAACGAGACTAGAATGGAAAGTAAATCTGGTTCAGTAATACATTACTGGAATGGAAAGTAAATATAGGTCAATAATACAGGTCTAAAATAGGAACCAAATCAGTTTTAGAAATACAGAGTTGGGATGAAAAGTAAATATGATTCAATAATATAGGGTTGGAATGGAATGAAAATTATTTCTATAACACAAGTATGAAATGATTATTGAAATCAGTTAAGTAATGGACTTCATCAGCTATGATGGTCTCGTAAATGAACATTGGATAATATATAAATGGTTTTTTATGCTTACGTGTTTTCCACAACTCCATGTTTCATGTCGATGCTTTTTTATCATGGTTTAGGATTCTATTATGATTTGTGCCTTATAAACTACCATTATTTATTTCATGAATCTATATTTTAATATTTTTTATGCATGGTATGGTTTTAAAAATAAATTTTCGTATTTTTACATTCTTATGTTCATGTTTTGTGTGAAATTTTACTTTTTTACTCTTACTGAGCATTTGAGCTCACCATTTTCATATAATTTCTTTTCCCCAAGATATAAAGAAATTTTTTAGGTATAAAAACTAAATAGTGAGTTCCTTATGGGATATATTGAAGATCTTTCACTAATTAGAATAATGGGTTCCATGTTTCCAAATTCACTAAAATAATATGGTCTTTGGGAATCAGTTTGTGTCATGTATGACGTATTATGAAAAAGTGATGTAATCTCCCAGTATGTAAAGCTTGGGACTTTACAAATGACTTGGGTATAAGTGAAGGATCTATCCCCTTCATATATCTTGGTGTTCCCATGTTCTGGTGAAGTCATCTAGATGCTCATTTCACTAATATATTGTGTCAAATAAGAAGAACTCTCTCATCCTCCAAGGGTAAATCCTCCTCAATTGAAGGAAGAACATGTTTAGTCAAGAATGTGGTGTTCTCAAATATGGTGTATTCATTTATGGTGTACCCTTGGAATGCATTTGTTATTAAATCCATCCACAAAATGATGCAATATTTGGTGTGGAGTAGAAACATATTGGAATGGAAAACTATTTCATCTCCTTGGAAGAAATGTTGCATGCCTCAGGTCATGGCAGACCTTAGAATTAAAAAGAATGATCTTTTTAATCAATCCCTGCAATACCATTTTATATGGTGACTCATCAAAGTAAGTATGACTCCTTTGTATTCCTTGGATCAAGATTCTTATCTAAACTGATTGAAGGTATGTTTAAATACATATATTCCATTGTTTGGCCTGGTCATAGAAGAATTTAATAGAAAATAATCAAGAACACTCATTGGCTGGTGAGTGTGAATTCCTCCCTCAGGTTTTGGAAAATAAATTATACTAGAGATCCACTTTTTGATGGTATTATCACACCTGATCCATAAATTTACTATAATATTTCTATCAATGATCTACTAGACAATCTGAACATGCTTCCCTCTGACAGAGCTTTGACTATTTCATCATATGAATTCATGAACCATGATGATATGCTCATCTAGGAACCAAACCCAAATATAATGCTTGAATCCAAGAGTTTTTGTAAGCATATAATCCTGGTGAAGCAACAAATGGATTGGGAACTTCGAAAAAAATAGCTTTCTCCATCCAGATTCATGTCACTTGGGAGACTACCTCAACAAGCTTCCTGTTGATACTAATATGCAGAGAGTTGGAATATCCCTTTGTTCAAGATGTGTGTCGTGCCACCAATATCCTGAGAATGTGGATCACTTGATTTTTTGTTTCCAAACATTCACCGCTTAAAGGAGAGTAGTGTTTGGCTTGATTGAAATTCATCCACCGCAGGCTTGCAATTTGAAGGATTTTATACTTTCTTTGATGGATTATCAGATGTCCAAGAATATTTTTATCTTCTTCAGAGTGGCTTGTGAATAATTAATAAATGTTATCTGGAGAAGTAGAAACATGATCATCCATGAACGAGTTTCCTTTAAACCTTAGACTAACCTTGATGAAATTATGATGGCTATTCAAAATTCTAATCCCCAACATGAAGAAAGTTTGAGAAAATAATTTTATGACCTATCCATCTTAAAGAATCTAAAAATCAGTGGTAATTTTCCAGAAACTTTAGGGACTCTCGAGTTTTTCTTCCCCCCCCCCTTCATTAGATGAATTAAATGTAATTATGATGGGGATTTTATGTTAATCCTAGGTCCATAAGGTTATTGGGTAATCCTTTGGGATCATAATGGAGATGTTATGAAATAAATCCATGGGATTTGCAAACATGCCACTACTTTAGAGGAAAAAATTATTGGATTTATCAATATTGCCTCAGTTGCATGTCAAGAGGCTGGAATAATATCTGGTTCAAATCAGATTCCACAACAATCATCCAGGATGTAATGTTGGGGAATATTCATCTATCAGGGATGTTGATATTTTCATGATATAATTTTATTGATATGCTTGATTAAATGAATTTCACCATCACACACATCTTTCATGAATTCAACCGCCATGTGGACAATATTTCAAACAAAGGATTGTTAGATGAGGTTTAAACCTACTCTAATATTAATCCTTGTGACATGATTTCTATTTTTCAGTAGGATAAATATAAAATCCCCTCCTTTAGACTCTTATAATGTTGTTTTCGTATATTTAGTTCCATATAGCTCACTATTATACAAAAATGGATTACATCCCCATCATAACACACTCACACAAATCCAATTCATTCCATATTGATATAACAATGTTGATGCTCCACTACTACCTCTAGAAGCTACCATGATTCTTTCAAAATAGAGATAAAGATTAACTCAATTATGTTCTTTGAGAGGAATGGATACCGCATGGACAAAAAGAAACCTGAGATTTCCATCTAGAATTACCTATACAAATTTTCTAACCAAACCATGTAATAGATAAATTAACAATAAATGCAGGGTTCAATGCTTGAAATAGAAATAAAAAGGTTTATGGGAACTATAAAATAATGAACCAATACTTAGAGATGAAGTAACAAGTGTATAAGAATCTCATGATCTGGAGGTATTTTTATAGAGATGTTAAATACTTCATGATCCCAAATGGAATTTCATTATGGATCTCGGAGTTAGTACAGATTTACTTTTAAAAACAATTATTTTCGATCACAATATATTCCCCTTTTATCCATACAGATTTAATCATATTTATTGATTGATATTTATGTGGTCCATTGTATTTCTTACGTACATCTATTATTGTTACAGAAATTTCCTCTATTTACTCTTATTTTATATTTAGTTTTAGTTGGAATGGATGATGTATTATCATCTATCTTGATTAAATTAATTAATTATCTTTTATTTTTAATTGATATAATCATAAATTCCTTTATATAGCTCATTTAATATACAATGTAATGGTGTGAGTCTGATAGTGATGTGTTTTATGATTGTGGGCATGTATATGGTAAGTATTATTAAGGGTATTCGTTATTTTAGACTCACTTATATCAATTGGGAGTTAATTATTTGGTGTTACTTGAAAAATTATGAGGATATTGGTGATTTGTAGGATATTAAATCATTCACATAATATCCTAGATCCACAAAACACCATGTTTGAGTGGTGTAACTCAATCATAAAGTCAACTCTATGGTGCGTGATCAAGTATCTAGGATTATCTAACTGAGCATGAGTGAAAGTTGTAATCACCAATTGTGGGAATTCATAGGATGGAGTAACAATATACCTAATTGATCATTTTGGGTCTTCACAAATTATTTTATTTATTTTATTTACTCCATTCCTCAATCATATAACCCCAATCCCACATTTTATTGATTTAAAAACATCAAATACACTAAAATGAAATTAATAAATGGAAATGATCAATGAATTATTATAAGGTTACTATGAGACAAATTATTCGATCACTAGAGTTCATTTAAGAGTATAATAAATTTAATTTAATTATCCTTATGAAAAACCTCAACCATGAATTAATAATCATGTTTAAGTGGATATCTATGTAATTCCTTACAAATATTTCAATGCAATCCTACGCAATTTATACATACTCTATTCTTAATAATATCTTCTATTTCAGATAATGTATCTGATCTTATTGTTCTCTAATAACTTCATTATGATGATCCACTAGATGTGGTTCCAAACGTGATGTGGAAAATGGAGTCCCACCTATAATTTTTTTTTCATTTTAAACCTCAAAAATTAAATTTTGTTTCTCTCAAAAAAATTACATTATAATTTTGGAGTTAATATATCCTAATATTTTTGAAAAATATGACAATATAACAACAAAATTTTCAACTATAAAACCTCTGTGAATTTTAATAAATATACCCCAATATATTATAATTTTAATATTATTTTTATAAAGGGTTTTAAACAAAAAAATCATTAATGAAACATGGAATGATTCAATTTCATTTAAAAACTTATTTGATATAAAAAAATATTATTGGTCCTAATATCATATATGATATTAACTAACGTTGATTTTATGATCAAAGTACATACAATAATAAAATTTAGGACTTCAGCTTCAACCATAAAAATTTTATAATCATGATATTTATATATTTGAATATTATAATGTAAATTCCCTTAATGCTTATGGAATATATATGAATAGTGTAATGTCTTTTTATTACTAAATAATTTTATATTGTTAGATTCTATCGTACTCTTACACACATGAGCTTAACGAGCTTTATCTCTACACTTGAAAGAAACTCACATGCCCTTCTATTAATCTATAGATAATTTCTTCCCAAAATCATTTCACATTAAAAATTATACCCATCCCTTTGTCCCTTTTCCAAAGTAAATTCAACATGTTTCTTAGTCATTTATTCTTCTCATAATTTCTATTGAAAATATAATAATTTGAGAACTTATTTCTTATATTGAAGGAACTAGTAACAATTAATTTATATAAAAATTGATTGAGAGATAATTCCCTTAAATTTATTGGATTTAACCTTTCAAGATAGTGATCAGTCTTATTTATAGATTTAATACATTTTCCATTGAATGTATTTTTATCTTAGAAAAGTTGTCCTCATACTCAACAATACTATTATATAACTTTTTCACAAAATATAGAATTTTATTTCCATGTTAGATCACTTTTCTCATTAAAATAATTATCATGTAATATCTTCATAAAAAAACTTTCTATTCTTTTTATCTCTCCCCACATTTTACTATTTTTAATAAATGGAAACTATTGATCAGAATCTCACATTAGATAATATAGTTCCTTGTAAACCTTATTCATTTCAATATATCTTAATGGAGGGAATATCTTCTTCAACGAGTTGATCTATTTCTCTATCACTAATTGGTTATTGTTCCCATTAAAATCTAGAGTTTACTACCTCATTAAATGATCTAAAATTATTAAATCATGATTAGGGGAAATAGTTTTTTCAATATAGTCTAGGTGGGTTTTTATAATCTGATATGAAAAGACTAATATAGTGGTAGTCTACTTACAATCAACTCCAACAATATAGGGTTGTTTTGGAATGAGGTCTCAAAATTTATTATGAGTTTTAACATAGTTTTTATTCCATACATTAGGTTCCATTTATAATCAATGATATATACCTAACGTGTTCTGGAATTAAACTATTAATTATATATCATATTATATAATTTATTCATATTTTTTAAAAATTCATGTCCGGTATTAATCCAATTCTATATAAATTTCTATAATTTCATAAGGGTTTGTCAAAAATATTTGTTCTCAAAATATGTTATTATAAATATATTTGCATTGATTTTTAATAAATTTACTCTATAACCATCTATAAAAACCATGAATACAATAACCTGACGTTAGTTTTTTTTGTAACAATGGTATATAACATATAAGAACATAACACACAAGATAGAATATGTTTATATTCTCTAGAGATTAGATAAATACCTAATCATTATGTTACATTTTAAAACATAAAATATATTAAAATAATATATTAGGTTTTGTTAATTATACCTTATTATACAAATATCATATATAGTAATATTCATTATTTCATAGTGAAATTAGGAAATAATATAATGGGTTTTATCAAATTCTTAGTAAGGTATAGCATACAATGAAAGATACAACAACATAAAAATGATATATATGATATGGAAGGAATAAATAATCATAAGATAATATGTAAATGATAACTTAATATTAATATATAAATGGATGATATGATAATTTAAATAATTAATAACATTCAAAACATAAACTTATCTCATAGTGATGGAGTCAACAATATGAGACAATATAATTATTTTATTAAGGATTGGTTTCTTTACATAATACCTAAATAGGAAGGTAGGAACAAAATACCCAATATAGTTTTTCTTATTAGATCTACCAATGCATAGATGGGTTATATGTTTTTAACCATCATCCATTACATAATAAGTCTAAAGAATCCATCATGAAAAAAATGACTGAATAATACAATACATAATATTCCTTAAGAGAGTATGAACATAAATAATTCCATGTAATTAATAATTATATATATATAAATAATGGGTATAAGGATCAAAATTGTTTCCCTAATTAATGGAACAGTATTACTATTTAGGTGAATATCAATCAATAAAATTAGAAACTACATGATATTCAAAATTCATTAGGAATTACCCTTATGAAAGGAATAATTTTAGAGTAATATGGTAAGGAAATGTAATTATATGAAGAAGGTAATAAGGTTAATTTTTTTACTATAATATATATAAATAGATATGGGCTAAATCAAGGAGTAATATTATCCTCAAAAACTAAGAGTATATGATAACAATATTTGATTTATATTATGGATAAACAATTTCATTATGGAAAAACTTCCACGTCAGCATTCTTTGATTCCAAAGATGAATTTATTTCAAAATATATTTTAATCCTGAATTTAAAAGATAGTTGCTCTACTTACTACATCATTTTCATCCATCCTTACAAAATTAACCTTTTTAGAAATAATACCACATATACATGGTTCTATTATGGATTTGGATAATGGTTCTTATGGATATCAAAATATTTTTGTATTATAGAAATATAAGAAGTCAATATACTAATAAGTAATGGAATTATCTCATTCATATTACTATTATAATTTTATAATAATTAGTCATTGTAAATTTTGATATGAAATTATAATGAATCCAAATTAATTGTAAAATAGGAATGAAAATGATGAGATTAAGAACCCACATTATTAAGTATATTCATTATTTAGGAGAAATTGGTCAATAAATCACTAAGAAAATCATGGAAGGAATCCTAAGAGTGAAATTGAAAGTAAAAACATTCTCAAAAAAATTGGAAGGCTAATGGTAGGATGGGTGGGTATTTATAAAAAATGCACGAGAAATGTTTATTATTATTTTGACCAGGGCTTTGGAAATATAGTTTTTTGGAAATTCAATACAATTGGCTTAAACATGGTTTTTGTTCAGTACATTTGAAACATAAGATATTATTTTATAAATTTATAAGTTAATGAACCAAAATTTATTTAATTATATTATTTTTCCATGGAAATTTCATTTATCCCTAACGATTTATTTTTAAAACATTAATATTATTTTCAATATTGGAAGTCCTATTATATGTTTTAAAATAGATTTTAAAACATTAAAATATGTTAATATAACAATATAGCACATTTTAGGTCATGAATTATTTTTTATTAATTATTAAGTCCTTAATATATGATAATTATGTTATAATACAAAACATATACACAAGTCATATTTTAATATTCATATATAAATTCTATTTTTTTAGAAAATTGTAAATACCTCACCGTTAGATAATTTTAATGTGTCGAGATTAAATGTGAATCCCTTATTAGAAAAATAATTTTCTGCACATGAAAATTTTAATTGTGAAATAAATATATTAATTTATTTCAAAATCATATGTTTAAAATAACAAATTTAAAATTTCTATTAAAAATTTAAATATTATTTTAAGATGATGTTTACTGGAATACTATATTTTACACATATTTGTTAAATTAATATTAAAAAATTTATATTACTATGTGACCATTCTAATTTTCACTTTAACCTTACAATAGTCATATTATTGATTTTTAATATACATTATTTCAACTTTTAGAATCATATATGTTATTATCTAATTTCCTATATCATGTACATCCCATTTCATATAATTTTATATATAAATGAAATGTAATTTTTTTATAAATAATAATCCTTCATAGTTTAGGATTATTGTGTTTCCATATATTTATAAGTGTTTACTTGCACTCATCATTTTCTTACTAATAAATTTAATTTTCTTTTGTTTATTGCAAAATAATAATTAAATAAAATTTATTGTACAATGGATATTATAAGGAAATGTAAATACATTTTAGTAAAATATTATTTATTATAGTGGATAGAGAAGGAATATAATAGTAATAAAAAAATTAATTACATGAAGTTAGTTTTGGGTCATTCATGATGTCTTAGGGGAGAGGAATTTTTAATAAAATTCCAAAAACTAAATAAGGTTCCCCTAAAATTTAGCCTTATGATTCCATATAAATTATGTAGAAAGAGGAAACCAAATATATATTATTTAAATTTTTGCAATTTTCAGCCAATTATAATAGTATTATTAATTATTTATAGGATATATGGATCATTCTGGAGATTATAGGTTTAAGGTTGTATAATAAAACAATTTATTAGTTGTTAATACTATTATTGAATCAAGTGGTTGAATTATTAATGAATCAAGTTATACTTATTTTCTAAAGAAATTCTTTATTATGTTGTTTATAAAAAATAATATAGCATATAAACAAGATATTTTCAAGAATTTTTTTAAAACTAAATGACATTGGATTCCAAAAACATATGGATATGACTTTTAAATGCACTTATTGTGAAGAACGATGGATATTGTTATCCCACAAACATAATTTTTGCATAATATAGTGTCTAGTCTTAAAACGTATAAAGCAGTTATGTCATATTCTAATACATAACATTATAAGGAAGTTATATATGATTAAATTAACTTTATAACCATGACTAATAAAAGTAAATTTATTGATCTTATAAAGGGTTTTCAGCCAATTGGTTGTGAACAAGAATTTATAAAAAAATAAAATTCAATGGTATAGTTAAGAAATATAAAAACATATTTATACCCAATTTATTTACTCAAATGGTAAGAATCAATTATTTCAATAACTATTCTTCTATATATAACACTACCTCAAATAAAATACTTCTCTATTTAACGTTTATATATCATTTTAATATTCATCAAATGGTTAAAAAAAATTCCAAAATGGATAATTGGATGAAGAAATATATACGGAACAACCAGAAAAATTCATTATGCATAATTATTAAAATAATATTTTTATGTCTCCTTGATCCCTAAATTGATTAATGAAAGATTCAAATTAATGGAATAAATATTTTTATAAATTCATTTTTTCAAATGGTTTTATAATTAATCATGTAGAAAAATGTGTTTGTTATATGTCTCATAAATATGAATGTGTTTTTATTTTTTTATATATCAATGAAATGTTGATATCTAACACTAATAAAAAATATTTAATTGATATCAAGTCTATTTTTTCTGGATATATTAATACAAAATAATTGGTTGATCTATATAATATATTATGAATTAAAATTTCCAAGAATAAAAATTCAATTTTAATTTTTTTAGACTCATTATATTGATTTTTTTAAATAATTTTCAATAATTTTACTGATCACTAGTTTCTAACTCATATGCCCTTATGGATAGTATGTTGTATTATTCAAGAAGTTTAGTTTCCCAAAAAATATTTCCAATAGTTAATGGGAGCCTCATATATGTTATGACTGCAAAAAGACTAGATATTTCACATATTTTAATTAATTTTAATAGGTATAAATGTTATATAATTTATGAACAATAGGGTATGGTTAAAATAGTACTTAAATATATTTAGGGAACTATGGATTACTATATATGTTATAGTGGAAACACAATGGTTTTAGAATATTTTTTATATACCAGATGGATTACTAATATATAATATCTTCATTTTATTTGTGGGTTGATTTTATACATGGGGGAGGAATGATCTCCTTGGTGTTGAAGATATAATATTTTATAATAGATTCCACAATTGATACTGAATTTTTTTATTTATCAATTATTGGAAAATATTTATAATTTATTATATATATTTTATCATAGATAATGTTATAGCCTATTAAAATCTATAAATTTCATACACATTTTAACATTAAAGAAATGATGGTATTGTAGATTTCAATAATTATAATAGAAAATAAATACCCATTGGCCTCAGGCATAGCAACATAGTCCCATTAATACAACAGGGTATCATATTTTTGTACATTGTTAGAGTAAGAAAAAATTTGTCTTCTCCATAAACAAAGGGAAATTTACGGGATAAGTATAAAAAACATCATTAGGTTTGGTTTTAATTACATTTTTAAATATTCACCAATGATGGAACTCAACATAGAATGAGATAAATTTTCATGACTATGTTCAATTTATAAAATTATATCATATGTGTGAACGAATAAAAAAAATTATATTACATCCTATGATATTAGTATTTGATTCCCATATGAAATAGTATGTGAGTTTAAATTCTCATAATGAACCATGGGTATAGAATAAATGTCAAAGAATTGGAACAATTTTGGGTTCACTCAACTGAATATATAAGTGGATCCTCTACAATGAACTTATGACTTTAGGAGTCAATAATTTATGATTTTATAAGAGACACATGTCCATAATAATTTTGATATTTTTTTTAAAATACTAATTGTGAAAACTTATGTATGGTGAATTTGGATGATAACAATATTTTCATGTCCATGGAATCATCCACCTATCTCTTTATTTGAGTTTCATTTTTTTACTATATAAATATTTAAATCAATAGAATCCATTATTTTTTGTTTTTTCAAAGAAATTATAATTCATTATTTTAAAATCAATAATTTTATTTAAAATAATAAAAAATGTAGTAGATTAAAGTACTTTATGTGTTTTTAAATTATTAATTTTTTAAAGGTAAAAACTATGTGATATAATTAAACATTGTAATGAAGGTTTATGTGGGTAAGTGAGGCACCCAAGTTCAATAAATGGGTAACATCAAGACTCTATATATGTTTAATCATGATTTGGTAGGAACATAATTTAACAACCAAGCTACTGATAGAATAATTTGTTTTCATATTTACTATTATTCTTGAAATAAATAGTTAAATTCATTATAAATATGTTAATTAGTTCTTAAAATAAAAAAAGTAGATTTAATAAAAAAAATTATTATATGATTATATTTAAAAAATATTTTTTGAAATTATATACTATTAATTTAAAAATACTAATTTCACTTTTGAAATCATCATATTAATACTATTTAATGGGGAAAATTTTAAAATTTTCTAAAAAGTTCAATTTTTTAAAGAGTAAAACATATAATTTTTTTATAATATACAAAATATTTTGTGATATCATCCATACCTAATTATGATTTAAAACATTATTAAATATATGGAATGTGTAAGAACCCAGTTTTTCAGTCCGGTATTGATCCCATAAATCTCACTCAAATTCTTTATTTTGAAATTAATTTGGATGCCTAATGACTAACAAAAATATAAAGGGTTTTTGGGGTTCGTTCAGAGCCTCAAACCCATATTTTTTGAGAAAATGGACATGTCACATGGTTAGAGTAAACCATCTGGGTAGGGAGAAGGGTTAAATATAACCATGTAGATTGTCTACATTTTTAGGTAGAGCCATATCACATGGTTAGTACACGGTTTCTCAAACTATTCTTCCTAAATGTGCATGTGCCCCCTTCTCCAGGTACCCATGCAGGTATGTCCACTGTTTGGAAAAAAATGAAAACAAACCATGCACCAGATAATTTTTCAGTAATTTTAATTTTTTTCCCTTAATGACCTAAATTACGATATCTATCTTCCCTTTTCCAAGTTCCAGAGAACAAAAGCTATATTTTCCCTATTTATATATCTTTGAAGGCTTAATCTAGGGATTAAGGGATCTCTATAATCTGTGGTCTGGTCAAGATTTTTTTATCACGTTGGATTCACAATTATAAGTACTCAAGCCTATTTGAGTCGTTCTTTGTCTCCCTTGATCTTGACCTTGTTATTATGTTGTGAATGTTTTTACATTTTTTTGATCTACTATATTCCATGATAAGTTAGAGGCTAATACTAGATGTGGAGATTCATACAAGCCAAAAGTGGGTGGTCTATATCACATCCCTCATGTTTTTTTATTTAGGGATTGTTTTGTGGGGCCTACTAATTTCATCGAGTATCATTTATTGAATTTATATTCCGTGATTATAGTTGTTAGTACAATATGGTTATTCTATTTCCATATATATTGATTAATTATTTGTGATTATGCCCACAAATCCCAACACTACATGTAGGTTGATATTCCATAATTGGGTTTTTAGTGTTTTTACACTTTTGAGCCATCATCCAGGTGTGATCGAGCTTGACCAAAATAATTCTAAGCCTCCTTATATTTAATGCCTTTAAAATCATGTAATGGTGAATAGAAATTACTTTGTCAATTCCAATTTAACCACCCTAGGTAAGTTTCTAAATGTAATTATTTATTTAAAATGATAAATTGGAAAGTGTGTGGTATATATATGACTCAGTTCTTTTAATTGAAAATGGATGGTGGGTTTCATGTTGTTTCATCCCATTCCACATGCAGTGAAAGGTAGAAAATGAACCAAATTAAATGATTATGATATACATAATTATATTAAATGGTTCAATGCTACTTGGCCTTTCCAAACTAATGAATGGTATATCTTGATCGTGATGAACCTGATAAAAGGAATAGTGAAAATATAGCATCATTACATTAAATTAATTAAACATATGGTGACTCTTTATGCACATAGACCTTGAAATTATTATAAGATGTATTGAATCTTGTTTTCTCTTGAATTCCAAAGGGAATGTCGTGGGTTATCTAGGATGTCTTTCCAACTTAAGGATGTTGGTTCCCTTAGGTGAGAACTACCTAGAAAACTTATCCTTCTCTACCTATAATTTCCCAGTATAACATCATAGGATCCCTTATTTATTATTTTAGGATGCCTTGGATGCACTCTATAGATCCAGCATTGATAGGTAGGTTCCATGGTTATAGCCCATCAGGCGCAGTCACTGATAATCCCTTTTTTATCTTGGAATAACTCCTTAAACATAGTTGGCATCTTATTGTGGGAAGTCCTTGGATTATTATCTTTTATTACACTCTTACCCCTTATATAGACCCAGTTACAACTAAGTTAGTGGCCCATGAGGTCTAGGTTTTCTTGTGGATTACCTTTGAAACACTTCATATTAATTATAAATTATGGTTACTTTGTTGATTACCTTAGAACCACTTCATATTCGTTATCAATTATTGTTACTTTTTTACAACATGGAAATGTCACTATTTATATAATCATGATATTATAATTTTAGTGTTGGCCATGTCTCATGGGACCTACAAATATAATTTGTAAATCAATAAATTTAGGAAATGGTTACCTGATCATACACCATCTGAGGGCTGAAAAAGGTACATGGGTATTTAGTTACATTATACTAATTTACATTATATATTCATGCCTTCACAATATTACATTTACATTACATAGGCAGGATGTTATAGATAATGTTGGTGGTGGCCCACTACAATTTATCTCACACCCTCTTTTGGAATCATTTGGTACCTGGACCAGACTACACGATTATAGGTGTTGATAAAGGGAAGAATGCGACTTCAAATAATTTATTTAATGATGTGTTAGTATGGAGCTGGTAGTAGATGATTGAGATCGAGCTTGGGATTCTTGGGACATTTTATATATTTATTTTTTTCTACAATGGGTTTTTAATGTATATATGATACTTTATATCCATGCTTTACCACTTTATAGTGACATGACATATCATTATCAGTTATTGTGTGATTGTTTCAGTTATCTCTATTGTTTTATTTATTTTTATCCCTGCCACTTTCCTATTTTCATTCTATTTTCTTATATCTCTTCCAATTTTTTACCTCTATTTATATTTATCCATTGTGCTACACTCTGGTAATGAGGAAATAGTCTCCCAATGGACACACTCTAGGCCCATCTGCCAGTCAACAGCCTATGGTGTTGGGAGATATGTGCTTGAGACCATGTGGCCCACTTGGATCAGGGCACTTATTAAGTGGTTTCTAAGATTGGACATCAAAAAGTGGTATCAAAGTGTTTCCTTTCTTACATTACTATTTGAAGACAATAGTAAGGAGATTTTAAATTCTTGGAACATGTTCATAAGTTTTTCTTGGGCATCATGAACCCATGTTCAGGGTAAAAGCCTAGTTTCCTGAATTACATTTTTTATCATTTTTTCTAATAAGTTGATATCATTTCACTATTTGGCGATGCACATGATGTGTTATGCTTTTTATCATTATTCTGATTGATATTCTATTTTATACTTGGCCTGATGATATGAGGGCAATGAGATTTTTTATATGTGTCATTATAGGCCCTGAGAATTCACATGTCACGGTTATTTTTATGTAATATAGGGGAATTTCAATACATTAGTGGATTGATATTATTGTTATTTCTGAGTGATCCTTGCTTATATATATAATTTTTCTATTTTAGATTTGTGATTGAGTGATTTCCTATTTCAATTTAGGGGGTTCTTGCACCCTCATGGGTTGGAATGATTAATTTACCGAATCAATAGTTGAATTAGAAATTCAAGTGGGTTCTAATCTCAGTTATACAGAGTATGGGCCCAAATTAACTTGGATGGAAAACTCATTTCAAAAGAACTTTGATACATGTTCTAAGGAAATGATAACATAAAAGTGGAATGGTTGTATGTCCTTATGATTCTATTTAATTTTTATGAAAGGAAAAGGAGTGAATATAGTACTTAAATGTCAAATTAAATGAAACGATCAGTAGTAAATGATGAGGAAATGTAATATTCACCCTTTATATACTGGGACCCTTGAAATTTATAACTGAGCACTTACTGATACATAGAAATCTATGTAGGTATTTGGGGTAGTATTCCTCAGGTGGTGAGTTTTCTTATGTTCAGATTCCACTAGTGATGCTAGATTTATGATTAATAAATTTTTTTCTATCATGTGTTCTTGGAATTCATAGACCAATGTCACCATGATGTACTCATGTCTTACACCAGGATGATGGCAACCACCATGCTCCAGACATGGTGGGCCTTGAGCTACTAGTCATTAAACTAGGAGTGCCACTTGAGGCACTACCTGTTATACCTAATCTAGGCATTGAATCCCAATTTTGTGATAGTTTCATATGTATGATGCATTCCATGTGTGGTTATCCACAAGATGCATATATGATGGATATTCTAACTCATGAGTTTCATATGTAGCATCATCTCATTTTCTCAAGGGATGGTGGTTCACAGGCGGTTGATTCATGGATCAAGGCCACCAATTCTATCTTTTAGCATCTAGATATACATCTAAAGTGGAGGAAAAAATTAATACTTACATGTTGCATGATTTGGAAAAGCACTGGTGGGATGCGATTACCCAGGCTAGTCATTATTAGGGCATGTTTTGAGTTAATTTCTAGATTTATTTCTTTGATCATTTCTTTCCTAAGATGTAGAGAGCTAACATATCTAGATATTTCATGCATCTCGAGTAGGTATTTATGTCAGTTATGGAGTATTTTTTGTGTTACAAGAAGTTTTAGTGCTTTTCAATGTTTCATGTCAGTGATGAACTTTCACGTGCTTGATGCTTTGGGGATGGGCTCCAGTATTCCATCCACACTCAGGTGAATGAATTTATCCTACCTACTTTTCTGAGATCAAAAATCAATGTTTAATAACATAATGAAACATTTGGGGTAGTGATAGTACCATGAATAGTGGTCTAGCCCCATGTAAGACCATTATTTCTTCTATAAGTATGAAATGTTCTCTCAAGGTATCTCTTCAAGGTAGTGGTAGCCAAAGTACCTTTATAGATATCATTTTATTATGTCACCAGAGAAAATTTACAAGGTATCTCATGACTCAATTTGATAGAGACCCACTCGAGTGTCATGATTGTGGTTGTATGGGGAATCTTCAGTATTTCTGTTGGACCATTCCATAAAATTATAATGGAAGACGATACACACCAACACCACCTTTAAGGGCAGTTTCATTTGTGCCATGTCGGGTGTGGAATGGGAGAAGCACCGATAGGACTGGTCGAGGAGGAGTTCATGGTCATGGTTTCCAGACCCATGATCACCTGTGGCACTAATAGAACATTTTTGTGTGTGTTATTCCAGCTATTGAATAGGTTAGTGGATCAGGTAAACTACATACATTACAGTCGATACTTGAGGATCATGCTGCAGGGCTATCTACAGTATGTGGTACTATTCTATTAACCTCTACTATAGAATATGTTTCATTTGATACTTGTTCTTCACACTCATTCATCTCTTTATAAATCATGAAATCATTGGGAAAGAAATGTAGTGTTATCATGATGTTGTGACCCTACATACACCATTAGGGGCATGATTAGAGGGTATGTACCAGTGTAGGTACTATCTCCTCAATGTGGTTGTTACCCATTCATATGGGACCTCTTTGTTCTCAAGATTATGTGATTAAATTTAATTCTTGGTATAAATTGGTTGGTTTCGTATCACGACTTTGTATAATGCTATCATAAAATTGAATCATTTAAATTTCCATGGGGTAGCATTTTCTATATAAGGGTGAATGGGATGACTAGGATTTCAGAGTTGGACCAGAGCAACATGGGACTCGTGAAGTGTCCATATAGATAGTGAATCACTTCATAGTGGATCACGGTTTACATCATAATTAATTCCCTTTAGTAGTGGATCATTTTAGGGGGTCTTTCCAGATGTTTTTTTAGCTTACCTCATGCGAGAGAGGTAGAGTTTATGATAGAGCTTGTTTCTAGAGTATCTCCAATTTCCATTCCTCTGTATTTTTTAGTAATTACTGAGCTTCAGGAGATCAATCAACATTTAATGGATCTAGGGGACAATAGTTTTATATGGACTTTTACATAATCTATGTGTTTTACCATGATTTTCACTAAGAAGAGGGATTGTACACTTCTTCTATGAGTGTATTACAGAATTTTGAACCGACTTACACTCATGAACTAGTGTCTACTTCCCTAAATTGATGGTCTCTTTGACTATATCTGATGATCATGGGTATTTTTTATGATTGAATCGATATTGTGATATTATTAGGTGCAATTTAAGACATTAGGAATACCTTTTATAGCTTTTCATAGTGGGTATGGTCTATATGAGTTCCTTGTTATGTTGTTCATTCTTATAAATTTTCTTTCTGTTTCCCTGGCTCTGATTAATAGGGTGTTCCACCCCAATTTTGAATCTTTTGTCACAGACTTTGGGGATGACATATTGGTGTTTTATCACAGACATAGACACCATGAAATTTATATGTAGATAATTCTATGTACACTGATATAGTATTAGCTTTATGCTAAGATTTATATGAACCACTTCTAGATCAACAAAGTTCACTTCTTGGGTTACCTTATCTCAGTATCAATAGTATCAGTTGACCCAAAGAAGGTAAGTGTTGTGGTTTCCTTGGAGCATCCCTAGAACCTGATAGATATATGTAGTTTCCTGGGGCTGGCTTTATATTACAGGAATTGCATAAAATAATTATCACACCATTCATCACATCTTACTAGCCTTAAAATTGAAGGTGTTAAGTTCCTATGGTAATAAGTATGTGAGAAGGCCTATAAGGAGCTGAAAGGGAGGATTTTCTCAACACTTATTCCGATTCTTCCACAGCCTGGAAGAGCTTATACCATATTTTGTGATTCATTATGCATTGGACTAATATTAGTGATGATATAAGTGGATAGAGTCATTTCATATGGATCTTGGTAGTTGAGGCTTCACGGGATAAACTACTCGATGAACGACCATGACCCAGTAGTAATTTTCCATGAAATATGTTGTTAGAGACACTATCTTTTGGTTGAGAACTTTTTTGTGTACAATGGCCATAAGAGACTCAAATATATCTTCCCATAATGTGACATGAACCTTAGATAGTGAATATGTGTCAAATAACTACAATCCTTTAATTTGGATCTTGTATGTACACATGGAAAGGGAAATATAGTCGATAATGCATTGAGTTGAAAAACTAAAACATGGGTCATATGAGAATCAAATGATGAATGTAAGTCAATAGCCCTCTTTTCTAAGATGAAACTAGAATTTCATTAAAGTCGGAACAAGTCTTACCTATCATCCTTGACAGTTATCTCTTTCCCCCTTGAGAAGGTGAAGGGTAAACCATTTTTAGATCTGGAGGGTTAGGTTATCCATGAAAATATATTAGGAGTAAACCCACCTCCAGATTGGTATGTGGATAGATACGACACCTTTCATATTCAAGGGAATTTCCGGGTTCCTACAAATATGAGATAGGAGTTGATGAAAGTGTCCCAAAATTCTCAGTTGGAAGTTCATTTAGGAATATCCAAAGTGTATAAAGATATGTGTTGCTAGTATTGGTGTCTAGTGGTTAAATGTCAGATAGAATGCTTTATCAATAGGTGTTCCACATGCCAATGGGTGAAGGCATAGCACCAAAGACTCGCATTCTTGTCACAACCTCATTACAGTCTTGGAATGTAAATAGGAAGATATTTCTATATATTTTGTATTTGTATTACCTTGGTCACTAAGGTGAAGTGAAGTTATATGGGTATTCATTGACCGACTAATGAAATCATCCCAATTAATTCATATTCATGAGATATTCTTAGATGATGAGATGGGAAGAATGTAGGTTAGTGATATCATATGACAACACGAGGTCCCTTGTACTTTCATTTTAGATAGGGATGCTCGTTTTACATCATAGTTCAAGAATGGATCATAGAAAGCTTTGGGTACATAGGTATTTCTAAGAAAAACTTTTACCCCCATACTGTTGGGAAGTCGGAACGGAAAATATAGGTTCTTTGAGACATGCTCTAAGAAAGTTTACCTCATTTCGGCGGTTTATGGAAGAATCATATCCCTCTCATCCAGTTTTCCTATAATAATTGCTTTTAAGAGACAATTCATAATTCTATTTTTGAGTCCTTATATGGTAGGTCGTGTCATTCACCCCTATGATGGCTAGATATAGGTGAGGTAGACCTACTAGGTCCTCATCTCATGCAAGAGACTTCATATAATGTTTAGTTGATCAGGAAGTGTATGAATAATGCTTAGTCTAGATAGGAATATTTTACCAATCGTCATTGACAACCTCTAGAGTTTGAGTTTGGGGATCATTTTTTCCATTGGGTGTTTCCAAAGCAAGGGAATAGAGGGTTAAAAAAGCATTGGAAGTTATCTCCTAATTGTTTATGGAATTTTGAGATTCTAGATAGAGTCGGGCTGGTAGCCTATGAGTTTCTACTATCTCATAGGTACTATTCAATGCATGAAGTCTTCCATGATTCACAGTTTCAACAATATCATGCTGAACTATCTCATACCTTTGATCTCGAGGATTATGAGTTTTATATCGATTCTACATTCATGGAGTATCCAGTATGCTACATTGACTAGAGCATGAAGGATATCTGAGACTAGATTATCCCATTAATAGGGGTGTTATGGCTTCAAAACAATTTATATGATGAGATTTTGGAGTGGGAGGACAACATATGTGCCTAGTGGATAGAGTTATCTCAACCAATATTTTGACTCCCATGGATGGTGAACTCGGTTACGTGTTCCTTTAGTGGAAAACGACTGTAAAAACTAGTATTTTACATAGGTATTGATCCTTTAAATATTAGTTTAATTCTTTATTTTGGATTTAATATTAATTCTTAATGATCTAGTGAAGGTATCAGGGGTTTATAAGGATCATTTGAAACCCGAAAGAGACATTTTTTTAAAAACGTCCTTGTCACACAGTTAGAGTGAACTTGGAAGGTTGGGAGAATGGTTTGATCTTACCAGGTGGATGGTCTATGTTTTTAACAAGATCCATATCATATAGTTGGTGCATAGTTTTTAAAATCATATGTCCTAACCATGCATGTGCCCATCTTCTCTAGGTACCTGTGTAGGTTTTACGCACAGTTTGGAAAACCAAGAAAACAAATCGTGCAAAGGCCAAATTTTGAGTAATTTTACATTTTTTCCCTTAATTATATAAATATCTAAACCTATTATCCCTTTTATATGTTCTAGTGGATATAACTTCCATTTCTCCCCATTTTGAGCAAATTGAAGGTCTATTCTAGGGATTTAGAGATCTTCTTCGTCCAGTATTTGTTTATGATTTTGTTTGTAATGTTGGATGTGAAACGGTTTGTAATCAAGTCTGTTTGAGCTATTCATCACCTCTATTTCTCTCGACCTAGTTATCAAGGTGTGATAATTTTTACATTTTTCTCAGATCTACTCTATTCCAAGATAAAATACATGCTATTACTAGATGAGGAGAGTCATACAAGCCTAAGGTGGGTGGTCTATAACTCACCCCTCAATTTCGTTGATCTTGGAATTGTCATGTGGGATATGTAGATTTCATTAGGTGTTATTTATTGAATTTATATGCCATGATTATACTTTTTAAAACCTTATGGTTATAATATTTCCATATACGGGATTAATGTTTGTGGTTTATGATCAAAATCCTGACACCCCATGTAGGATGATATTCCATAATTGAATTTTAAGTTTTTTTGACACTTTTGAGGCATTTTTCAGGTGTGCTTGAGCTTGACCACACCAATGGTAAGCCTCATTATATTTAATTCCTTTAAAATCATGTAATGGTGAATGGAAAGTACTATGTCACTTATACTTGATCCGCAAAAGGTAATTACATTGATGTAATTAGTTGTTTAAAATAATTAATAGGAAAGTATGTGGTATGAATATGACCTGACCATATTAATTGAAAATGGATGGTTTTTTGAATGTTGTAGCACACCTTTCCACTTAATATGGAAGGTAGTTGATGAATCAAATTAAATGATTATGATGTTCATAGTTAAATTAAATGGTTTCACACTACATTGGCTTGTAAAACTATTGAAAGGAAAATATTGAACACGATGAACTTGATAAATTACATAACTATAAAATGGCCTCATTAAATTAAATGAATTAAATGTAATATTTATCTTTATGCACAGGGATAATGAAAATTTTATAGTATGTCTGGACTCTTTTTAACTCTTGGATTCTTGAGGGAATATATTAGGTACTCAAGGATGTCTTTCTAACTTAAGGATGTAGTTTGCCTTCGATGAGACTTACTTGGGAACCCGATCTGTGTCTACCTATTTATGCCAGGTATGATAGATTATGATCCCCTCATTTTTATTATTAGATTTCGTGAATACATTATATGGATCTAGCATTGAAAGGTAGGTACCATTGTAACACCCTATTGGGAACATTCATTTCTTAGACTCATTTTGCGTTGGAAGAACTCTTTGGACTTGGTAGGTGTCTTGTTGTGAGAATTCGATGGATGAAACTCCTTGGTGTACACTCTTACCCCTTATCTATACCCAATTAAAACTGAGTTAGTGGTCCCTGAGGTCTAGTTTTCCTTGGTGATTAACTTTAAACTACTTCATAATAATGATCAATTATGGTTTACTTGATGATTTCCTTGGAACCATTTCATATTCATTATCAATTAGGGTTTCTTTGTTAAAACATGGAACCTTCACTATTCATATAATAATGAGATAATAAAGTCAGTGATTAACATGCCTCATGTGACCTACTAATAGAATTTAGTAATCAATTAATTTATTAACTAGTTACATGCTCAGACACTAGCTGTGATCTCAAATAGATACATGGGTACTTAGTTAAATTGTATTGCTTTAACTTATATACGCATGTCTACACATTGTTATATTTCCATTAAACATGTCGGATGATATAGAAACCATTGGTGGCAGCCCATTGAGATTTATCTTAGACCCTCTCTAGGATTCTCTTCATACCCAAGGAAGACTACAAGATTGCATGTGTTGATAAAGGGAAATAAATGACTTCAAGCACTTGATTTATTGCATTGTTAGTATTGATCTGGTAGCAGATGATCAAGCTAGAGCTCGGGATGATTTGAATAGTTTTATGTATTTCCTTTTTTTCTAAATTTTTTTTTTCATGTATTTATACTACTTTGTATCCATGTTTTCTATCTTTATAGTGACATTACATATCATCATCGGTTTTTGTGTTCTTGTATCAGTTATCCCAGTTTCTTCAGTTATTATTATCCTTGTATATTTCCACTATGAATTTGTTTTACTTATATTTATTCTTTTTTTTACCTATGTTTATATTTATCCATTTTCTACACTTTTTTATTTAGGGCATAGTCTCCCCAGAGACAAACCCAGGACCCTCACTACTAGACTACATCCTCTGACATTTTGGGAGATGCGCTTGAGACCATATGGCCCACCGGGCTCAGGGCACCTATTTAGTGTATTTCAGGTCCAAGATATAATAGAATGACTAATGTATGAAATTATAATATAAATATAAAATAAAATATTCATAACGTGTAATTTTTAATTTTTTCATGATAAATATGGAATTCATTTTCAGTCCCGATACACTGAATGCACAACACTCAAAAAGTCAAATTCGGTGTATTTTATATATTAATTATCTAGTGAAAAGCATTTTCTGGATTTTTTCAAATATTATTCATAAATTATGATATTTATTTATCGTTTCAAATTTTTGACACGTATAACACGAATATAATCCAAATTATTTTGAAATGCTTGCACAAGGCTATAGAAGTCAAATTAACAAATTATATTAGTTTTCTTGACATAGATATGAGTAAATATACATAATATATGAATACAATATATTTTCATAATCCTAGTTAATATTTTTATGAATTTAATTTATTTTAAATTTTTATATATTGAATAATTGCCTTTAATGCTTATGATACACCAACACAGTTCTTGTGAAAGTAGAAGAAAAATCATTTAAATTATTTTAATTAAATTTATAAGTACCATTAATTGAAACTAAAAATTGTATAAATCATATTGTATGACTATGTTTCAACTAAAATCATACATTTTTTGAATTTATGAACCTTTGGATCCCTAAGCATGACATTAAGTACCTTATAGTTTTTCATTTTAAATAAAGAAAAACTTTTCACACAATGGATTTTATTAAGTATAACATTTTTAATATATGGTAATCTTGAATCTAGGTTCGACCACAATAATTATTTTGAAATATAAAATATATATCTTCATCATTGTAATTTATTTTAAAATTTTATGGAATAAATAATCAAATTAAAGGCTTGTACAATGATGATGTAGTAATTGATAAATTAATGAGAAAAATCAAATAAATAATATTATATTTTTTATAATAAATATATATATATTTATTTTAAAGATGATCCAAGAATCCAATAAATAAATATGATATTTATAGTATATAATAAAATTGTTTTTAAAATTTTACTATATTTTTTAATGTTTTTAATTTCATGGACATAGATAGTCAATTTTGACAATAATATTTCATGAATATAATATTTTATTAAATTTTTTAAAAATCATAGAAATCATGGATAAGGATACGGGAAAATATATTGTCTAAAATGTAATACTATATGAATTAATAATCCTTTTGGATGTCTTTGGACCTAGAATAGACTTATTATATTCTAATATTTTTATAAATTTACTAAAATACCCCTCGCCACAAATATAAAATGGCACTCCTTCAATAACTTTATTTCAACACACAAATACTTCAAGATTGACCTTAATCTACTAAATTATATTATACACTCTTTATCCTTGTAATATATGTTCTAGACTCACCAAAAGTCAAACTCTAAGGTGCTTAATGGGTCATTAAAGGAGTAGATATTCAAGATGTAATTTTCTCGAACCACATCTCTTAATTTATTATCCTACTTATATTTTCTTCTTAGATTCTTAATCCATAAAAGAAAAATAACTATTTTTTTGTGTATTTACTATAATTTTATTTTGATAATGGAATATCTAGTATCAATTTATTTTCTCATGTTCTATTAATTAGTGGATCAAAACCAATGTCCAAATTATGGGGATTAACTGTCCCTATGCATAATGAGTTATCCTTTTTCATTATTGCCTTCAATGCTTGTAATAAAACAATAATTATGTTCATATTAGATTTTAATAATTTTATTTTAATTTATTTCATGTTATGGTACTAATGTATAAATGTAATGTTAAATAAAATGAAACTAATTCGTGATGGTCGAAAAAACTGCTATAATAAAATAATCAATTATCATTAATGTTTTATCAAATAATTCATCCTCATGTTAGAAATAAAAATGGGATATATGAAAACATATAATATTTTTTAATTTTATTAACTCCATTTCATTCCACTTCTATTGAATTAATTCCATTTGATATGAAAATCCATAATTATACACAATTGAACCGACCATAAAACCATGAAACGAACGCACACTAAACAATGAAAATAAAAAAATATTATTAATAAATGGGTGGAAAGTTGTTATAAAAAGATACTATAAGGTATTATAAATATAAATATTACTCTCAAATAAATTAATAACATTCTTTAAATAATTATATTGTAGGTTTAAACACGTTTGAAGAAAGTCGAGCTTGTGGTAAGGTGATTTCATTTAAAAATCTTCTTATAAAGTTAATTTTCTAAAAATAATTTTCTTAAAATATATGGAATGATAATAATTTACCAACTTGATTTAACCTTAATATTTTTAATTTTCAATTTAAATTATTATATAGTTACTTTCAAATAAAGTTTTTCCATTGTACGTGTGTAGTTTTTCAAAATGATTGATTTTCAAAATGGAAGGTTTATTTTCATACAAATGTTCTTTATGATATAGGGTTTCAGGATTTATATTGATGTTATGGTTATTGAGAGCTGATTATGACGAATGGTGGTTATGTTATAAACCAATGATGTGTTTTCCATGATAATCAAAGGTTGGGTGGTTATGTTATTAAACAATGACTGGTGGTTCCATGAGAAACCATTGATGAGTGGTTACATTATAACCTCTAATGTATTGGGTACACTGAAGATAGAGGTTTACCATGTTGGTTACTCTATTTTTCAGACTGAAATGGAAAATTATATCAAAAGTTGAACACATTACTCTTATATTCTTCCTTATGAGTTTTCATGAAAATTCCTTGATTTTAAAAAGGTAATATAATGATAATTTTTAAATGATGATTTCGTTTTCAAGGTAAAATGGTATATTTTTAGGACAATGTTTTTATGGATATTTAATTAACTAATAGTTTCCATTATTTTATGCCTCATACTGAGTATTTATGTTCATCCCATGTTTTAAAATGTTTTTCATCGGTTTTAAGTGGGACTTGATACAAGGATGAGATCAAGGGGGAAAATGTCATTCTTTTTTTCATGAACAAAAAAATTGTTTTATTTTAATGACATTTGAATTAAGAAAAAAATGGATACTTTGTATATGTGTCCACTTATAATGTATGGATTTACCATGTATGAGTTAGTCCTAATTATCAAAAACTATAAACCTAAAATATCCTTTGGATTTTAATAATATTAATTCATGTTTAAAATCACTAGAATATGTAATTTATAATTTGGTCCTTATAGTTAGTATCTGAGGAAGTTTCAGATAACTTTAGGGATTAGGAAAATATTAATAGAATATTCATAAATGATTCTACTTTGTGGTTAAAATTATGTATAATTTTAATATTACCATGTTTCTACATATACGTAATGTCTATTCGGATTGGTTATCCCTAGAAGAAATCAGAAAAATGTGGTGGGAATACATTGAGAGGAAGACATACTTCCAAATCAGCATCTTAAGATGGTTGGAATCAAAGAAGAATAGTTTTTCATAGTGATGTATTAGTTGAGACTACCAATAAATTGTGGTGGTATTTATACAATGTAGCTGTTGAATTAACCATAGGAGGATTTTTTAGAAGTGGAACATTTTATGAGGTAACATAATCTAGATTTCGGTGAAACCTTATATCTAGTGGTAGCCAAAGGATTGATTAATTCATTGGAAAAGATATTTCAAGTCATGGGTTATTTGAAATGATTTTTTTTACCAAAGTCATTTACCTTTTATAAGGTGAATTTGATCGATAGTGGTGTTTGGTTAAGAATACTAGAGACAAATATTATCGGGATTTTATTGAATGAGATGGATTTAAAATCATTTTTCATGAAAAATGTTTTACTATGGTTTTTCAAATAATAGTGGAGAAACAATTCATGGAACTATGGTAGAAGGTTTATGATTATATAACTTCATATGAAGAAATTTTTTGAACACTTTCTAGGATCGTACATGAATCTGTCTTGGTCATTTATAGTTAGATTAATAGATTTTACTCTGATTTTAATCCACTTATACCAAGAGAATTTGATTCATGGGAGTTTAAAAGATATGATAGGCTTGTTTGACGATATGATAACCTTGTTCGTTGTATAGAAAAATTTGACATTGAGACGTATAAAATATAGGTTCCTCATAATTACAAGAATAAGAAGTTGTTAGGTTCATAGGAATTGGGGAAGAATTCTTCAAATATAATTGGAGGTAAGAAAATAAAATTCCCTTCTTGTGAAAAGTGTGGTCAGAATCACGCTCTGAAATGTTTCTCAAAATCTGTAAAATGATTTTGTAGTTGAAATATTAGTCACATTGGGCATGAATATAAGGAAAATGAGTAGAAAAATAATGTAAAGTCAATGGTAAGATGTTTTAATTATAATAAATTAGGACATTATGATAATGTGTGTCCTAATATATTAACTCAATGGGAAAATTAGCTTGATTGGAAATAGAAGGGTGTGGTAAAATATTTTTCTACTACTATGGATGATGTTGGGTTGTCAAATGAATTGGTGAAAGGTATGTTACACATGTATTCAAATTATTCCAATATCCTATTTGATTCTATATTTCATAATTCTTTCATTTATGATAAATTTTCAATAATAATGGGAATATCACATCATGAATGTAGGATACAACTTTTGGTGAAAACTCTACAAGAAATTAATTAATCAACAAAGATTTATAGGGAACATCCTATTATTATAAATGAAATGATATTTCCAAAAAATAGTATTCATCTATTAATAGTTATGTTTGATATTATTTTGTGTCTGGACTGGAATTTTATTTATAATGCTAAGATATATTAAAGAGCTATAAATTATTATTCAATGATTTCATTCCTTTAATAACCTTCCAAGATGTATAGAAATTTGTAATAAATGGAATTTAATGATACCTAGAACATGTAACTAAAAATAATGAAACTATTCATATTAATTATGTTCTAATAGGGAATGAATATGTGGATTTTCATCCAAACGATTTTCCAAGTTTCATTCCTAATTGGAAGGATTAGTTTACTGAAGACTTAGTTCCAAATGTAAAGACAATTTCAAAACCCCCTTATCAAATTCCTCAAGTTAAAAGTAAAGAATTAAAAAATAAGTTGAAGGAGTATCTTTATAAAGGATTTATTTGATCTAGCACTTTACCACGAGCTTCTTTTATTTTTTTAAAAAATAAATATTGTTCCATGAGTCTTTTCATTGAATGTAGATCTTTGAATAACATCATTATTAAGATTAAGTATGCATTGCAACATATTGATGACCTTTTTTATCATCTCCTGGGATCTAAGTATTTTTTTCATTATTTACTTGAGATCTAGGTACCATAAATTGAAGGTTAAGGAGTATGATGTTCAAAAAATATAATTCAGTACTAGATATGATAATTTTTATTTTTTTAGTTACGCACTTTGGGATAGAAAATGCCCCTACTATATTTGTGGATATTATAAAGAGAGTCAACCTTGAAAATTTGGAAAATAATGTGGTTGTTTTTATTATATATATTTGGTTTTATTTAATATGTTTTTATGATCATGAAAAAAAACAACGAATTTTTCAACAAAACATTAAAGAAAAGAAGTTATGTATAAAATTTAGCAAATGTGGTTTTTGGTTACAACATATTTATTTCCTTGGGTGCATTGTAACTAAAGATGGCATAATTGTCGATCCTACCAAAACCAAAGTGGTTGATGAATGTCAAAGACCTAAAATGTTTACTGAGATTCAATTTTTTATTGATTTGACAACTGTTACTAGTGGTCTGTTGAAAATGTTTTATGATTGTCTAGCCCACTGACTAAGTTAACTTTAATGGAGTTAAATTTATCTACACAAAATAATGTGATGATTTTTTTTAAGAACTGAAAATAATATTGGTGAATTGTCTAATTTTTTCCTTAAACTTGATAAATAGTGATTGTTCATCTACATTAAGGCTTCATTGTAGTGACTTGGTTGATTTCTGATGTAGAATGATCCAATAATTTCTTATGCGTCATGGAATCTAAAACATCAGGAGTAAAATTATCTTACCCTGTGACTTGGAGATAAATACTATGTTTTTTTGAAAGTTTAGAGGAATAATTTTTATATTTCCAAGTGTGAAATATATACGGATTATATAAGTTTAATTTATATATTTACCCAGAAAGAGTTAAATATGATTAAAAAAAGATGGCTAGAACTGATTAAGGATTATTATGACATGATTCGCTACCATCATATAATAGTAAATAATGTGTCTGATTCTTTGAGAGATTAATGTAATCCTATATTAACCATGTTATGTTTAGAACATGAATATTTGGTTAATGATTTAATGAATTTTTGCTGGGAAGTTGTGGGTGCAAGAAATTAGACTATTTTTCTTTAGATGCCAATGTAATCCTCTCTATTAGGAAGAATTAAGAAATTTTAGAAAGAAGAATATATATTATAAAAAATGTATAATTGGGGAAGAAAGGAATGTTATCTAAATTTAATATTAATAAGGAAATTATATTTATATTTGGGAATATATTATGTGGGATATATGATTCTCAGTTAATAATGAGTTGTTAAGTCAAGCTCATAGTTCTCCAATTTCAGTTCATTCGGGAAGCACTAAGATGTATAGAGACCTTTGGGAGTATTACTGGTGGTATGGAATGAAAAGATATTTTTTTTTATTTTTCCATTAAATGATTGTATTTTTTATAGGTTAAATATAAACGATAATCACCAAGGGAGATTTTTTAGCCTTTTCCAGTGCCAGTGGTGAAATGGGGAAATATGTCAATGGATTTTGTGATTGGAGTACCAATGAATTCTCAATGTAATAATTCACTTTGTATTATTGTTGATCGTCTAACTAAATAACCACATTTCCTTCCCATTCACGACACCCTATCAATAGATTAACATTATGAGTTTAATGTTTAAGAGATAGTTAAGTAACACAATGTTTCTCTCTCTATTGTATATAACTGTGATCCTAGGTTCACTTATATATTTTGGAATTTATTTTAGATGTAGTTAAGAATGTAATTAAATACCATCATTTCCTTTCATCCACGATCTGATGGATAGTTAGAATGAAAAAATGAGAATTTGGGAGATATGTTACATGCTTATTTAATGGATTACCAGGAAATTTTGGATCAACATTAATTTTTATTAGAGTTTTCTTATAATAACATGTTTCATTCATGTATAAATATGACACCTTTTGATGAATTATATATAAATAGTTGTTCATCTCTATAATTTTGGGATTATGTATGTGAAAAAAAGTATATGGGACCAAAATTAGTATAGGAAATTTCTAATAATGGAAAAATGATTCATCAACACATGAGGACATCTCACAGTAGGATAAAAGTTAAGCAAATAATGGGAGGAAAGATCATTCATTCAAGGTAGGTGATCAAGTCTTTCATAAAATATCTCCATGGTAATGTGTTTTGTGTATTGTTAGGAAGTGAAAGACAAGTACATGTTTTTTAGACCATATTAAATCCTATAGAAAGTGCGATCAGTTTCCTATTGAGTGAATTTAGCTTCAAGATTATAATAGGTACACAATTTTTTTCATGTTTCTATGTAAAGAAAGTATGTGATAGATACATCTCATATTTTTTGTTCTGAAGTAGTTTAGTTGGAAGATAACAATTTTTATAAGGAATTTCTGAGTCAGATTATTGACTTTAGAGAAAAAGTATTTTGGAACAAGATAATTCACTAGGTTAGGGTTTTATGGAGAAACCATATGGTTGATGAAGCACATGGGAGTATGAAAATTGTATGAGGGAAAGGTATCCTCATCGACTTAAAAAGATAAGAAAATTAGGGGGACATAATTTACATAATGGGGAGAATGTAAAAGTACAGGTACTAAGAGAATATTTTGATTTTAAATTTAGTGTAATTCTTGATTTAAATAGTTAAATTCATTATAAATATTTTAGATAATTCATAAAATAAAAAAAGAAATTATTTTATTAATGAAATTTCATCTAAGGTTATATTTAATTTTTTTTCCCAATTATATAATATTAATTTGAAAAATATAATTTATTTTATGGTACAATCATGTCAATATTAGTCTATAGTGATATTTTAAGAATTTTGTGAAGAATTTCTTTTTTGGGGAGTATTAAAAAATACATATTTTTTTGTAAAATACTACATCATTTGTGATATCGTGAAGACATAATTATGATATTAAAATTTATTGAACTTATTTAATGAATCAAGTATAATATTATGATATAAATATAAAACAATACTGATTCATAACAAGTAAATTATAATTTATTTAATAATAAATATGGAAATCATATTCTGTGATAATCCAGTACTTACGCAGTAATGAAAAAGTCAAATTTTGTGTCTTTTAGATATTAATTGAGAGCTAACAATTCATTTCATGATTTTTTTATAAAATATCATTCATAAATTATTATTTAGATTTATAGTATCTAATTTCTCACTTGTAAAAAAATAATCTTATCTAAATGTTTGTGTGATGCTTGCGCAAGACTAGAATACTCATATTAACAAATTAAATAACTTTTCCTAACAAGAACATGATTAAATATATATATTTAATGAATATAATGGTTTATATTGAACCTAATTTGTTTATTTTTTGATAGTATTTAATTTTTATTTTTTATTTATAAAATAATAACTTTTAAGGATTATACAAAATTGATAGTGGGATTTTTAAAGTAGAAGAAAAATAAAAAATATGATTTTAATTAAAATTATAAGAACCATTAAATGACCAAAAAATTGTATAAATATTTTTTATTGTTAATATTTGACCAAAATAATCCATGGGTCGAATATATGACCCTTTGGAGCCACATGGTTGACATTAAGTCCCTTATTGTATTTTATTTAAATAATAGTCAAATTATTCACATGATGGTTTTAAATAAGTTTAACAATTTTAATATATGGTAATCTAGAATTTAGGTTCAGCCATAGATAATATTTTTAAATATAAAATATTTAACTTCATAAAAGATGTTTTGTAGAGAAAAATCATTACCTTAAAGGTTTGTAAAATAATTGTGAAGTTATTATTAAATAATTAAAAAACAAATAAATGATAAAAAAATTATTAATGTAAATTTAATTTTAGATTTTAAAGGTGATACAAAATTTATATAGATAACTATGACATGTATAGGATATAATAAAATTATATTTTCTTATTTTACTCTTTGTTTTGATGTTTTCTATGTCATGGAAATGAATAGTATCAATTATGAAAATAATAATATGTCATGAGTATAATATTTTATAAACTTATTTAAAATCATAAAATTATTGAATAAGGACAAATGGTATAATCTGTGTTCAAAAATATAATTACTTATGTATTAAAAGACCATTTGGAAGACTTTGGCCCCATAATAGCCTTATAATATTTAAATATTGGTAGAAATCCCTCTAATTCCCCTCACCTAAATTCTAAGAAGTTTATCCTTCCTCTACATTATGTCACCACCTTGAGACATTTTACTCAACCATATTCTATAAAATTATCTTCTGCACTATCCTAGACACGTTATATTGGTTCAGGACTCACCAAAATACCAATTCTAATGTCCTTACGGGTTATTTTATGGTGGTGATATTCATGATGTAATTTTCTCAGAGCACATATCTTAATTTCTTTATCTGCTTTTTTTCCTCAATTCATTCATCCATAAAGACATAATACCATCTCTTAATTTATTTATATTCTTATATTTTTCCCTCAATTCATTCATCCATAAAGACATAATAACTCTAGTATCATGTATATACAGTAATATTATGTTTTTAATGTAACTTATTATATCCATTTATTTTATCATATTCCCTTGTTTAATATAATTAAACCATTTTCTAAATTATGGCGATTAACCGTCTTGGTGGATAATGCGTTTTGATTTTTCATTGCCACCTTCAAGGATGATCATTATAATATTATTATGGTTAAAATAAATTTTAATAAGTATAAAATAACTTATTTCGTGTTTTTTAAACTAATGAATATACATAATATTAAAAAAATGAAACTAATTCGTGATGGTTGGAAAAACCTCCATAATAAACTAAACAATTATCATTAACATTTTATTAAATGGATTAACCCCAAGTTGGTAATAAAAAATGGATAATTGGGGAAATTTAAAATTATAGAATTGAATTAAGGAAATTTCATTGCACTTATGGATGTTCTTTTGGTTTGAGAAGAAAATCCATAATTATACACAATTAAATTGACCATGAAACCATGAAACGAACGCACTCGAAAAAAAGAAAAAAACAATATATTATTAATTAATCAATATAAAAATATTTAAAATAGTTTTTATATAGTATTTTATATATGTACATAGTTCTAGAATAAATATGAAACATTATTTAAACAATTAAATAGTATGTTTGAACATGTTCAAAGTAATATGATCCATAAGTAACAGACATTATTTTAAAAAACCACTTTTAATGTTCCTTTTTCAAAAGTAATGTTTTTACATATATGTAATGAATGGAATTTTCCACTTTCATGTAGGAATAATATTTTTAATCTTACATTATATGTTTATATAGTCACTTTGAAGGGAAATGTTTTCCATTGTACGTGTATTGTTTTTCAAAATGAGTGATTTTCTAAGAGGAAAGCTTATTTTCTTCAAATACTGTTTTATGAGGCAATATTTCATGATTTATGATGTTGTTAAGGTTTTTGGGAATTATTTATAACGAAGAGTGGTTTATTTATAAACCAAATACAGGTAGTTATGTGATAAACCATGTGTGGGTGGTTATGTTATTAACCAATGATGGTTGGTTCTGTGATAAACTATAGACGAGTGGTTATGTTTAACAACAAATGACTTTGGTTCATTGGAGTTAGAGGTTGACAATAATGGCAACTAAATTTGTAAGAGTTATATGGAAAATGATGTACCAATTTCTATAAATTACTTCTATATTATTTCTTATGAGTTTTGGTGAAAATTGTTTGATTTTAAAGAGGTAAGATAACGTTATTTTTGAAACGATGATTACTTTTTTATGGTAAAAAAGAAATGTTTTTATGAAAATGTTTTTATAGGGTTTCACTGGACTAATGGTTTTGAAATCATTAATTTCCCTTACTGATATTTTATTCTCAACCCATGTTTTAAAATGGGTTTCATTAGATTTAAGGAGTACAATAAACAAGGATGAGATCAAGGAGAAAATTGTGAATATTATTCATGGGGATAAGACATGTTTTTCAAGAAATTTTTATTATGAAAAAATAGTTTCAATGTATATTTTTACACTTATAATGTGTGGAATTACCATATAAGTTACTCTGATTAATATAAAACTCTAAACCTAAAATAAAACAAGGATTTTAATAATGTGAATTCTAGTTTAAAATCACAGGAATCTAAAATGTTTATGGACAGGTCCAAAAACTTATGCTCACTACATAGGTGTTATCTAAGTCACTTATTTTATTGGGTGTTATATAATGGATTAGATTATATCATAACAAGATATTCTATTCCAGAATATAATTTTTCTAATGTAAATAGGTTGTAGATATTATGAAAAATGTTATTGAAATTGATATAAAAGGTGGATTCTAATGATGGAAAATTAATTCTTACTCACAAAAAAACTCATCTAAAAAATTATGACCTCTCCCTTGTATTTATCAAAAAGATAAGTGACATTGTTTGTGTACTATTAAAAAAATATTTAATTACTCTCTTATTTCAAAATATTATTCTATGGTTACTCATTAATATGAAATAGTTTCATATAATTAGAAACCATTGTATATAAATAGTGGATTCACATGCAACCCATAGTACTATTTAGTTTATGGGGGTAAACCTACCATTAAGGAGATAAATTTCATAACATTCCTTAGTGGTATATATCTACTATCATGCAATTAATCATTTTCATATATCATTATCCACCCATATCACCATAAATATTATAGTTTGATTCTAATAACAAGAAAATTAATGATCTTAAACAAATTATAACAAAAGAGAAATTTAATGGAAATAATTTCAAAAGGTGTATAGTGAGGATGAATTTACTCTTTGATACTCTCAATGTGTCATATTTTATTCCCGATACAAATACGGCTACATCAAAATATAATAAACTTCCTATTTCGAGAATAAAGATAAAATGAAATGATGATCACATCATATGTTGATTTTACATGATCGAGTCATCATTTTTAGATCTCTTTAATAAATATTAACATCGAGTGAGGGCCAAAGGGATTTATAATGCTTTAGAGAAAAAGTGTATCAGTGAGGATGTTTAAATTAATAATTTCCTTGTAATTAAATTTATTTCATATTGGATGTTAGATAATATATTTATCATACTGTAATATTATTAAATTCAATATATTTTTAGTATTTAATGAGAAATAAAATAAATAAGTATAACTTAATTATAGTGAAATCCATCATAGATAAACTCTTTCCTTTTAGGATTAATTTTATATATTCTATAAATAATAAAAAATGAGATATTTCATTTAATTAAGTACTCATCTATCTACAAATTGAGGTGGAATATAAAATGGATGGAGAGATTAAAAAATCTAAGTATAGTAAAACAAATTTCCTCTAAGTGAAGGGATAATGTTATCCATGTTATCAATGTGTCCTAAACATCTAAAGTTTCATATAAAAAGGTAATGGAAATTTCAAGAAGTAGAAAGTGGAATGTTACTTTTTCTTTGATTGATTCCAATGTGACATGGCTTGCATGCAATAATATATCACTCTTCTAGTTGATGGAATCATTCAATGGTGATACATCTATTTACATGGGGAACTTTTATAACACAATCATACATGGTAAGGGTGTGGTTAATTTTTACATTACATCAACAATGAATCTTACTATTAATAATTTCTTATATGTACATGAAGTACATATGAACTTTTTTAAGATATATTTTTAATAAACATGGGTTTAAGGTTTTATTTTAGGAAGAAAACATTATTCAATCTAATAGTGGGATATTTTTTGGAAAGGTAAATTTTTTATGATAGATTATTTAAATTAAATAAAACTATTGTTTCTATTAATGTTTTTGATTCTTTTGATTTGAGGAACACATTTTTGTGAAAAATAAATTAAATAAAAGGTATTATAACTAAAATTGATAAAAATTATCATAAATGTGGTTTTAGGAACCAAAACTATTGTGTAAAAATTTCCATAAAGACTTTAATAAGATAATTATATAGTTAGCATAAATATAAAATCATACCTCACTCAATAAAGAATAAATAAATTGGATCTCCATGAGTTGTGGGATTTCTTACCCTATAAAGAATAGATATTCTATTTAAATTTTTTCTAATCGAGTAGCATGGCGTTGGGAATGACCAATCATGACTAATAATTATATTGTAACTATTATTGAATGAATGTATGGATATATATTAATATTAATTTTAAGAGTATTTAAGAAAACTGTTTTAATGAAAAACATTGTCTATATGAATACCTAATGTGAAAGGGGTGAAATCATTCCACTTGTTGTAATTAGAATGCTTATTGATAAAAATTGACTCTTGGATCAAATATTATATTTATTTAAATTTTATATTTTTATGATGGATTTTACTAAATTTTGAATGATTAGAATGCGATACATAAGATAAGAACACATTGTTATCTTAGTCGGGAGCATCCACCAAACAGACTGAGTGTGTGTCCCAGTAAATCCCTAACATGTTACATAGTGAGAACTGGGTGCACAACCTATTATAGATAGAGTGAAAAACCTACTAGATACTGAGAATATAATACCATTTTTACTATAAATAGACCCATATACTTCTATATTCATGTGGATACATAGGGAGGTAGAATAAAAGAAATTACTAGAATGTAATGAACCCAAGTTTGAGTGAACATATACCCTATGGAATACAACATGTGATTTCCAATTCAAAACACAATAGGAGAGAGATAAAAAATGTGGGTACTTGATGTCATGTTTAGGTTCCTATATATAACCCTCATAAAAGACCAGTATACCTAGTTATTAAAACTACTCTAGGGTAAAGTAACCTTATGATATTATTTTTTGGGAAGGAAATTTTATTTGTTTTAACACAAATACTACATTAGTTCGTACTTATTTCATCAAACATCCATGGAATATCCTGGCCTCAAACCTCACCAGTCACCTAACAAGACAAATTACCTCAATTTCACTAATATAGATTTTCTAGAATTGAGGAAATAATCTTCTCCAGGTCCTGCCTACAAAAATAAATCATTAGCAAGATTTGTTCCTCTACATATATATTATTATATGATTGGGTCAATTTACACATTTATATAGATCTTTGGATTATTTATCCCTTTGATAAAGGTAACCTTTTATCCTAAAAAATGTCTCCCCCATATAATTTATACATATATTGTACATCATAATAGATCTTTCAATCCATTAACTATTTTACAATAATTTTTTTATTTAGGAAATAATGATATATCATTCAAATATATATTCATATATAGCTATTGGGGACATATATTTCATTTTAGGTTTACGCTCTAGGATTACCTCCTTGAATATTCACATTTTGTTCTATTTACAATGGGTACATTCATCCTTCCCATTATAACCTTCCTTGGGAAAGTGATTTTTAAAGATGGTATAACACTGTAGTGTAATCCACATGACTTCACCTTGTCAATTTCCTATTAAAAAATATGTAATGGTTTTTATATATAAGTCCCACTCTTAAAGAATTTGATATGTGTATGTTCTATAGTGTTCCTAGTTGTATTAAATTAATTAAAAATACATAATGTTTGTAGTTTTATAAACATAAAAAAGGTTTGAACTGCACTCGCCTAGGGAAGAGACTCCTCCTAAGGTTTTTCAATTTTACAGTGTGTCATTGTGTATCTTCTCATAAATTTAAAGGTGTTTGTTTGGAAAAAAAGCCGATTTGTTCAACGCTAGCGTATCTAGAAGTAGTGGCATACTTTATTCATAAATGAAGACTTTGCTTCTTCTTTCTTCTACCCTGTTTTTTTATGTTTTTTATGAGTTTCATTATTGAAATTTTTCTTCTCTGGTCTTCTGTAAAGTTGATTCTAGTGTATATCTATATTTTCAAATATTGAATAGATGGATTTGATGTGTATCGTTGGGATAGTTGGACATGTGATCTTCCTTTTTGGTGTTGTTTCAATTAGTGTATTGGCTGAATTTGGGAATCCATGGAGAGATTGAGGATTTTTAGAGGTTGTTTGGGTGGATGTGGGTTGTGGATTTGGCCACAAGAATCTTCTAGTCAGTGGTGGATGTCAATTTTTGATTCATTGGACTATTTATCTATGGATTGTATGGTTTCTACATGTCATCGGGGGCTCTCCTTGTGGATTTGTGAACCATTTGTATTCTTATTAGATATTTGATTATTGTGTGGCTGGTTTTTGGATAGGTTTGGAAATAAATCTATGGTCTTTTAATCTTTTTTCGTTCGATTTGGTTAGCGGTGCAGTTTCTTGCAGGTACTACTGGGTGGGTGGCCTCTATTGAGGGATGGGTGTTCTGAAACCCATTATCCAGCCATATGTCCTTCTAGTTGGATTTATGGGTACCCTAATTCAATATTTCATGGTGTTTTTGTATTCAGTTGTGTTGCATCAGATTGACTTTCTGTGTCTTTCTCAAAATATTTTTTCGGTGAGTGTCTCAAAAGAGAGATATATGTGTTGGAATTTATCATGTGGCTATCCCTTAATATGTTTATGTGTGAGGTAGTGGTTCTATTCCTCATTGTTCTACCATAATAGTGCAACTCTATGGAAGGGGGTATATTCTTTTTTTCTAATTTCACTACTTAATTATCTATCTAGTGGGTGATGAATTTTTTTACCTTTCATACCTTGTCATTGGTTTCCCATTGAACACCTGAGACCATGTTCAAACCTTTGGGTCTGGATTTTTACGATTTTTTTCACTATATTTGTAATGGGTTTCCTCTTTTCCAATTCTTCAAAAGAGGTTATCTTGATTTTCTAGTAATAAAGGGGGGTTTTAACTAAACTTATAGGAAAAAATCATAAACATTGAAGGGAATAAAAAGTTAAAGGTTTCATGAGAAAAAATGAATGCCATTTCTGCTTAACACATGACCTTAAACTACATAATACATACATTTCTTGTATGGTGTTAAACTCCATGATTTTTATTCTTGTGAATAAATAATTTAAAAGACTCATTTACATGGTTGTTACATCATTCCATATTTCTCAAAATATTGATATTGAACTATATGGATTTTAATTCCCAGATAGAAGATATATATGAATCCATATGCAAGAACAACCCGAACATATTGGAAACACCCACCTCTCTTATATTTTCATTCTTAGATGGTGTTAAATCAAAAAATTTCTTTTATTCAGATTTGAACTTTAGCATAATGAATAATTTTCTTCAAATTTGGGATATTATAGTTTCTTGTCTACTGCTCTTAAAGAATATATATGTCAATTAATAAGTTTCCTTAAAAGAAAAGTATTATTTTTACCAAAAAGTTTTTCATTAATATTATAAAATATATTAAAGATACCTTGATTGGATAATAATATAGATTATTGTAAAATTATACTCTAATCCTCTTAGTTTTGGAACATTACACACCCCACCGGAGAGTTTGGAGAATAATCAACAATAATAGTGTTACAGGTTTGAAATGAATATTAGTTTGGAAACTATTTTCTATTATATAATGTAAAATTAAATTATTTTAATTAATATATCATGATATATTTTATTTTTATACTACTCCCATCATAAGTAATAAATAGTATTTTATAATATTCATTAATGATGGTTATATATTTTTTAATTATTCTATTTTACATGAAAAATATTAATTTAAAAGAAAATTTTTATATTTATAATAATTAAACAATATGGGGTCATAATTAAATTACTTAGTTATAATAAAGGAAAATAATATTATATTACTTTATATAATCAATCCAATTAGATCATACATGAATTGGTGAGTCCCTATACACAATAATAGAGTTGTGTATCTTATAGCAATAATAGATCTTTAATGTAATTGCTTAATTCCTTGATATTCATCTTAGTTATTTCAATATTTTATTATGGAGAGTCATTTTTAACTAAATAATATAATTTTAATAGGTTTCCCATAAATGTTAAAACTCTTACTCAATATTACTTGTGAAGGAAGAGGGACCATATATTAATTATTTAATGGTTTAAGATCATTGTATAATTATAAGATAACCTAAACCGAAATGAAAATTTTGGGAAAAAGAGGCATTGATTGTATAATTATATGATATATAGAGAATTAAAAATAATATATATTCATTGTTATATAATTAAATTATATAGTTGATATTAATATAGATATTTAATTAACAAATAGTATCTTTGATTAATACATGTTTACCACTTTTCCCATGCACATCTATATTGAATAATATAACTAAAAAATAGTATCTCAAGAAGATACAATTAAGGATTTCCATAAAATTTAATTGTCTCAAATACAAAAAACACATACATTACATATATATATAAAATTTTTAAAGGTAACTAGTTATTCATTTATAGAAAAAGACTAATTTTTCTTAATATCGATTTTGATCTTAAAACATAAAAATATGTTATACCATCTTATAATAAATATCTTTTGAATACTAATATATATGATAAAATGTAATTTATATCTTATTACAAAACTATGAAATTAGTTTCTATTCCAGTACACAATGGATTTATTTTAAATGGTTATTTAAAAGGAAAAGAAAACCAATGAAAATTTTGAGAAATATAAAGCCATATTTTTTCCCAAATGGTGTAATAAAAAGGATGAAAGTTATTATTTTGATACCTATGCCTCTATGGATAGGATTAAATTTATTAAAATCTTTCTTAACATAGTTTCTATTTAAAATTTTAAAATTAACAAAATTTCTTTGAAAATTATTTTTCAAATGGTAAAATATAAGAAGAAATATTTATGTAACAACTTAAAGTATTCAAAGAGTATATAAAATAGAAAAGGATTTGAAAATTGGTATGATAACTATATCATTTAAAATATTCACTAAAAATGGAATTGATAATTATATTGAGTTATTTCATAAAATGGGTGTGAATTTATTCCAAAATTAAAAATTAGTAAGATACCTATATCATTTAAAACATGAACCAAAACAATGAAATGTCCATTTTCATTAATTAATTTTTTCAAATTGGATTATTTTTAATGAAGATAATAAATGTTTTTATATTAGGTTCTATAATGATCATGGTTTTCTAACTTGTTTATGAAATGTTAATTTTTTGAACTAATGGGAATTAAGTAAATGATCCTAAGTATATCTTATCCAGAAATTTTGATTGGAAGGTATTCTATGAAGACAATGTTATATTTGGAATAAAAAAAATTAGAATAAAAATTATATATTAATTTCTCAATCTCATTATGATTAAAAGGTTTTAATGAGGCTTGAATAGTTAGAATTTTCATTAGTTTATTCCCTATATTCTTCTCGAAGATGGATTCTATAAATATTGGTATGGTTTTTCCTAATTGGAGTATGCAATGGTTTTTAGGATTCTCTTGAATGTTATGACTCATAAAAAACCTCATATTATATATATTTATGGATGTTTGAGCTTGTATAGAAGTAGTCAATGTTATTACCAGTGTGATATGGTTAAAAGATTACTCAAATATATAATGGTTAAAAAAGATTATTGTAAATGTTATAATAGAATCCCAAGGGTTTTAGTATGTTTTCTCATAAAAATATGTATTACTAATCATTAAGATCTCTCTTTGATGAGTTTTCGGGTATTTATACCTAGTGGTGGAATAATATCTTATTTATTAAGGAAATAAATTCATTTAGCATAATCAAAGATATATTTGGATCTTTTTTCATTAATAGAAATTAGAAAATAATAAGAATGGTTTATATCGATCTTACCATATCTACAATTATATCATCTACCAATGTACCTATTTGTTATACATTTTCATAGTCAAAAAATGTTGTCTAGGGTATATATAAATACATATAATGGAAATTAGACATACATTGGTCTCAGTAATATCTATATGACACATTTGATTCAAGATGGTATCAAATTTATGGTATTTGGTAAGTGGAGAAAAAAATTATTTTTTACACTAAAAAAACATTAAATAGAGAGGATGGTAAAAGATCATTAGTGATAGGTTTAAAGATCTCATAAATTATATATCAACTATAGACCTAAAATTAATATGTGAATTTTTTTCATGTCTATATTAAATGTATTAAATTTTATGATACATTTGAAGGAAACACCAAAAGTATATTACATCATTGAATATTGATTTTTATTTTCCATAAAAATAGGCTCAGTTTTTAAATACTAATAAAAGAATATAAAGTGTTTTAATTTTGGAGTAATTATTTATTTCATTATTTGAATATAGGATAGGGGTCACTCTCAAGTGATTATGACTTTATCTCTAAAACATTCATGAAATATAAAGATATGCATTGTCTCAATTGTTTCTAGTATTAGATAAAGAAATAATGAATTAAAAAACTAGTATAAGATTAATTTTGTTAAGAAAAATACCTACATTTTAAATGAAGTGTCCAAATATCATTATATTCATGTTGAATTTTTTTTACTAAAGGATCAATTAGAGATATGCCTTTCTTTATATTTTTTACTAAGAGAGTATGATGTCTTATATTCAAAATCAAAGGTCGATTTTACATATTTTTAAATTATGGGGGATTATTGTAATACCTAGAGTATTTATATATTATTTTATTTTGAAGAAATTAAATTTCAATGTTATCATTCAATATAAAAACTCATATTTTAAATTATGTTACACGCAACACTGAGTTTATCTTGTGTTACATGTGATAATGAGTCTTATAAAACCTCAAAATAGTATATATATTATTATTTAAACATGACCATTATAACCTATCCATTAAAATTAAAAGTATTAGGATTAATAAATACCTTTTAATTTTTAATAATAATGTTTTTATATAAGGAAAACATATTGACAGATAGTACCAAATTTTTAAAACGGTCTTCATATGTTTTAAAAATAATATTTTCTTAGAAAAATTTCTTATTTTATATTGTGAACAAATAATAATAGTAAATTTTTAAAAAATTATAAAATTTATTTGAAAAAAAGTATATTCTTTAAATTTAAATTAATAAATTATCTTGGATTTAATTTTTTATACTTTTCTTAAAAGTTAAATTTTCTACTAAATATTGAAAATACTTTTTTTATTAAGAATTATCTTTTATTACAACATTTTAAAACATAAAAAATATTTTAATAAGGTTTAAATAAAAAAACTAGTTCAGTAATGAATTTATTAACATGATTTGGTTAAATTAAATCAATTCTATATCGAATTGTGATATTAAAACCATATATAGTTTTTTGAATTTTATCTCTATAAAATTGGTTTTTAATCATGTCTATGGGTTTAATTTGAAATTATATTTTGAAAGATATATGAATTAAATTTTTAAAAATTTAACCCATTTTTAAAAATATCATAAGTTATATTTTATAATATTTTAAATTCAATTTTTACCATTATTATTAGTAACATTTGTAAAAAACAATTATCACAGTTAAGGTGAAAATGTGTTTACCAGAGTTTAAAAAAACATTATAATAGATAAAATGACATATACACTTGACCAATACACATTATATGGTCATATCTAGACCGGATAACTTCTATTGTCAATAAGGGTACATTTTGGAGCTATGTGTAATGAGAAAAATATGGGTACATATTTTTATTTTCAAAAATTCTAAACGTATCCTCTCCCCCACTTATAAAATGACACCCCCTCTCCTCTCCAATTTAGACTTCCAAAACCATTTTTTTCAGCTATGAAATTTCAAAATATATTTCTTACATAACTAATATCACCATATATTCCCTATTTTTATCATAAATCTAACCTAGGAAGGCTTTTGGTGTAACCTTATAGAGGTTACCCAGAGAAGAGGTAATGTTCTTCAATATGTCTTCATAATTTATATCTTCCTCCACCTACTTCAAATATTATAAAAACATGATAATAAAATATCCTTATAATATTACATATACTACGTTGTTATTTTTTTTCCATTATCTACATTCATCTCCTCTTCCCTCTTATGGGAAACGATAATGTCGTTCTTGTGTACAATAGAGTACCACTTCATGAATCGATGTGACATATTTTCTATCCACACAAATCATGGTTGGGTATGATGATGGTAATATATATATATATATATATATATGTGTGTGTGTGTGTGTGTTTGTGTGTGTGATATTTTTAACCTAATTAAGCTTCTGGGGATATATTATCACAAATTCCATTTTTTATTTTCCATTATATGGGGGGTACGATAACGTCGATCATGTGTGTGGAGGACTACCACCTCACAAAGTGATGTGACTTTTTTCACTTAAATTTTACATGGAAGTTAATATGCTATAAATTTAATTAAAATATGTTATATACAATAAATTATAATGATTTTATATAAATTATTATTATTCACCTCCCTTCTCTTCCATCCATCATCAAAATGGATACTACATTCATTCATACAAACGACCTACCCTCCCCATGAATAGTGTAATTAATTTTCTATATCTATGTTGAATGGAATAATATAAATAAATTAATAATGAATATATGAGATATTTATATCATTATTAACATTTTTTAAAATATAAAACAATGATAAAAGTAAAAGGATCAAAAATATCAATCCAAAACATATTTGAAAAAATGAAGTAGTTATAACCCAAAACGTAATTTTAACAATGAATTGTTAATAAAATGATAATTAATTGGTATAAGTATATCATATATAATGTAATATACATGATTATGTTCATTTAATAGATCTATAATAAATTTATATTTATTATAAAGGAGGTGAGATAACTTTAGAGGCAAGATGAACTCAAACTAAAGGGTTTTTATCACAATTTGACTTATTGGAGACATATGTTGTGTTATAAGCCTTTATTATTTTTTGAGGTATATAAAAATCCCCATTCATGTAGTATTTTGAATTGATTATTTATCAAGAAATTTTATGTTTCAATTAATTTTATTATTTCATTTAGATTATGATTAAAATTTTACAAAGTATTAAAGGTTTTATGGTACAATCTCATCCTTTATAAAGATTGTTTATGTTTTTTCTTCCAATAAGAAAATATTCTGATCCATATCTTAAGAAAAAAATAATTTTTTTCTCCTTTTTTATTTCTAGATAATAATTTTTTGCCTTCATTTTTCACTTTTTATATTCTCAATAGATCAAACTAATTTTGTTGTGAAAAATCATCTTTATTTCTCTCTTCAAACGAAAACCCTTTTTTCTTCGATACCATTGTTTTTTAAAAATGTTTTCAAATTTTCATAAACATTATCCAAAGTATTTTTTAAGGAAAATATTACATATATTTTACTTTTGATAAATTGTTTAAAAAGTAAAAATCATCTAGTTTTCAAAACAATGATCATTTGAATTTTACCAAAAATATGAAAGTAATCTTTGTTTTAATGTATACAACATTTACTATAATCATAACCACTCAATTTTTTAAATCTCCCATTATATGTTTCAATGTTTATTTTTAAATAAAATTATTTCCAAACTATAAATTAAATTTTATGATTTAAACATTCTTTTTCCTATTTGAATGAATATGTTTTCACGAAATGTTCCAAGTGATCTTTCTAAGACATTTTCCATTTATGAAAACATAATTTGATGTTACTTATGATTTATTATGGATAAGAATGAATAATACCGTCCATTTTATTTCTCTATATTGTTAATTTTTTTGTTGATGAAATATTTATGTAATCCATTTATTTTCTATGGGTTGTTCTTTTGAGAATTGTTGAAATGTTTATGATTATTTTTTTCATTATAAAGGTTTATGATTTGATTATATATTAACTGTTTTATGATATTATTTCACACATAGTTATGTTTTTTATTATGAGATAGATGGAACATATATCTTCCTAAAATAAATTGTGTAAATCATTATATCTCATGATATAACAACGGTAAAAACGTCAATGGGATTGATACAAAATAGAAAATAGGTGAGTCCAGATCCACTATGGGAAATAGGTTCATCCTAATCCACAATGGGAAATATGTTATGATTTATAATACACTATTTTAATTATAGTAGTAGTTAAACTGTAATGTAAAATAATTTTCTATATTTCATATGGTTCCAATCTTATATGGCATGAGCTTATTGTTCAATATTGACTTATGATGATTTATAACTCTTATGGTCCTTATTTTCTGAAATGATAATGATTTTTCCATGCCTCGTGTTTATGATCTATGAAATGTTTGGTATGAACTTTTTATGTTATATTTATGATAACAAACCATTATTATTAACTTGTGGTCTCATATGTTCATATATTTATATCTCCGATTTTTACCCATACTATAAATAAAATCTCACCGTTTCTTATATTTCTTTCCAAATGTTATGATGAATGATTTATGTAGAGTCTACCTAAAAGGAAAACTGTGTGAGAATATCATTGTGGGATATTTTTAATATCATTAAGAAATTATAATATTGTGTTTCTAGTCTCTAAAGACACTAAACTATTATCGTACATCAGTGTGTGTTTTATTTAATGTAGTGAATATTCATCTAAAAAGTTATGATATTTATGTATGAAACATTTGGGACCTAATGTTAGTATCATTAGAAATTATTGTTCAATCTTTTTGGATAAGGAATATAAAATAATTAGTGAAAAAATCTGGGATAATCCAACATATAGGGTAATATCTTATATTTTTTTCAACAAATAGATAATGTGGTTCTCTTACTGATACAACCTTATCTGGATACAAAACATGGACATGGTTCTATCAAATACATGCCTAGGGGTGGTAACTCTAAAAAAGGCATGCCTATATTGACTTAAGAATTACCTGGTACATAAAAATGGGCCTTAATGGGAACCTAGTTTGTTACTCTAGAGGGATTTTATTTGGTTAATACACATTTTCATTATGATTCATTATCAAGAATTTTAATATATGTTTATCATTTACGACCTAGGGTAAACAAAAATTTTCATATATTAAAAATAGTTTTTCATGATTTAGATATCCTATAAATGATTTTCAGGATTATGTGGTTTCCCACTATGTTATTTGTTTCTCAAACTATGCTTTTTATTTTAGTCAATTCCTAGAACTCAAAGGAACTATGTTAATGGTGAATGCAATAGACAATGCATGATTTCCCACCAGAGAAAACAAATGAATTGTAATTAGGGACACAAACCCTTTTTTTTATGATCGCATAAATTTCTTAATCCAGAAACCTTGCTGAGCTTCCAAATGATCAAAGCAGGGATCAATGCTCTATTGAATTATTAATGAGAAAACATCAACCTTTTTTAATTTGTCTTTAGTTCCACTAGTTGTTGATTAATCAATTCTCACCATTGAGAAGATATTTTCTATTCTTTGGTTCTCAGAACATGAAAATTTTTCTTATCTTTTTATCATTCAGAATGTAAATAGTATTAATTATGGAAACTTATTAAGAATACAAGTCAAGAAGAAAAAATTTACTACAAGGAATGGAATTATTTTAGGAGGATATTTTTCAATAGGTACGTCCCTCATATTCTATGTACAATGATGGAGAGGGGATAACATGATCTTGAAAATATTTAAGGTGAATAAATTGGTACCTATAAAGCTAATTTTATATGTATTTTATGGTACACTTATATTTTAATCCTTAGTTTAGAAAGAAAAATTGATCTATTCATTAGTGGATTGAAACAAAGTCCCCAAAAGGAATTGCCTATAAGAGAATTTACCAGATATGAAGAAATTATTAATCTATATATAAGTTTGAAATGTAAATTGGTGATTCCTACCATTCCCATGGATTTTATAGGAAAAAGAATATTGACGTCTCTTGTAAATTAGAATAAATAAAATTGTGGAAAGAAATTGCAGCCATCTGCATGTGAGAAATGGGACGAGAAGCATCAGTGGAATTAATTAAATGGAACTGAGAGGTACTTTAAATGTTGTAAGTTAGTTCATAAAACACATGAATATAAAGATGTGATAAATGGTCCAGTTAATAAAATAAAGGTGAATAGGATTCCAACTAATACACCACCCACACTCCAATGCTACAAATGAATGTATTAAGGTTATTATGCCAATTAATTCATTAATTCAAAATAATTTTGTGATCATTGTTAATATCCTCCTAATCAAAATTGTGACGGGATATATCATGAGATCATGAATACTAGTGTCAGTAATGATAATGAGTTGTTGAAAGATACACATATAATCCACTATAGAATAGAAAATGTCTTATCTAATTATAGCTCTTCCAACTCTATTATTTCTATGGAATTTTCAAAGGGTGTTAAAATATCAACAAACAATTAGATATTGAGTTAGCTGCAAAAACTCTTAATGGTATGATGGTTGGATCACAAGTTGATATTTCCTCTATAATTGATATTGGTAGGAAATTACTTTCTATAAATCTTTTGATTATACCATTAGATGAATTTTAAGTGACTGTTGTAATGAATTTTATTTCATTATATGGATCTAATATTAATTAAATTGGGAAGAAAGTAATATTTTGTATTTACAAGGAACCCACCCAAATTTATATTTACAAGTATGAGTACAAACATCTAATGTAAATTACTTCAATATCATGAGTTGTAATTGATATCCATGAAAGATAACTATCTCTGATGGTTAGGGAAAACTCAAAATTGAAGACATGCCTATTTTTATAGAGTTTTTTTAATGTGTATATAAATGAATTTCCTAGTATTCCTCTTTGTCTTGATGTTTAGTCACAATTGAACTCCTTCCTGGGGTTGCATTTATTTTTAAGACTCTATATATAATAGATCTAATTGAGTTGAAAATTTTGAAGAAGAAACACCCTAAGAATCTTGATATCAGATTTATATTCCCTAGTGCATCACTATTGGCTGAACCTATTCTATCTGTTCAAATGAAATATGGTTTAATTCATCTATATATTTATTATATATAACATAACATGATCACTATCCAGAACATGTTTCATCTACCTCGTATCAGTAATTCATTTGATTAATTATTATGAGCTCATTACTTTTCCTATATTTATATTTTGTCTATGTACTATCAAATTGCAGTTAATAAGTAAAGACATACCAAATAAATCCTTATGTATGAGGTATAAAAACTATAAATTTATAATTATTCTATTTGGTCTTATAAATTCCCTAATCAACTTCACTGATATAATGGGTATAGTCATTAGAGATCACATTGATTAGTTTTTCGTAATCTTTATAAATGATTGTCTTATATACACTAAGTGAAAAGAAGAGCATGGAGATCATTTTTGGATTGATCTGGGGATGCTAAAATGGAAAATATGTATGAAAAATTTACCAAGTGTGAATTTTAACTTCAAAAATTTTCATTCGTTGGATATATGATCTCATGTGAAGTTATTTTGGTATATCCTTCAATGATGAATGTTATTAACTATGGGCCCAGACCACCCATGGGGAATATGATCTATAGGATTCATATTATGGTAGGATATTATCAGTTCTTTGTGGTTAATTTTTCAGGGATTAATAATCCACCCCCATGTCAACATGGAATGGAGTCATGTTCCTTTGGATATATGAATGTATATAGGATTTTATGAATCCAAATAGAAGTTTGGTCAGTGAGCCTGTCATCACTCTTCCTTATAGTGGGTATGGGTTTTAAATCTACACTGAGTCATCCAAAATGGATTAGTATGAGATCCCATGAAGAATGGTATAGTGATATCCTATTCCATTAACCAATTTAATTTTCTTGAGAAAAATTAAAAAACTCATCATTTTGAGTTAACTAAAATAATATTCTCATTAATGATATGGAGGAATTATCTTTTTGGAAAAATATGTGAGATATACAGTTATCATAATATGTTAATGTATATATTAATATAAATGGATTTAAATATTCTCTGTAAAAAATGGTTGGAGTTGATCAAATATTACGAATTATTTATACATTACCACCCTAAGAAGTTGAACAAGGTGGTTGATGCTTTGAGTCGAAAGGAATGTAAAAAATTATACATGATAAGGATCACCAAAGATATAATATTTCTTGATTTAAAAGGTATGGATATGGACATATTTAGTTGAGGAGGAAGATCTTATAGTTCTTAAATTATTCTTCCATCATATATCCATGTGAGGAATAAATAGGTGCATAAAGAATATATGGAACTACAAAAGAAGGATAGAAATGTCTCTGAGTTTAACCATAATCATGATGGAATAATATGGTTTCGGAATCATGTATGTTTTTATTACATATGTTATTTTAAGAAGGATTTATTTAAATAAGATCAAAGTTATACATTTTCTATTAATCCTAGGGGTAAAAATATATGTAGTGATTTGAAAGATTATTTTTGGATGGATGGAATAAACAGAGATATTGTGGAGTATGTAGCGTTGTTTCTAGGTTTTTATCATGTTAATTAGAAGGGAAAAAATGATAATGGGATGTTACAAAAAATACCCAAAAAAACATGGAAATGGGAAACAATCACCATAGATTTTGTTTTTGGACTCCCAAAAACATCTAAAGGGAATAATTGTATTCGGGTTATATTCGATCTCCTTACAAATTCAGTACACTTCATCACCATTAGAGAATAATTCAATCTTGATAATCATGGAATAATATACATTAATGAAGTAGTAATATGACACAGATTACCAAATTATAATATATATTTTATCAGTGTCCTAGTTTTACTTTTATGTACTGGTTATGTCATCAAAATGATCAATATATAGGGTAAAGTTCCATCACTACAAATCACCCTCATAAAAATGGTCAGTTTGGGAAAACCATTAAAACCCTACAGGATATGATAAGATATTGTTATGTAGATTTAAAAGGTTGTTAGAATCAACACATTACACTAGTTATGTTTTCTTATTACAATATTTTTACTCAAGAATTTAGATTTCACCTTTTCAATACCTCTATGTAAGGAATTGCAACATGTTGTAAGAAATTTGGAGAAAGAATGTAACTGAGAATTTATTAAGATGAAGAAATGATAGAGAAGGTGAGAGACATTTAGAAACACATCATGGAAGATTAGATTCAGCATAAATGTTATTCTTACATTCTCCATCATGATCTATAATTTTATGTTGGTGAGAAGGTAATCCTCTGAACATCTCCATGGAAGAAGATTATGACATTTAGAAAGAAGGGAAATCTCAGACGTAGATTTATCTATAATTTTTTATTCTTTAATATATTGGAATATTTGATTAAAATTTTGGATTTCCACTAAATCTATATAAAGTTTATAATGTGTTCCATCTCTTTTCTAAAAAAGTATATATTTGATCCCTCACATGTACTGAACTCAGAGGTCATAACACTAGAAAAGGATTATTCTTATTAGAAAAATATACTGAAGTTTATACATCATAGAGAGAATGTGATAAAAAAAAACACCACTCTATAGGCCTTAGTTTTATGGAAAACCCTGTAGTTTGAAGATAATATGTTAGAACTTAGAGAAATGATGAGGCAGATTTATCCTCACTTGTATGTATCGGTGTTCAAAATTATTATAGAGAATTTCAATTTAAAGGGGTATAATGAATTAACCTGATTTTTTATGAATTATTCTTTTGAGTAAATTAAATTTATTTTATATCTTCTATTTTATGCAATACTGATTTTATCTTTCATTACATGAAACATTGAGTTTATCATGTGTTAATTGTGGCACCAAGTTTTAACAATCCAGGATATATTATCAAAATTAATACTTAAACATGACCATTATAGTCTAGAAATTAAAATTAGTTGTTTGAATAATAATAACTAAATTTTAAATATTATTTAAAAATATTTTATATACATCAAATATATTTTTATAGAGTACATAATTTTTAGAAAAGTCTTCATATGTTTCAAAAAATCTATTTTTTCTCAAAAAATGTATTTATTTCATTTTTCTAAAAAAATAAAAATTATATTTTTACTAATTTTATAAAACTTATTTAAAAAAACAATTTTTAAATCTACATGTCAAATTTTTATTGGAGTTAATTTTTTAGAATATTATGCAAAGGTAATATTTTCTGGGAATAGTGAAAAATACTAATTTATATTAGGAATTATCTTTTCATTTACAACATTTATAAATTTACAAATTATTTTTTAATAGTTTTAAAAGTATATTCAATTAAAAAATATATTTATTAATACAATTTAGGTCATTATAAAAAATTCCATTTTTAATTTTTATATTAAACCTTTCTATACTTTTGAGAATTTTCCATTTCAAAAACCACTATCCCATCACATATAGCGGTTACATTTCAATTTAAATTATATCAATTATCTATATTGAATTTGAAGAAATAAATCCATAATTTTGAATCATAATAATTTATATTTTATAATATGTTCATCTTTATTTTTTACCATTATAAATAGTAAAACTGATAAAAATTAATGATCACAATTAAGGTAAAAATGCATCTACCAGGGGTTAAACTAAAAATATGTGGTTTAAAATGACCCATAAAATTTTCAAACACCCATTGGATGGAAATATTTCAACATTATATCTTATAGGATTTAGAAAGGTACATTTTGGATTCTTTTGGATTGATATGAATTTAGGTACACCATTTTCTTTTCAAAAATACCATGTGTGTCGTCTCCCCCACTTATAAAAGGCCAACCCCTATCCTCTCTTCTTCACACATTGAAAACAATTTTTTCAAAAAATACCAATAAAATATATTCTTTCTTTCCCCAGAGTCATCTAATAATCCTATGGATAATCAAAAATCAAACCTAGGAAGCCTTTTCGTGCAATACTAAGGATGTTACCTGAAGAAGAGTTAACATTATTCAACAAGAATTTTTATTTTATTTTTTTATACACTTCATTAAAATATTATTAAACCATGATAATATAAACAAATAAATATCTTATATATATTATGATATTATTATCTTATTTCTATGACCAACATATGTCTTCAATACCCACAAATGTGAAATAATTACAATGCACATTTGTACAGCTGAGTACTACCTTAGGAACCAATGTGACACATTTTCCATCAAAAACTCCCATGGATGGTTATGATGATGGATATAATGAATATATATAAATATATATTATTTTTTACATAAATAAACATTTGTAAATTTATTATAATATATATATATATATATATATATATATATTATTTTTTATTTCCTGGGGGATATGATAGCGTTGATCGTGTGTATGACAGATTACTGCCTCCCGAAGTGGTATGATTCATTTTAAAACATTATTTCAATTATAAGGTAATAATGGATAAATATAATTAATATATGTAATAGAATTATATCATAATTATTTTGGATAAATAATTATCTTTTACCTTTTTTGCTTCAATCTTTTGAGAAAATGGAGACACCATTCATGTGTACGTACGACATATCATCTTCATAAATAGTGTATTTCATTTTCAATATGTAAATTTAATTGATCACTCTAAATTAATATCTAATGAATATATATGAAATTTATATCATGTTTTACATTTTAGAAAATTTATAACCTTGTTCAATTTAAAAGATCCAAAAATACAAAACCAAAACATATGTCAAAAATGAAGTAGTTATTACCCAAAATTTATTTTTAACATGGAATTGTTAATAAATGGTTAGTAAAAGGGTTTATGTACATCATATATGATATTATATATATTATTATCATACTATAATAAATTTTTAATAAAATTATAATTATTTTACGGGAGGATATAGTACCTTCATGGAAGATGTAACTCATGGAAAATGATTTTAATCTCAAATTTTATTTTTGGAGACATATGTTTTGTTATGAAAATATATACTTTTATGAGGTGTATATACAACCCCATTGAAATGTAATATCATTAATTTATTAATTATAATTATATTTTTTGTTTAATTTAATTTTTTTATTTCTTGGGTCTTATGATTCAATGTTACCAAAGTAGTAATGGTTTTATGATGCAATGAAATTGTTTATCCAGATTATTAATATTTTGGCTTCTCATGGGAGAATATTATGTTCCATATATCAATAAGCTGATTAAATTTATTATCCTATGGTTATGAAATTATAATTCATGTTTCCCTTCATTTTACTTTCTTTTTATATTCAATATTTTAACATAATGTTTTTATGAAAAATCATTTACATTTTTATCTTCTGTTGAAACCCCTTTTTTATTATATATACATATTTTATAAAATTATTTTCAAATTTTTTTTAACATTATCAAAATGATTATTTTATATATTATTATCAATGTGTGAGTTTTTACAATGTTTTATTTAAATTAATCTTATTTTCATTTTTAAAAAAATTCACTTTTGGATTTCACTGAAAAGGTGAATTTAATATTTGTTTTAATGTGTATGAAATTTCATACCATCATAACCACTCAATTTTTAAAATAATCATTTATAATTTCAAAATATTATCTTGAAATAAATAATTTCAAAATTATTTATGAAAAGTTTATATTCTAATTTTTTTTTCAAATTGGAAATAATAATTTCCAAAATTAATGTCCTCTGTGATATTTCAAAATAATTTTCCATATAAGATAAAAATTTTGGATGTTACATAAGATTTAATTGGTATAATATTGAATCATACCAACCACATTCATTATATGTATGGTAAATTTTTATGTTAATTTTTTTTGAAAACCATGTATTTTTTCTTGTTTTATGCTATGGTAAATTGATGAAATGTTTATGAATCCCATATTATTTTCACGGGTTATGATGTAATGATATTATAAATGTATTATTATATTTTGGAACCAATAAGTATGATATTTATGATGATATTAATCAGACCTATATCTTTCTATAATTTATTGGGTATGTATTTATATCTTTTTAGATAACAATGTGGAACAAGTTTATGGTCTTTATCCACTATGGGAAGTTGGTGAGTACTAATCCATTATGGGAAATAAGTGCATCCAAATACATAATAGGAAATAGGTGATGAGTCATGATCCACTTTTTTGTGGTCTTGGTAGTTATCCTTGAAATATGAAATGGGTTTTCTATATTTAGGATGGTTCTACACTTTTATTACTTGAGCTTATATTTCTTGATTAATTTATGATGATTTGTCACTCTTATGGAAATGTTTTTTGTAATAAAAATATTTTATACCATGTAACATATTTTATGATCTTTGGTAGCTTAGTTATGTTGTTATTATGTCATTTTCATGATCACATAACCTCATGGTTATCTTATACTCTCATATAATCAAAGATTGATATCCCATATGTTTAACTTTACTAAACATATCATCTCACCCATTCAGATGTTTCCTTCCATTATTAATGAATAATGGTTTGTGTTGTTTATTACTTAAGATCATTACTATGTAAGAAGATAATTTTGGGTGAAGTTAAATATATTCCACAAAATAATAAGATAGTGTTTCTATTCTCCAAATACACTAAACTATTATGGTCCTCAGGTGCGTGTTTTTGAAATATATTGGATATTCATCTAAAAAATATGATATTTATTTATGAAAAATAATGTGCTTATATAATTAATTCATTTTAAATATTTTTTTAAAAATATATAAATTTCATATAGAAAATATGAGGACAAATATATAAAAAACCAAATTGAAAAGTGACAGAGTGTTGGCACACTATATAAAGTGAAACTTTTGTTATTATTTAAAATGATAGTGTGTGGGATAAATTAATATTGTGAAAGTAAAATACACATTCTATATATATGCATGATCATGTAATGTGGTGTTATGATATAGTATGTTTAGCATTTCTTATTTTACTGATGCAAGGTTTTCAATGGTGGTTTTATTTTTTAAATCATATAGTTGATCCATTATGGTTTATACCCAAACCCCAATGGGTATCGGTGGAGGGTTAAAAACATTTCATGAAAATATGTGATCTAGATCATATATTTTATCAAAAATTATTTTGTAAGAATATCCATTTTGTGATCGTGTATGATATAGGTTACTTTTAATCAATTAACAGATTAAATTTAGATATGATATGATATTCTTTAGTAGGTGTCTATCCAATCTAAAAGGGTGAAAAAGTTCTTCTTATAGGGAATTTCCATGATTATAATTGGATGATCTGATAATGAAAATATATTTCAAATTCATTCCAAAATCCTATCACAAATATAGATTTATCCTCTTTATTAAGAAGAATCAAATAGATCATGTTCCTTTAAAAAAACATCAATTACTCTCTTATTTATAATGATTATTCTATGTTCACTCTCTATTTTGTACTAATCTTTATTATTGAGTCAATATTGTATCCTAATATTATTTTCCTTATAACCCATAATAACTATAATTTTTTGGGAAAAAATATACTCTTATGGAGATTTACATTATAATTGTACTTGGTTGTCTCCATCTACTATCATCTAATTCACGTTTTTATTCTATCATTTTCTTCCTTTATATATAATAGCTAGTTGGGTGGTTGGGTAATGGATAAAACACCAAATTAATATCTTAAACCATTATAATCCAAACCTTATCCAGTGAAATGTATTTTAACATTATGATTATCTAGGACAGATAACCCATAGATCTATATATTATAGTCCATATACAATTTTATATATGAAAGAATAAATTAACTATCATCAATATGACCTCAAAGAGGACCACTATCCCACCCTTGATCATCATATGAAAATTAAAACTATCAAATTATGTGTTATAAGTGATAAAATGAAAGGAAATTAATTTAATTATAGACAAAAATGAAATTTTTTAAGCTTAGTCTAAAGGTACGTTATACATAAAGGGAAATATAATTTTTTGAGAAACACTATGTAGTTCGAATTTTAATTAAATGTATCATTTTCAGTTATTTTTATTTATCTCCATATTGTGCTTGATTATGTGAAATTTGATATTTTATTTTTTGAATTTAAATTTCCTATAATTTTTTATTGAATTGTACAAATGATTAATTTAATAAATATGAACTCAAAAAATCCAGTGGAATTGAAAAAAATCCGATTATAATTGTAATTTAATTTATTGTTAAGTGGAAATAAAGGAATTATATTGAATCTTTTTCTTTTATTGTGTTCCCTAATGATATGAAAATTTTTGTTGTAGGATAAAATGGGTCACCATTTTGGATATTGACCCTTCAAATTCATAAACTCCTTCAAAAACAACATTTATAAACATATTGGATCTTTTAAGTCACAGTAGAAGTGGGGGTTAGTTATTAATAAATATTTTTCATCGATATCAATATATAATATCCAATGATAATAAAAAGGTTCTCAGAATATCCTAGAGAATATCATTCACATTTAATTTATAATTAATTTAAAATAAGAATTTCTTTTAACGTGATATTTCATCTATGATCAATTTTGATGTAGGTATTTTCATTTCATCATTGTGACAGAGAATCTTTGTTAGGATTACTCTACTTATATCCATATATGATCCAAAAATCTCTAACCAATTCTCTTGGTATTATAGGCGCTATCATGGAAAAACTTAGTGCTTTTGATAATTTATTATTGATTGCAACAAGAAATTTCTCTTGTTCTCTCTTGGTTCATGAGTGGGAGTGGGGAGTATTTTCCCTCTAGGGATCGAGATGATTCTCTATGTATTATTTTTATGCCCAAATAATCTATTTTATAAAATTATATAATTAGGATTTTATATTAAGTGTCAAACAAATAAAAATAGAACAAGTCACTTTATCTAATTTTTTATTTTAAGTAATACCCATGATAAATAATATTATTATTGTTATTGTTATTATTATTACATACATTGACATGTGCTAAACTCTTAGATAAATGTATCATTTCATTTATCCTTTAACAATTCCCATCAATCATCGACAAAATTTATTAAACCTTAAATAATAAAATATTTTTTTAAATAAAAAAAATGATCATTCAAGAAAAAAATATTATATTAACTATACTCATGTATAAATATTTATTTCAATATTTACAAAATTAAATTAAAATTTTTATCAATATATTAACTAAATTACTATTATTACTCGATCTTGAATAATATAACATTAATATTTGTATTTTTAAAAATTACAATTTTCTGAAATTCAATTAAATTTGTTTTTTCTAAACATTTATATTTTCCACAATTTTTTTATTGGTATTTCTAAATTTTTTAAAATTATTTCAATAAATGTAATCGTATTATTTCATGTGTTATTTTTTGAATTATTTTAACAATAATTTCTAAAAATTTATGTTTGCAAATTATTTATGTTTATTGGATTAAAAAGTTAATTTTTTTAAGGTTATTGTTTTCAAATTTCTATCTTATATCTTGGTAATTTTAATATTTTAAAATGAAATGTTTAAAATAATTTTTATAGTCAAATGCATAAATATGTTTGTATATATATTAATTTAATTTTATATTATTTTTATATAAATATATATATTTATAAAAATATATTCACACAATACTATTCATCTTCCTCATGATTTTCTAGCCTCCTCAAGATTATCTTCACATAGATCAACTTCATCAACTACTCTCCCTATCTCAACTATGTTTGACATTCCACAGTGCTAGCACTCTACATCTGTCCATGCACATAGCAACTCACTCGGTCATCACCGAACTTTAGATCCGAATGCCAGCTTCCAAACAACGCGACATCCTTCTATAGATGGAAGCACCACTTTGGTCTTCAGCATGGTGATACATCAAGCTCTATAGAAGCTCTCCATATCTGACCAGCACCATGCATGAGGGCATCGACCATCATCAACACCTTCAACATTGGATTCCTCTATCCTTGTAGAGAATCTTCATTCCATCGCATGTGTGGTGAAACCTCCTTCTTCATCGCAACTCATCCATAGTGGCTCGGCATCATCCTTGAATACCTACTGCATGTTCCAAATTGATGTTACCATATAGTGGATTGAGTTATTACCATTAATAGAATTCTATCTACCATGTGGGTAACAAGTTACCTAGAGTGGGTATTTGAACACCTACAAAGAATAGGGACTGTACATAAACTAAGTGTTAATTACATATTGTGAGACTTTATTTTTCTACTTAAGGAAATGTTTTGCTACCAAAACAAATACTACCATGTTACTAAAAAGGTAAAATTTAAGTGACCATGAGTACCTATCATGCATACCTACCATGACGATGATACACACCCTACCGTGTGGTGCTTTCAAACTTAATTTGATGGTTACCTCAAGTTCAATACATACAAAAATTGATGGTATTCAAGTTATCAAATGATATTTTACATTGTTAAGAAATGTATAAAACATTGTTTGAAATACATGAAATATTTTTTAAAACTGCATCAAATATATTTTTTAATAACTTTATGAAATTATTTTTAAGCAACATCAAATGTTAATTTTAAGTGACTGCATGAAAATTATTGGATGCATGGTCATTATACCTACCACATGACCATATTTTAGACATAGTCAATATATAGACCATGGGTACACAATATTTATACCAAACATAAGGCTTACCTCTCACATGGTAAGTAATTTCATATGCTTATTATTGAGAAAAAAATTATATATTCTAGAATAGTTTATTTTAGTGGTATTTTTGAAAAATGAATTACTGTAACTTGGAATAATTATTTTTAATTGCATATTGAAATATAAAATTAATAAATATCATAAATAATATAATATAAACTATTTAATAAAAATTATTGTATAAATTAATATGAAATTTTTTATTTTTATACCTTTTATTTCATACTCTATTTTTTATAGTTATTGAATTACATAATTATTTAATTTCTTCAATATATATTTTTGTCATTTTAATTATTGGAATAAATATATTTTATTCAAATGAATATATTATAAATATTTTTAACTGGTTTCTTGTAAAAATTCAAGATCATATGAAATATCTGACAATGAGGATGAAAATTCAAAATAAATGTAAGAGTATTATTCTATGTATTATTTTTTTCTCAAATGTGTATAATTCTATTATAAGAGAATTAGATTTTCATTCCAAATCTCTATGATCATTGAATTAATGATCCCAAATAGATCCAGTGGAATGTGATAAAAAAGTTCCAATAAAAAAATATGACATGGTTTATTCCAATGATGATCTTTGATATAATACACAACTGATTCTTAATATTCAATTGATAGCTTCTGTGACTACTATTCTTTCGTTGTGATCACAAAAAAACTTCAAATGTTCCATTATTTACTACTGAAGTTATCATGTTCATCAAGTTATGTAGTCTCCAAATTATGATCTAAAATGTTCTTTAATTTCATTATATTGTTCATTGTATTATGTTTCATTCATCTATTTGTAATTGTATGAGTTAGTTTATGCTTATACTAATCAAAAGAATGTCATGATTTGTTATTCTATTAACCCAAAGGAAGTTCTTTGGTTGTGAATCCAAGAGAAAAATCAAGGTAAATACTAGGGTGTGACTCCTAAACAAAGATAGGGGTTTTCCTCCATGTACTATAAATGGAAGTGTTGGTAATGGATTATATCATCTTTAAAAGTGAGTTCTTCTTAGTGGGTAATAATATTCTCACCCAGTAAAGAAGTTTTAGGAGTAGAGTAGGATCTTTGGGATCTTAACAACTATAAAAATATTGTTTTTTTATTTTATCTTCATGTTATCTCATACACTATACTACACTATTAATTAAAAAATAAATTAATCTGCTTGATTAGATATTCTAAAATCTTAAAAATATTAATCCCCCCTTGTTTATTTTTCATTAATATCAATCCAGAAATTACAACCTTCTAACTAATAAACAACATATAAATTTATATTATATGCACTAAATATGTGAACGAATCTTTATTTTAATATTCAATTAAATAAATATTTATTTATTTAAATATATTCAATTATCTAGTGAATTAATATTTATTTGTTTATTACCTTGTTCATAATAGAAAAGAGATAAAATTCAAATCTCATATTCTAAAGTCGAATAACTTATAATTAAATGTATGCGACAAAAATTACATAATAATTATTATTCATCAATTCTATAAGAATATTTATTGTTAATATTGAATTCAAGAGAACATAATTATATTCTAGATAAACTTAGTGTGTGCCCCTATATAGCTCTTTCTTAGTATAATTGTAGAAACTTACCAAAAGTTAATGATCAATTATGAGTTACACATAATGACACCCATAAAGAAAGAATTTAATTATACATTGAAAATAAACTTCTTATGAATTATATTAGGTAATATAATCCCTTTTTATGATATCTCATCAAACATGATTCATACTAGACACATCTTCCTTCATTTTTGATTTATCATTTGTTAAATTTATTAAATTAATATGTCAATGAACATCTATGTCAATGGATTTAATCACACTATTTCATTTCATGAGAAGTACCAAAGATATTCTCTTCTCTTAACATAAAATTGAAAAATAATTTCTTCAATTATTCAAGTAATATAATATCACTTATGACACACCCAATGTTTTCTAGCTCAATGTGAGCACATTTCACATTTTTTTTATCCATACATAAAAGTTATTGATAAATTATATAAATTAATAATAATCACATGTTTAAGGACCAATGTTCATGTTTTATATAAGAATTTCCAATGACACATATATCATGCTTATTTCTTATTGGAGGTTTTTTCCTCGTTATCTTCTCTTTTAGAAATTATATAGAGAGAATTTTAGGAGAAGAGGTTTATATGTATTATGAGCCTCCTAAAAATGATATTATAACATCATATACGTCCCATTATATAGATTATATCATGATTATATGAGATATATTTAAGAATATTGTCATTTAATTTTAGGTTATAATTATAATGGTGGACTTTTAAAAAAAATTATTTGATAATTACAAAAATTATTTAATTAATGTTACATAGAAGAAAAAACATCATTTGAGGAGATAATTGTCAATATTTTGGAAACAAAATGCACAAATTCAATTGGTTCTATGGAACAAACTTCAAAAATCTCCCACTTTTAATAAAGCTAACTATTGAATCAAATGTTGAGGCCTCTCACATGGTAAACATTATTTTACTAGGGTATGGTTATAGTTTTTGAGATTATTACATTCATATTTGGTTAATATACTAAATTTAAATTCAATCCTTTGTTATAATCCATTAATAATTTAAATCAATCATTATATACCTTTTATCCACTTTCCTGAATTTCATTGACCGACTAACAGTTTATATTTTTTATTTCACAAAGAATAGAGTGGTAAGATAATATAAAAACAATAATTTAAAGAGGCCAAAACTATTGTATACTAAGAAAATCCCCTTGGATGATGTTATTATAGTCCATTATGAGGGCTAATAAAAAAAAAATTATTATGTATATTAGGCTGATATCCTTTTTAAGAATGAATATTGGCCACCATATTCCTTACATTCCAAGTAAGAAGAATTTCAATGTTCAATTAAACAATGCTATGAGAGTTCCCAACTCTGTCATGAAGCCAAAATATTGGGTAATAGCAGTGTAATATGTTTATAAAATTATATATTATTATAAAACATTACTATCATGTCACAACTCAAAAATATTGAAAAAAACTGTTCTCAACTGCCTCATAAGATACATCAAAATCCACAATGTACTTGATCTATGTAGGTATGGCTACCACTGAAATTGAATAGGCTTCCATTTTATTATTTTTATAGCTTGTCTATGTTAATGGATCAAATTAATTTAAAATGAGTCTAGTTAATCATCCCCTTCAAAACAAGAATTATCATTTCACTAATTTCTTAGAACTTATCCACTGTACTTTCTCATGTATTATCATAATATTCTGATTACTACCTTAATTAGTTGTCCTAGTTTTGTTTAATATTTTCCCAATATTATTTAAATATTAGAAATAGAATTCCTTATTACATATCATGTCATATATGAAAGATTATAATAAATTAATCATAAGAAATTCTATTTATCATAATAATATTCTCATTTTTTTTGCACACCATCTTAAATAGATTTCACACCATGTGTCATAATGAAAAAATAACTATGTGAATTGTTCTATTTGTATTTTTCAAAACCATACCAATGTATATACTATGAATTTATCTATGAAACCTCACAAATATCTCATAGTATATCATATTATCTAAAACATATGTTTCTACTTTAATTCATTAATTTAGAAATAGTGTTTTCATAGTCATAATTAACTACAAGACTAAGAATAAAATTTCCATATGATATCAATATATTTTACTTGGAAAACTATGAAACTATTACAATCCAATTTTAGAAAATGTTTCATTTTAATTATTAATAAAATCAAAATCTATTATGGCTTCATTGTAATGAATATTCCATTATAGTAATTTTTAATCAATTTCATAAATTGGTTTATGAAACTTTTACACATTATAGACATATTTTAGTGTCACCAACAATTATATTTGCATTATATAGACTTATTCCATTGGTTTTACTCTAATGTAGGTGGTCTTGAAATACATTTTTAAAATAACATCATCATAGATGACTTCAATGAAAAATATAATCTTAATGGATTTTATCATGATGAATGTTGATAAGTTTTCATCATTTACATTGTCTAGAAATCATCTGAAACCCTTAGAAACTAGTAATGAATTACTGATTCAAAATTTAATATCCACATTTGTTTACCTCTTGAATATCCACCAAATATTTTACATTAAATAGATAAAATACATACATACATAATTAAATTTTGATACATGGATTCTAATTCTGAATTTCTATAAACTTGAAAATCCATGCTTGTTATTAGTTTCTTATTCCTTATTGTATTTATTGTTCTTATCAAATAATATATCACCTAACATTGTTAATATAAAACCAACTCTTCGGTTTTATCATTCCTATGAAATATGTGTCTTTGAAAAAACTCTTCTCATTAATTATTTTGGAGTATAGTGTTTATATTCCAACTCATGTGAACCAAGAGCATTGAAATCATTAAAGACTATATTTCCTCCACTAACTTAAAAGATAAGTAAATCTCTGTTAATGAAATATATTGTATCACTTGACTAATATAATTATATATTAGGTATATTTATATTCTATATGGATTCTAGGGTTATTAAATATTATGAACTATGTATTTATATGATGTAATTTTGTTTCTTAAACTATCTTTTACAAATTATTCCCATAAAAAACATGTAGCTAATACATTATGGATTTATTCATATTATAACTTATACGAAATTCATTATTAAATATAGTTTTTATTTTGTAAAGTTTTAAAACTTATTTTTTCAAAACATGTCATGACTGAAAATATGTAAGGCTATCAATACTTATAAGACTCTTCATCAATCCTCTGTATATAACCATTATCATTCAGATATGTGTAAGGTAATGTGAGTTTATGAATTTATCCAATATAGATTTTAAATTATTGATGAACTCTTGGTTAAGATATTCTTTAAATAACATTTTTAGATAATATGTTATCTCTCATCAAGTATAATCACTTCACCAAGTCATATTCTAAAAATATCTTAATGAAATATCAGGAAGTATATGAATTTATATATAGGTTCTAATTATAATAGTTCATGTGTATTGTGTTAAAATAATTGTAGATGAATTCTCACAAAATATTTATCTCCAATGTTTTTTTTGAATTTTAATTTTACAAGTAATCTGGTCAAAATACCAACGAGTTTTAGCTTGAACGTGTCTAAGCATTTTTCTATGTATGTCAATGAAATTTTATTTTATTTTAAATTAAAAAAACAATTATTAAAATAATATTATAATACACATAAAATATTAATTCAATTCCACAACTTTTAATTAAATAATGAATCCATGTATTTTTCTTTCAACTTTTGGGAAATAGTGGACTCATTTCATTCATCTAAGTTCCACACATTATTATTATTTAAACATGACAAATTATTATTTAAATAACTTTTGAAACTATTCACTCATCACTCATGATTTAGTTTAACTATATTTATTACCATTTCATGAGAAATGCACCATATCATTAATCTAACATAGAAACTACTTTATCCACATTGTAAACAAAGAAGACACAAGAAACCATTATGACTTTTCACTAATGGTTCATATGAATATGATGATTTAGGTAGGTAGGATTTGATTTTTGAAAATTTATTTCCCAAATGAGGAGTCTTATCTATAATATTAAAAGAATTATATTGAAATTAAAAACCAATTTAAATTCCACCAATCAAGAGTTAAACCTCTCAATTTCCCTAATCTAATAGTAAAGAATATTATCAAAGTAATTATAATGAAATATTTGGGAACCCTCTTGAATTTTTTCTATTTTTTACTCTTTTTTCATTCAAACTACTTTTCCATTTTTTTTCTTTATTTTAGATGACTTTTTAGAATGAATCTCACACCACCACCTAAAAATATATGATATAAATTATAGTTATAGTAATGATAAATTTTGAATATTTTGAGTCACAACCAAATCCTATTTTTCTCATTTTTAAGAAGGTAAAACATTAAATAATAATGAATGAATTGTCAACATTTATCAACAACCACAATCAAATACCCAAAACATCTCTACTTATAATTTTAAGCATCCCTTAAAACCTGAATCCCTTAAACCACACACTTTATCATTGAAATATCATGCAAATTATTAATAGGAGGGAAGAAATGGATAAAAATAGCTCAAAACAAGGATCATTACTAAGTAAAGAATTGATGGTCTCTATGAGATAAATAATGATTTATATAAAAGGTTTTATCAGGGATATGAGGTTTTTTTAAAGATTCCACAATAATTTTAAATGTTTTTTCAACACCATTAGCTTTGATAAGTTAAAATTTATTTTCTAGGGGGTAGAATCTCCCTGATCTCTCAACAAATATGCTTAAGATAAAATATGAAATATTAGGTCTAGGAATACTCTTGGTATTTGAACTTGTAATTTAAGAAAATAGATCATGGAATAAATAAAAATAAAAAAGCAATGCACATGAATTTCATAAATTAATAGCATGAAAAATAATAAGGAAATTTCATCATCACGTGTCAACTAATTTCCTAAAATTACGAGTCATAATTTTAATATCTATGCTTCACTTTGATCATCTAGTCCTCCATTTTACTCATTTAACATCATTATCATTAAAATTTAAATCAGGGGCTCAAAGGGTTCCTATGAAACTCACATCTGATATATAAGTAAAGTAAAGCATAAATTCATAGAATGGACATGAAATTACCTGTTTAAATCTCAATACATGTTAAAAAATGAAAATGAAAATTAAGTAATGAATTAAAAACTCTTACTTCCCTGAAAATGATACTTTATATTGAATTTTTAGGTTCTCACTAACATCATGATGTGAATGTATTTCAAAATGTGGATTTTTTTATCATAACCTAGTGATATATTGCTTTCAGGACATGTATTATTTTTACAACATGATTTCAATTAACGACATGTGTTATTTCCAATTTTGGGATAGTTTTTTAATTCTTCCATTTGGTTCCATATTGATAGACCTAAAAAAGAAAAATGAACTTTTAAGTACACGTTAAATTTAAATTATATTGAAAATTATAGAGGGATCAAGGATTCATTCTAAACTAATCCTAAGACAAATAATTGAAATTAAAATTCCTTGAATCAAAGTAGAAAGATTAATCTTGTTTTAATCTCATAAGTGGGCCTTGAATTTTTAATACCTCTATAAGAGAAGTACTATCTATTATACATAATTTTATAGTGGGTGGATATTTTTGGAATTAAACCACCTTATGTGTAATTTACAAATTTTAACCTCTACTTTGTTGGTTATGAATGATCCATGGAAAGAGTACACAAGATTTGAAACCTTCATAATTAATTATAGATTGAATGGAGTGTGTATGGTGATGTATGGATTATCATCCTTCTTGGTTACTACTTATGAAACCTTATTTTTCCCATCCTAGATCAATATAAGATACATGAATTGAATTATCAAAGGAGTGTTTATAATGTATTTTAAATTACATTGAATCTAAACAATCAGAATCAAAATATGAATTATCCCTTTTATTATTTATAGCTTGTGTCCTGTTTTCCTCAGGATCAGCTACTTGGACTTCTTAATTGGTTTCCTCAATTTTAGGTGCATCAAAATTAGGGAGCTATATTTTTTCCTAAATAGTTTTGGGTACTTATTCTTTACTCTCCTATAAGGAAAACAATAATTTTTCAAAAACTAAAATTTCAAAGAAGTATGAATTAATAATAAAATATGATTGAATAAAATTAAATAAATTATAGATCAAAGAAATATCATCTCCCTTTCATGGTTCAACTTCAATCCCTTATGTATTGGTAACTACCTCTAAAATTTGGATCATAATGGTTTGAGGTAACTACTCGAGATCCTCTATATTTTCTTAAAATTCCACCACTTAGGTGATGTTTTCCTTAGTGGATATAGATATCTGCAATGTTTTTAGTTCTTAAACATTCTACGGATTGGGGAGATAATGTTTTACCTCACATTTGTTCCAAAATTCATACAGATCGTGTTAATTCTCCACATATAGCACTTCCTCCTTTTCTTTATTAGAATCTTTCCTAGGTTCTTGTTGCTCAATCAATGAAAAAACATATTAAAATGATCTTTTGATTATACTTTATAGTTGTTCAATTTATTTTTATGTCTGTGCACCTGGAACTAATCATAACTAGTAATTTTTTCTTATTTATCTTTCACCAATGAGTAGTTGTTCCATGAATTGAAAAATTAATCATTTGAAAACATCATGGTAAAAAAATCAATTTTTTTATTTAAATAAAACACTAGAAATATGCCTATAGTGTGAAAAAAAAGAAAAATAATATAATCATTGATTGTCTACTCTATAACAATGCTAATTTTGAAGCACACCTATCATAGGGAATGTATAAATAAAATTCCTCCAATTTCTCTAGTGCATCATAATGGCTAACTCGGGTCATATCACTTTAGGAGATTCAAAATTGTATACATAATTATTCAAATTCACTTAAATCTAATTCATTTTTTTAAATTATTTATAAATATAAATAAATCTATGTTTTTTTGTTTTCTAAAATAAATGAAATGAATAACTAAAACAAAACAAACATGTAATTTTAAATTAACAAGAAAGGAAAAAAATGATATTAGAAAAGAAAGGAAATTCTCCCAATATAGTTTTATAGGGAGAACCTTCATTGTACAATTTCAAATATACTTAGTAAACACACATAATCATATATGTGAAACCCTTAATATACCCTAATTTTGAATGAAAATTTTACTTATAAACTACAAAGAACACCTTAATTCCACCTCCTCAAATGGAGGAAAATGGTTTTAGAATAAGAAGAAAACCTTAGATAACCATAGTGATGATTACACCCACTTTAAATAATTATTAGATTTACCAAAATAATAATTAATACATAGCATCTAGTTCAAGAACCTGATTACTCCCCTAAGATATTACCGAGGTCATTTACTCATTATCATGAGTATAAGAGTTCACAAGGGGATAATTCTTGATGTTTAATGAATTCATGTCATGTATTAAGGATGGAAAAGAATAAAAAAGTAAAATGGATTGAGAAAAAGAGATAGAAGAATAAGAAAATATGAAATAATAAAAATAAAAATAGAAGAAGAATAATAGAAAAAAAGAGTAATAAAATAAAATATAATTATGAAAATAAAATAAGATGATAAAATGAAGATATTTAAAAGAATAAGTGATAAAGAAGAATAAAGGAAGAAAGATTTTGGTTGTAAGAACAAAATTGGATAAAAATATTCATTTGTGATGTTTATAAAAAATTAAAATTAATATTATAGAATAAATAAACTAAACAGAAAGAAAATAAAAAATAAAACAAATAAAAATATCCTGAATCAATGTTGTGTATCCTTGTTGTGTTGAATCAAGTGGTTTTAAACTCCCCCTCTTAATGGTAATTCATATTATTATAGTAAAATAATAATCAACAGGCTTCTATATTGGTTTATAAATGGTTGATTGTTAAAAATTAGATTTATGGTTTGAATGTGGATATTTTAATATCTAATTTTTTGAATCTCCATAATCATCAGGTTTTCCTAATTTACAGCATGGGATTGGCCTAGTGTGGCTTATGTATTTGGGGTGTCTTCCCTCCATTTTCATGGTTTCATGGTTATTTGGGATCATTATAATGTGGTAGTAATTGTGCATAATAGTAGTGAACAATTCTCTCTAAGGTCCCATAGCCTTCACAATGGCTAGAGGGAGCTCTAGAAGAAAATATGGCATCAACCTCTTTAAAAAATGATCAGTGGATGATTGTATTCTATCATAAGTTTTACTTATGGTGGTGATGAGATTTGTAAGGGATTTTAATGTTAGGACCAAGAAATTTTGTGGATTCTATGGGATTTCTCAATAAATTCATATGGTGAAGGGACATCGTCAAACCCTAGAAATGGTGGATAATGGAAAAGGCATTCATCTGAGCGAGGGTATCATGTGACCGGAACAAAGTGGAACAATTTTTGTTAAATTCGAATAGTACCCATTGTGATATTTTTCCATATAAAAATGGACACTATGGGTCACATTAATTGATAATGAATTTCCTCATATCCCTTTCTTAGAAGCCTACTTTTAGGATATACTCCTAGAACACACATACACATGGGCCTCCACAACCAACACACACCTTTAGGCCACCTGTGCACCCATGGGATCTGAACATAATCCCAATCTCACATGTTCTTTATCCCCTATGTGGTTTAATCCCCATACAAACTTAGATAGTCCTTCCCGGTGATGGTTAGGTTTGCATGCTAATGTAATTGGCTAGCCATGTGGAAGGATGGCTTTATTGAGAGATGGCTACAGTTTTACTCCTATTTTTACCTGAATAAAATATTAAAATAATAAATAAATTTCAAACATAATATTATTGAATAAAATAAACCATTTAAAACCTCATTTAAATACATTTTATTTACTCCTTAAAAATTTACCATATTCTCATAAAATAGTACATTCCTTGGGATTATTAATTTAAATCAATCAAAAAATCATTATAAAACTCTTTAAATGAAGCATGAAACAATAATATATCAATTAGATTTCCATAAATATGTATAAGTTGAGTCTTATAATTTATATTCATTATTTATAATGATATTGGGAATATGTGGTTAAACAATAATTAAACTATTGATTATGTAATATCCTTCCCCATATCATTAACTTGAGTTGAAATAGAGTTTTACTAACCTTTGGTGACATCCCCAAGAAACCAAAGTCCAGAAATAATTTATTTGCGATTAGAAACACATTTGGGGGATTATTTGACCTTAAAAATAACCTAACAATAAAAAATATAGACATAAAATCCTACTACATGATGCACGAAAATAACAAAAACAACCTAAACACAAAACAAATGGAATTAAAAAATCAAAGTGACAATGGAATATATATATATATATATATATATATATATATATATATATCAACTGACAAAACCAATGGTAAAATTAATAAAATACATCCAAGGTACAATCCCCAAGTACACCTAATCTACCTTAATCTCTAACACAACCTTTCCATCCCATGAAATCAATATCCATTGCAAGAGAAATAAGATATCTTCCATTTTCATGTGTCTTCGTAAATGAAATCTGAAAATCCCCAATGTTCTCAAAAAGGGGGTGAGTAATCACTTAGTAGGAATTCACAAATGACATCCCAAGATTCTCCACTAGGAAAAGAACCGTTTATCACATTTTTTCAAACTATTTAAAATTAGTTAAATAATTTTTATAAAACCATAAGATACATCTTTATAAGGAAATCATAAACAAGATTACATACATTCACATTGAGGATAAGGTTCTCCATCTTCAAACACACACACGTATTCACCCATAGAATTATATAATTAATCTTGGTTAAACCATTGATAGCGGTACTCCATGAACATTGTCATTCTAAACATGATTATGACACTTCTAACCAAACCTATATTATTAAACACACACTATCCCAATAATTCTAGTTTCATGTAATTTTTTTAAAAAAATAATCTTAATTTTAAAAAAATTTATCAACCAAAAATATTTCATAAAAACTAATTCATAATTTTAACATAGTCCTTTTTAAGTTTTTAGAAATTTTTTTTCCAAAGGAGAACCTATTTCATTTACAAAAATTTAACAATGCAACAAAAATGATTTTCTATCAAGATTTCCACAATGAAACCCTAGAAAATACATGAAAAATCATTTAAGAAAACTATGCCTTCGTGTTACTGAATAATTAAAATGAGAGAGAAGCCTCCTACTTCTCAATAGATGGAGAAAATAAAGAACCACACTGAAATATTTTATATTCATGTTCCCAACACCTTCCATTTAATCTATTTGACAGTATCTCATCACAATCCACACCCAAACATATAGATCTATGCATAACATCCTAGCTACGAGAAAATAATATCTTATAGAACAAGGTATATCAAGAACTTACTAAGGATTATATATCTCTAATTTAGTTTAATTCACCGAAAATTCACTTATTGATCAAAGGGAATATTATTTGTAACCTAGGGAGGAAGTGGAGTTCAAGACCTGGATGAATAGGGGAAAATTATTGTTTTATGGATCTTAATTAAGGTTAAATTGAATTTTTAGATAATTAAATGCACATATCATTGTTAAGCCACACGATTTTTCAAAATTAGGGCCAATCGTACAAATGCTGTTGTTTCTCAAATCGAGAGCTATAAAATTGTACAACATAGTTTTTTTAAAATTGTGTGCCAACTATGATCTACTACATTCTGAAGGAAAATCCCCCACATATTTGGGATCATTTTGTTAAAAAAATTATTTACCAATCATGATTTCCCCCTGGTTTCACTTTTCATGGTTTCTCAAGAGAATTCACATGGTTTGGCCAAATCGTGCACCATTATAATGACCTTCATCCTCACTTGAAAAGTTTCCTAGATGTAATGTATATTTTATATTAACTATGATCAAACTATGTACCTCTAGAAACACATCCAAAACATCCCAAACCCTTTTTGGAATCTTTTGAAACATAACACAATAATTATATAACATGAAAATACATAAACCAAGTGTAAAATACTTGAAATCAGGGATGTTACATTCTCCACCCCATTGGTCTTTCCATCCTCGAAAACTATAAAAATAGAGTTTCCTTAGAAGATATTGGGCCATTATTATAAAATATCTTTTTCAAATTCCCATGTATCTTCTTGAATATGGCCATCTTTCCATAAAACCCACACCAAACAGATGATTTCCCCCCAGAAGAGGTTCTCTTTTTAATCTATAATCCATACATGGACATGAATCAATGTATCATATTGTTCAAGATCAACATGGTCCCATCGTATCACATGGTCAAGATATGGCTTATACTTCTTTAAATGAGAAACATAAAACAATTTCAACAGAAAACCAATCATTGGTGGTAAAGATGACCTATAAGACACATCACCCACTCATTCAAGTCTCTCAAAAAGGTCAATTTAGTCTATAGGAAACATTACTTGATTAACAAAATTAATATATACCATCCTTGTATATATTATCTAGAAAATATGACCATCCACCATAAATGATAATAGTCGATGACATTTCCCCACAAATGATTTATAACAACTCCGTGATATCACCATCGTAATTATGACCATATAAATCTTCATTGTTGTCTCTTGTATAAGGCTAGGAATGATAAGTGAAGTCTCACATATTTCCACCCAAGGAAGTGGAGAATTAAGAGGATTACCATAAAATTATTCAAAAGGATTCAAATGTCTTAGGTTCAGAAAGAAATTATTAAATAAGAAATCTACTAATTGTATATGCTCCTACCATAATCCTCCAATCCAGTACACAATCTCTATGAATGTATTATAATTTTTGGATCATCAATTTATATAGTCCATCCATTTTCATGTGATATTTTTTCTAATTGTTAACTGTGTTTCAAGGGATATTTGTAGATCTTTATAAAATTTAGACGTAAACCTTGGGTCTCATTCAGAAATGATTGAAATTTGGATGGTGTTCATATTTTTAATTTCATAAATGTAGTGTTTAAAGAATTTATCCACCATATTGGTTTCCTGATTAGGGATTAGGTGATCCAAATTTTTTATTTGATCCACAATTACTGATATGACATCATGATTAATAACCATTCTCAGTACAACTAGATAACATAATATCCATGTCTATCTACTCTTATTACCACATTGGAATTGGTAAAGATTAAAATATACCCACTGGTCAATGGTGTAGTACCATAACCTTCCGGAGGTGAGGTATCCTGATAAAAACTCTTCCAATTTATACTTCATGTTTGCCCATATAAATTATACTCTAAATTCTTTATTAATCATTTGGATTCCTATATAAACATCCCATCCTAAATAGTGGTGGGAAAAACATGTTTTTACTTATAGGTTAGAGGAACTAAAATATGATCTCTAACCCATACCCTAGATTTCTTATCAAGCTTCCATCCATCAATAGTCTCACCACTATTGAGTTTTGAACTCATTGAAAAATAGTCATGATCAGATATATGAGAATCTATAAACTTATTAACCAAATAAGGAATATAAGAAATATGAAATAAAACTACAACAACTCCATTTTTAGTATAACAATAATGCATATCATATATGGTAGATATGAGTTTCCATCGACCTAAAAACTCATTTGACAACTGATTATATTACATCATACTCAATCTATCTACTACAAATTTCTCTTTTTTTTAATGTATACATAAATCAAAGTCAAACATCTACATATATTCCATCCATCTTCATTTCCATGACTTAAAATACTTTTTTAGAAAATATTCTTCAATATCTTATGATCTATGAATACTATAAATTTATCACCCAAATTATAATGATTCCAAGTCGTTAAGGCATATACTATTTTATATAATTATAAGTCATGTGTTGGATAGTTATTCTCATTAACTCATAACTATCTTGATCCATAATTATTATTATGATCTTTCAGCATTAGATAACATCCCAACTCAGAACATGATGCGTCACAATAAGTAGCATTCACATGTCCTAACTTTATAAGTGTAAAGATTTGTTCAAATGTAATAAAACCCTTAACCACTGGGAAACATTTATCTAACTCTTAATTCCATTAGAAAGGAACATCATTCTTCATCAAAACTATCATTGGTGGGTTAATGCATGAAAAATTGTGCAAAAATAATTGGTAGTCTCCTACTAAGCCATGGAAACTATATATCAAAAAAAAATATTTGATGGTTATGAAGAGATAACAGCTTATATCATTCTAGGATCCATTGAAAATCATTTTTTAGAAAAGGCATGACCATGAATGCATACGTCTGGTATCCAAAAATCACACTTATAAAACATAGCATAAAGGTGTTGTTACCGAAAGAATCCCAACATTATGTCCAAATGTTCTTCTTGATCTACCCTTGACTATGAATACATTATAATATCATCATTGAAAACCACAAAAATGGAATCAAGATACCTCTAAAAGATTTAAATCATAATTCCTGTAAACACTTTGTAATTCCCCGGCCCCAGTTACCCAGAGTCGGTGCATTATTACGTAACATTGGCATGATCACAAAAGATCAAGTCTCGAAAGACCGATTAGTTTAGTATCCTTGGAAACACTACATACATTCATAAGTCTTATATTACATCATAAAGTAAAAAAACTACAACAACATCTTGTCTTCATATCCCCTCATACTATCCCTGTAGGTCATTCATAATATACTTCTTCACATCCTAGAAAAATTAAAACATTGGAAGGGGTGAGCTCAGATTCTCAGTAAGGATAACAAAATAGTGGAAGCTTTCATAAATAAACATTAACATTTAAGGCAATGTATAAATAAAACAAAATCCTTTTAAACTTGAACTTAATCATAATATGGAAAAAATAAAATGAAATAATTCCATTTACTTATTGACATGGATATTCTAATAGTCGAATAATCACATGAAATATCAATAACCACTTTCATAATGATGGAATGCATAATTCCAGACTATCATAACCACGTAGCCAAGGCCTCGTGCCAAGACTACAAATAAGATTTTGTTAAGGCCTCGTGCCAAGACACTAGTTTGTATCATGCAACCTACTGATGAATTTTTTTTAGAATATAATTACGTTTAAAATTTCTCAAATATACTCCAGTGTTTTTCTGAAAACATTATGCAAGCTTCTGAAAACAAAATAACTAATTCTGAGACTGCTCGACTAATTACAGGCCATGATGGGTCCAAGCCCAATCCCTTCCTATATACCACACCCGAGAGTCATGTTTTTTGAAAAAATTTTAAAACTTGCGTTAAATACGTATACATTTTCACTGGATTTTCATACATTTGAGAGAAATATCTCTCTCTTTTTTTTAAATCATTTAAAAAAGTTATGGATTGCAGAGGAATCCGAAACTCAAATAATGGTCATGGAGGCAGAGAAGTCATTGTCGCCGCATACGTACGACAAAAAAACATTCATTTTTGTTGTTTAGTAAAACTCTTCGTATAAAAATATTCCTTTTGAATAAACGTAAAAGTCAAAGGTGTTTATACACCGTATAAAAGAAAGTCTTCTATTAAAACAGAATATGCATCAATAATAGAAGATTGAGATGAAGTCCCTTATGAAGATCATTTTTTAAATAAAATAGATCTATCATGTGTATTCACTATAAGTACACATAAATAAAGTATAAATACAATATAGGACATAATAATATCATGACATAATTTGAAAGTAGGAGATTAACCCAGAGAACGGAAATTGGGTTAAGAAGTTCCCTTACCTCGTGTCCGACCTGACTCGATCATTCTTTAACCTCCTGAATAATAAACTAGAGTTAATTTATAATTAATTAATAACCTTTTCAAGTTAATTATTCATTTTATATCACTTATTACCATGTTATGAACATTATGTAATTATTTAAGTTAATAATGGTCGTTTTGTCGATCTTTGGTACTTGAGTCAAAAATAAACTTCTTATAATTACAAGTTGTTAATGTGGTAGAATATACATTATCTAAAGAATTATATTCATGATGTAGATATCATATATATCATATATATCAAGTATATACATTCATTCATAAAATTACATAACATTTAGAGGTAAGAAATGAAATGCACCGTTCATGGAGACGGTAAGCCGTACGTACGCATGAACGCTAATTTCATTTATATTTCGTATTTAATGGAATGAAATAATAATTATATAAATGTATATTATAATTCCAGTATAATATCATATATAATATCATTTAATCCATCTTTTATACATCCCACATATGTCATTAACGATTCAAATCACTTTGAGGGGGTGGTAGTCCGCACTTCCTAAAATGAAATTATCGCGTTTACCCATAATGAAAATCATAATGGTATGATATAAATGAGAAATACAGAAGCATAATAAAAACATAAACATAATATATATCATATAATAATATAGTTACATCTTAATGGCCACCATGAGAGGTGTTAAAAGAAGATTGAACAATCATCGTTTCGTGAGGCAGAAATTCGCCAACCACAGAAACAATATGTTATTTAACCATTAAACGAAGGTATGTGTAAGTGTAAATCAAATAATTCTCATAAAAACATCCTATTATATCTAATATTCTGTTTTTGTTACAAAATAAAGGAATAAAAATATTTTAAGGGGTTGGATAAGAAATATAAAACAAAATAACATAAGAGAAGACATTACCTTAAAATCGAATAACTCTTTTTGATTTGAGACAAAGGATTCCTTGGGAAGACTTCTGACCAACGTGAGGCTTATAGGAGTAATATAGGAAAGTTGAGAGAGTATTTGGGCAGAGTTTGGCCGAGACAAATGGCTTTGATGGTGTGAATAAGGTGGTAGAGGTTGGAGCTTTTTATAAGAGGAGAGGAGGGGCACTCTTGGAAAGTCATGAAATTTTACATTATTATGAAATGATTTTCGGATTTTAAAGGTCCCGCAATGATATATTTAGAGGATAAGGTGATAAGGGTTCGAAATATACTCATCCAATAGGTTTTTGAAAAGTGAAAGTCTTAGATTTTACATTATATTTTCATTTTATTTAAATCATTATTTAATGAGGTAATCACTGCATCATCATTGTGTCATAAAAAATATAATTTATTTAATGTCTAAAAATTATAAACAAATTACCATGATGTAGGAAATCTATTTAGATTTCCAATGAATATTTATAGTCAAAAAGTTAACTTATATAACCCCATGTAGTAATTGTTTTAGTAAAACAACACATATTTGTGACAATTTTATTTTTTACTTTAAATAAAAAGTTATTAATGTCACATTCTTACCGAAGTGGCTCCATGGGGTCCCCAAATTGACCCATGGATTGTCTTGGTCATCCATGACTCACTCAATAATGTTAGATCAAGTGTAAATCTAATTTCATAATTTTATAATATCATTTTTACCTTAAATTTCACTAATTACCTTTAATCACGATTAATAAAACTTAAAAGTTACTATTCACCAAAAATTATTTTAATCCCATATAACCAAATATTTCTTCCTAATGATAATGATGTATATAGGATTTTGGAAATTCAAATCACAGAGGTGGTAAAATTTCATTTAAACAAAAAATCACTTTTTTAACTACCACTTAGTGGTTTCACTATTTATCAAAAATTGAAGTTTTTCAGAACAACACCAAAAATTAACCCTAAGCTATATTTTATATTCCTAATTCAAAAATGATGTCTATTTTAAAAAATTGAAAACATATAATTTGAATTAATTAATTTAATAATTAATTCCCGTTGTCACAACAAATAGCGTGTTTTTAAGAAAGAATATCAATCAAAATATTGACAATTGTTTATGTCCAATTTCAAAGTGAAATTAATTATAATGACCACCATTGGATAAAATGGTAAAAATATATTCTAATTACACTTTATAACCACTCAATTGTATAATTTATCACTATAAATTATTTTTATTAATAAATTTGTTTTTAATTATTTTTCACTATTCATCAAAAATTAGAAGTTCTCAGAAAAATACAAAAAATTCAACATAGGCAAATTTCAATATTCCGAATCCAAAAATGAAGTCCATTTTGAAATATAAAATTTATATAATTTCAAAAAGTGGTCATTACTATTCATAACTGATACTTTGATTGGTTGCGGTGTGTTAGAATCTCGAACTTGCGTACAATGCAAGCTATTGCATTATTGAAAGAGAATCGTATCATGAAAGCTTGGGGTGTTACATTCTCCCCTCCTTCAATAAATTGCGTCCTTGCAATTTGAAAATGTTCTTCATAAATAAAAGGTTGAAAATAGAAAATACCTTTATGGAAAACCCACATCGAAAATAAGGTTTATAAAAATATAACATTAAATGAAAGAAAGAGAAGTACAAAGGTCACCCGAGATAGCCCATACTGGGATTATATGAAAGTATGGATATGGAGGAAAAACAAACCATCAAGGTCTGATGGAGAGTTTTATAAAACAATATTAGGATAAATTTAACTACAAGAAAATCACAAACTTGTGATTGGTTAAATGGTCATTGATTCCCCAATTGGAAAAGTTAACCGACAACATTTTTGTTTTAGGTTACCTTTCATAAATTTGAGGACTTTATTTAAGAGATTTACTAAGAATGTAAGGAAATATACTTACGTGTCATGTAGACTTTCATTCTTTAATAAATTTTTACCACAAACCCATCATTCACTCTAAAAGGTAATAGAACTCAAAAATATTCTATTTATCATAATTTTATAAGGTTTCAAATATTAACACATACCATTTAGATTAGGAAAACGTTTTTTTAATAACCAGGGACTTCCTATAGGCTAGTGGTAGGTAATGAATGCATGTCGCACTATAGTTGTGGGTTTGATTCCTACAGCTTTGTCCGACGCGACAGGTTATCCCCCAACTGGAAGGTTGTCCTTTTCCTAAAACTATAGTATTATAATATTCCAAAAATAATCTTTATAAATGTTTTAACCTTATACAATACTATCCAATGTTCAACTTAATCCATTACAACCTTTATAGTTATCTAAAATAACTCTGTCTAGACTTTCTCTAAAAGGTCTTTAAATTCCAAAAATCAATTGTAACATTAGATTACCCAAACAAAGTAAAGTTTATCTTATTGTCACATACTAAAAATATGATTAACTTCATCATATTAAAACCATAATGAAAACAACAAGTATTTCAGTACAATCCTTATATATATCACATTATTCTTATAACTAGAATATAATCCTTGTTTCCAAAAGCACCAATACATTAATTATTCCACTTTAACTATAGTAACAAAATAATATTGTCCCTGATCCCTTGGCCTTTTCTGAGGTAAGTTTCCCTGATGCTTAGGACATTCATTTTTATAATGCCCCGTTTCCCTAAAATTGTCACATTCAACATTGATAGCCTCTTTCTTTACCTTGCAATCACTAGCCTGGTGACCTTTTTCTCCACATTTATAACAAACTCCCATTCCTTTTAGGCAAGTACCGGGGTGATTCTTCCCACAATTATCGCATAATGGAAAATCCTTCTTTCCCTTTTTCTCTTTATCTATCTCTTGTTCCACCGTTCTCTTCTTCTCTTGCATTACTTTGTTGTCGTAAGACTTAGAGAATTCATTTTTTGTCTTGACAACACACAAGACTATATCTTAGTACGTTGAGAAAGATTGTGATACTAAAGCTCGATGGAGAAATGGTTTTAACCCATAAAATAAACGATCAATATTACTTCTTGGGTTACGTATATAATCTGCAGCATGCCTCACTAACCTTGTAAAGTTAGCCTCATAATTTGCGACATTCTCATCCTCCTTCTGCCTCAGACTCAGAAATTTCCTTTCCATATCTGCTCGATGGTCATGTGGAAAGTATTTTTCTAAGAAAATTTCCTAAAACTCCCTCTATTCCATACTTGATACTTCATCATATTCCTTTGTGTTTTTAATCAATGACCACCATTGATCAGCATCTCCAGTGAGGTGGTAAACTGCCATGATAACCTTTTCCCTTTCACTACTCCCCAAGGCATGGAATATTTTCTCTAAGGAATTTATCCATTGCTCAGCTACTAAGGGATTTGTACTCCCCTTGAATGTTGGTGGATTCTTCCTCATGAAGCGATCTAACATTTATCCTCCACGTTGCAGATCAGGGTGCTCCATACGAGTAAGGTTATTATTCATAACCTGAGTGAGTTGTCCCAGTATGGTGATAAGTTGATCACCACCAGTTGTATCTCCCACTCCACTATAATTATCTTGAGCAGGAGGGAAATCCCTATATAGAGTGCGTGCATTGATACAAATTCCATTCCTCCCACTAGGCACCATTTCTAAACAATGGAATAAACTAGTTTAGTTTATGAATCAAAATACATTATTCCATACTTGTAAAACACTTAACATAAATTTAACTATAATCATAAAAATGTTTTCTTTGAGGAAGTATATACACATAACCCTTCATAGTGGTTTGTAAAGAAAATGAGAATTATCATAAGCATATCCCCCGGGAGTGTCGTAACCAAGAGTGCAGTAAGGCCCGTTTTTGTGCACCAGTTCCCGTTCGAGTCTAGCTCAAAGCGGTGTTTTCGGGTTTTACCCCTAGGTAAATATGTGACAGAGCCGCCTCTACTTGATCGTATCCATACATGGATGTATTGCTCAGAAAACTCACAAAATATCTATAATACCAAAGTTATAGGAAGTTCTTCTATACTAATCCTCAATGTCTATCTTAGGTCTATGTGCTCTAATCAGAGTTTATAAAAATCTAGCTTCCAAGGTTAGTACTAAACTGCCTCTGATACCAACTGTAACACCCCGACCCCAGTTACCTAGAGTCGTTGCATTATTACGTAACATTGGCATGATCACAAAAGATCAATTCTCGAAAGACCGATTAGTTTAGTAGCCTTGGAAACACCAGATACATTCATAAGTCTTACATTACATTATAAATTAAAACAAAACTACAAAAACATCTTGTCTTCATATCCCCTCATACTATCCCTACAGGTCATTCATAATATACTTCTTCACATCCTGGAAAAATTAAAACATTGGAAGGGGTGAGCTCAGATTCTCAGTAAGGATAAAAATATAGCGGAAGCTTTCATAAATAAACATTAACATTTAAGGCAATGTATAACTAAAATAAAAGCCTTTTAAACTTGAACTTCAGCATAATATGGAAAAAATAAAATGAAATAATATCATTTACTTATTCACATGGATATTCTACTAGTCAAATAATCACATGTAATATCAGTAACCACTTTCATAATGATGGAATGCATAATTCCATACTATCATAACCACGTAGCCAAGGCCTCATGCCAAGACTACAAATAAGATTTTGTCAAGGCCTCGTGCCAAGACACTAGTTTGTCTCATGAGACCTACCGATGCAATTTTTTTAGAATATAATTATGTTTAAAATTGCTCAAATAAACTCTAGTGTTTTTCTAAAAACATTATGCAAGCTTCTGAAAACAAAATAACTAATTCTGAGACTGCTCGACTAATTACAGGCCATGAGGGGTCCACGCCCAATCCCTTCTTGTCTACCACACCCGAGAGTTAGGTTTTCTGAAATCATTTTTAATCTTGTGTTAAATACGTATACATTTTCACTGGATTTTCATACATTTGAGAGAAATATCTCTCTCTTTTTTTAAAATCATTTAAAAAAGTTATGGCTTGCAGAGGAAGCCGAAACTAAAATAATGGACATGGCAGCAGAGAAGTCGTTGTCGCCGCATACGTATGATAAAAAAACATTCCTTTTTGTCGTTTAGTAAAACTCTTCGTATAAAAATATTCCTTTTGAATAAACGTAAAATTCAAAGGGTTTTATACACCGTATAAAATAAAGTCTTGTATTAAAACAGAATATGCCTCAATGAAAGAAGATTGAGATGAAGTCCCTTACAAAGATCATTTTTTAAATAAAATAGATCTTTTTTGTGTATTAACTATAATTAAACATAAAGAAAGTATAAATACAAGATAGTACATAATAATATCATGACATAATTTGAAAGTAGGAGATTAACCCAAAGAAGGGAAATTGGGTTAAGAAGTTCCCTTACCTCGTGTCCGACCTGACTCAATCGTTCTTTAACCTCCTAAATAATAAACTAGAGTCAATTTATAATTTATTAAGAACCTTTTTCAAGTTCATTATTCCTTTTATATCACTTATTACCATGTTATGAACATTATGTAATTATTTAAGTTAATAACGGTCGTTTTGTCGATCTTTGGTACTTGAGTGAAAAATAAACTTCTTATAATTACAAGTTGTTTATGTGGTAGAATATCCATTATCTACAGAATTATATTAATGATGTAGATATCATATATATCATATATATCCAGTATATAAATTCATTCATAATATTAAGTAACATTTAGAGGTAAGAAATGAAATGCACCGTTCATGGAGATGGTAAGCCGTACGTATGCATGAACAATACTTTCATTTCTATTTCATATTTAATGAAATGAAATCATAATGATATAAAGGTATATTATAATTATAGTATAATATCAGATATAATATCAGATATAATATCATTTAATCTATCCTTTATACATCCCACATATGGAATTAACGATTCTAATCACTTTGAGGGGGCGGTAGTCCGCACTTCCTAAAATGAAATTATCGCGTTTACCCATAATAGAAATCATAAAGTTATGCTATAAATGATAAATACAGAAGCATAAGGAAAACATAAACATAATATATATCATATATAAATATAGTGACATATTAATGGCCACCATTAGAGGTGTTAAAAGAAGATTGAACAATCATCATTTCGTGAGGCAGAAATTCACCAACCACAGAAACAGTATATTCTTTAACCATTAGACGAAGGTGTGTGTAAGTGTAAATAAAATACTTCTCATAACAACATCCTAGTATATTTAATATACTGGTTTTGTTACAAAAGAAAGTTATAAAAAGAGTTAATGGGTTAGAGAGTAAATATAAAACAAAATAACGTAAGAGAATACATTACCTTAAAATCGGGTAACTCTTTTTTATTTGAGCCAAAGGATTCCTTGGGAAGACTTATGCCCAAAGTGAGGCTTCTATTAGTAAGAGAAGGAAGTTTAGAGAGTATTTGGGCAGAGTTTCTCCTAGCCAAATGGCTTTTATGGTGTGAATAAGGTGGTAGAGGTGGGGGCCTTTTATAAGAGGAGAGGAGGGGCACTCTTGGAAAGTCATGAAATGTTACCTTATTATGAAATCATTTTCGGATTTTAAAGGCCCCACAATGATATATTTAGAGGATAAGGTGATAAGGGTTTTAAATATACTCATCCAATAAGGTTTTTACAAGTGTAAGTCTTAGATTTTACATTATCTTTTCATTTTATTTAAATCGTTAATTAATGAGGTAATCACTACATCATCATTGTGTCATAAAAAAATTAATTAATTTAATGTCTAAAAATTATAAAAAAAGTTAACATGATGTAGGAAATATTTTTATATTTAAAATTAATATTTATATTCAAAAAGTTAAGTTATATAACCCCATGTAATAATTGTTTTAGTAAAACAATACATATTTGTGACAATTTTATTTTTACTTTAAATAAAAAGTTATTAATGTCATTTTCTTACCCAAGTGGCTCCATGGGGTCCCCATGTTTACCCATGGATTGTATTGGTCAGCCATGACTCACCCAATAAGGGTAGGACAAATGTAAAGGTAATTTCATATTTTTATAATATAATATTTACTTTAAATTTTACTAATTACCTTTAATTGCGATTAATAAAACTTAAAAGTTACTATTCACCAAAAATTATTTTAATCCAATCTAACCAAATTTTTCTTCCTAATGACAATGATGTATGTCGGATTTTGGAAATTCAAATAATAGAGGTGGTAAAATTTCATTTAAATGAAAAATCAGTTTTTTAGCTACCACTTAGTGGTTTCACTATTCATCCAAAATCGAAGTTTTTCAGAACAACACCAAAAATTAACCCTAAGATATATTTTATATTCCTAATTCAAAAATTATGTATATTTTAAAAAATTAAAAACATATAAGTTGAATTAATTAATTTAACAATTAATTCTCGTTGTCACAACAAATAGCATGTTTTTAAGAAAGAATATCAATCTAAAGATTGACAATTGTTTATGTCCAATTTCAAAGTGAAATTAATTATAATGACCACCATTGGATAAAATGGTAAAAATATACTCTAATTACACTTTATAACCACTCTATTGTATAATTTATCACTATAAATTATTTTTATTAAAAAAGTTGTTTTTAAGTATTTTTCACTATTCATCAAAAATTGGAAGTTCTCAGAAAAATACCAAAAATTCAACATAGGATAATTTCAATATTACGAATCCAAAAATGAAGTCCATTTTGAAATATAAAATTTATATAATTTCAAATAGTGGGTATTACTATTCATAACTGCTACTTTGATTGGTCGCGGTGTGTTAGAATCTCGAACTTTCGTACAATCCAAGCTATTGCATTATTGAAAGAGAAGCGTATCGTGAAAGCTTAGGGTGTTACACACTTCTTGTGCATTTATAAGACTAAATGGAATAACTAAGTACTTATAATTGATATATCATATCTTAAAGGCATTCATCAAAAAATCCTCATTTTGAACTCATAACTTGTGATAGCATGATCAGAAACCAATTTTGGAGAAACAATGGTCTCCTATTAATTGATCAAATAGATCATAAATTCATATAAGAGGATACAAATTACATCTCATAAAATGGTTAATTTTAAGATAATACACACAAAGCCAAAGGTTTCCGTCTAAATTCATTACATAAAAAATTAGAGTTTCATATATGGATATTCCTTTATGAATGAAATCATTGCATTCCATGTCTTCTAGTTGAACTTTCCATTCCCTAAATTTCATTTGTGACATATTATAAGATTGACGTCAAATTAGGATGGGTCCTTGGTTGGATATTAATAGCAATTCCCACTTTTCATTTTCATGTAAATCCAAAGATATTTTCAGAAAAAAATCATTATGAAACTAGTCATTGATTCTTATAAAATCTCGATATCTAATCTCATCCAAATATACCATGGTAAAAACTTCTAACTGATAAGATATAGTTCCAAAAACATGTTCTAATAGTCATGTAATTATTTCATCCACATCCCAGTACCCTCTAAATAGATGTTTAAAATCATAAGAATATATTAAACTCACATTTTAGACATGAAAATTTATGTAACATCCCACCCCAACTAATTGGTTTGAGAAGATATAGAGTAATATTATCTTAATGTGACATCCCCAATACACTAAAGGATATTAATAAATTCCATGTACATAGGAACATGCTTGGGGGAAGGTATTCTCTTTAAAACCCAAAAAAATAACAACATAAAATATAAACATCTGATCCTCCTAAATGTAGAATAAATATAACCAAAACAACCCAAACCAAAAATTAATAAAACTACAAAACTAGAGTGATATTGTAATATGATATATAAATTAAAAATACCAAAGACTACATTACTCGAAGACATCCATGGTATAGTCTCCAAGTACCACACAAACCACCACTAAGCTCCAATACCACAATCCAATCCCATAGAGTTAAGATTTATCTCTATATAATTAATATATCTGACTTTCTTTGTTTCCCAATAAATGAAATCTACAAATACAGTAAACTACCCAAGTAGGGGGTGAGTAATCACTAAATAATAATTCCCTAAAATACTTCACAACCCACTCTACTAGGATAAGAACTGGTAAAAACACTTTTATAATATAGCTGAAAAGAACATAAATAGTGTATATAAATCTATAAGGTAAATCCATGCGAAGAAACCATTAACAGCCATACCTACATATATATTACAATTGGAAATAACATTTAATATGTTCACACAAACACACATCCACAACAAAACAATCATACACACAAACCTGTTGATTCCATTGATGGTGGTACATCAAGACTATTATTTGTCCAACATTGATGGTGGAAATTTCTTCCATGATCATCCACTAAAACAAATTCCAACCAAATTAGGATACGTTTATTCTAATTTTTTTCTTCAAAAAACCATATTCCAGTGAAAAAAATTCATTAAACTTTAATCTTGCATCAAATCTATTTAATAATATTAAAATCTACCTTTTAAAATTATATGCAGTATATTTTTTCTAAATGTTTTCTTTTATTCATTCCAAAATTTTTCAGCACACACCAAAATGGTTTTCTATCAAGATTTACCAAATGATAAAATATAAAATATATGAAAAACCATTTAATAAAACTAATATTTAATGTTATATAATGGTTGAGATGAGAGAGATTCCAAAAACCACTTAACCGATTGAGAATTTTTTTTATAGTTATAAATTCTAGATTTGGGTTCACAGTGCCTTCCCTTAAATAAATTTTGATATGATATCATCACAATCCAAATTCTAGTGGATAAATCTACCCATAACATCCTAGATATATAGATATAAAATAAATAGGATATGTTTATATAAGGTAAAATGTATAATGATAACTTTCAAATTATTATAGATCACAAAAAAAACTGTCTATCTTAAAATTCATTTCTAGATCAAATGGAATCATTTGGGGACCCTATAGAGGAATAGAAGGTCAAGACCATGGGATATTAAGGGAATAATTAGGGTTTCATGGTATTAATTAACATTAAATTCTAATTTTAAAATAATTAAATTCATTTTACAATATTAGGTTAAATGGTTTGTCAAAATGGGAACCAACTATGCGCCTGTTACTATCTCTCAAATAAGGATCCACGTATTTTGTCAAACTATACATCAACCATGTTATTCTTAAATATCAAGGAAAAAAACTTGTATGTTTGGATTGTGTGGTTAATCAAACCATGAACCAAACTTTATTTTACCACAATTTCACTTTACATGATTTCCCCTAAGCATTCACACGATTTGGCTAAACTGTGTTCCATCAATATGCCTTCTTGGGGACTCTCATACTCACTTATATGGTTTCCTGGAGATAGTTTATTGTTTTTAATAACCAATCTCAAATAATTAACCTCCATAAACAAAAAAACATCTTGAAACCTTTCAGAAACCCATGAAACATAATACATTAATTGAATTACATGAAATTACACAATCCAAGCATAAAATACCTGAATCATTCGGTTTTAAAAATTAAGTATTAAATAAAATAAAAAATTTATTTAAAATAAATATAAATGTATTATAATAATTATAAATATACACCAAGATAAATTTTTCAATTAGACTCAATAAAAAAATAATTTTTGTGAATATATCCACTTATTATTGTAAACATGTTATCATCTATTTGAAATTTGAGTATTAAACCTCCTATAAATACATAGAATGTTTACATTAATTCAAGTAATATTTAAAAACATTCTTAGTTATCATATTTAGATACAAATATGTGATTTATGTTTTTTATTTAATAACCCTATTAGTAAAAAAAATATTTTACAAGTACAATCTTATGTTTTCTTATTATTTAATTTATTATAGTTTCTCTTATAGTAACCATTCCTACTACATCTAAATAAAGTAGATTTTATTAATTTCCATTATTCTAGATATTTTTCCTATATGATTTAATTTGTAAAATAATCCTTTATAAAATATATATATTTTCTTTTTTCCATAAAAACTCACATTTTGGGATTGAGTGGGAACTCAAATTGTCTATAACCATGACATAGAAGCCCACAATTAACTCAAAAACATTCATATACTTTTAAAACATATCCCTCACTATGCTCACCCTAAGGTGTTAGGAACCATATTCCCATCTATCCCTATTATCATGGAATATAACAGTCAAAAGATTCATAAGTTAATACTCTTTTTTAAATTCTTAATGAATATTAATAATCTAAGTGTTAATGTTGAAAATATGAGATTAATAGATAATTTATTGTCTATATAAACGCCCAAAGTTTTAAAATAGTTAATATATTTCAAAATCATGATGGAAAGGTCACTAGTTAGGTAATTTTATTCTTTTTTACACTTGTATAGTGTTTTGGAGACCTCTATTACCATTATCCTCTCTTATTCTTTTATGTTCTAAGAGATGGGTAATCATTGGGTATGAATCCATGTTTTTATATTCAATAATTAACTATCCAGATATAGAAGAAAAAATGATGAAACAAAAATTTGAAATATCCTCCATATATCTACTATAGGCATCATTTTCACCTTTACTTACTCACTGAGGTGGCTAATAAAGAATAGTGGATTCCATGAATAATTTATATTTTCTGATTTTAGATATATACTCAAGAGACTATACCACTCATGGAAATTTGTGCAACTATAGAAATTTCTTTTTTATGGATGATTTTAGTGTTCTCATGGTTTTCTTTGTATATTTATTTAAAAAATTTAAATATATATTTAGTAATTCAACTTGATTACCAGTTTTTTCAAATAAGTTAATTTTATTAGTCTCCTGTTATTTTATCAAATCCAAAAAATATCACTTTTAGATTTGGAATATCCTTTTGACTTAGATATTATTGTGGAAAGGATCTATATTTCCCCTAAAGAAATCTAGAAATTGGACTAGGAAATTATTCATATATATTTAGGTATTATTTAATTACCAAATATGTAAACTTAAAGTTCTATAATCTCTTAACTAAACTCCCAAATCCCTAAATTCTATACCATTTTCTCTACAAGTTACCCCGACTATTTCTAATGTAATCTAACCTTCATGGTAATTAAGTTAGGTTGAAAAATACATTTTTTAGAACTCCCCTATAATTAAAAGCACCTTGATAGGGGTATACATTTACTTTGAATTATTGTTATATTCCAAATCAAGTGATGTAACACATTTACAAGATTAATATTTTCTTCATGTGATTTTTTTAACATTATTATAAGTATTCTTAATTTTAATCTCAATATTATTTTTATTTTGGGTGTATTTTAAATAATTAATTAACCATTTATGATAAAATAATTTAACCATAATAATTTAAATTTATTTCATCAAAACATTATTAGTAATTTATTAATGTTATGTGATCATGTTTAATCAATCAAATAAACCATGAATCATATCAATATATAAATAACCATACACTAAAAAATAAAATAAATATTTTATATGATATCTATCTTTTTTCTAATAGTTCATTTATCGAGAAGAGATAAACTGACCATTACCCTAAGGGAAATAACTACTTACATCTATGTATGGGTTTTTTGTAGAATTTATACATTAACCTATATATCACCTTAAGTATTTTCACCGTAGTTTGGGTTCTAAACATTCTCTTCTTATTGAGTGCTCCATACTTTGAAATTATTTACTCACTAATGAGTCTGGTCAACTAAGGTTTTAGGGTATAAAATAATCTATGGGCATACATCCATGTACTTATTAAAGGAGTAATAGATTATATTTATATCATCATATTTAATTTGATAATAAATTATCGCATAACAAATTCAAAAAATAATTAAACTAATTAAACCCAACACATATATAGATAATATCATGATCAATTACAACATGTGATTGCTATGCATTTAAACTTAATAAAATTAATCTAAATTCGTTATTATTAATATAAATTTACTCAAATTATTAAATTAATATACTAATTACATAATTAATTAATTATCATAATAATGTAATGAAATTTTAATTGAGATACAATAAGATTAAAAATCTAAATTATTTAAGAAAATTAATTTTTAATTTAAAATTAATACTTTGGATGGTTTTAATCTAGATGTGAAATAATGTGTAACTTTATATGTTACATTAGATCCATTTATAAAATTATATTATCACATAATGTTTTCGATCACTAGACATGTTAGGTTTTATGTATATTTCATATAATTAATTATGTACTTATAGAACATGTATTCTTTTTTAGAATGTCACAATATACATGTATTGTTATTTTATGGGTCAAGCCACAATGTGTTAAACCCATCGAGTGTTTGTGGAATTTATTTTCAATAAGGATAATATTATGAAATTAAAGTTTCATGATGGAAATATGTTTATGTTTAATAACTTAGAATATTTACTAGAGTTCCAAATAATATTGATAAGAAGTTGAATATTAGATAGATTAGAAAGAAATTAAATGTTTCTAATATTATTGACAAGGAGTGTAAAATTACCAATAAATGGTGTTAGTTTTTACATTTTATATGATAATAGATTTTTTATTATTGTGGAATGTTTTTTTTAATTAATTATATACTTTATATTTCATGGATCATACTTATTTAGAAAATAATACTTGAAGAAGTAGATATTCTATCACTGTTTATTTAACTAGATTGTAAAGTATAAATATGATTGGGTGTAGTTTAGTAAATTAAAAACATTAATAGGATCATATTATTGTTATTTCACCTTATAGTTTAAGACACCATTATTTTCTACTACTAAATCATTCTTTTTATAAGTATTTTAGTAGAGGTTAAAATGTTTGTCCAAATAATAAGAATCTCAACCACCAAAGAAGCCCGAATATCTTAAAGATAGCCAGCCAAATCCAACAATGGATTCAAACCATGGGAATAATGGTGAAGGTGGAAGAAGGTATTGTAATTCAGCACTCAATTGAAGAGGTTAAACATGGTTTGAGGTGGCATAGTGTCCCATTTAGTGGAGTATCTCAAAAAGTATTTTTTAAGCGAATGATGAAGTGAGAATATATATAAGGAAATTTCATCTTGAGATATCATTCACTGTGGAATAGGAATAATGTGTTAACTATTAATCATTTAACCATGTGTATTATTAGTATAATATGGTGTTGTTTCATGTATTATTCTATATAAAACATAAATATTTTACATTACATAAGATCACACCTTGTTTAAAATAGTCAGATAAATTGGAAGGATTCATCAATCGAATAATTGTTTATCATTTAAAAAGTTAAGATCCATGAAGAATAACATTGTATGTTCGTGTATGGATGACTGAGAAATAATATGTTGAGAAATTAAAAAAAAGGGAATGGGTAATATATCAACTTTAAAGGATCCATTTCAAGAATAGGATAATATTGTAAGTATGTCAGAAGAAAATTTAATCATCCATTAGAAGATGAGAGTCTTTCTTGAAGATCACTAAAATTCTGATGATAAAATTCCAAATGAAGTATCAAATATGACGATGATATTTTTTTTCTTTCATTAATAAAATATAAAACCAAAATTCAAGATTCAATTATAAATGTCTTTGACAACGAAAAATAAGCCGAACATAATGTATGATAAAGGATGACTTCATGGAGTTCATATAATGAATATCGTAAGGTAGATGTGGAGTATAGGTGTCAACCATAATAAGGTTTATCCACTCATAAGCTTCAATTTAAACTTATGAAGATCAAAATGTTCATTTGACCTTATTATATGGATACTTTTAATAAAAAAAGGAATATCTTTGAGCACTTTGTACTGTGAAAGAAGGAGCAATCATGACATTTTCATTACATTATTTTCATCCATACATGTAATTATTTGTGAAGTGGTTTTTTGAAAATGTTAATGATGATTTAAACAAGGATTATTATTTATTAATATTATAAAAGAAGGATAATTGTATTGAAATATTTTATGATATTAAAATTTATTGAGATCATGTAATTAATATGGACAAGGTGTTTGTAAATATATATTTAGTGATTGAGAAGAAGAAACTGGGGTTTTCTGAAAGAGTTTTCAAGAATATGACCTATGTATTGAAGAAATTGTGATAGTCCTAATATAGAATATATTGATGAAAATAGATTTTTAGGAAATAAATAGTGACCTAGTTCACTTCTCGTGTCCTGATGTAGAATTGAAGGAAGAAGTAGTAGTAGAATGAGAAGAATAAGGGACGATTTCTTAACTTTACCAACTTCTAGTCATACCTAGGCAGAGGATGATTGAGAGATACAACATACCATACCCTTATATTATAGAATATTAAGACTATTTAGGAATCACATTATATTTTTCAAATTTGGAAGAATATCGAACATAAATTGCTAAAAAGGATAAAGGATTATCATTTCTAATCAACATTCAAAGTCTAGGTTCAGGACACAACATAAGATCTAATAAGGCTAATGGATAAAACGTATTTTCTTATATTCAAGGGATATTTTTTCATGTACATGATGTTGAATATTATGATAGATTAACATTTTCAAAATAATATTGAAAATAACATCAAAACCAAGAGTGGGACTTTTTAAATTAAACATATTATTAATTTAATTTCAAAAAGAAATACATGGATCTTGAATTATTTATTTTATGAAGGTGTTAATTATACAAAATTCATTCATTCTCACTTTCCTTGCTATAATAAGGACCAAAATTAGTGGCCCTCTAGATTTGATCCACACATTCATCTTTAATCTTTTAATATCATCGATGGTACTCTGAGTGCTGACGTGTTGGTGTCGATCATCTTGTGTCACTCCCTTGACCACTACCCCCATCCCTTCAGTCTGGAAATAACAACTCTTTCTATCTATAGATTGGGGGAAAGAAGAAGGGGGGAGGATCTTTCAATATTGAGACAAAACACAAGAGAATTTTTTTTGGATAGATTTATCTAAGGAGGAGTGTTGTTGTGAAAAACATCTATTAGACCACTTTAAAGTGACATAACTTTCTATTTATAGACCTAGGGATGTGGTTAATATTATTTAATTGAAAAAGGTACCTGATAATATATTAATCAAATCATGAACTCCATTCCATGTAATAAAATAACTTTATTATTTTATTTCATATTGTTTTCTAAATTGTGCATTGAAAAATTTTGTTTTACTTTATGGTAAATAATTATTTATCATTGGACTAATAACTGCATTAATTCATCCTTCTTGAAATTTATTTGTTTCTTGAATAAATATTTAAATAAATTTTTTTCCTTTAAAAAATAAATATTATATTCACAGACTATTAAATGAAATATTTATTTAAAAATTCACATTAATAACTAAATTATTTATTACTCAAAAAGTAATTATTTATTACATTACAAATAAGAATAGATATTTAAATATTATATATTCCTGTAATTAAAAAATTACATTGAAAATAAATATTTATTAAATACTTTTGATGAATAAATAATAAATAAATATTATTTCTCATTCTTTAGAATAATATTTATTATAAATGATAAATATAAATAATATTTATCATAGACCAACAAAAAAAATTTGTTTGTGAAACACTGGGATTGTTCATTATTTTAGTTTATTTTTCATAAAGTATAATATCTTCATTAAGTGATTCATAAAGGCACCTATTAAGAATATGTTAATGTCACAACATCGACAACCACATATAAACAATCATTATATAATATTATCACAATACTAATTTTTTTTTTCAATACACCTATTTTCATGGTATATTATAACTCTAGAAAATGGTATTCTAATTTCATGGTTTATTACAATTACCAAATTTTACCAATAACCACACTATTCATTCCCCTGTTCATAATTAAGCACCAAACTCCACGAATCTGCTCCCTTTCATGTGTTTCCCCTCTTAACTATTTTCCATCAGTCTCTACAAATCTGCTCTGCAGCCAACTCTTCCCTATTGGCATGATCAACATCTGACCTCCATAATGATTCACCCATTTATATGATTGACCTAGGGATTCTACATGTAATTTCTGTAATTCTTCCCCTCATCGTACAATAGACCAAATTGGTTGCTCAAGAAGAGTTATTGTCTCGTTATTCCACTTTCAATTGACCAACCCCCATTACAATGCATTTTGAGTTTCTACTCACTCTCAAGGAACGATTGGTGATTATGAAAATTAAATTTATTTGGAATTGGAAATCTCCACTCAAAAAAAATTATTCTTCCAAAGAGGTTCTCCAAAATTTAAATTACGTTATTTATTCTCCTTTCCCTTTATGTAATGCAAATAAGTTTACTGCAATCCCAATTTCAAACTTCTCTAGAGCTAAATAAATTGATTTTTTAATCCATTGTTGTGTTGAATATAAAATTTTAGTTTTCATATTTTATTAAATAATTAAATTAATATTAAAATTTTTTGTGTGTTGTTCTTTTGAAAATTTTGATATTATATTTCTTTCAATATTTATACTTAATTCATAAGAAACCACCATCTTTATAGGTTAAGTGGTTGTCTAGTATGAGTTACTTTTTATTGAATTGGATGGAATTGATGTACATAAAATGGGGGTTAAGCCACCAAATTTTGCAGAGGAACAATGATAGAACATCCTAAAAGAGTTAAAAATTCAAAAAGGGAGGAGGTGTATATAGTATGTTTTACAGGATTGAAAATGTTATGAAAAATGATTCTGTAATTTAATATTTTTAATCAATGTACCTATTTCAATATAAACCTACTATGATTATTTTTATAAGATAAAGGAGTGAAATGATATAAGATTCCATAATAATGAAATGTTTTTGTATGATGGGTGTTCTCCATAAATGAAATATTAAAATTTTCAATCCTATTTATAAATAATAATTAATTTTAACATTGTTTTTTAATCAATTTGTGCCACAAATTTGTTATTATTTGGTTTTCAAGGAGATTTAATTTGTTTTAACTAATACCATAAATAATATTTCACTACATTGTTTTTGTGAATGCTAGTTATTATCCATGTGATTTTTAAAGACTTGTTTGCCTAGATATAACTAAACTAAGGATGGTTATCTACTCAATGTCCAGTGAATGGTATGACATGCCTCTAGACTTCCCAATGGTTGATTTACAACCATTCTTATATTTTAGCATTATTAATCAACAATACATGTATTTTTTATTATAATTTTTTTAATATTGAAATTTTAATTAACATTATTTTGAAAATAATGTTTCTATGATGATTTTATTTATATGATTGTTTCAATTGGAAAATATAAGTTTCTTTGGTGGGAATTTGTTTTGTTAATTAATAAGTATAATTGAATTGATTTGAACAGAGGAATTTTATCATTTTATTTTTAATGATATTTCTTTTACAAAGGAAAATATAATTGGTATGGTATTGGTAAAACCCATAAGATTGACTCCAATTATATGAGATGATTTAAAAGGGTTATTAGAGGAAAATAGTATATTTGCTTCATTCAATTGGTTGAACATATTTAGATTTTTATAAGTTTTTTCACATATTATTTTAATTATAAATTATTATAAATTTCTATTCAAAGAAATTAAAATACTTTTATTTATTTTAAAATGAATGTGTAATACTTTTAAATTCATTAATTATTATGATAATAAATTTATGAGATTGTATAGTACTTTTATTATGATTAAATGAGTTTCAATATTGTTATTGACAATAATAATTTTACTAAAACATTTTTTTATATTTTATTGGAAATAATTTGGATGTATAATTTTGATCATATCACCAATAAGTTTCAGAAGAAGTTATAATATTAGTAATATTTTTTATTCAATAATGGTTCGGATGGTGGATTAATTTGTACCAATGTTTTTATTAAATTAGAAGACCACGGTTAACACATGAGGAAAGAACTTACTATAAAACTGAAAAAGGTTTTCAAAAAGAATATAATTTTTGGTATAACAATAGATAAATATTTCCAGTATATAATTACATGGATTAAGTTAAAGGATTAGAATGGAAATTTTGATTTCTGAATGGTTCCCTTTTTTTCTAAATCTATAACATTATGTAAAATGATGGAAAATTAAAGGAATATGTTAACACGTTTTTCATCTAATGATCAGAAATATTATTTTGGGAATGTTAGAAAGATGATGGAAGATGTGAATACCCCAGTATACCAGTCATGTGAAAAATATACCAAACATGAGTTTTTAATGTGATTATATCATGGGAATTTAATATAATGGTTTAATAATATATTTATTGACTACATCCTTACTAGTTTGAAGAACATACAACCTGATTATGCATGTATTCCTGAAAATTATTGTATTAAATCAAATTTGGTTGACAAATTTGGGTTTTCTAGTACAAAAAAAATCTATATGATCCATAAAGATTGTTTTATTTTTTTGAAGGGAAATGTCGAGCTAAAAGAGTGGAAATAATGTGGTACATTATTATGGAAGATTAATAAATATGGGACTTGATCATGTGTATAAAATGAGGTGATGTTCCACCTTACATTGATTTCCGTACATCAAAAACATTATGTTAAAACAAATGAAAAATGAATATGACATGGAATAGAGATGAAATAAATAAGGATAAGAATTATATAGTTCAACTTATTTATGGGTCAGCATGGTAGAAATTTAAGTGTTTATTTATAGATTTTGAAACTAAACTATGTAATTTTATATTTGTATTCTCATTTTATGGTTTCAATAATATTCACTAGATGCATACAACACATGGTAATTGGTCTATTTTCAATCATATTTGTAGCTTTCCGTCGGGAATGTGTATGAAAATTGAAATTACTATTTTGAGTATATACATTTCTAGAACCAATGATCTTGGAAATGATATTGACATATACTCACAACTATTATTAGATGAGTTAAAAATTCTTTGGACCATCAGAGTGAAGACATATGATTCACTTATAAAGGATTACTATATGTGTTATGCACCATTATTATCGACAATAAATTATATCCCTACTTATGAATTGATTCCTAGTTGGAAACAAATGGGTGATTATCCGACACAATTTTTATGAAAAAAATACACATTCTAAGACATTAAATCTTCGAAAAACTATCCCTTTCTTAGGGGATCATTTATTTCTAAACATGGATCATCTATATTGGATAAATAAAAGGTAGTTTTATAACACCATAATGATTTATGATGTACCTCAATGAATGTTAGTGGGTGATATCCTTAACAAATATGATGTTTTGAATGCTGATCCTCAAAAGTTTCTGTAAAATACTAAATAAAAGAAGAATTTTCCTTATAAGTTCAATAATAATTGTAGAAAAAATTATATTTAGGGATTTTCCATATTGGTATTCCAATATTCTACATTGATTCTTAGATTAAATTCATATTGGGAAACATGGGTGTGAAATGTTACTTGAAATTCTGGAAAATGTAAATGTAAAAACATAAGATCATTTGTGGTCACATCACGATTTAGTGAATTGGGGTAAAAAACCAAGACTCCATCATGAGTTAATTAATTACTTTTAGTAGAAAACCTATTTATTATTTTTTTATGAAAAATTAAATGAAAAACCCATTTCTTCAGGGGTTGGAAAGATTAAATGTTCTGGATTATTATTAATATAACATTCAAAAATGGGTGAATACATGAGATGTTAAACTAAAATCACATAAAACCCTTGACTACCAAGTTCTATTTTATGAATTTATATCTATTTTCATTCAACATATATTGTCACATTATTTGAGGTTCGTTATTTTTATATTATACCACTTTTATTTATACTATTTTCCTAAAAGGCTAAACAAAAGTGTTACAAAAAAACTATATATTGGTGCACTGAACATCTATTATGTCTTGTATAAAATTTTCCCTTGATTGTTTTTACATGAGTGGCACATCTTATTGTGCATATTCCAACATAAGTTCTTTTAGTTTTCTCATTTCTAGTCATTGGATGTATCAAATAGAATGAATGATGTTTGAGTTGAAATATTATATGAGAAATAATAATCATCTAAATGGATATATTAGGAAAGTTTATTTAGAATAGAAATGCATGGATATTTATTTAATGTAGTTTGATAATGAAACCATGAGATTTAATCAAACTATGAATGCTCAATATGAGAAGTATGATCCCAATGAGCCAAAATTTCCATCACTATCCTAAAATGGGGGATATATGGATCATACATGATGTGTACATTGAACCGAGATGTGTTGTAAATAGCTCATCATATATTATTAATCAATTATGTTGTAGTTGAAGATTGTATCACGTAAGAAAATTTTTAAAAAATATTTTCATTATGTATTTGTATAGTTTTTTACATCATAAAATTATCATATTTTTAGATAACACCATTAAATTATAAAAATAACATATTTTTCTTTATATATTAATAGGAGGGAGTTATTACACTATAAATAATTTCTTTCTTGGTTAAATTAAAATGGAATTCATTAATTTTTTACATGATTAAATCATTAGTACATAATTAATTTTCTATGATTATAATTTAACGGTACAATGTTTTCCAATAGATGATGTATCTATTGAAATAAGGGTATTTTTTTGTTCTGAACAATGTGGAATGTGATTGTAAATAAATGATTTCTAATGGATCTAAATCAACTATAAATGGTTGTGAAAAAAATATGAAAATATAGTGTTATGGTTTCATTATAAGTAAAAAAAAGTATTGTCATGCTAGATTATTAGATAGACAACCTTGATTAGAAAATACATTGTATTGTGGGGTTATTGAGAGAATATTTTTAGGATGTTACTATGCTCATGGCCATGTCTCTATGATGGAATTCTGGTTATTTGATTCAATGATATGAAATTTCATGTATATAGATATTTTTTTATTTAGAGTGATCGATATGAAATGTCAACTTCAAACTGATGAGTCTTATATTCTTGACTCACAACTTAGAATAGTATTTTATCTAACTGTCCCTTTAAAACCAACATATGGTGTTATTTTTTAAGTTATTCCAAGACATATATTTGATAAAGTAATGGATGATTGTGATTTTATGGATGAACCATCCAATATTCATTTAAGTGTTTCATTCTATTGGACAAATGATTCAATTTTTAGAATGGATTGTGAACCCAAATTATCACAAAACACATATAACATTGACATGTTTTGAAGAATTTATTTTATATTATTCTAACATGGTAATAATTTTATTATACTTTTAAACATGTAATATAAGTAATTATGTTATTTATATTATACTAGTTATACTTTTTCATATTATTTGTATTTTTTATACTTGGTTGCGAAATATATTAATTCCCTAACTATTTTTTAGGAGATATTTATTATAGTGTCATATATCTGAAATTCCTTCCTGAAAACATATAATTATTTAGTCATTTTTACTTGTATATAGTTTATATTCTTGAAATTAATTTAATAATTGATACTAAAGGGAGATGATATTTTATTTACCGACATTAGAATTTGTTTTCAAATTGTTTTTTATTTCCACATGGATTTATATTCTCAAAATATATACTAAATATGAAATTTTGGGTAATAAATAAAAATATAATATCATGTTGATTTTATGGTTAACTAAGAATAGAATCCCTAAAGAAAATTAAAAATAAATATTTATCTTAGTTTATAATTTAAATTAACAGATTTAGTTGTTGTGTAATGTTTTAATTTTTCAAGTATACAACCTAATGAAAATAAAAACAATGTAAGATGTAATGTTTTGAAAAATAATATGAATTTTCTTGGAATATTTATATTTAAAAAACGTTTTGTAGTATTTTGAAAATTTTCACATAATTTTTGGAATTTTCATGTTATTATTTCTTATGAGGAGGTTTGTATAAAACAAATGAAGTAAAAGGGATATCATTTTTAAGAATCTAGGATAACAAATATTATTTTTATAATGAGTAAATTATTAATTTATTGAATGTATCAACTTTAAAAAAAAATAATCAATATTAATATGAATAATCAATGAGGAAACATGAATTCAGTGAGGATAAGTCAGGATTTCTAGAATATAAGATTTTCCCAACATGTATTGCACCTATATACAGTGACCAAACATATTGTGCCTCAAATCCCATGGATCTGAAGTCAATGTGAAACTTTCTTCCAATCATTAACCCACCTTATATGCCATTCCATTTCATGACCAATCTTCTTTTTTATCAATTTCCTCCTACGACCATGAAGGGTGGTCCCACTCCTTCCACCCCTCATCATTTTTCCTTCATCAAACTTAATCTATATAGGGTACATATCAACTATTTATAACTCATATATTCTCATACCCTCATACCCAACATTAGCATATGTAGTTTACTACATAGGATACCCTCCCAATTTTCAGACCTGAAATAAATTTATTGGATCTAGCGATAGTAAGTAGTGTTTCTAGTAAATTATTAAAAAGTAATAAAGTAAGTAAATTTTTTTATTAAATTTTAGTTATATATATGTTTGAAATATTAGTTTGTTTGTTCAAGATAATATTCTAATAAAATACTTATACATAAAAAAATGCATGTGATGTGGAATAGACACACACAAATCATTATTGATTATAATAAGGACATGAAAATAATTAGAGGAAATGGTAAAGAATTGTAGAGATTCATGGGGACACTTAAAAAAACATAGTTTTATTATTCCAGTTCATGTAATACAGTAGAGAAATGGAAAATATGTAATATAATAAATGTATTGGGATAAAATTTGTAAAATTATTTTTTGGAAATTAATTTTAAATATCTTATAATGTATTATTAATTTATTTTATCATTCTACATCGATATAACTTCACAGATGGCCTACATGAAAAGGAACCTAGGTTAACTGAACTGGGTGAGATGTGTTGGGTCAACATGCATGAATTTTATGTCATATGGAAAAAAATAGGATTCCCTGATCTTTAAAATATAACAATCTTCAATGAATGTCCACTTTCACAATACAAATTCCTAATTACATACTAGATTAGTTCAACGTTCATGGTAATTTACCAAATTTTACATTTAATTTTGTTTTTATATTAGTATTCATTAACTATTTATAAAATATAATATTTTTTATTGAAACTATATTTTTCATATATACAACCACCTAATGTAGTATATTAGGGAATATCACTAGAACCCTACTCACATTCTAGGCTTATTAGGCCATTAATAGCATGATTTTCTTCCGAAAAATGACATTGTTGAGTTTCACTGTGTTATTATAACATTAGTAAACTATAAATTTAGTATTATTAATGTGAAAATCTAGGTTATGGAAATTAAGAAGTAACTAATTTGGTATTTATTATTGGTTATTGAATTAATTCTTGTAGTGCATGTATTAATTTATATTATCTAATTATAATTGTTCCTGACATAAAAAATTTAATAATAATATGTAGTTAAATAAATTAATCCAAATGTTGTTGGATAATCAGTAAAATCCCAACCACCTAAGGAGAAGAACATAATGAAATTAGCTGTTTCATAAGTTGAGAGAACATGTATTAAGAAAAGGTTTTGAAATACATGAAGTAAAAATTTATAAATTAAATTAAGAACTCAAAAGTTAAATGGTAATGTAAAAAAACACAATTATAAAATCCAAATACTATTGGAAAATATAATATATAATAGTTTATAACATTATTATCATGGATATGATCATTAAAAAATGTTGAATGAAGAGTAAAAACTTCAAATAAATAACCTTAACTTATAAATATGAAACACAACTATAAAAAAATGGTTTTAAAAACAGAAATATTGTGTGTGTTTTTTTTTGAATTAAAATAAAACTAGTCAATAATACAAATGAATATATATAGTGTTTTTAAGAAATAGTTATGGAAAATTATTTAAGAAAATGGTGAAATAGTGGAGAGTTTGTAGGAAATATTTATTGATATGTTAAACTCTCACATGAATTCCTTGTAAAATAATAATCACAATCCATCAATCGCTTGACTGCACCATTTATTGACTCATAGACACCTATATATAGCCTTTACTCTATGTGAGTTTAATTGTAAAATTTTCTATAAGAGTATTCACCTTACTTATTCGGCTATCTATTTTCAACTTTAGTTAATAAGTGATTTTCATACCTCAAAGCCTCATGTATCTCTATCTCTCCCACGTGACCAGGATAGACTTACACTATCATAATCTAAACCATTTCAATGATTAATTCACAAGGTGGTAAAAAATATTAAAGAATTAATATCTAATGAAAGTATTGAAATATATTAATTTTATTCAAGAATTATTGTGATCGTTAACTAAACATCATGCCCTCCCAAAAAATGATTTTTATGATAGTCCTCACACTAAAAAAATGTAGTGGAAGTAGAAAGATTGAATATTTTTCCAAATACGATGATGGCTCAAGGTACTCTTTGGTATAAATATATTATTACACATTTTTTGAAAAAATCCATTCCCTCCATATTAAAATTTTATTTTATATATTTATATATTCAACTAATCATTCTATCTCAATGTGAGATATGTTGACCCACTAAAAACTATGGAAATTTTTTAAAATTAAATGATAGAGTAGTTTTATTTTACTTGGGGAATTTCCAAATACCTCGTTATTGGTGAAATGTTATTCCCATTCTACATAGGTGGATTCCATGACTGATGAATTTTAATATCTATTTGTAATGAATGTTGTTTTTCTTGTTGTACCATGTATTTAACTAGTTTATTACTTTATCCCTTGAAAATTCCAAAAATTACTCATTTCAGTGGCATAAAAGAGAGAGAATAAATCCACCATATCAATTAATATAAACATAGAATAATTATTTAATAAAATGTAGATTAATATTATGAACCAATATTATAATAGTGAAATCATATTTTAAAATTATATTTTTTTATTTGTAAATTTTTGTAGTTTTATCTACGAAATGGATGAAAATCAATTAATATTTTCAAACCTAACCCTAAATATGAAACTATATTTTTCATTGAGTAAATGTGATAATAAAATATTGACGAGTAACTAGGTCATCTCCATTGGGATACGTTGTTGACTAATACAATTATGTATAATGAATGAAAAAACAAATTAAATGGCGTTTTGTCTATTAATAACAAGAATTTAAAGTGTTATTGTTATTTTTAAGTTTAATGTGTGAGTTTATAATATATCATAATAGGAAAGTAACATCAATAAAAATTGGAGATCAATTAAATAAATTTTTGGTTGGGGAATTTATGGACGTGATAAACCTTTTGATGCATGACAAATGAATTCCAAAAAACTGTGTTATCAATATAACCAATTCCCTAAACTCAACTCTCATAATAACTAAGGACTCTATCATAAATTCAATAGTTCCTATGATGTTTCGCATGTCCTTTATAAGAAGTGGTTATATACATTTTTTTGTTATTATGGTTACACTTCATCCCTATAATTTTCATTAATTAGGATTTAGTTATGATTATTATGTTATTGGTTCATGTTTCAACTCTTAATACACCACCCTCATACATTAATAAATGTACATTTAGAAAAATAGTTAATATAGTAAGTGTAATAAATGAACAAGCACATATATAGTTTTCACATTGTAGGAAACATAAGATCTAATACAGAACCCCCATCCCCTATATAAAATTATTATCCTATAATGTCTAAAACAAATAGAACTATGTATGAAATAGTATATCCCCCTAGGAGTTTATTAACCTCTTATAATCCATATAGTGTTGATTCTCCTCACACAACCATAATGAAAAATGAAACAATTAATTCTAAATTAAATAATTATACCACAATACCCAACCAACATCCTACCCTCTAAAATTAATTCACTACCTACCACTCTCACATTTAATCAATAAATTAATCAACCCTCTCTCTCACCAAAAATAATATCAACCAAATAAAATATAAATAATCCAATTCCAAAAAATTAATTCAACTACCCAATTCAATGAAACAAGAATTCACCTTATAATATGTTAATCACTGCAACCAGGCTTGAAAATGCCATAAAATAAATCATTATTTAAACACGTGATGAATTTTCACCGATACTCAACCATTTAAAACTTTTAAAATCAATTACATGTTTCTCGTCAAAACCATATAGTTTTTCAAAACCAATGAAAGACTATTAAGTATTTATTTAATAAAAATTACCAAAAAAACTCTTTTGAAATTCTCATGAAACCATTTATAAGGCTACCATTTCATTTTTTAATTTACGAAAAAATTATAAATATGATTTTTTATCTTTTATTTGAGAAAATATAGTTTAAAAACACCAAACCATGTTTTAAACAATCTATTTGAGCATCATTAAACATCACTTTACATATTAATTCACATCATTAAAAAATTATTATAGATACTAGGGATCATGCTTTAACATATGATAATAATAAATATGACATATTTATGATGTTTGAAAATCAAAACTATATACTTATATAGATTAGGGAATGAAAAAAACTAATAAAATTAGAATTATGTTGAAATTAATTCAAACATATCACTTATATGAAGATATAGTTCACTTGTTCTCTTCTCTTTTTAAAATATATTTTCTATATCTTTTAAATTATTGTTTAATGATGGTAAAAAAAATATATTTTTATTGTTTTTCTATAGGCTGGTTATGAATTTTTCTTTGATTATAATATAATAAGTTAATTTCATAGTAGATTATAATAAATTAATTGGTTTAATAATTTAATTTCATATTTGTTCTTATGAGTGTGTTTGGTTTTTTGAAATTTTACAAACCTATTTTTTTGAGTTATGTCTCAAACTCATTGAATTATTAAATTGAAATGGTGATGTTTTATCTATTATGAGTGGTTAAATTGCTATATTATCTTTTAACATATATGATTCATTTAAAAGGAACATAATAAATAAGATCTCCATTATATATATTCACACATTTTAGGGACACAAAAATACTAGATCAGGAACTATTACAGTAAATATATCTTTTATCCTTGATTATATATTAATTTTTTAATGATTTATTTTGAAGTTTCATGCTGAAAGAAGAATTGAATATTGATGGACATGTTCCTTGACCAACATTGATTTGTTCCAATATAAAAAATAATTATGTATGCACTGTGAATTGATAAACATAAGATAAAATTATAAGACTGGTTTTAAATTTTTTTGTTATCATATATTTCATAATATCTTGATATTGATTCTTATGTGAATTCCATGTGTTTCTAGAAATTTTACTATATAACATGAATAACTTATAGTAATGAGGGATTTTTCTTTAATTTTCAATATAATATAAAATAGTTAAAATACTTCATGTATGAAAATTCTAAAACTACAATCACTTTCCTACTGATCATTAATGATATGCTCTATAAAACTAGATATTCAATATTATACAATACAATTAGTCACTTTTAAACATAATTTTCAACAGGTTTCACACTAATTGTAACTTACTTATTTTATAATAAATATATTTAATGAATAATAAGTTAGTATCTCTATACCCCGGGGAACAAATAGTTCATCTTATTTTATTTATCTTATATCTATCTAACTCGATACATAATAACTCCTACTTCTTTAAAAATTGATCTTCAATGATGTTCACATATAACACTTCCCTCTCAAATACATATCATTGGTATAATCATGTTTATAAACAACTATTCCCCTCTAATTTAGATATGCATTTACATCCACATTGCTGACTCTTCTTCTCCAGTTAGTAAACATTGTCCCATTATACTTTCTACGTACTCACTATTACCTCTTCTCTTATGTATTCTTATTTATTATTTATATTGTAATATATCATTGGAATTTTGAATTCCAAATTCCCAATTTAAATATAAGATTAAATTTGAATTTATTTTTCTTCAAATAATCCTTTGGATTTATTTTGAGAAAATAGTTACCCTAAAACTCCATTAAGATATTTATATTTTTATCCATAACTTCCAAAACAATTTGATCACCAAATCAACTAAAAAATAATTATATAATTATTTTCATACATTATTAAATTTTTTATACTAAAAAAACCCAATATTTCACTCTACATCAAACTAATCATGGAATGCATCACTAAAATTCCATGACATAGTGCTTCTTCTAATTGAAAATCTCTATCCACCACGACTACCTACCCATTTTTCTCCACAATTTCATAACCTTTATGCTCACTATGTGTTACTCTATGAAGTGGTGTATTCTTATTGAACATTTGAGTGACCATTTTGATATTTCAGTTACATCCATATTCATATATTCATTGTGAGATTTTATTATTCTAGTTAGTAAACAACTTATAGGGAGTTATCATTATAATACATTTTTTTTAAATTTTTTATTTGTTTATATTTTATAAGTTGCAAGGTTATTTTTTATTTTTATTTTTTTTGGTTATCTATTAAAATAGTATCTAACTTTTATAGGATTCGTTACAAAATCTAGTGGAGATTTAACCAATCACATATGGAAAAAAATATTATTTACATTAAGTCATAGGTGATGAGAAGAGTGGCAGAGTTCGTTGTAAATAAGGAATGAAAAAAAAAATATATTTAGAAATTAGTATTTTCGTATTAAATATACAAGAAAAAATATAGGAATAGATACCTAAGAATAGTTAAATGATTTCCTTGAGAAAGGAAAGAATAAATTTTAACAAGAGTCATCATAAAAGCAAAAATAATTAATATGACCAATTTTTTAAAGTGATATCAATTTTCACTTATGAATGAGGGTGCATCGAAAATGGATGGATCTTTACTGATTCCATATTCAATTTATGACGATTGTGATGATTTTTGTTGTTTTAGATGATGATAGTGGAGAGAATAATTTTGATGGATATGATATTGGTAGTGATTATAGTGATTCTAATGTTGATGACAGTGATGTTGGTAACACACATGTCGACATTGATAGTAATGTTATAGATATCGGTGCTGATGAGGTGGAGGATTTAGATGAAATTGTTGAGAGAAATTATTGAAAATTTATTTATTTATATATTTATCATTTTTTATTGATTAGAAAATAAAAATTTTATATGTTTTTATGTAGTTTTTTTATTTATTTGAAATTATTTTGTTGTAAATGGTATGTTTAATTAATGTGTATTTTGTTTATGATCTATGTTTTGTTAGATTTTTGTAAAAATATTATGTTGATCTAACATCCTGGTTCCGAAACCGCCCAGAGGTGCCCCGTCCCTAGTTGGTCACATGGTTTCATGTGCATTCCCCAAAAAGCCAGAGGCTGCAGACTACCAGTGAGGGCCTTGAGTGTGATAGAGAGGAAACTATTCCCTCATTGGCAGAGTAACATAGAAGAAATAAATAGATAATAATTTTGGAAACAGTAATAATACCATACAACAATAAATAGAGGATGATTGAAGAAATAAACAACTAGAGAACATATATAAATGATGCATGATATGTATGTCTAGGAAAATAGCCACACAAGTAACAATGTTGGAAGACAATACTAAACCAAAGTACAAAGAAGACAAATAACTCGAGCAGCATCGCAAGACTCAGTGTGGTCCCATGCTCTCCATCTCCATAGCTATCAACTACCTGAATTAGGGGGTTCTATCGATTAGAAACCACCCCAGTCTTTTTAATGATAAAATGAATGTAAATGGCATGTTGTTTAAAAGTAAACGACATGTGATTACCTTAATCAGCCTCCACATTAGGTAGTCTCTAGGTCACCCCACTTGGCCATGTGTTCGGCCATTACACGGACAACACACAGCTACCCATGGAAACCTAGTACATGGAATGTACTTATAAGTACATGGCGTGTACTCTTGAAATTTCCAGAAACTCCTCTTTTTATCGAAAACACCAGAAAACAAGTTTCTTACCTGAAAACAAGATTTGGGTTTATTCAAACTTTCCACCTTAAAGAAATTTCTCCTCAAATTTCCCTAGCAAGGTGGTGTAGAAGAAGAAACCTTGAACAACACCATCCACTGTGATCGTACATCGACCTCCCTCTCCTAGGTCTCATCCTATACTCGCCCATGCTTCCATAACACTCGTACTAGAGGAACAAACTGGTCACGAAGAACCTTCATATTGCGATCAAAAATCTAGATTGGATGCTTCTCAAACAAAGAGTTCATCTCTAATTCAACCTACTCATGTTGAAAGACATGAGACGGGTCTGAGAAGTAACGATGTAGATGAGAAACATGGAAGATTTCATGCATATCCCGGTAACTCAGAGGTAATTGTAACCGATAAGCAATCGGCCTAACCCTTTCCAAAACCTAAAACGGCCCGACGTATCACGGTGAAAGCTTACCCTGTCTCCTAATCCTCCTGTGTCCCAACCTCATTGTGACACATTGGAAAACCTAATCCCCGACCTCAAACTCCAGAGGTCATCTCCACCGATCAGCATAAGACATCTGTCATGACTGTGCAGTAGCCATCCTCTTCTGAATCAACCCTATCTTCTTTGTTGTCTCATGTACATGATGAGGTCCTAGCATAGCGGCCTCTCCTTCCTCCTTCCAATATAAGGGTGATCAACATGGCTTATTGTACAAAGCCTCATAAGGTGCCATATAAATATTTTCTTGAAAACTATTATTATAGTCAAAATCCACAAGAGGTATGTGTTTCTCCCAAGAACCTCTAATGTCCAAGACGCATGTTTGAAGCATGTCCTCCCGCACCTGAATCGTACGCTTGGACTGGCCATCAGTTTGGTGGTGGTAAGCTGTACTCAAGAAGTAAACGTGTACCCAAAGTCTTCTGTAAACCATACCAGACTAGCGAAGTAAAACAAGTGTCCCTGTTAGAAACAATGGAGTGTGGAACTCCATGTAAACATATAATTTATCAAATGTAAAACCTTCTCAACTCATAAACACTAAAGTTCTCCTTGATCAGAAAGACATGAGAAACCTTCATGAGTCTGTCAATGACATCCCAAACTTCATCATTCCCTCAAGGAAACCTCGCCAAACCTGTCACGAAGTCCATCGCGATAACGTTCCACTTCCACTCAAGAATAGGTAACAGCTGCAATAGCCCTACTAGTTGATGATGCTCCACCTTAACCTGCTGACAGGTGGAACAACTCATGAAAAAACCAACAACATATTCCTTCATACCTGGCCACCAATACTGATAGTGTAGATCTCGATACATCTTTGTGACACCAGGATGAACTGCCCAAACTGTGGAATGAATGTCCTAAATCAACTCCTCGTGTATGTATGCTGCCACCCACATGCTCCCATGAGAACACAATATCTCGTCATCACCTACTATCCATCCAGGAATATGGTCCTCTCCAGACAAACTCTCCTATCGGACTAGGACTTCATAATTAGATAGCTACCTCATTTGCACTCGATAAAGTAGATTATAGGTAACAACTGCAGAAGAATGAAACGTATACCCCTCTATGTTGTGCACCTCCAAATGCATCTCAAAGAACATATCTATAAGCTTCCACTCATTGTTGGCCTCCTGAACTTCTTATATATGTGTCCTCCTGCTCAACGCATCAACCACAATGTTCCCTTTCCCAGGCGTGTAGTCAAGCTCCAAGTCAAAAGACGAAAGGTACTCAACCCACCTTCAGTGTCTCAAATTCAGATCGTGTTGAGTGAAAATATACTTAAGAATTTTTTGGTCGGTGAAAACACAATATGATCTCCCAACAGATAATGTCTTCAACAGAGTAAACCATAAAAAACTTCAGCCAACTCGACATCGTGCATCGGGTAGTTCCTATCATGTGGCCTCAGCTGCCGAGACCCGTACTCAATGACTCCTTCTCCCTATATAAGCACTGCTCCCTTCCCAATACCTAATTCATCATAGTAAATTGTATAACTTTTTCTCGACACTATAAAAACTAGTATCGGTGCAAAATTCAACTTTTCTTGCATCTCATGAAATGCTGACTCGTAAGAATTTATCCATAGGTCTTCACACCATTCTTTGTTAGGCCCATCAATGGCGTTGCTAAGCGTGTTAAGTCCTGTATGAATCATCTGTAGTAACCATCCATCCCTATAAAACTCTTTACCTTAAAGATGTTCTTAGGAAACTCCTAGGAAAATACTACCCTCACATTATCTGGGTCTATTGATACTCTTATCTCTGAGATAACATGACCCATGCAGTGAATCTGGTCTATCCAAAAGTGACATTTTTAGAGCATAACATATAAATAATTCTCTCTTAGTGTACTCAAAAATTATCTCAAGATGTGTGGCATGGTTGTGTCAAGTGTGAGAGTACCCCAATATATCATCCCCTAAGACTACCATGAAATAATCAAAGTATGGATGGAACACTCATTACATTAATTCCATAAAAACTGTAGGCATGTTCGTGAGACCAAATGGCATAACCACATACTCTTATAGACCATACCTACTTTAAAAGTATATAAGAGGTATATCAGATGGTCTAACGTGAAAATGACAGTAACCGTATCTTAATTCATTCTTTGAGAACACCTGGGCTCCAAAAAGCAGATCAAAGAGATCATCAATACTCAGTAAGGGATATTGGTTATTGAACGTCAACTGGTTCAACTTTAGATAACTCACACAATGTTAGAGGGTATCGTTTTCCTTATTAACCAAAATGACAGGAGAACCCCAAGAAGAAGTATTGGGTCAGATTAAGCCCTTTTCCTACAACTCCTCCAACTTCTTCTTGAGCTCCAATAACTCTGGTGTGGCCATCCTATAAGGAGGAATGGACACCGGTGCCACCCCTAGAACAAGCTCAATAAAAATTATACGTCTCACTCTGAAGGAACCACTGAAAAACTCCTATAGAAAGGCATCCTTGAAATGATCCACCACTCAGTGAATGTACATCTATGAAGTCCCCTAGTCATCCAGATATAGACTAGAAATTTGGGTTGTAACTCCTCCCAACCCATGATGGTCGGGTCCTGTTCTGCTCTCCTAGACAACCCATTCACCCTTGTGTAAAAACTATCTGCCCTATCGTGACTTGAAACTAACCCTATGGTGATAGAAGTCGACAACTATGTGGAAGGGAATGAACTAGTCCATTCATAGAATGACATCATAGCATGCCATATCTAGGAAATAATGGTCCTAGAAGAAGTGACACCCACCAACCTCAAGAGGTAACTCCATGGACTAATGTACACTAGTCATTCTAGAACCCAAGGGAGTGTCTAGCGTCAAGTTATCAGTAGAAATAAATATACAGAGTCCAAGGATCTCCATAAAAGTAGCAGATATAAAACTATGGGAATCCCCTATATCAAAAAGTACAAAAGCTAAAACTGAGGAAACTAGGATCGTACCTATAACTGTGGAGGGTCCGAGTTCCTACACCTGTTGTGAATGCTCCACTTCAAAAATCTGGCCTATACCACGGCCCTGTGACCCTGCTTGACCACCCATTGCTAATCCACCTGGTTGTAGCTGAAAGCCTACCTAATTACCACCACGACCACAACCTCCACTTCTTCTTGGATGGACGAAAGAACTCTAGATCCCAGACTGATGAGAAAATGGTGGTGCCAATCCTAAACGTAGAGACATAGAAGAAATCCTATCACCCTCTACTTGTGAGAAGAACAAACTGAAGCGCTAAATATGACCCATTTTCTGCAAGATCGGCACTCCACTAGGTCTCTCGGGCAAAGTTTCCTGCTATGCATGACCTTTCTGCACTGGTTTCCTACCACCTAGCTACCTGAAGGTGCATCTTTCCTACTCGGATCTCTATGTGTAGACTCCCGGTGGCGCTTCCTACTGTCATCCGAATAAGTATCAACTATGGATGATGAACCACCCTGGCCCATAACTCTAGAATCCCTCAGGTTTTTCTCTATGATCAGTGACAAGTTAATTATAGACGTGATGGAATTCATTCTAAAGATGTTCACCTGAGCCCTAATGTCTTGCCTAAGACCATCATAAAACTTCCTCTCAAGGAATAACTCACTCCCACCCCCTAAAAAGGTTGTAAATCATTGTAGCTCTGTGAAGATAGAAAAATACTCCATATCTAAAAAATTACCCTACTCCAAACTCATGAATGCTCATGCTCGATTGGCCCTCAAGGTCTTCGGATAGAAGTAATCGTAGAATGTACACTGAAACTCATCCCAAGCCAAACCATAGTGTCCTGCCTTCGAAACCACATCTCACCATCTCTTTGAGAAATCCCAAATCATATAAGTAGTGAGCATCACCCTCCACTCTAGAGGTGTCTGCAAATGATTGTAGAAATAAATCATGGCTTCTAACCATAATTCTATAGCCAGAGGTCCTCGTTAACCTATAAAGGTGGGAGGATGATGCTACTAGAAAACTCGCATCAATTATTCCATTTATGGGGTAGGATGTAGTGATACTTAGAAGGTCTACATGAACCTCATAAATCCCTCTCAGAACAATGTATTGATGCTTGTATCCAGGATAACATCTGGTGCCAAGACGGGCAGGACTGGAGGATCTACTGGCAGTTCCTGATCTAACATATCTGGTGTCTGGTAACTGCCTTGTAATTGGCGTTCAACCGGAGGATGTCTCAGTGGCATGACTCTGTAAGGTAAATCACCCACATATCTCAAGATTAACAAGGATTAAATCTTAAAAATTCATGAAGGGAACAGGATAAAGAATGCATTAAGTTTTTCAAATCATGGATACACAGTGTGTATAACTCTGCACAACATGTTCCCTTAAGCCTTCACATGGGTGTGTACTTTTGAAAACCCTTGTCATGTAACACCCCATAAAAACAACATGTTCTTCCAAGACACGGTGATTACTTGAATTGTGTTCCCTAGTTAGAGTTCTTCTACATGACTAACCCACACAGTTCTCCTAGTAAGAAACTACACGGCGTGTTTGTGCCACACACAACATGCACAAGAAAGAACATCACCAACCAGTGTTGTTGGTCACACCATTGGTTACATGGATGAATCTACATGGTGTATTCTCTAAAGAAACAGTGTGTACTAGCTACCCATCATCCACTCGTGTCGTTAGTCACATGGCCGGACACATGGTATCTACAACACGACGTGTACATCCGGTACACAACACGTTTCACCAATGATTTCTCAACCCCATGTCTCTGCCTACATAAGTAGTGACATAGTTAGAGACTACACGGTGTGTACATACAGTATACACTGTGTACTTAAGAAAAACAGTTCCTTATCGAACAGAAGAACACATGGCCTGTATTCTAGTTTTTTTCAGACATTATGCCTCAGAAACTACTCGAGAACCCAGTAAAAACACCGAAATGAACATTAATGTTCCAAATGTTGATACTGGAGAGCCCATAATCCCCGTGAATCAAAGCTTGGAAGCTTATACATGTCATATAAATGGAATAGAAAGGAAATGATCAACCAAATTCATATCTATGAAGGCCCATAACAACTCAAGAACCAAATTTTGGTGTTCATTCAAACAAAACCTTATACAAACAATACCCTGTCAAACAAAAGGTATTATATCAAGTCATCTATCAAAATATCATGCATATTTAGCACAACATCTATCACAACAACATAAAATTAGTAATAAACCCCATATGGCATAGAAATGATGAATGACATGTGATTTCTAGAATGTTCCTATATGATGAATGAGATGGAATACCCTAATCTCATCGGGTTGAAACAAAAATAGATCCTCAATTATATCAATGATAATAGCACAAAACATGTGAATCACCCAATGGTGAAATCATGTCAAATATAAAATTGAAAAACCAGAAAAATTTCAATAATCGAGGTAAATAGGTTATTCCCTAAACACGAGTTAGCTACTCCTGGGTATATCTTATTACTAACTACCTATTCCATCCTATCCCAGGATATAGGCTCCAAATAGTAAATCAAGAAGAAAAGAAATCCTTTAATACCACTTTGTAACATCCTGGTTCTAGAAGACGCCCAGAGGGGCCCCGTACTCGGTTGGTCACATGGCATCAAGCGCAGTTCCTCAAATCCCAGAGGATATGACTTTTAGCGATGACCTTGGGTTTGATAGTAGGGAAAATATTCCCTCATTGGAAGATTCACACATCATAAATAAACATATAACAGTATCCGAAGCAATAATAATACCATACAAGAATAAACATCAGAAGACTAAATAAATAAACAATTGGAGAATATATATAAATGATGCAAGATACATGTCTAGGAAAACATCCAAACAAGTCACAATGATGGAATACAGTACTAATCCAAAGTAAAAAAAGAAGACAAATAACTCTAGGAGCATCGCAAGCCTTAGCATGGTCCCATGCTCTTCAGCTCCACAACAATAAAGTACCTTAAGTAGAAGGGTGATTTCCCTTATCTATACCTACAGCAATATAATCTGTTTGGACCCAAAATCATGACCCAAACAGGGTGTGAGACCAATCACAGTAGGAAAATTCATGGTTAAAACCCCTAAACATGCAATACCCAAAATAAGGGTATTGGACACTTTTTCATATATGAATCAAAGAATAACTACGGAAAGGCACAAACCACCTACCTCGGCATAGTATGATCGGTATACTTGATCCTTAGGCCTTGAATCTCCCTAGAAATACATAGATATAAAAAATCATAAAAAATGTTTAACCAAAGCTAACTCACGAAAGAAGAGGAATCAAGAAATGAGGATATTGAAGAAGGAAGAGCTTACCGTGGTGACTCTAACACAATCAATGATAGTCAATTCAGAGAATAGATGAAGAGTCAGAGGTTCAAAGTATATTTGCACCCTATGGTCCCTCCTGGATGACACTGGTCAATAAGGAGAAGTTTCTGTCAATTACACGTAACCCCGATCCATTTAATAAAAAAATGTACACTACTTGTTCTTTAAAAGTACACGACATGTACATGCCTTATCCAGCCTTTGCTTTAGGTGGTCTCTAGGTCACCCCACATGTCTATATATTCGGCCATTACACAACCAGAACATGGCTAAGTACACGATGTGTACTCCAGAAATTTACAGAAACTCCACTTTTTCCCCAAAACACCAGAAAAAAATATTCATACCTTAAAATATGTTCTGAGTTCTTACAGTTGAATTGTGGTGCATTTGGTTTTTTATCTGGGTATAATTGATACAATGGATTAAACTATGTCTATGAAAAATAATTTCCATGGTTTTAGTCATGCTATTGGAGACCAATTTTCTTTGTTAAACCATGATTATAAGTAAAAATTTACATGGTTTAAAACATGAGTGTATATTTCAATTTCCATGTTTTTAACTATGTTATTAGATAAAAATTTCAATGGTTAGATAATGGATAAACAATGATAATTCCATGGCTTAAACTGTGGCTATACATAGTTTGCTTCCATGGTTTAAACTGTGGCAGTTGAAAATTACTATTCCAATGGATTTAATTTCCATGGTTAAGAAAACATGGTTATACCCTATTTCCAGGATTTTTGGTCTACACCCATGTTTATAAAACCATAGAAGTAGGTTTATTTCCTAGTTATGTCACTTTTCTTGAAATCTCATCAAGAATCTTTCACTCCCATGTCATTATTCCATATTTTCGTTACATCATATTTTAACTATCTAAACTAAACTGTTCATTTTACCATGTTAATGGATTTTATTTTAAGGTTTTTATTCCAATCAAAGTGCTAAGATATCAACTATAATAAATATGGAAGGTAGAATTATTCAGTGACTTATTCATTAATAACATATTATTTTAGACTCACACAATTTACCAAACTTCACCAAGAACATATGTCTTCATAGGTTATATTAATATATAAAACCACATGAGTTCTGATATGTATTGACCATAATCTTAAATTATAATAATTATTACACATGCTCAAATATAGGAATATCAAATGATGATAAACTATGGGGAAATCATAATGGTAGGTTTTTACTCATAATCTCCCATCCTAGGGATTAAAAAGTTTGAAATCCATGAGATAAAGTCTCATATACAAGTAATCACACATGATTTTAACTAAATGGTTGGGTCATCATAGAATTTTATCTATCCATTGAATAATATTTAAGAATTTCTTAATAGTACATCAAGGTTTCATTATAACAGGAAACTATTTTGACCTTTTCAGTAGGACAAATATTCTTGGACAATATCACATTAATTTTATGAGTAAGAACAACATATATGTTTTGAGGTATTTGTTAATATTACAATATATGAATATACAATCAATCTGAAGTGAAATTTAGTTTTTTATATAGAACCAACTCCAATATAATCTTTATTTCAGTAGATCCAACTAGTAAAAACTTTTCAGTCCCTTAGTTCTCACAATTTATATCTGATTCTATTGAGTATGGATATTTTTTAGGCCTACCACATCACTCTATGTCTACTATTGTTTTTTTGATATGCCTTTGTTGCCAATCTGTTTAATGTGACTTCAATCCTATAAGAAAATCCATCATGTTGTGATATCACTAGGCATCAAACTCTTTTTACCTTATGGAAAATAAAACATCTTATCTAGTTTCTTTGTTAAATATTATCAGAATAATGGTAATACTCTTAGAATTAGTATAACCCCTAATAGGAACAATGCATTTCAAAACCAATTCATAAGTTATATTGAAAACCATAATGTACATGGATATAATAAATACAGAAACCAATAGATAAAACAACTTTACCATTCATATTAATTTATCCTTATTGTGTTGATTTATCAAAATGATCTAAATAAAGACTCATGTTCAATGACCTTGATAATTAGTATTCCCACTTCTCCAGGCACCAGAAACACATCCAGTTTAACTTTATTTGGTTCTATCAAGAGAGTTCAAACTATAATTCAGTGCAGTTATAGTGGATCTATTTTTTGTTCATTTACTATGAATAATTCATTGGTAATATAAAATGTCTTTACATATCTTGGCATATGAGATAAATTCCCATCACTTAATCTATTAAAATTATTTTTTCTCAATAATCTCTTCATATGACCATGCATGTTCCTATGGGAAATTATATGTCACCAATAATTTCATATTGAATTATTCTAGATTTTATTTTTCAAAACATTTTTAATATATATACTATGTTGAGATGTAACAATCCCTTTGAACTATTTTTGAAGATATTATTCCCTAGAATATAGTTGATACAATATTTAATTCTTAGAGAAAGACATTCCTTTAGTATTAAAAAATAGTAAAAAGTTTTAATTTTATTATATGTCATAAAAATGTATATCTTAAAAAACTATAACACTCCCACTAACATATTAGTGACACATAACACACCTTCATTTAAAAATGAATATTTTATTATCACTATGAAAGATATATCCATAATTAAAATTATGTAATTTACATATATTAGGGGTATTTATAAGTGTAATTGACTATGTGAAGTCATTTTATATACATAATAATCATAGTGTATCCTTTTAATCAAGTAACTTAGACATGTTCCATAATTATTCTTCCAAGGGAAGTAGTCTTCATAGTCAATATCCCAATATAATGATATAAGAAAAATAATTTTCCAAGTAGAATTAAAATTATTTTAACATAATGATCGGTGAATATGTTTTATCATTAACTATGTTTAGAAATTATATAAAACTTCTTATAATCAATCATGGTTCATTGGTATGGTATTATACCATCCATGTCCAATTTCAATTTTGAATACCCCCGATAGTATCAATAATAAAATACAAAAAAATATAGAGCCATTGGATTTTGGTACATGGAATCTATAATTGAATTCATACCAACTTTTCTATCATAGCATGTTTCAATTTAATATTTCCTTATATGAATAATTATTCTAAAATAAAAATATATACGATCTAAACACCATTGGAAACATAAACCTCCTATTGGGTTTTGACGTCTTATTTAGTATAAGTCACTGGAATAACTCATCCCACTAATCTTACTGTAGTCGTGTGTTCCTGTGAAAACAAATGTGCGTCAAGATCCCTAACCTTATATATGTTTAATTCTTAACTATCTATACCAAAATATACAAGTTTCTTTCATATAAACGTATTCTTTATTGACTAGATGTTAACATACTTAGTGGCTGTAGGATTATTAATTGAGATTCACTAAGTGTTCAATTTTTTTGTATCAAGAAATAGCTTTTAAACAACATTTTTTAAAGACACTTGAGAATGTCACATAATAGACTATTACCATATCACAACTAATATGAAATACATTATTTGATATTATCGGCATTTTGTTATGTGTTTATCTACTATTTGTAAAACTGACCTTGGAAGAAATATAGAATATTTGAAAAATAAATATCTTTGGTGGTGGTTGTATATGAATCCTCAATGATGTTAATTTTACAATAATAAATATATTAATATATATAATGAAATGTGATTTTAATATTAACCTCACTCTATATATATATGATTGATGATTATATAGATAAGATTTTATTCTACAAGCCAACTCAAATATTCCACTATCATTACCAAGTGCACTCATTTTCTTTCATGTAAATTTTTAAAAAGTATTAAAGGGGTATTATGAAGTATAAGAATCTACCTATACATTTTATTACAATAGTTCAAATTGCCTTACTAAAAGAAGCTTACATATTTTTAAAAAAATATTATTTTTAAATGTTTCTTTTTCTAAAACATGACAAGTATTTAGTTATTATACCTAGTATCTTAGCATAATAGGGATTCAAAATATTTCTCTTTGTATAAATAAGTCAAATACTATATCTTTTTCTTACAAAAATAATTATCTTATCGCTATTTGGTAATTTATTCTTATATAATTTATCATTATTATTGATTGTATATTTTTGATTCTAGAGTTATTGAATTATATTTCATGTATTAAATACCATAAAAAAATACATTTAAAATTTTCAATAATTTCTCATTCTATATAAAATGGATAATAAAATAATTTTTTGGTAATACTCAATTACAATAATAATATTTTAACTTGAATTATGCCAACATGAAATCCATAAGTTGTTTTCTTGTTTTTTTTGATTTATCTATAAATGACCCTTTTTCATATCCATTGAAAATACACATTAATTATTGTAATATTTAGACACTTACATGGTTCCTATATTTTATATTCATATAAGTGAGAATATACACCTAATAATTTTATTATAAAAATTACATGTGATGATGAATATTCCAAAATTAGATGATTATGATATCCTCTTCTCTAATTTATTTCAACCCAACTTTTAATGAACATTCTTGCAAAAAAATTTAATAAAGACTCATGTTAATTGATTTCTATTTTAATTTTTTTCTCTTAAATGGATGTTGTAGAGACATAAATGACGTTATATTATCCAGGTTAGTTTCAATTTGGTCTTTAATTCCATTGACTATATATATTATGAACCTCATTCCCATATTTTCACATCCTTATAGAAAATTATATATTTAAGATTTCAGAGTGATATATTCATATGGTTCATCTTCTAATCACTACAAAATAAGGCAAAAATGGGAGGTAGTGATGAAAATATGTAATTAATGAACAATTACGTATCTAAATAGGAGCTTTATTTTATTATATGAAACTTTAACTCTATCATTTTAAAAGATATTATTATTATATTGATTGATTTTTTCTAGTTTAAAATGATATATTACAATGGTACTCTCATTTATACTTTGATTTTCATTGTACTACTCAAGGTATATGTGATTAGATAACATGGTATAAGAATCCAAGTCTTTATGATACATCATAAATTATCTTAAAATAACTAATAACTTAATGCAATGGACATTGGAACCATCCTCTAAAAATATCAGGTAGGATTCCTTTTCACCTTTGTTCTCTCACTGTAAAAGATGAATAGGAATATGTGGTTTTTACACATATACATATTTTCCAAAAGTAAAGAAGTGTATAAACATGTATTCCAGTAATAAATTATACATATAAGGACATGTCATGAGTTTAGGATATTTGTTTTTCATGGTTTCCCTTTCCATTCTCTAAAGAAATTAAAACATAAAATTCGAACATTTGTTGATTAAAAAAATATAAGAAAAAATAATTTCATTATTTTATCAAGTCTCTCATTATTTTATCATTTTACAATAGACTTTACAATTAGAGACAAAAATATATTCTTTTGTGAACATTATAGTGGAACAGATTCATATTTCCCTTATTATAACTCAAATAATATCCATTTAAGTTTTTTAAAGGTATTTAGGTAGGGGTTATTTCCAAAGACTAACTTGAAGTACCCTGATCCATTTAGTATACTAAAAAATATAGAAATCATAATGTTTATTTCCTCAACACTTTCATTCAAATTTTTATATAATAGATAAATTATATTAAATCTAATAATATTTTAGATAATTCAAACCACTATGATTTCTAATAATGCTGGATAAATAAATGTCCCCATTAAAATGCATGAACTTACACTTCAGATTATAGAAAGCATAGTTTGGCTTATTTTTCTAAAATTATTTATATATTATACCTAAATATTCATACTTTACCCTTTTACTTTTCTTATTAATATTAATTGGATTTTACATAAGTGATCAACCATGTGTAAATAAAATATTTATGCATGGCCCTTTTTTTCCATCTGAGCATGATATTTATTTAATTTATTTATTTTTGTGATTAGGATAAAACATCCATAAAATAAATAACTATTTATATGATAGAATGAAATATTTTGAATGATCAAGATCATTACCTAGTGGTTTTTTATTTTGTGGAAAATAACCAAACTATTGACCCTTGGGGGATAATTTTTATATGTTGGTCTTCAATTGAGTTGTATCATTCCACCTATATCTTTTGTATCACTTGTGTTTATTTCACCTCAGTTCCATCTTTATCCACCTCATAGTTCATTGTAGATTTATCCCTACATATTTTTTACTCATATTTTGTTGAGGGAAACCAATTAAATTGTTATGAGGATTACATTGAAAACTACAAACACATAGTTCCTTAGATAATAAGATGAAGGAATGAATCACATAAAATAATTTTAATTTAAAAATAATAGTTTAAAATCATATGAAATAATTAAATTAAAACAAATCACACACTGACATAGTTCATTCTAGATCATGATCATCCATGCATGAAACAAATATTCATTTAATAAAGTATCATTCATTTAAATTATACTTTTTTAAAATAAAATTCACTTCAATTAATTTATTTTATTTATTAGATAATACATTCATTAATTTATTTTCATCAAAATAGTCCTAGAGATCCCTATCTGATATATCTTTATAAAAATTAAATAAATTTGTTTAATTTAAAATTAATTAATTACACATTGTGTTTTTTTAGGAAACATGGTGTGTGGTTATATGAACTATAGAGTGTGTATTATAGTTATATAGTATACACTCATACATTATTTATCATACAATTAAGATTAGGTAATTGCATGGTCTGTATTGTCAATAAATGACACATTGACTTGTGTTAATTCACATGGGGTGTGATGATTTTAATGTACATAGAGTAATCGGTGTATCATGACTATACATGGTAAGTATTTATGCAGTATACCAAGAATAAATTAAGATTTCAATATGTAATAAAAAATATTTCATTGAATTTTCATTCAATAAATGACACTTAAATGTGATTATGATATTTCATAGAGTAAATAATAATTTTTTATATTTCTGGATAAATTTCTATGATATATAGTTTATAAGAGGGATACGCATCATGTAATGGAATTTTCCCATGTCCATGACACATGCCTAGGGATAGGGTGTGTATATAGTCTTAATAAAATTGTGAGATAAATGTCTTGTACCCAAGCTACATGTTGTGTGGCCAATGAGTTTCATGGTTGTATATCTATATTTTATATAATAAATAAACAATATATTTTTAACCCTTCATTTTTCATTGCCAAAAATCATAGACTACACTAGATGTAATAGAATATTATGGAATGTAGTCTTGAAGATGGTGTGCTAGGATGGATTGGTCGACACATAGTGTACATTAATTAACTCTTTGTGTAATTACTTCACAATGACCTATATTTCTCATAGTTCATCCAGGTAAAATTTACTTGGGTACACTATGGGTACAATTGATCAACATGTTGTGTAATATTATTTTATCTATCTTTAATTATAAAACCCTCCAAATTGGTACTTTAGATATTCATCATAAATTTTTAACCAATTTTGATTATATGATTAATAATGGAGAAATGGAGGAATAGATCATGACATTTGGATTTTAAAGAGTGAATAGCATAAATTAAAATATATAATATTAAATTACTATAATGATCAATAAATTAAATAATTAAAAAAATTACATGATCACTTTGATACAGATTTTTAGTTCCATGTGTAATAGAAGGACCTATTGAGCTAATGACCAACTCATATTTTCCTGAATTCAATGGATAATCTACAATGTACATGATTTTGAATGTAATGATCAACAAAAATGTTCAATAGATTATTGAAAAGTAATATCCAAACCAAGAGAGGACTTATTTCACATTATATTTTTAATTAAATTAATATTAAGATGAAATATCTTAGTCTCAAGTTATTTATTCAATGTAGTTATTGATAATATGAACACTGTTTAGTTTTACTTCCATTATAAAAATTAATCCCCAAAATAGAGCCCCTTTAGTAGTTATCCACATGTGCTCATTTGATCTCGAAGCGTCACTAATGGTACTCTGGGTGTTAGAGTAGTTTTACTGATCATATTATAGATCTATCATGATCACTAAAATGATTCCTTTGGTCTAGAAGGGTCATCTATTTATCACTCTATCATGGGAGTAGGTGGTTCTCTTGAGTATACGAGAATACCATTGATGAGTTCTTCACTGTGAGAGAATTATCTATGTAGGATAGGTGCTGTGCACACCATTATTTAACTCTCTACAAAATGGGATAACTGCCTATTTATAGACAAAGTGTTTGGTTTTTATATTTATTAATTGCACAAAGGATCTAAATAATATATTAAACCCATTATGAACCTCATTCTTGGAAACATACTAATTTAATTATTTTATGTCATGGAATGTTCTAAACAGTGCAATGTTAGATATTATATTAGATTATGGTAAAAAATATTAACCACTAGATCAATAAATGGGAATATTTTTCCACTTTGAAATTTATTTATTTCCAAAATAAATTTTTAAATAAATAATATTTATTCAATAAATAGACAAATAAATATTATATTCATTGTTTTGGATAAAAAATATTTATTTTAATATTCAATTAATTAAATAAATTTTTTAATAAGTAAATATTTATTTGCTTACATCTGAATAATAAGAAATAAATATATATATTATATCCACTTAATTAAACTATAACCTTGAGTATAAATATATATTTAATATTTATAATCAATAAATTTGTAATTAATAGAAATTCTCATTCTGTAGAATCATATTTATTATATATAATACATTTAAATAATATTTAACCGAGGTTAATGAAAACACTTTGTGTATAATTCTATAATATTATTCTATAATGGCTTTGAGCAGGTATTCGTGAATCTTAATATTAGAATCTAGAAACACATAAAAAACCCCATATAAAGATTTTAATTTCAAAACATTGAAATCCATGAATGAATGCTCATTGTGTAATATAATCCATTTTTCATAATATTTCCTCAAGAATATTGCACACCCATTTCATTAATATATATTATTGATGTGTAATTATTTGATAATCTGAAAGAAACTAGTTGTTATTCCATGACTAGGGAATTTAGTTTTAATGTTTTATTCTAGTCAAAGGGACAAGGTATCAACACCCCTAAATATAGAAGGGATAAATTCTTCCTCAACCTATTCACTAAAAACACATCATTCATGACGAACCCAACATACCCAACATCACCATAGACGAATTTAATCATGGTTTTAAAAAAAACATGTAGGAATTTCAATCATGATATGTATTAATAATAATCTAAAAATCTAAGGATCGTTATACTCAATAAGAAATAGAAAAATCTAATGAAAAAAACATGTCAAATTTTCAGTAGTGGGTTGGTTCCCATAATCTCATATCTTAGAGACTATGAAGTTAAAACTTCAAGAGATGAATTCTAATCCACCTACATGTACCCAAACCTATCATTCAACATAATATGTCTCCTAAAATGGACTATTATCAAACCATAGAACACTATTTAAGAATATTGTCATTGCATTTCAAGGTTATCATCATAGTGGTAAATTGTTATTCCCTTTTCAGTGTGACATATATACATGGATAAAATCACATTAATGTTATAATGATTAATAATCAATACATGATAAGGTATTTGGAAATATTTAAATCCATGATGATACATGAAATCTATAGTATATGTTACCTATTTCTATGGCACAAAATTCAAAATATAAGTATAGGATAAAACATATATTCTATATCTATTGAAAAATAATAATCCATTTATTTTTTTGTACCTTGTCAGTTCTAAGATAATGGAACCTTGTTCATACCATTTCCTATTCTTTTATTCATAATAATAATGAATCTATGTTTGAGTTTGATGATAATAACTATACACTCGGGATAATTTTATCTTTAGGGAGGAAAACCTAGTTAACAAACTCTATGGTTTATATTGTCTTTATTTTCAATCTATTTTCATGCATACTGACCAAATTTAAAATAAATAAATTGATAAAAAATGTGGAATCCAATCACTAAATATGTTATGATATGGAAAGTGATAAAATTTTTAAATGAGTTAAGAAGTATAAAACACTAATTTCCCCCCATCAGGTTTTGAAAAATTACTGTGTAATCCTTTTAATTGTTATTAGAGTATGCCACACCACTAATGTATTATCATATTTCAATGTAAGGAATTTTTTAAAGATTTTATCCAAAAAAAATGTGGAATACAAACAAGGATTTATTATATATTAAGATAATTAAATTTTCATATCTTTCAAAACTAATAATAATATAATGAAGAACAATTTGAAAATAATAAAGAAGACTACCCTCTTATGAAATGAGTAAGAAAATTATAATTCATAATGATACAATTATAATTATATCATGCTCAAAATGAATATTAAGGATTATGTTGAAAAGTATAGTGGATAGAAAAGGATAAATATTTCATATAAAGTGCATTAAATATCATACATGGAGAGGAGGTAATAGTATATTATTTTCTAGATATCCCCATTGATGAAATATGTATTAGTGTCAAAGACCATATCATAGAATAAATACTATAGATAGATTATAATGAATTATAATTTTATTTGATAAAAAATTATATGGTTTACCCAAATATGTAACTAAATTTATTTATAGATATTTTAAAGAATTTTATATTGATATTATCAACATTAAAGTCAATTTTGAAATGATATTGAATCTATTGGATGAAAATAAGTTGATGTGAACAAATATCACAAATCAAATTGAATAAAAAAATAGAAGGAATATAGAGATTGAATGTAACTAATAAAAAATAGTGGAATATTTATTTAGGATATCCCTAAAAAAAGTATAATCATTTATAAGTATAAGAGAATAGTTCCATGCATTATAAAAGAATAAAAAAATGATGTAAAAAATGATCAACTAATGGTTGTGGAAAATAATATAAATGAACTCAACGCCTAACTGAAAGAAAGAGATAAAATGCATGAAGATCAAGAGAAGTATGTTAAGAATACCAAAGATAGTGTGAATGAAAAATAAAATCAATGGAGGATGAGAAAAAAATTCTAAATATGAGGTATTATAAAATAGGATTCATGTTGGAAACTTTAGAAAGTCTTCAAATTTTTTCTTCATATGTTATCAAGGGAAAAGGTTTAACCATATGCAAAAAATAAGAGGGTATTAGGGAAGAGGGAATAATATAGGTTGGAATTAAGTACCTAAAGTTATTCCCTAATAAATATTTTTTAGACTTAAGGAACTATGTACCATTCACATCTATGAATAATGATTACACTACATCTATTTTAAAAAACAATAGAGTTTTAAATTTAAAATAATTATTAATATGGATGAATAAAAAAATTTAAGAATAATATTCAATATATAGGGTGGATAGAATAAATTATTTGACAATATATTCCCAAAATAATTCACACATAATGGAATAAAATTCATAAAAACAACATCTGTGTAAATTTGATAATTTTGCGATTAAATGAAGGAAACTAAAGATTGGTGGTTTTTTTTGTAATAGATTTAAAATAAGGTTATGGATTTCTAGTATAATATTCTATTTATAAAAAATAAGTTCCTAAATAATGGGGGAAAGTATTAGACAATTAAAATCTAATAAAAAGGTGGTAAAATTCACTCTTTCTCAACAAGATTTAAAATAATTAATGATTTCTATAAATTTTGTGATCAAAGTGGTCGTGGTAAGACTGAAAGTATTTCCAAAATATATAGTTAATAATTTAATGGTAATAAATATATAATAACATAAGTTAAAAAGATATATAAAGGTTATAAAATTTGAATATCTTCAATTAGTTGTTAGAAAATGAACTTACTCAATGTAATCGACGAAACTCTGAAATAAGGATTTACAAAAAAGGATGAAATATTTTTTTATGGGAAAATAGTAAATATCAAGGATACTTGAAAAAAATTCATGAGTAAAGATGTTAAACAAGTAATATTTATAAGAATACCACTCTATATTAAGAGATAAATAAAATAAATATCTTTTTTAATGGTGTAATTACCCAAGATTTTCATATATAGGTATTATATTTTTTTATATGAAAATTTCTTACATTAAAAAAACAAATTATAGATAATTGGAAACATATAGTGGCTTTGGAAGTATGGAAGCAGAAGAAAACAATTTTCCTAGTAAACTAAATCATCTCCAACTATGTTCTTCATAACCAACACTATTATTAGAAAATTCATTCATAATACATTTCTTCATAACCTGGAAAGAATAAAAATAATAAAGGGTGATATCAGATGATTAATAAGGGTAAAAAATGAGATACTTAAATATAAAATTAATATAAGGGTATTATAACATGAGAATAATATTTTAAAACATACCCTATATATAAAAGATCATAATCTATGATCATGGAATAAATATCAGTTATTCATAGGATATGAATCATCAGGGAATCAAAGAACATTATATATGAGAGCTTAATAATGATATAATATATAGAATTTTGGAATGCATATAAAAATATAAAATAATTTCTATAGTATTAAATGATCTTTTCCATGTCTATAATAGTGTAATTGCTTCACTTCCAAAACTATCATAGTAGTCAGGATTTACTCCCATGACTATCATAGTTGACAATTCCCCTTACAGAATTGGGTTCACTCCCCATTCTTGTTCTATTTATCTCCAAAGATTTCAATGTTTTCCCAATTCATTGGAAGTTTATATAGGTCCCACCCATCCCATAATTTTTATCAAAAAACTATGTTCCAAAATATCATAAAACATCCGTCATATCATAACCCATGAAGATATCCAGGTTTCATAAGCGTTACATCATAAAATAACACGTGGAAATGAAATGGGATTCATATAAATATAATCATGAAATAAACCATGTAAAATAAATGGTATTATAAAAATATATTGATCATAATCATAAACCATCTATATAAAGAACAATAATGGTACAAATGGATATTTCTCCAAATAAAATACAAATTACCCCAACGGATTTTGTTGTTCATGAATATAAATTCCATAAAAAATCATTAAAACGTTTTTGAGAAAAATATCATTTCTATTATGAAAAAAACAAATTTAAATTATAAAAAACCCCCTATATTAAAAGGAAATTTTTTATTTTAGAATAATATTGGACACTGGTTATTGAATCTTTAGAACATTGATTAGTCATGGTGGAGGAAAATTAAATTTATTTCGTACACTTTAAAACAAATATTGCTTTAACATATTTTGTAAAATTCAAATTAATAGCGTTCAAAAAATTAAAATAATATTACTTTTAAAATATTTTTTAAAAATTTAAACAAGGGTAGAAATTACTTTAAACAATTTTCTAGGATTTATTTAAAAAAACATTGAAACATTTTTTTTGAAAACATGGATATGGAACAAAAAAGCATTTTCCACCACAAAGTGAAATAAAGCTACTTTTTTATAAAAAAATTATTTTGAACTATTAAGTAAATAAATAAGGGAAAATGAAGGGAAAACATATATTCTCATGAAATAAACATAGGATGAAAAAATCATCAGTTCATTGAGATATCGATCATAATATTTCATTATCAAAAATATAATCATAAAAAATCCGGATAAATGATGAGATTGTAACAAAAAAAATATTACCAATTTGGTATCATTTAAATCATAAGTAACATTAAATATTAACATAAAATTAAACATTAAATGTAATTAAAATAATTATATTCTTGATATAATAACTCAAGTGCAAGTATATACACTTCATAAATGAAGATACGTGTATAAAAAATATTATATCCCAATGAAGGAAATGGACACAAAAATATATTACATTAATCCTAGGATTCCTTAGTACTCATTAGAACATCCTATATAATAATTATAATTTCATTATACATATATTAATGTACTATACACAAATTTATCATAACATATATAATTTAATTTGGTATTTTTATTTCTTATTTATCAATAATTCCTTGCTAAAATCACATTTTTGGTAATAATCGCTTCATTTTTCATGTATATTTTGGTTTGGTAATTTAAATACTTTTACTTTGATCATTGTTCTACCATCTAGATAATGTTACAAATGATATAAATATCATATATATTCATTATATATGTATTTATAATAATCCATAAAAGTTAGATATATAAAATGAGATGTACTGTTCAATGAGATGGAAGGTCCTGCATACGAATAAACAATGTTTCCATATTTTAATGGATGAAATGAAATAAATTTCAAGAAAATATTACCATTAAATAATAATTTTTATTCATTATATATCACAAATATTTATTAAGGTATCCTTAATACCTTCCATGAAAAGTTTTAGTGAAAAATAAATCACATTGCTTCACGAGGCAGTAGTCCATCGTACATACGAACAATGTTATTACATTAACTACATATCAGAATGTAAGAATATACAAAAGATATTATAAATAAATTATTATTATTATATCATAAATATAATATCTAAAAATTATATATATCATTATATCTATACGTGTGATGTGATGATGGAAAAAAATTTCATCGGTTCTCGTGGTGATAGTATGTCGTACAAATGATCAACAGTTTCAATTTCCATTTGAGGGTGGAGGATAAGGTTTTGGTTCATGAAATTAACCTAAAAAATTATATTTAAGATAATTATGTTTTTATATCATCATTTTTTAATTATATTTTAACGATGTGGATGAAGAAATAAAATAAAACAATCAGTTAAGGACATTACCTCACAAGTTATTTTTGTTTTAATCAAAAGGCTTCCAAGATTGGATTTCTCACCAAACCAAGTCTTGTAAAATGATTGAAGGAAATAACTTATGTTTTTTTTGAGGGAATATTTAAATAAAATATGTTTTTTTTATTTTTTTGTAATGTATAGGATTGGTTGTAACCTATTATAAGTGGGGTAGAGGGAACACTTGAATTTTTTTTAAAAAAAAGAATTCCACCCCTATTTCCCTCAATAAAAATTCTCAAAAAGAAAAATTTATATACCTTATAAATTTTATGTACATAAGTGGAAATGTTAAATTTAAAATTAAACCAACCAACACAACAACAACGTAGTCTTCCAAATAGAAAAGTATTAAAAGATTAAAAGGTTTTTAATACAAGTTCAATATAACATTGATTCTAATTTAATATATTAGTATAATTAAACATGATTGAACTAATTTTAATTTAATGAATATTTAAAAAAAATTACCTTATGAATTCTTCAATAAAATATTTTTTCTTCAATAGAAACCGGTATTTTTCAATATTCATAGAAATAGAAATCTTTTAATAAAAATCTCAAAATTTTACCAAAACATATTTTTGACAAGATGATTCCAAAAATTATGTTAATTTTTTCAAATAAATTTTCTAAAAGTTTCAAATACCACTTGTATAATTATTTCACAAAAAGAAATAAAATCATTTTTGTGGAACTAGTACTTTCAAAACATTTAAAGTCTTTATGAAAAATTATGTCCTTTTTCATTAATATTTTTTATTTATATAAAACAATTATAAATAATATTTAAAATTTAGTTATTCTTATTCATACCTCAATTTTTAATGACTAGTTCATTATATCCATGTTAAATTGTAATATAAATAATATATTTTGGGTCGTTAAAACTCAGTGTAGCATGTAGCACAAAATATTGAAGAAATTTAATTTAATAAAAAAATATATATTTAAAAAAATCCCAGGGTGTTTCATTATACCCACATTAAAAAGAATTTCACCCTTAAAATTCCATCACTTTGATAATAACTAATTAGGATACCTATTCTTCATTACATCCTAAGGTTCCCACATAGCTTCCTCAAACTGGTGCTTTTTCCATAAAAAATTAACCATGTTATTGGTATTTTTTCATAGAACTCTCACTGTATAATATAGAATATCCACTAGTTATTCCTTATAATAAATATAATTCTCTAGTGAATTTAAAACTATGTTTTTTACATGTTATGTGTCGTGTATGTTCTACCTCATGATAAATACATCGAACACATCATGAACTTAAGAGAGGTTTTGTGGTAGAACCAAACAATCGGATATTATCCCATTATAATGTATAATTTCAATGTGAATGATATATCTAGGTGTTTATTCCTTTATTATTTAATATGATAACATTCTTACCTAGATAAATTCTTAGAAACACATTTTAACCAACATAAAATTCCAGATCACACTAATGATTATCAGCATAACTTCTCTGTCAAATTTGTGAAACCCTTATGTGAAAGGATCTAAGATTTTCTATCATTTCATCAACTATATCAGGCCCCAATATGTTTATTTCTCAAATATCATTCCAACAAATTGGATCTATACACTTATTAATATGTATATATTCTTATTGATCCATATGAATATTCATGAATGTAGTTTTTTTATAAAAACTAAAATATTAGAAGGTGTTGATCACAACTACTATTGAAATCCAATGAACAATATCTTAACATTTCCTCTATGGGTTGAATTATTATCTTAGACAGTCCTTCTATATGGGGATAATAATTAGTGTAGACACTAAGCTTTGTATCAATAGTGTGTTGAATACTTCACCATAACATTGAGGTAAGCCTCTGAATCTGATCAGACGCAATAGAAAATAGTAATCTATAAAACCTTGTCACTTTTTTATTTTATGTCATGGAAATATGATCCAAAGATAAATATTATATTATAGTGATTAAGTGTGATTAATTTCCAAGTAAATCAACCACATACCATATTACATTATTCCATTTAGTCATTTTGGGGAGTTTGATGAAAAAATCTATGGTGATTCTATCCTATTTCCATTCTGGTATGGGTAGTGGATATAACATACCCATAGAATTTTCTATCATTGACATAAAAATACTAACATAATAAGAATCATGATACAAACTATACAATACATATCTTTAAGTCATCCAACCAAAAATAATCTTTCAAATCTCCCTATATCTATCTACATCGATGATGAATAGAGAATAAATTTTTTTACCCTCCTATAAGAAAATCTTCTTCAAATATGGTATGGGTGGAACACATAAATAGTTCTAGAACATTAACATTACATAATAATAAATATTAAAATCAATAACATTTCTCACCTTCTTCTACATCACTATAATGTCCTTTTATACCTCTTTAATCTCCAATTAAATGAATGGTTGAAAATTCATTTCAGAAGATATGATTTCTCTCCTTCATTTAGGATTTTTAAATTCATCCTTTACATATAAAAAAATATTTTATAGTTTATGTTATTTATCATGGATAATCTATCATAATCATTTTGAATCAAATCATCATCCACCTTTCTCAATTTCCAGGTTTGGTAATGTATTGAGAAGTCATAATATTTCATTACCTTTAACTATATCCTATGTTTTATGTTCGACTCATTCTATTTGAATATATACTTTAAACGTTTTTATCACTATATATCACACATTTCCCCTCAAATATAATGCCTCCATATCATTAATGAAATAATTAATGCAAGTAACTCTAATTCCTAATTTGGGGAGTTTTTCAAATGAACTTTCATTTATCATGAGTCAAAAGATATAACCTTGTTATTCATAATAATAATGCATCCAATTCCATTCATTGAAAAATAATTGAATATTACAAACCCTTATCATATATTAGGTAATGTAATAATAGGTTCACTAGAAAATATTTTCATTAGTTCATTTATATTTTCCATGAATTCATCTATCCAAAAGAACTTGGACCCCTTTGGAGTTAACCTTGTTAGTGGATTAGATATTCATGGGAAATTATTTGAAAAAAGTCAATAATATCCAACCAAAATAAGAAGAAATAAAATCTCAATAACTATTGTTCTTATGGCCTAAAATTCAACATCCTGCATCTTTGATAGATCCACAAATATTCCCTCATTTAGGATTATATGACATAAAAATGAAACCTTTTGTAGTAAAAAATCACACTTTTGGAATTTTACATAAAACATCTTCTTCCTTAGTGTCTTTGGTAGATTTATCAATTGATCTTCATGCTATTCCTTGATAATTGAATATTTAATAATATCATCTATAAATATGAAAAAAAACGGAGCAAGGTAATATCTAAATAAAATGTTCATTAAATCCATGGAGATAGCCTGGACATTAATAAGTCAAAATGGTACCACTATATAAACATTGTCTATACCATGTATGGAAATCTATCTTGGGTATATTCTCTTTATTAAACCTCAATTGATGATATTTTGATCAAATTTAAAACATAGAAAAGTATCTTACTCCACGTAGTTGATCAAACAGTTCATCAATTTGGGGTAGAGGATACATTTTCTTGATTGAGAATATGTTCAGTTTCCAATAATTAATGCATAGTCAAATCGTTCCACATGTCTTTTTGAAAAATAGAATGGGTTCACCCAAATATAACACACATGTATTATTTAATTCCTTATCATTTTTATCCTAGAGTTTCTCTTGCATTCCTACAACTCAATTGTGGCCATTCTATATAGAGACTTTTAAATAGTTAGGGAACTATTTAAGAGTTCTTATGAAAAATAAACTTCATGATTTGGTGGAAGAATATGAAACTCTTTTGGAAATACATCACCAAACTCCATCACAGTAGGCATATCATTGATTTTGAGTCTCTCCACAAAAATTTGAGATAAAAACCCCTTCTAAATAAGAATCAAAACCCATACCATGGATGTGATTTCCATCGGAAGTTCATATTTATCATCACACTAATTGACATTAATTGGTTTTTTGTAATATCAAATGTTACTTCCCTTCCCTAAAAATTGATGTGGTATTATTGTAAAGAAATATAATCCATGCATAAGATATGCTAAAACTCAAGTAGTGAAATAATTACATGATTTTTAGGAACCACATTCCCACAAACATCAATAAGATTTGAATCATATCCTAAAAATGTGATCATTGTACCATTATGGTATTTCACTTCTAATTATATATCTAACCATGTGGGTGGAATCTTGATACATTTTGGAAATTCATTATATATAAAATAATAGTTAGATCCATATTAAAATAATACATAATAAATTCTATAGTGGGTAGTAAGTATACCTTTAACCACATTGTTATTCCTCCCCCCATCATAAATTGTGATCTCATTAGATTTATGCATGTCCCTCAGATTAAGGGGATGCTAAAATTGTTAAGCATCATTAACCTTTGTCATCTAGCACTTATTAGCATCATCCACATACTCTTTTCATTTGAAACACTACAGTGAGTTTAGTTCATTCTATTTAGCTTTATCTCTATTTGAATCATTAGTTAACTTCTTCTCATCACTTCAGTAGTCAATTTCCCAATGACCTTCCCTTTTAAACTTAAAAAATTTACTAGTTCCATTAAGATAGTTTCCTCAATGTTTCATACCACACTTCAAGCATGAAATAATGTTAATCTTCTTACCTATATGAATCTTATTGTTTCCATTGAACTCTATCTTTATATTCTTATCAAAACCAAGTGATTAATGGGTAACTCTAATATCCATTTCCACCATGATAGCACATAAACAAATTTATTCTTCTCTACTAAAGTTCCATAGGGATAATTCCCTTCAATTTATTGGTTTTAATCCAATTATGAATTGATTAACCATACCTTTATTTTGGATGATAATTTTATAAGAGTTCCTCACATGTCTTCTAACATATTAGTCATAGGTACCAATGGATTCATCATACCTTTACATTGGATAAATAAATTCCTTCTCTATTATAGTATGAAGAATGAGAGTGAATTACTTAGTGAAAAAAAGATCTTAAATTTGTCCAATTTCATGGATTAAATTTCATCTTGTTTCCTCTTATTTTTGATGAGGGTCCACCATTAATCCCCTTTACCTTCTAAATGATATAGATCTAAAATTAATTTTTTATGTTTCAAACACTTGAGAATTAAAAATATCTTTTCAGTGGTACGGATATATTTCTCATCAATTAGTGGATTAGTGGAAACAAGAAAATATTATAGACATTACCCCATAAAGAACTCAATAAAATTTTGTTCCTTCATTTTCTCATTTGGAAGATAAACATGATTCCATGATTTTGAAAGTTTTTTGATCATAGAAATGCTATTATACATCTAACTCCCAAAAAAAATTGTTTCTCAAGAGGATAGTCATTTCATTTTCCATTAAATTTAGCTATAAAATGGTTCCATTAGGCTCCCACTATCAACTAAAATAAAAAAGTGTACTGTGATAAAACATAATCACAGTGTGAGAACACATTGTTATTAAAAAACATTTATAGGATGTCTAAATCAAGACACCTTCATTTTAATCCATGACACCTAATGTTTAATCCATATTATTTGGGGTCACCATTGATTTAAATCCTACATTATGGTTCTTAAAAAATTAAATTACCCAATTTATATCCCTTAAGAGTGTTAAAATGGATGGCTAGTATGTCCCCTTGTCGTGTACTAGGTAATGCTTAAGTCAAGATTTTTAGTAATTTTTCATATTTTTTACCCTTACATACATCTATTCTAGAACGATGTACACCTGTATCATCTAGATAGGGATTTATTTCTCTGTAAACCACATAATCTCTTCTTTATAAAACATTTAGGATGCACCCCTATATATCAGCTTATCCTAAGGGTTTTCACAAATATTTTATCATCCTAAATTCTAAAGGATAACAAAACATGACTTATGATACCAAATTTACTGAAGTAATCTATTCATACGTAGATATTGCATAATTTATTGTTAATATTCCTTACATTACACAAACACATTCATGAGGATCAAAAATGTATAGTGTTTTTTGAAACATTGAAACATAAACAATTAGTTTATACCTAAACTAAATCATCTCTCACTAAGTTATTCACAACTAGTACCATTATTAAAATAATCATACATAATACACTTATTTTTAATATAAGGGATGTAAATAGAAGATATTTTTTGATCATATGATCCGCAAGGGTAGAAATGGAAGATAGATAAACATAACATGAGTGGAAGGGTATGAGAACATGAGAATAAAATTTTAAAACCATATAATGTATAAAAATATCATAGTCATGGGTCATGAAATAAATATTGGTATTTCATAAGATATGAGTCATAATGGAATCAATGAACATGATCCTTGATAGCTTAAAATGGTATAACACATGAAATTGTTGCATATCCATAAATATCGAAATTCCCTTCCACAGTAGTCACAAATCATTTACAAGTCTATAATATTAGAATGGGTTTACTCCCTGAACTATCATAGTTGTCATGGTTAACTCCCAAGAATATCATAGTGGAAAAAATCCCTTATTGAACTACTTTGACTCCCCATTTCAATTTTGTTTATCACATAATATTGAAATCATTACTACATTCATTATAGGGAGATATAGGTCCCACCGATCAAATAATAAAAATAATATAAGTGTGTTTCACAAGATCATAATATATTTATCTTATTATAACCCCTAACATGAAGTTGGTTTCATAATCATTACATCGTATAATAACCCATGGAAAAGAAAGGGGTTGCATATACATGTTATCATAACATAACCCATGTAAAAGAAAGGTTTTCATAAAAATATCTTCATTACAATATTAAAACATCATAATAATGAATAAGGATTGTAAAAATAGATCATATCCCCCATAAAACATAACTAACACCTAATTATTTTTTTGTTAATGAATAGAAATTACCCAAAAAATCATTAAATCATTCTTTAGGAAAAGATCCTTTTCATTGAATAATTCTTGAGGAAAATATCCTTTACATTTTGAAAAAAAATCATTTAAATCTAAAAATATCCCAAATATTAAAGAAAACAATTTCTTTAAAAATAATCATAGAATTTGATAATGCAATATTTAAAACATTCTATGGTCATGATGTCGGGAAATTTTCTTCATTTTGTGCACTTTAAATAAAATATTCCTTTCAAATTTTTGGAAAAGTAAAAATAACCTCATTGAGAAAACGAAAAGACCATAAATTTTAGATTTTTTTTTAAAAATGTAAAACAAGTTTATAATTTAATTTTAAAATTATTAGGGTATTTTAAAAAAACTTCTTTAAAACAATTTTATGAAAACATATACATATATGGAAAATAATTTTCTTGCAAACTGAGATAGATGATTTTTCATAAACACGTTCTTTTGAATTATTGAGTACATAAATAGAGGAAAATGAAGGGAAAAAAAATATTATCATGAAATAATTATAGGGTAAAAAATTCATGAGTTTCATGAGATATGGATAATAGTATTTCACAATTAGAAATTTAATCATAAACAATCCCAATAAATGGTGAGATTATAACAAAAAAGATCTTTACCACATTGGTATCATTTAAATCACATGAATAATTAGATATTTGTATCAATTGAAAAATTAAATATAATTAAAATAAATATATTAGTGATAAAAAATATCCAAGGGTGGTATATACACCTCCTACAATATGATAGATGCATATCATATCTTATGTCCCAACGAAGGAAATTTGAGAAAAACATCTCTTACCTTAAGTCATGACTTCATTTCTAAACATTAAAGCCTAATGTTTAATAAAAACTATTTATTATACCTATATCATTGAAAAATAATCATATGTATCATACGATATATGATTTATTTATTAATTTAATTACCTGTTTATTCGTAACTCCTTTTTCAGATCATGTTTTGGGTAATAACATCATTATTTTTCATGTATATATTAAATTGAGATTTTCATTATTTTTACATAGATCATTATTAAATCATATCTAGAATTTTATAAATGACATAAATATCATATATATATATTCAGTATATATTTATTTTTAGTAAACCATAAATTCTATAGATACAAACTGCAATACATCATTCATGGAGGCGGTAGGCCATACGTATGCATGAACATTTTTCCTATCTTTATACAGATGAAAAGAAAGAAAGGAAACTAATATATTCCCTTCAAAGACTATTTTTTTCATATATATCACATATATTTATTAATTTAATCTTTATAACCTTCTATTCGAAGTGTTAGTGAAAAAACTAATCACATCGCTTCGTGAGGCGATAGTCCACTGTACTTAGGAACAACATTATCATATTCTCTATGCAATGTAAACTAAGAAGTTATATACGATATTAAAATTAAATAAGTATTATTATATAATAAATTTCATATATATACAAATGTTATATAAATCATTATATCTGTAATATGTGATGATGGAAAAAAAAGTCTTCACTTTGTGAGGTGGTAGTCTGTCAGACACACGATCAACAGTTTCATTTCCCATTTAATGTAGGAGGACATGGTTTCAGAACATTACCTTAATAGAAAAACAATATAATATATCTAGTATAATGTGGTTTTTATATCATCATGGTTTAATAATTTTTTTAATAAAGTTGGGGATGAAAATAATAAAATGATCGGTTAAATAAATTACCTCTTCTTCAAACGTCTTCTTTTAGTATGCACCAAAAGCCTTCCTAGGTATGACTTATGACCAAACTAGTGATTCTAGGATGAGTTAAGGGAATCCAAGAAGTTATTTTGGTTTTTAATTGGTGAACCAATGGGTTTTGGAGGTGTGTAAATGAAATGAGAGGGGGTGGCCCTTTATAAGTGGGGAATAGAAAACATGTGAAATTTTTTAAATGATTGAATTAAACAAATATTTTTATCATATGTACTTGGATTTTTACTCACCATGTTAATCCATAGTAGACACCCAAGTGGGTCCTTGAGGGTATACACCATTTACCTTGGTAAACATGTTGTGTACTCTTATTTTTCTAACCTTTTATAGTCATTACATGTTTTATGCATTAGAGAAAGATTTAAAAATAATATGAGTCTTTTATAAGTATTTTTCTATGTAGATCAATGTGGGGGAACCATTTGAGTTATTTGAGAACTCATAATGGGGTTTTTGGGGATTTTACATAAACAAGAGATTAATCCTCCAGTAATATAATATAATTTCCTCTAAAGAGTGATAAATTTGATTTTAGATGATCAATGATCTATAACTCTTGACCTATGTTTTTTTTATCTTTTTCCCTTGAGGATATATCTTTTGTGAGATCTACCCTTCTATCCTATGAGGTTCTGAGGTTAGTTTATTCTGTGGATTCCTTGTAGGATTCTTATATGTACGTTTCACCATAGAAAATCTTCTGTAGGATGCCTATATCTTCTTTCTATTACCATGTATCCCTTGTGGGATGTATTTTCTTAAAATATTTTACTAGGGAGTCCCTTATTGGAGCTATATACATATATTTCGCTCTAAGGATCCCTTGTAGGATACCTCCACTTCAAATTTTTCTCTTCAGGATCCCATGTAGGATGCCTCAACCTAAGTATGGTTCTAAGGATCTCGATTAGGATGCCTCTTGTTTTCTTACTATTGGAGGATCCCATGTAGGATTCCTCCTATTACCTTTTAAGATAAGGATACCAAGTAGCATGCCTTTGTGTATGTTCAAACCTTGAGCAACCCAAGTTGGATGCCTCTTTGTGTTTTAATTGAGGGACCCAGTGGGTTCCCCGATGTTTGACCGACCAAGAGCTAGTATGACATGTTCTGTTGGAGATGGTATCAGGTGACACCATATAACTCTTGCTGAACTTGTAAGACCATAGGGCTATGGAAGTTGTGTTGGAGTTGGAGATTGGCCACCAATACTATTCTATTTTTATTTACACTTGTTTACTTTTGATTCATTGATGTTATCCATAGGTGCTTCATAGATGGTGGATGTTGATATTAATTCGAGGTTTCTTTATTTCTCTTTGGGTTTCCCAGAAATTCTTCCTTGGATGTGGATTCTGAGACATGTTATTTTCTATGTTTACTATTATACCTTGAGTTACTACCTAGGAATTTCCTATTAAGCCTATATATTTTATTTTTTGAATATTGGGATTTCCATGGGTGTTTCATGTTATCCATATGTTGAGTCTATGAATATGATATATGGTATTTTTATCCCCGGTAATAAAAATCACGGATGATTCTTCTAAACTGAGTGCTGAGGATGATTCTACTCTCCTCGGAACACGGGTTAAGTGAATATGATTACTCTCTCCCCAACCTTGGTTTGTCTAAGGATGATTACACTCTCCCTGACATGTGGTCTATAGAGGATGATTATTCTTTCCTTGACCTATGGATTATGGAGGTTGACTACGATCTCCTTGATTTTTCATATGATAAGTATCTATAGATGTTCTCTATGGGATTAGTTATATGAGTCCTTTTTCATTTTCGGGGTGGTTGAGAATGTCCTCTCTGACCATTGAAATATATTGATCTTGAGGTCCATATATTTATCTCAAGGGGTGGGCATGATGTCTCACTGGTGATCTCTTTTTACAAATCAAATAAGGGTCATACCCTTAGAGTTCATTTGATTTTCAAAGTCCTGAACCCCTATAGATCAGAACCAAGGTCTCATACATTAGATTGGATTTTCATGGAATGATCAGAATGGAATCCAGATTAGTGACCATCTATAGTATTTCAAGATGTAATTCCCTAGAATCCATTATTATAGTGATCATGGGAGATTATGGGTAAACCCAAGGTATGGAAGAGTATCCCCTATTGGTGTTATAGCTTACTCAGAGAAATTTTAAATTCTGGTCAAAGGTGGTATTTTTCAATTAGGATTACTGTCCCAGATATCGACTTAATGATACATGAATTCAGTGGCACAACATATAGATCCATTCCCTTTCATAGGATGTCTAGGTGATCCTGATTATAGTCGTAAGGAATGACTACAATTGGATTTATGTCATTTCATTCACCTTAGTCTTATATATACATATTTATGTATATATTTATAGGTGTGGTACTATATATTTATATGCATATAAATATGGATATCTATTATATCACATCTTCAAGTTTACTAGGATTACATACATAGGTTTGATTGTGGTCTCATGTTACATTCTTTAATTATCTCTTTTGTTTCTTCTTGGCTAGGAAAATCATATTTCATGATAATTAACTTATGGAAACATATTTTATAGGTTCATTACTGGGGTAGCCTATTGAGTGGTTTGATGTGAGTAAAGGACCGATGTTTTTAAGACTTTTTATGGTGTGGTTTCCTAGAAGTTGTTGAAATAATAAATGTCCCTCCATATTAGAGGTGAAAATAAGGATTAATGGGGTACCACAAGGTATTTTACCTAAGTGTAGACCTGTACATGCATTTTCAGGATATGTAGTGTCAGTTGTTTGTTAAAGGAATGTTTTTTTCTATTAGATATGATAATATACTAGTGAGATATTTACAAGCCTTTTGGTATAAATTTTAGTATTATTTTAGTTTGAGACAATCATGCTCTATCTTGATATCATCCTATGTATTCTGAGAGAGAGTCATCTCTACATCTAGGTTCATTTCTCTTTAAATGTCCATCTAGGATGGTTAGTAAAACTTATTGATGTTTCACTCAAGGAGTGGTATAAGGTAATCCATATGGTGGGTAGTTAACCATTGGTCATTTTAGGGTGTTGAGAATAATTTTCCTTTTTAATTAATTATTTTCCTGAGTTGTTTTCTTCATATTCTGGTTGTGAGATGATTAAAATAGTACCCATATGGTAGAGAGTAACAGATCAGTCGCAGTTAACGTCTTCTATGTAAAATAAAGTTGTTGGAATTCTGAGATTGGTCATGGACAGTCTAAATAATTTTTTTCTATAAATCAATAAGGTGAGAGCATTACTTTTAGTCTAACTACTAGGCTTCTTGAGTCCAAGAAGGTATATGCTGGGAAGATTGTTACCAACCATGTTTTTTCTAGGCTTGAATTTTGTGGAGAAATTTGAATTTTTCAATTGGATTATTGTAAGGGATAAAATGGTATTTTCCCTTGAATATGATAGTGGATAATTTTTCTAGCTAGTTATTTATTCCCATAGTAGGGATTTTACCCTAGGATAAAAGTTTGGTTGTTTTTCACATCGTTTGAATTTTAGCGAAATAGTAAATATTTATTATTAAATAAATTAAATATTAATTTATTTGTGTAGCTTCATTTGACAATATATTTTGAACGGAGATTGAGATTAATATTTCCTCTCCTCTACTAAGTCCATAACGAACAATTTTCATAGGAGGGGTATGAACATAGGTTTTCAATTGGGCCTGGTCGGGGCCCCTATTTGTATTATTTCTATTTTCTATTTTTTCTTTCTTTATTTTTGATTACTTTTCTTCTTTCGTCTAATGGATTCTTGAACACATGGATGGGGATATTCTTTCATGTGTATGAGGGAGAAAATAAGATATAGAGAGAAAGAGATGGAGAAAGAGAGAGTGTGGTATTGGGAGGGATGGATGTATCGATGTGGATCTCGGGATGTTCTGAATCATCATTGAGAAACTGTGGACTGCAGAAAAAGACAAAGCTTCAGTAGATTATACCCAAAGGTAGGAATTTATTATGTTTCTTCATAAATACCCTTATATTTTCCATTTTATATAATTAAATTCTAATTATAATTTCTTAGAAACCATTGAGGGTTAATATACTATTTTGGGTGTGAAAATAGGTGTTTTAGGGTGATTCAAAGGTTTTCGAATCGGGAAGACCCATCTATATGGTGTGTGGTTCAATTAACACACAATGGGTGTCCTTTCTATTCAGGTAATATGAAATTATCAATTTACATACAATGTATGGGTCATACATTCCATGCATTCATGTAATAAACCAGGCTGCCTATGTAAAGGGGAACATGTTGTGTGGGGTACACAGTGAGACCCCATGTGGGTCACATGTTGTATAGATGTACATGACGAGGCTGAATACATGGACATGCTATACAAAATACCTGGGAAGGTACCTTGTGTAGGGTACACACCATGAATAGGGAGATAACATCATGTACTAGGGTGTTAATAGGTGATGTCCGGCTAGATTACAAGCCCAGGTGGGGCCTTGAGGTTATACGCCATTTACATGGGTACACACACTATGAACTCCTATTTTTCTACCCTTTGATATTCGTTTCTGTTTTTATTCCCTGGGGTTATATTTGGACATCAAATGAGTCCACTAGGAGTATTTTTCTAAATAGATCATGATGGTGAAACCCTTGGAGTGATTTTAGAACTCTTAATGGGGGTTCTCAGGCTTTTACTTTAATGTTGAGGTCCTTCCTATGGTAATCAAATTCAGTTGTCTCCTAGGAGTGAGTAATTTAATATAATATTTTCCATTATCAATCATTTTTTACCTATAATTGTTTAAATTTTCTCTTTAGGATCACTCCCATGTGAGATGTTCCCTTCTGGCTCAAGAGTATATGAGGTAATTTCCTTATGAGGATCCCCTATAAGATTCATCTACTTATGTTTCTCACTATAGGGACACTTGTATGATGCATCTATCTTCCTACCACTACCAAGGATCCCATGTGGGATGAATTATCCTACATGATGACCTTGGGTATCCCTTTTAGGAGCCCTATACATGTATGTTTTTTTAGGATCCCATGTTATATGCCACCACTTCATACATTCATTTTAAAGGGCCTATGTAGGACACCTCATCCTAAGTACCATTATGAGAATCCCGTGTAGGATTCCTCTTTTTTTATTAACATTAGAGGATCCCATGTAAGATTCCTAATATATCCTTTTTAGCTATGGATCCCATGTGGGATTCCTTTACTTATGTTTATACCTCGAGGATCTCAAACTGGTTGCCTCTTAGTGTTTGATTTGAGGGTCCCTATGGGTGAGATGATGTTTGACAGAACCTAATCCATTACATCATGTTCGGGTGGAGATGGAATTGGGTGTCATCTTAGAACCCATGCCGAACTTGTAAGACCATGCTGGTGGTGGGTTAGTTGTTTGGTCACCCTCAATCTTTTTTCTATATTTTTACTTCATTACTGTTGATGTAGCAATGTCTACCAGAGGTTCTTCCATGTTTTTTGGTTGTTGAGCCTGATGTGAGGTCTCCTTCTTTCTCATTACTATTCCTATACATTCTCCCTCATATTTATAATCTGATCCTTTTTATTTCTTATCTATACAAGTATACCTATAGTTACTACCTTAGACTTGGATATTGAGACTGTATATTTGATTATTTGTTTATTGGGATTTCTAGACGTTATTTCCAGTGTCTTATTGTTGATCCTATAAGGGGACTTGATCCCTGACCTTTTTCTAAATCTTGTTTTTGATCCTATGAATATGATATATGTTCATAATGTACCAAGTAATAAAACTCATGCATAATTCCACTCTCCCAAATGATGAGGATTATTACACTCTTCTTGTCTCTTGGGTTAAATGAGTATGATTACTCTCTCCTCAACCAGGGGTTGTTGGTGGATTCATATTCTATCCACAACTTGTAGTCTATAAAGGATAATTATGCTCTCCAAATAACTATGGCCTATGGAGAATGAATATTCTATACTTGATTTTTCATATGATAAGGATCACCAGATGTGATATCTAAGATCATGATTTTGGGCCCTTTTTCTTTATCTGGTGGTTAAGTATGGAGTCTCACACCTATGACTTATATTCTTTATTAAGTACACATCAGGATATCAAGGGGTGGTAATGATGTTTCACTGGTGAAATATCTTTACAGGTCACCTATGGTTCAGACCATATGGTTTATCTGAGTCTCAATGTCATAACCACCAATAGAATGGGACCTATAGAACAAAAATTACACTGGATTTACATATAATGAGAATAATGGCACCCATCTCATTGAACATTTAAAGTATTTGAGGATTTACTTCCCTAGAATCCATTATTATAGTCATTGGAGGTGATTAAAGTAATCCCATGGTTTGGATGAGTATCCACATATGGTTACATAGCTTTATCAAATACATTTCTATTATTGGATGAAGAAGGTATTTGTCAATTGGGATTATGGACCCATATATTATCAAAATTATACATAGCTTAGGGGAATGCTGTACATATCAATTCCATTTCACAAGATGTCTAGGTGATCAGGATTACAAACCCAAGGATTTATTTTTTTTGTTTTTATTTTTTTTATTCGCCTTACTCATGTATACACACATTTTTGTATATATGTATTGGAATGTGACTATATATATAAACATATTAAGATGTATATCCATGAAAACCCTTCTCCCAGTTTACTGGGATTATAGACTTGGGGTTTGAATATGGTCTCACATTATATTTTTATATATATATATTATGATTTTCCTCATCTAAGATGAGAATATTACATGGCCATTCACTTATAGAAGCATATTTTATTGGATCAATGTTGGAGTTTACTACTAAGATTTTTTCTCACCCCTGCACATCTACCTCATTGTACATGTTGAATTTATATCTCCTTTTTAGTTTTAGAACAGTTACATGGTTGATAGGGTTTTGTCCCATTATGGCATGTTTAAGAAAAACTTATCACATGGGTTTTTCTAATCATATGGGTGTTGTTTGATAGTGTGTAGATATCGGGTACATGGTGTACCTCGAAGTTAGTAATAGATTCCATTAATTTTTTTCAATTTCTTTTTTTCTTATGTATCTGTATAGTTGGACCAATGGGTGACCAATGTTTTATGTATACCAATACTACTTGGGATTTTGTATCATTTTAATTTATTGTTACAACATGTTCTATTAAAATTTATTTACTTCTTCCACACTCAATTTATTTACTATTGCATATGGCACTTAGTTATTTGGGCTGTTTTCTTACTCTAATATGAGCATATATTCTTATCACTATACCAATTTAGACCCTCACTTCTAGTTAGCATCCATTCTCTTATAGGGAGTCATACTTGAGGCCTTATAAAAAAACAGTCTTGTAGTATCAGTTTAGTGGATTCTATGATGTTATGTTACTTTATGTGTGTGGTTTAAGAAATATTCACATGTCTAAAGATATTTTGTAATAATTATACCATCCCAAGAAGAGATTTTTATGACCATAAAAATTTCACCAGGTGACTCACATGTCTTGATAGATCATATTAAAAAATAATATCCCACACAAAGAGATAATTTAGAGATCCATACTTCACAAATGTTAAATGACATCCATAAAAGTTAGCATGCCGAATTTTCTTGAACCTAGAGTAGAAAACAAATTACTATAAATCCTATAAATAGATTCTCATCCTTGTTTATACCAGTGATTGGAAATGAGGTTACACCTTATTCCCTTATCATTTTTTGTTGTATTTGTGTTCTCTAATCCTATGGAATTGATTGTGAATCTAGTTCTCAAGAGATAACAAAAAGGAGTATTGTTCTAGAATAATTATTCTAGATATGATAAAAGTCACCATATTGGTATGATTTATCAATTTTTACTCTAAAGGACATCATAATAAGAGATATATGTTGATGATGTGAATATGGAGACCATCCCTCAAGGGGGATATTTTTTATAGATGTTTCTATAAGTTTCTAATTCAAATATAAATATATATTGTGGTTGGAATTTGAAAAATAATCATTGAATATATATGTATTACTATTCTCTCAACCATAAATTCTAATGAATAAATTCTAATATTAATGGGGAGAAATTTATTTTAATCAATGAAAATATTTTAGGGAAATTTTAGGCGATCTCATAACATATTTATGAAACCAACTACATTTGTTTTCAATGTTTTTTACTTTGGTTTTTGATGAGTGTAAGATAAAAGGTTGTAATTCCAATTAAACACATTATCAATTTGAATGATGATATTTCATTCTATGGTAATATGAATAGAATATGAATTATTCTTGCTATTTTGTATCTGTTGGTATCATTTTTTATTGATTTATAGATATTTTTTTAGAATGTGCCCTTTTTTCTCATCAAGCTTTGCTCAAGTGTAATTAGGGTGTAATAATTTAAGTCACATTGCATAAGTATGAAGTGATTCCATCCTTTATCATACACGTTATATTTTTCAACAAGTAGGATAGAAGAAAATAAGATATGAAAATTAGAAAAATAAGTAAATAAGAAATTATAATGAATAATGAAAATGAAATGATTCATATATTTTAAATTCACTTATAATTTTTGAAGGAATTTCCTTTATTTTCAAATTTCAATATGAAAAATTATAAGAAGTTCAATAACAATTTTTGAAGTGTTTAGTGGTGGTCTAGAATGATTTTTAAGGATTAAGAGATCTATTAAAGCAATCTAAAAAATGAAAAAGTCTAGAATCATTATAAGGTAACCCATGTATAGGGATAATTGTATCCATCTCTACAAATAGAGGTTCATATATACATTTTTTCATATAAAGAACCAAATAAAGGGACTTTATGTATGCAAACCCATATAAATGGATTCATAGGAGTTTTAATTAGGTTGGTGGATCGATGTGAGGATGAATCTCAATATAAAATTCATCCCACCCTATAAGGGAATTAATACAAGGATTGTCGATGTAGTAGTGGATCTCAACATGATAGTGGTAACATAAAATAGATCCATGTCAGAGTAATCTATGTAAATAGATCCATGTAAGAGGGTCAACATAAGATTTATTTCACTCTGATGTATTGATTTTGATAAATTTCAAACTTATTAATTCTTAATAAATTGATTAATTTAGATTATGTAAAGTATCTATTCTATAATGATTTATATATCACAATGATATTATGGAACATTAGTATTTACATTAAGAATCCAGTATCAAATTGATAGTGATATAGTTTTTTGGGGGGAATCCACAATGAAAGAAAATTTTCCATACCTCATGCACTATATATTCATGTCATCATAGTGTTTTTCAAATGATTTGGATTTTATAGATGATATAAATGTTTGGTATTTTAATATAATTAGGATAAATTAAGTTAGATTGTTTTGGAGAATATATTTACAATACAAAGTTGTTTTAAATTATATTTAAAGTAAATTAAATGGTGGAGGACATAAGGCTAATATTTTTGGAGCATCAAAATGTTGTGGAACATTGAAATAATATACATGTGGTATGGGAATATATATTCAAAAATAATATGAAATGTGATATATTTTTTGGAATTTTTCAAAAACACTTATGCACTATTACACTAATGAATATTTTTATCAAGGAGAGAGAAGATATAATGACCATGAGTGGCATTCCATTTAATTATTCTGAAATATTGAAGGTAATATTATTTGATTGTTATTGATCTATGAAATTTCTTAAAATGGGGAAGAGGATGATATCATGCATGCATGATCTCATGTAGGATTTGTTTCCTTTAAAATTGGTGATTGTAAGGCTAATATGATTAAACTATATTAATATTTATATATAATTTGAATCCTTTCAAAATAAATTTATATCCCTTGATGATGATGTATATAGTGATTATTTAAAGATATTATTCAACCATAAGAGTGGAGGAGTAATTTTAAATATCTTCCAGTTCTCTTCTAAATAACCCAATAAAATATAATTCCATACAAACATTTTGGGGAAGTTGATGATACTTACCCATTTATATAAGTTGATAATACATTATCAAAACATATATACATCATGTACTGAATTTTTTATCACTAAAAATCTAAAGTGAAAATAAATTTGTATCCCAACATATAGTTGGACATATAAATAAGTAATCTCTTACACAAACCATAACTCATGTAAAATTTCTTGCTACATCATGCTTATGGGTTTTCATCCATACAGGGGAGGAAGAAATTATAAAGACTGTGTCTTGGATTTAATCATTCAGATGGGTTTAATTTGAAAGTAATAATTTATAAAAAGAAAAATGTGTACTAATGATTCCCTTACCCACCCACGCCCCCTCATAGAATCAGTCTAACATATAAGGGATCTATAGTGGGTATTAATTAAAAATGGTTCCCCTGGGTTATTATTATTTTTAAGGTAATAATGGATATTTCAATTTTTGTGAATAATATAGGTGTTCTTTTCTCTATTCGGAAAAACATTAATATGTGAAAAATAAAATGTTAAACAGTTTTATTTTACAATGATTAGTTGTTAGTTATGTTATTACAATGGTATTTACACCTATTTTTAGAGATGAATATATCTATTTTGATAAAAAAAGAAACCTGGAAGTCGATAGAAAATAAAAAATGTTGTACTTTTATCCTTATCAGATAAATAATATACCAAATTAATGGGGATACAGACTGCTAATAAAATGTGATATTAGCTAGAAAATATTAATCAAGGAAATTTAAAGATCATGTTTGAAAAACTAAAAATTTATAGAGATAAATGTGGAGATATTTTAATGATTAAATTTTATATTTTTGATGACTAATTCACCGGGTTGAATGATTTTGTTAATCAAATCATAGAATTCAGGGATAATATGAAAGACTCTAAAGTTGTTAAAATAAAATGTTAAACTTCACAGATTGATTTTATCCAAATATTTTTTCTATAGATGATAAATAAAATCTTTTTATAGATGAGTTATCCAATACTATTTTAAACTATAAACCAAAAAAAATGATTTTGAAGAAGAATACTAAAGAAGAGATGTAGTTTAAATCCATGAGTTAGTTCAAGATTAAATAAGATGAGGTTGAATATGTAAGTGACTCTAATGAATATAATTGGATTGATGATAGTATCAATTTTTTTTCTTTTATCTCTAAAAGTGGTTAAAAAGAGATTAAAAAATAAAATGGGAAAATCACACTCAAATTTATTATGTGTGGAGTATTTGGATAAATTACAACTAATTTCCTATTAATAAAAAAGAGTGTGTTATATTATTATGAAGAGGATGAAGAAAATACAAAGATAAAATAAAAAACTAGATATTCAAAAATTTATAATAAATCAGATGAAGAAAAAAATTCAAGGATGAAAAAAGAGGAGCATATTGAGAAAGGTGAAAGAATAATATTCATCCTCAAATAGTGATTCAAAGGAATATTATGATAGAATAGATACCAATTTCATTGCACATGTTAAAATAATTGAATATTTCTAAAAAAGTGAAGAAGAAGAGAGAGAATAAAACTATATGGAGGATATGTTGAAAATTGAACATTAAGTGTTCCTTAAGAGGAACACACAACATAATAATGACATAAATTATATCAAGAAGGAAGTTAGTAAACTATTTAAATATGACAAAGAGTTTCATAGGAATGAGAATTATCATATAGAGAAGATCAAAATTCTCAAATTAATGGTGTCTGAATAAGAAATTATTTTGATGTAATATGAATAGGTTATGGTTTCTCAAAAATAAGAACATAGCATGGAAATATCAAGGTGACATAGGTATGGTAAGAGTCTTTTGATGATGACTAATTACTATGATAAAGCTATGGATTTTAGGTTTGTTTTATATAAAATAAATGAGAATTATAACACGTAAAATAAGGTAAAATATGAATCTACACATTAGAAAATGTGAAATCTAGTTTTCCTAATAGTGGAGTTCATGAAACTTAATCTAGGTAACCATGGAGAGAGATAAATCCTTAAGAAAGGAATCATATATCAAAGGTAGTTGATAAAAATCAGAAGAATAAAGTCTCATCAAAACCAAATCTGGATAAACTAATATTGTAATGTGATATAAAGCATAATTTCAATGACTAAATCAATATTTTCATAGAATTAAAATAATAAAATGATATTTTTGTTGTTGTGGTACTTATAGAAACAAATAATATGTTTTTTTTGTATAATACCTCTCCTTTTTAGAAAAAAAGGATTCTTATTCTAAGGAAGATTTATCCAAAAAATAAAACAAAAATAATTGTGTAGAATTTGAGGGGGAATAGAACACCACCCATGGAACCTTTCCGTAATAGGTTTGATGGAATTTAATAGATATTTGGATGATTTTACAAAAAATTTCATTATATAGAAATATTTATGACAATTTTTCTATATTAAAAACAATTGATTTTTAAAATAATTAAGATTCAACAAAAATCCAAAGCCTATAAAAATATCATATTTTTGAAATTTTATATAAATATATAATTATAATAAAGACATGGATAATTGATAGTGAACTTTCATCCCACTTGATAAGAGATTCCAATATCCGGAGAAATATTAAATAACATGGTAATGGTTCATTGAATTTTGTTAATGAGATATATTTAATTATTAATATAGTTGTATTAGTTGAAATTGAGCCCCAAAATATGAATTTAAATGATTTTTTATTTGATCATGAATCCAAGAATATTTTTTTATTTGTGAGTCATCACTGTGGTGAAGACAGTGAGGTTATTTTTATGGAAGACACTTGCATCTTTATGATAGTACAGATGAATAAATTATCACAATAAGTAAAAGAACCGGTGGAAATTTATTTTAGATTAGAGATCCAAATAAATATTGATATCAAATTTTTCGAGAAGAAAATAATTTATGGAATTGAAAACTTGGAAATCTCAGTCCAAATAAGCTTAGAAAATTTTCAACAGGAAATATTGTGATAAATTTACCATAGTTGAGAAGAGATGGATATAATTATTTATAAGCTATCAGAATGAGGAGATAGTCCAAGAAAAGCATAAATTTATAGAGATACAGTCAATATGACCACTTCAATTGAATCACATGGCTATTTATAGAACCATAAGACACCATTCCACAAGACTTACCTCATATTTTATCATATTCATATATGAATTTATAAGAATGAAAAGAGTGTTGTTCATAAAAAAAAGTCACAATCATTGGAAATATTTAAACTCTTTAGAAGATATTTTGAAATATAACCCTATGTTAATATAAATAATCTAAGTATTGATAATGGGGAGAAATTTATTGGACATGCTTCTTAATACTATAATTAAAAATATAGAAATATCTTCCAATATAGCACCCCCTACACACTTCAACGGAATGGATTTGCAGATAATATGAATAGAAGCATTGTATTTTTAATAACATGATATTAAACTCTATATATTATCCTTAAAGAAATTTTTTTAATAGTTTATTTGAAATGAAAACCACAACTAAAGTGTAAACCATAACATAATTTTAATTTTATATATGACCATTAAAACATAGCCATTAAATTAACTCGTATAATTTCAAATAACCATATCATGAAACCAATCAAAAAATTAATAAGAAATAAAATCAGGATATGGGAAACTTCCTCATGAGGCCCAATTATCCAAACTGAAAATGGAGTAATCATCGTTTTGTTTTTCCCTTGAACAATCCTAAGCCTAACTCGATCAATTATTTCTTCAGAAAAACCATATTTGTGGGAAGTTCAACATCATAGATTTTTTCGCCAAATCCATACTAGCTGAACCACAAAGTGAAGCTGTAATAAGAGATAATATTATGCTTAGGCCTTATGCAGAGTTCATAAGTGGTTATATAATTAGAAATTATTATTATACCTAAATGTAAGAAAATATTTTTATACAGAGATATATAATGAATTTATATACTTTTAGAAAGTCATTTTTTTATTTTACATTATGCATATTTTTTTAATTTGAATTTCATTTCAAGAAACTTAGTTTAAGTTTACATAATAATAATAAGATATAAAAACACTATATTAACTATTAATTTATAGAAAAAATATCTAATATACCAAAATTAATTTTTCCTTAAAAAATTTCTCTGCATTTTTCATTTTATATAAAAAACTATTTATAAATTTTAGGTTGTAAATTTTAAAAATTAACACCATTTTATGTATTTATCATGGCTATATTATCTTAAGATTTATTTTCTTTATCATTTTCTAAAAAATATTAATTTTATTCAAAAATTATGGGATTTACTAAAATTATAAATTCCATGATATTATCACTATATAAGATTAAATAGAATATTTTAAAACCATTAAATAAATAAAATATGACATTAATGTATAAAATTATTCATTTTAAAATATTATTTTTATAAATAGATCATATATTGACCATTTTAGGAACTAAATCAAAATGGTACTTTAATATAAAAAAGAAATTATTTTTTGGTATTCTCTTTAAATCCAGAATTTTCATGGGGTGGTTTGGTTTTTATTTCTTTGGAATCTTTATATATTTTATTAAATTCATAATAAATCAATTTATTTAATTAAAATCAGTAACCATGATAATTTTATCATATATATATATTTAAATGATTAATAAAATTTTATTTTCAAAAAACTCTTTTACTAATTTAAGTGTTTTTATTTTTAAATTTAGATTTTATTCCAATAGAAATTTTATTTGATAAAATAGAATTCATTTTTCAAAACATATGGTTGAAATTATTTAATTTGGAAAATTTTAATTTGGTCATTAAATTTATTAACTTAGGTCAAATATTAGTTACCCTAATAAAAAAGTAAAAATAGTAAAAAATTATTTTCTAATGGGAATGGAAAAAAGTGTTAATAAAGTGTCCAAATGGATTTTTGAGGTGTGTCTCAACCCAAAATCACCTCATTTCATCATTTTTGATTTTTATAATACCTTTAAGAGTTAATAGTGAAATTAAATTATTGAATTTTAATGGGTACATCCAAAACTACCCTTATCTTAATTAATAAAAAGGTAACACATCCACCATATAAAGAGTCATATTTCATTATATTTACTCCTTAAAAACCAAAATATTACTCTCCATATAACCCTCTATTAGGAACATAATAATGAGGCCCCTCATAGGTATCCTATACACTTAAATTTCAATGATACTTACAAGGAAATATCAAGTCTCCAACATAAGTATTATCACCTTCCTAAGACATTATTCTTAATATTACTCTTAAAAATACCATAAAAACATAATAATATAATGAATTAAGTATCTATAATACACTAATATGTATTTATATTAATGTTAAAATATTTAGTTATGTATTTATATCCACTTATAAGAACAAAATAATGTCAATCGTGCGTGTGTGTAGACTACCGCCTCCAAGAAGAATTATTTTAATTTTTCTTCTAGTTTTCAATTATTTATCAAAACATCTTAAAATATATTTCAACAATGTAAAAACATAAAAAAATATCATTCAAAATTTTTTATTATGATATTATTTCAATTGAAACACCTCTTTAACCGTACATGCGAATGAATATAAAGTGTTTTCATGTTTGGTTTGGTTTAACAACCTATATGAATGACACAATAAAATTCAATAATATAAGAATATATAAAAAAACCGATACTATAAAATTTTAATAAGAATATAATTATTATTTTATTTTTATGTAAAAGTTATATAATTTATTATTAATAATTCATCTTGAACCACCAAAATTATTGAAATAAGTCGTTACCAATTCATTTTTCATATGACATAACCAAAACACATATGGAATGAAATAATAAAATATTAAATAAATATAAGTTATATTTTAAATATAATGAAATTATATATCAATAATAAACATGGTTTCAAATTATGGGTGAAGATATCAAAATTATTAATCATGTTCAAAAAAAAGTTAAAGTTGGTAACACCAGATGGTCATAATACACTATAACTAATTGATGTACTCATGGAAAAAATTATATTTGGAGTGTAAAAGGATAATATTTATGATTAAGTTTATGAAATAGTATATTATGTTATTGATTTTTTTATTACTTATCTTAGAGTGCATCTGACTAAGAAGGGATGTAGGGTATGGGTTTCTTTGTCTCAAATTTGAATCCCTTGAGACATGTTTAAGCTATAAACCTAGATTTATTTTTAATGGTGTTAATTTTGTCATATATGAATTTTTTATTAATATTTTATAGTATTTCAGTAAATTAAATGTTATATTTACATTAGTACCTCTCATGAGGTTTTTATTTAAAAGTTACAAAGTTTTTAAGCATTTTTTCATCTCAAATTATCTCTAATAAGATATGTTTTAATTGTATGCATTAATTTTTTTATTTATATGGTTTATTAACTTCCCAAAAATTTAATTTGGATATAATCTATGATTTAATTCATGGTATTTTAATAATTATATGATTTTAAACCTTCCAATGCCTTTTTATTCAAAAATTACTAAATCTTTAAAAGGTTTTCGTGACTCAATTCTCTCCCTTGGGACATAATCACATTTATTTGTCTATTATCTGTCATAATATATCTCTTATATCTTTATATATATTTAGGATATAATTATAAATTATTTTCTTATAAAATGATGCTTCACACGAAATTATTCTTCCTTAATGATTCTAATGTTTTGTTAAAAATCATTTTTTATAATATTTTCCATTTCATTAAGTCAATCTTTCTTAAATATCAATGTTTTTAGTTCCCACCAATGTTCTACTTTCTCCTATGGAAATTTGAATTATTTTATCACCTATGATCCTTTTCATCATTTATTCATTTTTTTAAATATCATCATCCGTTTATTGATTTTGGTTTTCAATAATGTCATTTAAAATGTTTTAATAAGTCATTTCCATCATTTAAAAAAGAGTTTATCATCCACCCCAAAAAATTTTGAAAAAATTTGTATTTTTTTCAAGGTTAAATTATTATTGTTTTTAAGTAAATGTTTTCATTTTATTTTCACTTTCTTTTGTTTGGAAAACATTATGTATTTTTCAAGTATCAATTATTAATGATTATTTTAAAAGTAAAATTTTACAAATTATTTTAAATTATCCTATTTTAAACCTTTTTATCTTTTCAAGGACCCTTTTTTATAACTCATTATAAAAATATTTTTATAAGTGTATTATTTCATTACAAAAAATTATTTTGAATTTAATTTACACTTTATCATTTATAACAATGTTTAAAAGGTTTTTTGAAATATTTTTTTTATCTCCACTTCCATTTTTCCTCCAAGGAATACCATACATAATGTGATGTTTCTATCATCCTATATATATATATTTACGAAATTATTTATTTTGTAAAATTAGGGTATTGATGTTCTATGATTTATTAAGTTCAAATTGTTTTATTTTTTTAAAATGGTTTAAGAAACCCATTATTTTTTCATGGTTTTTGGATGAGATAATAAATGATTGATTTTCAGGTGGAAAAAATGTATAGATTTTGTGATGGGTGGGACCTAAATCTCCCTCTAATATATTGGGTTAATTATTATATCTCACGAGATATAAATTTTATATAAATAGGTTGGAAATTATCTAGGTTCATAAAGGGTTAGTGTGATGTCATTCATCTCTACTACAAATTTTGTGTCTGAATGGGTTGGAGGATAACCAAGTACCCAATGATAAGAAATAATTTATTTATTATTGTTCAAATTTTCAACTTGTTTATCAAATTATTAAAAACTTTAAATATTATTTGATACTTTTAAATTATTCCACTCCATTAAATCTTTCTCATGTGTTTTTTCTTATTGTTATGTATTTTGAGTCAATACATGACTATTACACATACTAAATGTTATAATTATGATCTTATACTGCTTTATGGTGTTTTATTATTGTAATATATGGTCTTATGATAAAACAATTTTATGTTCTCCTTTATTTTTATACTCTAAGACATCATGTTATATTCTTCTCCTAACTAAGAATATGAGATCACCCCATTTTTATGTTTACATTACCCTAGTTATGAAGATGATTATATCTTATATGGAATGAAGGAAAGAAACTATATGAGATTCATTATGGATAAATGGTCACAAGTGTAATAAAATTATATATTTATATAGTGAGTTTACAAGACATTAAACCATTCAGTATTTTGGTTATGCGACTTTTAGTGAGATATATTATTTAAATTATGAGATTAATTTATTATTTAATTCATGTTTAGATTAGGTTTCTTTAGTAGGAATCAGGGTATTGTTTAGTTATTTTGGAAATTATTTTGGTTATTTTAGATATTTTTTTAGTTATTTTTTTAATATTTTTTTAGTTTCCTTTGTTATTAGAGTTATAGAACATTGTTAAAACCCCTATAGTTTCATATAAGTATAGGAAGATATCCTAGAATATTGGTAAAGACTTTTGTAGATGGTTTTCCCTAGAAATATATCTTTTTATGGATACTAAAATTGGTTACATACTGTAGAATAGATGTACCATGGGGTAATAACCCTGAAAGGGGTGTATTGGATATTAACTCAATTATTAATTGGTTCATGATAAATATTCCTAAATGAAATCATGCTTTCATATTATTATGTAATATGATTTGGTTGATAATATGATATTTATGAACCACTATAAAGGATTTATTTCCTAGTTACTTTGAGTAGTGTAATTTAACCCAACTTAAAGTTACATCAATCAACCTAAGATTGATATATGTATAACTAAAGGAATAATGGGACAACATGTGCATGAAAAATAAAAATTCTCTTCAGGTTCAATTCTTCTATGGATTATGATAATATTCTTATAATTGTAAATTCTTTATCAATCATGTCAACACTTTTTCTTTTAGTAATGGATAGAGCAAGAAGGAACCATGGGTGCGAGGGGTGATGTGAATATTACTTCAGTGAACCACCCATTGGAATGGGAATTGGAATAAAAAACTTTTTATTATTCCAAAATATCTATCATAGACTATGGTTAACAATTTGAACATAGTCGGATTCCCAAACTAACCAAATAAGGGAAATATGGAGTCTCATAAAATATCAAGTGATGAAGATGATAAAGGAAAATAAATTAATTTTTATATATGTAAAAAATTATTGATGAAGAACTAACATAATTTAATTAAAGGTACTTTAATATTATTTACTTATGAAGGAGGGTTTCATAGAGCATTAAACGGTCATATGAAAATTATAAGGTCAATTAGTATGATAAGAGTGGTAATCATGATTCCACGGGTACTACTAATGGTCTAATTCCTTAACTATGAAAAGATAGGAAATTACCCTATTCAATGCCATAAATATAATGAGGATAATAATTGGAGGTGTGAATAACCACCACAACTCTTATATTCATTTATCAGATAAAATATTAAGTTATATGATGATTGTTTCTCAAAATTATGTTTATGAGATTATAAATCTTAATATATGTACTTTATATGGATTTGTTGTAATAGATTAACTATTTCAACTTAGACTCTATATTTACAGAACATGAGAAGATTACCTAGAGAAGTATCAGTAATAAAAATAGATGGTGGAGGAAACAGAAACTAGCGTCCACCTTAAAGAGATTGTAATGTCACTACAAACGTAGATGACACCATTAAAACAGCTTTGTCCTCATCCATCAATGTGTAGTTTCAACATGCAAGACATGATGATTATGTAGAATTTGAAAGAATTATTACAATGTAGGATATCAAATATAATCCCCTTCTATCACCACTATTTCCATAGGACAAGGTTGTCAGGAAAAAAAGAAAGTCACCTAGTATCCTTAGGGCTGGGAGAAATAAGATAATTAGGTTTGATGTCCTAGAACACGTGATCCTATATAGAGTGTGTGAGAAATAGGATGTGTCTCAGTAGAAAAAATATGGACACATTAAATTACACCCATATATAACATGGTGAGACATACATCCACCACTAATCTTTAGCCGAGAGGGTTTTATGGAGAAGGTTGGGACAAGATTGGGGTAACAGGTGGGTGAAGTGACAGGTGGTTATAAGTTGAAGCTGGTTATGCTTGAGAATGAAATAATAGATAGGGTGTAGGGTGATGCATTAGATTGGGATACCCCAAAAAAGGGTTGAAAGGCATATAAACATGGATCTTAGTGATCCTTATATGGAAGAGGAAAATTCTTCATTGACTTCATCATTTGATGTCAACTTTCTACCTACACCTCCATGTTAACGAACCACGAGATATGATTGATAGGTGTGTGTGGTATATCTATTATAGAATAGAGGATCAAATTTCTTTAATTAAACAAATTTACAATAATTTCTCACTATAGGAGTAAACTTTTAACCCAATGGAAAATAATATAGGTCTTAACACCAAACCATGAAAGGAATTTAACTCAAATAGTTAGGAAGAGAGACAATATTGTGATTATGATTATTATAAGTAAATATTTATGATTGATACCTCACTAGAAACTTAAATCATGAGTCTTATTATAAATACCCTTATATATCATTTTCATTTATATGTAACTAAAATCTAGAGGATGAAATTTATTTAAGTGTGGAGAATGTAACGAACCGACATTTCACATTATATATTATCCATAAATAAATATTTTTTTAATAGTTTGATTCAAATGAAAAAACAAACTAAAGTGAAATACATTTATGTATTTCAAATTTTATATAGAACCATTAAAACATAGCTGAAAATGGGATATAAATTGAAGTAACCATGTCATAAATTCAATAAATAAAGTAAGAATTAATGGTATCCATATTTCAGAGACTTTTCTCATGATGCTCATTTTTTTGAACTCAGAAGGGAGGTATCTTTTCAAATGTTTTACCTTGAAAAATCCCAAGTCAAACAAGATAAATTATAGTTTAAGAAAAACCTTATGCGGGAGAAGTTCAATATCATAGAGATTTCCATAATATCAGTGTAGGATGAACTACTACCTGAAACAACTATTATATCTTTTCTAATGAATTGGTATTACATGAATATATTAAGGGGTTATGTATGTAGAAATTAGAATTATATTAAAATGTGATAAAGAATATATTTAAATTTATGTAGAGATATATCATGAATTTATATACTTTTTAAATTTTATATTTGTTAAATTCACTTTATGGTTAAAAATAGATTTTTAGAATTAGGAATTTCATTTAAATAAAATATATTTCATTTTATTGAGAAATAATAATTCGTATTAATTTTAAAATAGTTACCAATTTATAAAAATATATAGTTAATATACCAAAATTCATTTTTCTGTAAAAAATATTTTTAGTTTTTTGGTTTTTTATTAAAATTAAAATTTATAATTTTCATAATGCGAATTTTAAAAAAATGATATCATTTATAGATTTATCATTTATATATTATCTTAAGATAAATATTTTATCATTTTCTAAAAATTATGATTTTTAGTTGAAAAATGTATCATTTACAAAAATAAGAATTTCTATGATTTTATTACTATGTAAGAAAAGCCTATAATATTTTAAAACTATTATAGAAATAAAATATAAAATTAAGTTACAAAATTTTATATTTTCAATAACTTTTTCATATAAAATCTATTCCAAACATTTTTATAAATAAAGAAAAATTTACTATAATATAAAAAATAATCTATTTTAGGTCTTTTCATTAAATAAATTATTTTCAAAGTGAAGTTCAGTTTTTGATAGATTGTAAATCGATATAAAATTTATTAAATTTATAATAAATCAATTTCTAAATTTAAAATCAGTAAAAATTATCATTTTATCACATATATAAATTTCATAGTTTAATAATTTCTTTTTAAAAAAATCTGATTTATGGGTTTAAGTTTTTTTATTTTTAAATTAACATTTCCATCATGTATAAATATTATTCGATAATGTCACAACCCACCTTATTCGAGATGAGAGAAGGAAAAGAAAAGTTCCATGCCCTCCGTTCCTTGATTTTAAGGAGAGATAATGACACTCAAGTCCCATCTTCGATAGGCCCTGAAGTTGCGACTAACACCATGGGTATAGAAACTCACAAAAAAATGGAAGGCATTGCACTTCTTATAGAAGAAGATCGGGAGATAAGAAAGTAAATCCCAAATAACTCCGAAAACCAAATGTAAAAGTGAATCCCAAATCCATTCCCACATGCACGTTCAAATGTAAAGCTGATTCAAAGTACAATGAAACTACAAAGGCAAAGTACTAAAAGAAAATAACTAGACAGAAACAGAAACTTATCCCAATGCCTAGGCTATTAAAGTCTAGAAATGTCCTCTAAGTCCCCCCTAAAACTTGAAAATAATTTTATATATGTAGGGTGAGTATACAAGTATACTCAACAGGAAAACAAAATCCAGTTGTGCACAAGTGAGGGAAAACACTAATGTACCTGTGAGAAAATAGTAAAACTACAAAGCACATACCAAGGAATACTATCCAGCCCAGCCTCACCAATTCACACTCACCAAATAACACAAGTCAAGTAAAGTAGTAGTATAAGCACATTGATATTTGGGTACCATGCACAACTTTCCCACTGGTGAACTGATCATCCCTAATGGATAACGTCTAGATGTTACCACTCTTCCAATATTTCATCCCACATTTAAATCCTTCCCGCACACACCTTGGCCTCAAACCACACAAAATCTCTCCCATAGACACCCGGGCCACAATAGCCCCATCACTTGCCTAAAAACACCTCTGCCTTTTCCCGAATATATTTGAGAAAACAAACCTAGCCCGAAAATACCTAGACCTATCATCCACAAAAAAACCTTGCTTTAAGGAACTTCAAAAATGGTAAGACTCAAGCCATTACAGCCTACCCAGATACATTCGAGTGGTAAGAAAATGGAATAGTTTGTGAGGAATAAAGTTAGTAACTATCCATCAATCCTCCCACTAGGATATTGGGAAAGACACCATCCCCTATAAAATGGAGGTGTTTAGTTTATAGTGCTCAATAAGGGTTTTGTGTGTATAGAAATCACAAGGAACTAGAAATTATATGTGTATAGGTTATAAAACACTCATCCCAACCTACGTGTTTCAGAAAACCAAAGAAACGAGCCCACAATACCACTTTTACTGCTACCCCTATATGCATAACCACACAACAATAACTATCAAAGCATAACCCAAACCCTTATTTCATTTAACCACATTATATTTATTAATTAAGTGACTCATTATAATTTATTCTAGAAGAACTAGGAAACCACCAGCCACAACCATACCAAAACAATAGACAAAACCATATTTTCATTCCCACTCCAAAAACCCCAAATTTTCCTACACACTAACTCAGCCATTGATGACAATCACTCTTCAAAATTATTCTGCAAAAACCATCTCTCACAACCTAGCTACACATCCCTGATACCTAGCAATTCCCAGATGAAGTCACACTGCATACAAGCTCATAAACACACAGCAGTCCCACTGCCCAATGCCGTTTGATGGCCACGACATAAACAAAGGCAGTTCAGCTGCCTACAAGTCTATCCATTCTTCAATAAATCAATCTCTCATGCTAAGATTCCAAATCACCACTTATACCACCCCATGAAAAAGTCCCACAATAACTACCATTAATCTTATACCCACTACACCCTCATACCACACCCTTCTCACAGAGCCCACTCATCTACCCAACCTTGTACCCACAACTGTTCTCCTAACAGCAGCACTACGAAACTCACATCAAGTTACAAAACACTATAGAACACAACACTCAGCCAAATATATCCACAGGATGTGTATATGTTCAGATTTAAGCCGTAGAGGTTTTTTTAATTCCACATAATTATAACTAGGGTGATCGCACAATTGGCTTGATCCTAGGGCATTCATTTTTTTAACCAAGAATATGTGGTTTAAACTGTTTTTCATGTTACATACATTTATCAATTCATCACAAAAAAATAGAACATAAATAGTGCACAAGAAAAGACCAAAAATTGCAGTGATTTTTATAAGGATTTATGAAAACAAAAAACCCATAAATGAATCAAGGATAAAAAATAAAATAGGCAATCAACATCAAACCACTCTCTGCCCATTATTTTATTTACCCTGGTTATCTTCTGATCATATTTAATTATTGTTTATTTCTCATTTTAAGAAAATTATTCAGTCATTACTCATAATAAATTACTAGTACACCCACCCTTAATGAAGTAAAATTAAATAGGGATAGATGGAATCTCTATCGAATGATTAAATGGTCGAAGTTCCTCCTTGCACCAAGAATAGGGGTCCCAAAAGCAGTAGGGAAGAACTCCAAGAAAACGGATCAGGAGGGGCTCTAGAACAGGCACACAACTCATCTCATGAGGAAGGCTCTAGGTGCACCAATGGGAAATTGAAAACACACATGGAATGGAAGATCCTGACTTTGAAGAGTCAGATCTTATTTTAAAGGAGGAATAGTTTTAAAAGACATTATTGTGGGATTGTGGCCAAGATCACCCAGTTTGGGTATCTCAAATTCCACAGAATGTTTGGATAATTAATGATAGAATCAATAGACTATGAAACACCCTTAAAACGCCTGAGGAAGGATTTAAACTTGTTTTAGATCAAATAAAATGTAAGATGGGTTAAACTAGAAAACATGGAAAAACTAGGAAAACCGAAAATGAGTCACTGATAGGAGAGTCCCCGACACTGATCTGCTAATAAGTGAGCTACCAGTGCAACAAACTAATGTTGATCCACCTACATTGATCTACTGATGCCACATCATATCGATGCTATGACCTATGGATGTCACGACCTACCGACACCTTGACCTACCGACACCCTGACCTACTGACACTGTGACCTACGAACACTAACGCCCTCGACTCACGGATGCTGACGTTGTCGACTCACTGATGTTGACTCCCCTAAATCATAAATACTACTGCCCCTCACTCACTGATTCTAATGTCCCTAACCCACTGATGCTGACACCCCATACTCACTAACACACTCACATGTTGATACAGTGAAATTCCGATGAAAAAAAACTGTAAATTTAGAAAACTCTTGAAGTAAGCCACTGAAAACTCCAAAAACACCTCAAACACAAGATTTTCACAAAGTAAGGGCCTAGTAAAATCTAGTTTATTACGTTAGATACCTATCAATCTATTCTTGTCCCTAAGAACATCAAAACTGACCCAGAAGAAAAGAGGTCTGAACAACCATCCCTTAAGATACCTCTCTGGAGTAAATCACCTTGTGTTGTTCTAAAGCTAGAGTGAAAACCTCAACATCCCATAATAAATCCTTTTCATATGTCTTATTAACAATTTTATAAACACTACCACTCCACTTCCCCATGTAAGCTCACAAACACAAAAGTTCACACCATCTAGACACATGGATTAGGGAGGTTCTTCCTCCATGTTAAGAAACTATCTTCTTTGGGCAGCAATGTCTTGCCCACATGAATTTAATTGCATCTGCATTAATGAGTCTTGATTAGGGATGAGGTTCTCCTCTCCTCATAGTCAGTCCCTTTCACACAAAATCAGATTATAGGGAAACAACTTATCCTACAGCAAGTGAGGTCAAACATTTTATCATAAGCAAGGAACAAAGAAAAACACAAGAGCAACTCATAACGGCTCCGGGTACTGGGCATTCATCTGTGCATCTTGCCCCACAGTACTTTTTTTGAGGCCATTTTGCCTTTATAACACACGAACCAAATGAATGATCTATCTACACAACACCTTCTCCTCATGATCCTCGATTCTTATTGGTCTCTCCACAAACATCATCTTATCCTCAATATACAACTCTCCCTGGTCAAGGACGTGGGAGTCCTCGTGTAGATATCAATAGAGCTAAGAAACCTAGAAAACATCATGGATATTCTCCAATTGTGGTGGAAACTCTAGATGATATACCACCTCACTAACTCATCCCAACACCTCGAAATGTCCTATGAACTTGGGGGAAATCTTGCTTCCTCTGCCAAACCTTTGATGTCCACGCTGAGGGGAGACCTTTAAGAACATGTGGTCCCCAACCTCAAACTCCAAAGGCCTCCTCCTTGGATCTTCATATGAATTATACCAGTCCTATGTCACCTTCATCCTCCCACACCCAAGATGAACCTTTTCTATAATTCACTGCACTAATTTTGTTCCAATAAGGGATGCTTACCCTACCTTTGTCTAGCATATGGGTGAGGGACAAGATCTTCCATACAAGGATTCTAAGGGCGCCCTTACAATGGTAGAGTTATAGATATTATTGTAAGAAAAATATACCAGGGTAAATTAACATACCCATGATCCTCCAAAGTCCAATATACATGCTCGTAGCTTGTCCTCCAATATTTGGATGGTCCTCTATGTCTTCCCATCCATCTGAGGGTGGAAATTTTTGCTAAGGTGTAACTAGGGGGACAAAATCATGTTGCAATACCCTATAGAATCATGAGTTAAACAATGTGTATCAATTAGAGAGGATGGATCTTGGAACTCCATGTTGTCGCAAAACTTCTCCTACGTACCTTTGTGCTAAGGCATCCACTGCGCTCGACTCCTTGATCGCCAGGAAGTGAGATGACTTCTTCAATCAGTCCACTAATAACAAAAAGGAATAACATCATCCAAAATCTCTAGGTAAACTTATGATTAAATCCATTGATATGTCATCCCACTTCTACTCAGGAACATCTAAGCACTGCAACAGACTTCCAGGAACATGGTACTCGGCCTTCACCTACTGGCACACTAGGTGGTTTTCTACAAACATTTCCACTTCCCACTTCAACCTGGGCCACCAAAACTATTATATCATGCCTATGTTAATATTAGAGACTCATGTATTCACATCGAGGGGTAATCTATGGAACTCACAGAGAACTCCCTCATGCATTTCCATTGGGACAAACAACTTCCCACAAAACAACATCTGATTCTGATTATCCCCCGACCATCCTTCCACTGCATCATCGAGGACAACGTGATCACACAATACCTCAGTCTCTGAGTCCCCCCATGGATACTCTTCTACCCATCGCACCATGTAAGACTACACTATCATCTCAAACTGATAGCCTCTTCCACTTTCCTCCCTAGTATCCAGACGCAATGTATCCAACTCCTCCATTTCCTTCCAAGAATTCGTGGATTCCCAAACTACCTCTTTCTGTGACTTTAGGCTCAAGGCATTGGCCACCATGGTATGATTTCTTGAGGTGTAAGAGATCTTGAATTCATAATCATGTTGAAACTTCATCCACCTTCACTTACACAAGTTCATGTATCATTGGGAAAATATATACCTCAAGATCTTTTGATCTATGAAGACCACAAAGCGCTCTTGGATGAAGTAATGCCACCATAACTTCAGTGAAAACACGACCGCTACAAGATCTAGATCATGGGTGGAATAATTATGTTCCTAAGGATGTAATTTTCTAGACCCATAAGAGATTACTCCTCACTACTACATCATTACACATCCCAAGATTAGGCCAGAAGAATCACAGAACACCTCTAACTTCACCCCTTATTCTAGAAACCTAAGCACTGTAACACTGAGTATCTTCCCCTTTAGATATATACAAGCTTCCTAGAATTTCCCACTCTATTTGAAGGCCTGGTATTTTTTGGTCAAATCTGTCAATGGAGATGGAACTTCATGGAATTATGGTACGAAAATCTAGTAATAGCATTCTAGAACCATGAAACTAAGAAACTCTACCACATTACAGGATGATGACCATGAAAAAAAAACTTTATCCTTTGATGGTTCCACCACTATCCCTTGTCGATACACCTCGTGTTCGAAGAATTGAACCTATCGTATCTAGAACTTTCACATTAGCAACTTTCAGTAGAGTTGGTGGTGTCGTAGGAACTTCAAGGCATTCCATAGATTCTTTGCATTATCCCCTTATCACCTTGCATAGATCAGGATATCATCAATGAACACTATGATGAAACAGACTAGGTAGTCACAAAAAACAGAGTTCATGAGCCCCTAGAACACATATGGTGAATTTGTGACACTAAAGGTCATGACAACATACTCAAAGTGGCCATACCTACACATAAATAAGTCTTAAAGATTTCACCCTCCATTACCATCAACTGGTGATATCCAAACTGCTGGATGATCTTATAAAACCAACCCTCCCCTTTAACAGGTCAAAAAGATCGTCGATCCATGGAAGGGGTAACGGTTCTTGACTGTCACCAGATTCAGTCTATGGTAGTCTATACACAGTCTCAAACCACCATCTACCTTATTCTTGAACAAGACTAGAGCCCCCATGGAGACACACATGGATGAATAAAACCCATCTTAATCATTTCTTCAACCTGAATCTGCAGCTCATGAAACTCAGAAGGCTTCATTCGATAGGGATCCATTGGAATCAGACGAGCGCCAGGTGGAAAGTCTATTCTGAACTCAATGTCACATCAAGGTGGTAGAGTTACATCCTCTTTGGAGAAGACATAAAGAAACTCACTAACAACCCCCATAACTTCCACCATCACTTTATCTACTGATCCCACTAACATCTCGGTTAACAAATAAAGAAAAGGCTCCAAATTCTAGTTTTTCTCATGAGAACTCTTATTACCAACAAAATCTATGTGTTGAATTCCCACATCTAACAGAGATAATCTTCTCCAAAAGATGTCAATAACAGTGTGCATATAAAATAACCAATAAATTTCTAGGATGAAATTTTATCGGTGAATCTATAGTAGAAGAAGGTCCCCACTGGATTGATGTGGCCCTAACATCAGTCTACATCCTTGGAAAACATCAAACAAACTGGTCTAACTTCCAACTGGTGTACCCAACACCAAGGTAATGGGAAATTATCACTATGTCTAGACCCAGGGAATGGTCTAGACTGGGTGTAACAAATGAGTCTGGACCTCCATAATCAATCAAATAACACACAAGGGTACTAAACAGACTGATCGAACCTCAGACAACCTCTGGCCCCACTACTTATATAGCATGCAACTTACCATTCCCAGCTCCTCTACCTCTCTGCTCTCGACCACCTCCCATAACACACCCTAGTCAAGGACCTTGAATAGAACCATGAGGTTGGCCTCCTCCTGCATTCTCTACCCTCAATGGTGTGGGAGATCACTACCCCTATTGCTAGAAAGGTCTGACTAGAAACTGTTGTTGCTGAAGTGGGCACTAAACCAACCCACCCCCACTCTATGGCACTCAGACTGGGCACTGGTTCCAAAGATGCCCTCAGCCTCCATAGACAAAGCACCTCGGTCCCGGGCCAATGGGGAAAGGCCAAGGACCAGAAGATCAGAACTGGAAATGCTGAAGGTTAATCCCCGTTGGCCGAAACCTAGAAGGCACTGGCACTGGGGACCTTCTACGGACGACTTTCCCATTTGAAAATCTCATATGGATCCCCTCTCATGTCACACCTCCTAGTGAGTGCATCCTTTCAACTAACTTGGCCTTTTTTTGAACCACTAATTATGTCGGTAGGGTGAAAGGAGTAACAACATAATGAAGAGAAGTTCATAGTGACTCCTCTAAGAGTCTCTCTCAGTACTCCTCATCTAGGAAGAGATCTGGTGAGAATCATAAGAGATACTCGAACTTGATCCACATTTCCCTCATCGATATACTCCTATGATGGAGGGAGAGTATCTCCTGCCTATTCTCATCCTTCATCATGGAAGAAAGGAATTTCTCTTGAAACCCCCTTTAAAATTCATCCCATGAGACATTGGATTCCTTCCTCTCCCTGAGGTAAGGCATCCTACACTAACATGCTTATCCGCATATCTGGATCACTACCAGAGGAAACAAGAACTCTATCAGAGCCGAGATCAATCTAAAAGTTATCACTTGCTCCTCGATCCATCTTTCCCTATCTATGTTTGAGACGCTGCCCTCGTACTTCCCCAGATTCTACCACTAGAAGAAATGAAGCACATTTTATCACTTTTCATCTTCCTCCTCTCAATCAACACTCCACTGATCAACTGGGTCAACCTGTTGGTCCTCAACTACTTGTATCACACAGGGGAGATAGCTAGGTGTCGTAGCTTAAAAACGTAAACAAGGAACTCCTAATCCAAAGTAGTGTGGAAAATTTCTTTTAATTATGTTTTAACTTTTCATTTTTTAAATTCCAAAAACTCCCAAGAAACAAGAGAACACAAGTCATTATGATGCATGTACCTTTACTAGGGCCTCTACCCTACAAGTTTTGTAGCCTCACTTGGTTGTTCAGTAGGTTCATAGTCCTTGCATCAGATCACGAAGGGACTTAAAATCATGTGTCCTAACCGGTCTTCCCAGGCTTATTTCACATACCAAGATTTCCTAACACCATTTCCCTAACATCTCATGAAATAATCATTGTTCATATATTTAAAATCTATCTAATCTCTCAAACTCTCAAAACCATCCCTTTGATTCCATTTAGCCACGACCTGCCTTCTTCGAGATGAGGGAAGGGACAACAAAGTGCAACACCCTTACTCAAGTTGAAGGATAGATAATGAACCCTAAGTCCTGCCTTTGATGGGCCCCTGAGTGGCAACTAAAACCAAGGATATAGAATCTCACATAGAAATGGAAGTAATTACCCTTTTATAGAACAATATCGAGAGATAAGATAATAAATTCCAAAAAAATCCAAATACCAAAAGTAAATGTGAAGTCAGAATCTATTCACACATGCATTTTAAAAAGTAAAGTTGATTCAAAGTAAAATGAAACTCCAAAAAAAAGTACCAAAAGAAAAGATCTAGGTAGAAATTGTAATTAATCGTGATACCTGAGATCGTATAGTTGAGCATGGTCCTCGAATTCCTCCTAGAAACTTGAAAACCATTTCTATATATGTAGGGTGAGTATAAAAGTATACTGAGTAGGAAAACAAAATCCACTCATGGGAAAGTGAGGGAACATACGAATGTCTCTATAAGAAAATAGTAGAAACTCAAAGAACCTACCAATGAATAATAACCAACCCAACCTCACTAAGACACAATCTCCAAATAACACAAATCAAGTAAAGTAGTAGTATAAGCACATCAATATTTGGTTACCACACACCAATTTCCCACTAGTTAACTGGTCATCCCTAATGGATAACGTCTGAATGTTGCTGCTCTTCCCATACATAGTCCCACTACCATGACCTGCCCACACACACCTGGGCCTCAAACCACACACAATCTATCCTGCAGACACATGTCCCACAACTGCCACATCTCTCGCCTGAGGACACCTGGGCCTTATCCCAAAGATACTTCAGAAAACAAATCTGGCTTCGAAACACCTAGGCCTCTCATCCAAAATAAACCCTTTCTTGAAGGATCTTGGGATATGGTAAGCCTCAATCCATTATATCCTTCTTGGATAAACTCGAGTGGTAAGAAATAGAAACAGGGCATGAGGAAGAAATTCAGTTACCATTCATCCATCCTCCCTCCTAGATGTTGGAAAATACACCCTCTCCCATGAAATGGAGTTTTTCATAAAATAGTACTCAACAAGGGTGTGATGAATATAGAAATCACAAGGAACTACAATTCATATGGTTATAGGTAAGAAAACACTCTTCCCAACCTATGGGATTCAAACAACAAAACAAAGGAGCCCACAAATACCACTTTTGCTACTACCCCTATATGAATAACCACACAACAGTCACTGCAAAACCATAACCCAAACCCTTTTTTCATTTAACCACTAACCATTTATTAATTAATGGACTCACTTTAACTTATTATAGCACTACTAGACAAATACTGACCACAACTATATCAAAACAACAAACCAAACCATATTTTAAGTCCCACTCAAAAAACCCCCAATCTTCCTACACACATGTTCAACTATTGCCAACAATCATTCTTCAAAATTATTCTTCAGGAACATTCTTTCACAAATTAGCTCTCTAGACCTACTACCTAAAAATTCCCAGATGTAGTCCCACTGCATACAAGCTAATAACCTCACCACAGTCCCACTACCCAATGCTGTTTGACGGCCAAGACATAAAAAGGCAGTTCGGCTACCTACAAGTCCATCCATTCCAAAACAAATCAATCTCTCAGACTGAGAATACAACTCACCACATGTACCTCCTGACGCACAAATCCCAGAGTAACTACCATTAAACCCAGCCCCATTGCACACTCATACCACACCCTTCCCATGGAGTCCAATCCCTTACCCAACCATGTACCCAAAACCGCGCTCCCAACAGTAGAACTACACAACTCATAGATGGTTACAAAACTCCACAGAACACATCACTCAAACACACCTATCAACAGGATGTGTATATGTTCAGATTTAACCATTAGAGGTTCTTTAATTCCACTTAATTATTATCGGGGTTATCACAAAATAAGCTTGATCCCATGGAATTAATTTATTTAACCAATTATATGTGGTTTAAATAGTTTTTCATGTTATGTTTTTTTATCAAAGCATCACAACAAAATAGAAAATCACTAGTACACAAGAAAACACAACCAAAAACCATGATTTTCAGAAGAATTTATAGCTACAAAAATCCATAAAACAATCAAGGATAATAAGTAAAATAGGAAATCAACATCAAACCACTATTTACCTATTATTTTATTTACCCCTGTAATCTTCTATTCATATTTACTTCTAGTTTATTTCTCTTTTAAGAAAATTATTTAGTTTTTCCTCATAATAAATCACTAGTACACCCACCCCGCATAATGCACAATTAAAGTGGTCTATAAGTAATACCTATCAAATTATTAAAGGATCTAAGTTCCTCCTTACGCTAAGAATAGGGCTCACATGAGTAGTAGGGAAGAACTCCAAGAAAACTGAGCAATAGGGGCTCTGGGAGAGGTGCACGACTCATCTAGGGAGGAAGGCTCTATGTACACCAAGGGGAAATAGAAAAAACACAAGGGAAGATCCCATATTTGAAGTGTCAGATTATATTTTAAAGGAAGAAAGGTTTTAGAAGATATTACTGTGGGATCGTGGTCAAGATCACACGGTTTGAGTATCTCAAATTTCCCAGGACGTTAGAATAATTAAATGTATAATCAATACCTTTTGAAAATTCCTTAAAAATGATCTAGAAAGGCTTTAAACATGGTTTGCATCAAATAAAACATAATAGGGGAGAAATTGAAAGACTAGGAAAAAGTGGGAAAACCACAAATGAGTCACCGATAGGTGAGTCACCGATACTGAGCCACCAATGGGTGAGATACCGATATGAACTATTGATGTTAAGACACTAATGTTGAGGTATTGACGCCATAGTCTACCAACACAATAACATAATGATGCCTTGACCTACTGACACACTGACCTATAGATACAGACTCCCTCAACTCACTAATGTTGACACCCTCAACTCACTGTTGCTGAAGCCCCTGACTAACTGATGTTAACGCCCCTAACTCACAGATGTTGATTCCTTTGACTCATCGATGCCAATGCCCCTTACTAACCAACGCACTGAAATGCTGATGCACTGACATGCCGATGCACATACATGTCGATGCACTGATATTCTAACGCACTAACAAGCTGAGGAAAAAAACTGGAAATTTGGAGAACTCTTAACGTAAGGCATCTAAAGCTCCCAAAACACCTTAAACATTGTATTTCCACAAGGGGATTGGGTAAATTTGGGTTATAACAGATAAAATGGATTTAAAATTGGAAATCATAATGTTCAAACTAGGTAATCAGGTCTGTTTTAATTTTTTCATTATAATTAGTTATTAAGGTTGAAAATTAGTTACCCTAGTAAAAAATAAAGAATAGTAAAAAAGTATTTTACTAAATGCAAAGGAAAAACATTTTAAGAACAGGCATCCAAATGGATGGTTGAGGTTTTAATTGACTAAAAAGAACCCCATTTCATCTTTTTTTATTTATTTAATCCCCAGACCCTTTAAGAGTGAAATTAAATCATTGAAATTCAATGAGTATTTCCAACACATCCCTTCTCTTCACTTATAAAAATGTAACAATTCCATACAAAAAGACTCACCTATACATTGAATTACTTCTAGGAACCCTACCATTTTTATCTCCCTAGAACCCTCTCCCACTATAAAGTACCTCTATTCACAAATATTTTTCCTATGCCCTTTAATTTCCAATGGACTTCTTTAGAAATTCCCAGTCTCCAACGTATGTATTATCTTCTTCCTAAGTATTTCTTATTAATATTACACTTAAAAATATCTTATCACCATCATAATATAATGAATTCAGTATCATTATTATATTGAGATATTTATATATTAATGTTACAATCCTTTGATAGGAATTTCCTTCTACATAGAAAAACAAAGCCTGATAAATCGTGTGTGTGCATGAATTACCACCTTCATGAAGAATAATTGTTTCAATTTTATTATAGTTTTTTCTTATTTATCCAAAAAAATTAAAATATGTTTCACTATTATAAAATAATAAAATTTAATTCATTATTCAACTTTTATAATGATATTATGTTAATAGAAACCCCTCTTTAACGATACTCATCAATCGATTTAAAGTGTGTTCACATTTGGTTTGGTTTAACCACCTGCATGAATGATACATTAAAATATAATCCGGAATGAATATGGTATAATAATTTATAATATTATTATATTTTAATAACAAAATAATTTTTTTTTTATTTTTTTGAAATGTTATATAATTTATTATTAAAAATAATTCTTCTGTTACCAAAATTACCAAAATAAGTCATTATCAATTCAGTTTTCACAAAATATAACCAAGACACATGGAATGAAGTAATAACATTTTTAATCAATATATATTATATAATATAGAACATTATATGATATATATATATATACTTTACTTGTTATAAAATCATGGGTAATTATGAAAAAATTATTAAACCTGCACAAAACAATTAATGTTATTTACAATCGAAGGTCATAATGTGGTATAAATAATTAATGTACTAATGATAAGAAAATATATAATAAGGATTATAAAAGTTCAATTGATGAACTCACTTTTTCATTAAAATTTTTACGTAATTTTTATTTTTCTTAAATGGATTGTAATAAATATTCAAATGTTGTTAAATATGTTATAAAAATTTAAGAAATTGTAATTCAATAACTAATTTTGAATAAAATAAATTAAAAGGTAGATTTTGATTGATTTATTTTACATAAGATTTTTTTTGTAATTTCACAAAGTATTTAATTTTTTATAGGTAAAAAATTATCAACTTAGTTATCCCTCAACCAGAGTGTGTCAACTCCACATAGTCAGCCCAATATGTGCCAGTTGGCCAAGCAAGCCGCTATGGAGAAACCAATGGGAAATAGAAGAGGCCTACTAGTCACTCATGGAGGATCCCATTTATAATATTACGAGATTTGTCCTAAAAAGACCGTTTATGTTATCAAGGTCCCATTTACTGTGTATATAGTTTTTATTGGTGTTGATCCTCCACTTCCATATATTTTTGAGACCCATATTCTGTGGGATATTATATATGGAATAATTGAATGATGATAATTTTTAATTTAGGCCTAGGTGGATATGGGTAATTTTCCTCAATAAAAAATTTAATTTTTCTACTTCAGACAGGTTTTCCTTCTTCCCTAGACATTTACTCTTCAATAATTTCATTGGTCGACATCATCTACTACCGTTTGAGACTCCCCAGATACACTATAGCCACAACTAAGAGAGATTTTTCTCTTTATTATAACCACTGGTGAGGACAATAATCATTTTATATTAGCTAGGGGACCACAGTTGAACTCATTGATTCCTAATTTTAAGGAGAATAAATTGATGTAAAGAATAGAGCTCAATCTAGCCACTATAAAGGACAATCTCTTTGGTGGGGAGAAATTTACATCCCAGTTTTGTTGCACTAAATGTTATGTCATGGACTCACCATGGAGTTTTAGCTATACTAATGGGAATTCACTACACTGTGGAGATTAAATTTTTAAATGTAACATGATTCTTAGGAAAATGAATGTTATTGATATGGATCACTTCATAATCCATATCCATGATGAAGAAAATCACTATATTATAGAAGCTATATCATTGAGTTTACACTACACGGTGGAGGTTTTCTATATGGATATTCTGAATTTTTAAAAGAAAAAATGGCTAATACTAATATATATAGTAGGAGTGAAGTTTCACCATATATAGTTTCATATAGGTAGTGAGTAATGTTAAAATAAATATGAAGAATATTTGTTTCACTATGGAAAAGTGAGCTAAAATGAAAACCATTAAAATCCAAGCACAAGTGAAAAATAATACTCCATAATTTATCTAACCACTCAATCATATGAGTATACATTAAAATTTGGAAATATTGTTATTTTTGGAGATATTTGTGGAAGAAATCTAAAACTAAAAAAATTACTTTGAAAAAATAAGGATAGATAATGGATACTAACATTTCAATCAAAGATAAACAAGGGTTACTCCCTATATAAATATAGGGTCTTTCTTGTAATGACCTTAGTCCTATTAGCCCAGATTTGATGGTTACATTATTACATTTTCACTGGATACAAGGAACCACATCCCAAAGAACCTACTAGTTTAGTATCATTTAAATATTAGATACGTAATTTAATCTCATAATTCAATTCAAACCATAAAATAAAACATATAATTATCTTTTTAAACAGGATTAATCCCTTTATAATATCCTTATATATCAATCATAAAACACTTCTTGGCATTCTATGTAAAGGAAACTTAAAAAATGTACGGTCTTAGATGCTCAGTAATGATATGACCACAAAAAAATCTAAATTGGGCATGAATAATATATAAAAAACAAATAATGATCAAATAATTCAATATAAATAATCTCATGGGATATAAAATTATCCATAGATATCATAATAAGTCAAATTATCACATAGAAACCAATAACTAATTTTAAAATGATGGATTTATTAATGTTAGATATCTAAAATTTACTATCACGACCTTATTTCAATATATCTAAAAATACTATCAAGTCATTGTGCCAAGTAATCTATATAAATGGGTATGGCCTCATCCAAATCTATGAGCTAGTCGGTCTCATTAGACCTACTAATGCATCAAGGGGATATAGGAGGACCTTCCCATCACATAATAAGTTGAATATTTTCCTGATATGAATGGGGTGAAACCAAATCAATGTAAACATTCATATTCAAAAATGTCATATGAAATTTTATTACTTTCCCCAATCAATAAATGTAATCATAAACCATTGATGCACTCATTTTGCATCCGTATTTTTTAGAATTTTATTCATGATTTTTAATGGTTATTAATAAATAATCCCATGTATTTCTATATTTTATTAAAATGCTAGAATCTAAAATTATGTAATTAATTTGGATTAAAATTTATAAAAATGATGTGTTTTAGAAGTTAAAATTCATTTTTGATATTCTATTGAAATTATTGAATGTGCATTAAGACTTTTCCTATAAAAATCAGGATAACTCATTTTCTTTCAACCCAAAGGGAAAACAAGTTTCTTATCCATCCCAAAGAGGGCCACCAAGATATGAAATCCCAGAAATTAAAGCTAGAAAATGACAAGATATAGGGATGCATGGGGAGGATCTCATGCATCGTGTGGGTGAATGCCCTCATGAGCCATCCGAGTAGGTCTAACCTATGTATATGGGTGTAGTGTTGCGAGATCCCATCCCCGCTATAATTATATAAACTGAGATCATCACTAATATATTAATATTAAATAAGTAAGAATAAAATTATTTTTAATGTGGTATAAAGAAATATGGGTACAATTCATTTTTATTAAATCAAATTTCATTTTTTAACATTTCACTTTCATCCCCTCCACTCAGACAAATCCCAACACCACCACCGCCACATGATGTCACCGGATTTCATATGAAAATAGGTCAGAACTACCATGGGTGAATTTGGATTGCTCGAAATCTGGTGTATGATCACTATTGACACTCCTAACCACCATGGAACACCTTGGAATGTTCAGGAAACATTAGTGAAACTTGTTTTGAAGAAGAGTTAATCCCATGAACAAAGAGGGTCACTATTCAAGGCCATGTTAATTAGAGGGATCCTAAATCTTTGTTACCATGGTTGTTTTGGGGATTCACCAGGATAATTATACTTCAATAAAATTCTAATAATGGAGGTTTCACCATGGGAATGAAGAATCAACTATGTTGATATGAAGATAAATGACTACGTGAGCCTTGGAAGTTTCTTCTATGTGAGGATGGAGTGAAATGGCTACATTATTTCTTGGGTGACCACCATGAACAACTGGTGGTCGATAATTAAATGGTTGAGGTTGTGTTCTATCATTGATAACCAATGGAAGGTTTCATGAAACGGTGCTACTGTTGATTTCACAATTGATCACTGTGATGGTAAGAACCTGAAGAGATCTAGCTAGAAGTTTGAATGGTAGCACATATTATGCTACCATATGGGAATGGTAGATATTTAAATACCATTGTGAAATGGTAAATGGAATAGTATCACATGATGTTCTTCTAAGAGGCAGGAATAGTAGATCATGGAAAGTGATGGTAGATGATGTTTCTACCATAGATGAAGCACTACTAAAGAAACACACTGGTGGTAGAGGTGTTATGATATTAAGGAACAATATATGAGGAACTACAATTGAGAATTGATGGTGGATAAGGAATATAATTTCCATTTGTAACCAATGCTAGATCAAGATGTTCTATCTTTCTTGATGTATCACTACAGTAAAGAATAGATCATCAAGGGGAGGGACCTCTTTTATTTTCAATATTTTTTTTCATGTTCTACCAATGTATAAGAATATGTGATGAGGTAGTTTGAACTATTCTATGGGAATCATAAATAAGGAAGGTTCAATCCTTCTAGAAATTATGACTTGAATAGGCTATGACATGATATTTTGAGCTTCACTATAGTATTATTTAGTTAAACCATGAATAATGCCTTCTAAACCAAGGAGGAATGGTTTGGTGTTGAGGAATAATAGTTATCGTCACACAAACTAACGTTATGAGTACTACCATGATGATCTACCATTGAGTAATGGTAGATGTTTCTACTATGATACCAGAGATATATAATAAATGGTAGCATTAAAAGCTCAATCATAGTGAAAAAAGTGGATGATTCTTCTACCATCACTATGGAATACTATTCTACCCTAAAAATAGGAAACACCCAATATATCTGGATATTTAATGCATTGAATCTTAAAAAATATAAATTCAAAGTCAACAGATATAAAAGAATACATCAATGATATATGAATGAGGGATATAAAATGGATTCCCCAACCTACAAATACAGGTGTTGTTGCCATTGAAAAAATGATTATAGGATCTCACCCGACTAATTCTTTCATGATCTATTTTCCTTCATTTTCTAATTTATTTTTTATTTAGTTTCTTTTCATATGTAATTCATGCATGTTGTTTCTAATTGTAAGTTCTTCATCTATTTATTCCACTATGTTTCTCATTCTATATGATTCTCTCCCTCAATATCATCTTCCTCATTCTTCCATTGTGATCTCTTTTACTTGATAATGATTGACTAACATGAGGCTTAGACTCAGGGGAAAATAGGTGTTTCTTGAATTCCTTTCTTTAATTATTTTATTTTTTCAATCTCTCGTTAATGATGGATATGTGTATGAGTTTTTTGATTTTCCACCATGAAAGGGATCTCAAACTCACTTATATTATTTTATTTAAATCTTTCCACTTCCTTCCATTTGACATAATCACTTCATATGATTGATTTGATCCATTCAGTGGATGAAATGAAATATGATGCATCCAGGTCATAGAAGATGTCACGGTCATGATTAACATGTGTTATTAACATTGATTATATGAGTAGTTTTAGTTATGTTTTCATATACATTCAGTATTTCACAACCCATATAGTTTAGAATATTTGTTTAATAATGATATTTCATAAAAAACTATCAATCTAAATTAAAATAATTAAGGAAGAATAATGAAGGATCCAAAATCTAAACTCATATCCCAAGTAAAGTCTTTTATAACCCCAATTCTATTTTGTATTTCACGTTAATTTTGAGTTTATCATTACTTTTATAAAAAATAAAAACAACAAAAAACAAGTACTATTTGATGAACTATAATTAGTATGTTAATGAACTGTGAACCTCTTGAAGTGAGACGACCTTGGTCAGCCATTGTGCAACACTTGGAAAATATAAATAGTCACCTTTTCCACACATTGAGATAGGGTAGTGAAAAAACATGGCATTTTTGTCAGGGATCCAAACTGATGTTTTATTAACTTTTTCTTATTGCACTATATAGATAAATTTTCATTTATTTTTTTAAAAAACTAATAAAATTACCTTTAAATGATTATTTATTAAAACTATTTATTTAATTCATTAAATAATTACTCACAGGTTTGGGACCGATAAAAAGTTGTATAAAATAATTTATAATCCCTATCAAGAAGTGCTAAAATTATCACTTATTTTGTTTAATAGGTATCATATGTCCAATAGATAAGATTATCACTTCAATAATTGATAAATGTTGTCAAAAAATTCCAAACCAATTATCAAATACTAAAGTCCATGAGGGAGGTACCATTTGTTCTCCCCAATTTCACTAGAGATATCAATGTGGATGAGGCCCTAGTTGAAGAACATTTACTACCCAACTATCTCAAAATCAGATCCATACCTACCATGAATAGCTAGAGTGGATTTGTGATGAGGAATACTCTAATGTTGATCTAAGAGTGGGGGATCAACAAGATATAGAAAACTTCAATAATGATTATGAAGTGAAACATGATCTCCCAATACCATACATATTTGAACTGATATTACCATTCTATTTGTCTCCATCCATGGATTAGGACACCCCAAATGTGGTGGAATTTGAAGAAAATATGGAGGATCCTAAATACCTTCTTACATTGTATGAAATCCAACATTAAGAATCACTTACAACGAAAGAAGTTATTTAAGATGAACCAAATTAGTGTGTTGATCTAGTATTAAATTCTCTCCCATTTTATTATACACAATATTAATGGAGTATTAACTCCTACTTCTTTTAATTTTCATATTTAGATAAAACTTTTTTGTCTTGGATGTGGAATAAAAATTTCACCTTGAACCTTATAAGGACCATATAGATGTTATATCACTTATTACACTTGTGTTAGGGGAATTACAAGAACAAATTCAAGTGGTTGGGCCTAAGGAAAGAAAGAAACGTGTTTCCCCCAATGAAAGGGAGAATTATTATTTTCATTATCATTTTTAAAAAATTTCTCAATTAAAATTACATTCTAAACATCCCTTTAAAAATTAAAATGATACATCCCACATTGTGAAGGCACTTGATAAAAAATTTGGAGGAGGTTCCACAAGTAGAAAAAAAGAATAATGGTCCATACTTTATCTAACCCCCTCCTTGAAAGTTATACCTTTTTATGATAGGGGTGGATTTAGTGAACTATATAAATGGACTCCTTGTCAACAAATGAGAAGTGGATTCTAGAAAAATCTACATGTGGAAGTTCAATTTCATGAATCACCACCCACAAACTAACTATGGATAACTTCTAGTAATTCCCTTCTGGTGATAGTAAAACTATATGACCCACATGGGGGATAATACCAAGACTTATACATTTTCCATCATTCAGGTACTTCCTATTTCCTTCATAGAAATTATATTAGGATGTTTCCTAGTACCTTGTATTTTTTTAGATTTCTTTTACATGTACCTAACATTTTAGTAATTTATTCACTTGTATAGTCAATAATGGAACATTTTAGCCCCAAAAAAATAATAAGAATATTGTACTAAATCTTTAGGTGAACAACATGTTCAATATTACATTATTTAAAATTTTAACTATGTACATATTTCCAAAAATTATTTTTTCAGCAGTAAATTCGACTACCAGTGTAAAATAAGATATTACATTCCCATAATTAGGATTCTTACTTTACTTGAGCTATATAGGATACATGAGAATCTTAATAAACCTATTATACCATGTTTTATATTTCAATATTAATGAAATTGAATGAGTAATGTGTAAATTTTTGAATAAGGTTAATTAAAATGATGGCTTATAATTTAATGGAATTTGTTTATACATGTAAATGAAATTTCCCTATAATTTTTTCGCACTTTGGATTTTTAAAAATTATATGAATTTAGTTTTTATTATTATCCATTCCATGTTTTATTGTCCCACATAATATGTTCCATTACCAAGAGAATTTCAAGAAAAAATAAATTATATTAAATCTTGAGCATATTTATTAAGTGATCTTAGGGGATTACACATACTACAATATACATTGGAACTTGTCATAGCTATCACTGTGCAAAAAAAATTAAAAAATATTGATTAATTTGAATGAAAATATTTTATCCTTGATACCACCTTATACATTTTTTTTATTTATCCATAGATTCCTTGAATTAAATTTGTACTAATGCGCCATATTTTAAGCCATTTTTATCCATTACTACCCTGCTCTTAGTATTTTTCATTATATATTAAAGTTTAACAATGAGGATGAGGGAATATATGGGGAAGGATGCAATACATTGTAAGTAAAAAGATTGTGTGGTGTCCCTTTGGGTATTGAGAAAAGTTTTTTATTCATATATTGAACTTTTATTTTTTTCCATTCCCCAAAAAATGAAAAAATAATAATGGGCTATGACTTAGAGGAACTAGAAATACCCATTACTCGAATGATGATTTTACCATATGTGGTTAGTTAGTATATGTGATTTTTATTCCAAGAATGGATTTTAGGAAAATAAATATAATTTTTTTTGAAAATATAGATAAAAATTTATGAAGGAAGAATTCACTCAAAATTATATCATTAATCATAACCTTACTTTGATCTTGGGAAGTAAGAGTTTTTACTGTGGTGGGGATAAATTCATTTCACTTTTAATTTTGATATCAGGATTTATGATTTAGTGATAAACCACCTATTTTATCCTTGATAAATTTTAACACCAATCCCTACCATAATTAATGCTCAGAGTCATTAGAACTTTAAATTCCAAACACCTCTGGATCCCATGTGATTTTTATCATTACAAAGTGAATAATTTAGTTCATTGTTATGTCTATGTATTAGGAGAATGTTTGCATGATGTGAGCATAAGTCTATATGAATTTATATCATGGTTGATGAGTGAAAAATATATATGAATCATCACTTTTCATTTTTACTAATAGTAAATTTAAATGCTTTAATTAATGAAAGGATAAGTACCCCAATTTCTCAACAGGAAAAATTAAAATTCTTGGATTGATTTATCTTTTGAAAAATGATAACTAATTTTTTTTATGTGTAACTATAAAATTTTGTTTAACATTGATAATTATTTGATTTATTTTCTTTAGGATTTAAATATTGGTAGAATTGGTTCCCTCTCTAATTCAATTGTGTTATTTAATGCTTGAGGAAAAGTATAGATTATGTGTGGGGGTATTCGACACACTAATTTTTTCATACATATTTTTAAGTGTTATATTAATTATTTTTAATTAATATTATTGAATAATCCCATGTATTTCAATGTTTCACAAAAAATTTTGAATTTAAAATTAAATATTTATTTTTTGATTAAAATGAATAAAAATTATGTCTTTTTAAAAGTTTGATTTTATTTATGATAATATTTTTTTATTTTTTTGAGTGTTTTATGACTTGTTCAGGTAAAAATTAGGTTAAATCATCATCCATTGACTCTAAGGGAAAACAAGACACCTATTGATCCCATGGATTTCCCAATGACCATGAAATCCTAAAGAGAAATGCCTCCAAGTGGCAGGAGAGATGGTCGAATGGAGAGGAGCATGTGTCACATGTGGTCCAAGGACTATGCATGCTATGAGAGCAGGAACAACACATGTATGTGGGTGAAAATTTGTGGGATCCCATCCCCACTAAATGATTCTAACCCAAGAACATTGTGTCATAATTTATATAAAAGTAGGTAGGAAAACCTTATTTATGATGTGTGGTATAAAAATGCAGTTATTGTTAATTTTTAAAATCAAACATCGACATTCCACATTTCACATGTGACCGTTCCACTCTGATACATCCTGATTCCACAACCACTAGTCAATGTTACTGGCCATCATCTAAAAATATGATGGTACTACCATGGGAAATTTTTTTGGTCTACAGATCATTCATATGTCACTTACAAATCTCTACCACATAGGAACACCTTGGGATGCTCAAATGATGTCATTGAAATGTGTTTTAATATAGAAACAATACCATTCATGAAGAGAGTCTTCATCCAACCACTATAAAGGCCAGATATTTTATTGGATGAAGTATAATTATTTATTATCATGGTTGTGTTGTGTGTTCTCTATGAGAATTTGACTATATCTATGGCTGAAGGGTGGAGGCTCTACCAAGGAAGTACCAAATCTGGTATGTGTGAATGAAGATAAATGACTACATTAGCATTGAATAGTTTGAAAATGTGAGGATAGATTGAAATTGATACATGATGTCATAGGCGACCACTAAGAATTTTTTTTAAGGATGTTGAAAATATAGATGCATTGTTCTACCATATAGAACAAATTGTAAATTTCATGAAATAGTAGTACTCTTTAGGTCACAATTGATAATTGTGATGGTTTGACCATGAAGAGGCTCGGGTAGAAGATAGAACAATAGCACATTTTATGCTTCCAAAAGGTCATAGTATATAATAAACTTCCATTTTTTTATGTTATATGGAATGGTATCGTATTTTTTCTATCATGAGGTAGGAATTTTCAATCATAAAAAGTGATGATAGATGATTCAGCTTCCTTAGATGAAGCTCTGCTGACTAAGAACAATTGTGGTAAATGTGTTCTGATTTTGATGAATGGTAGATGAGGAACTACCATTGAGCATCAATGGTCGATGAGGAGTGGGTATTTATTTTGGAACCAACAATACATCATGATGTGCTACTATGTACGATGTACCACTACTATGAATAACAGGTCATCAGGAGGAGGGACCTACACCATTATCGACATTGTTTTTTCATAGGATCACAAAGTAAATGGAGATGTGTCGAGGTATATTTCACTACACAATGGTCAATTTAAATATGTAAGTATCAATAAATGAGGGGATTATTCCTTAAAGAGGCTGCACTGTGGTATTTTTATATAAACCATGAAGAATGGGTATTTAAATGAGGTGTAATGGTTCTATTTTTTTACCATAGTGAAAAAATATCAATAGACATTGTAATCATTAGTATGGAATATGATTCTATACTAAAAAAAGAAATTATGCGATATATCTGGTGATTTAATGCCATGAATCTTAACAAATATACATTATATCTAGATTAAGATATAAGAATATATAAATGATGTAATAAAAATGGATATATAATGGATTCCCCCATCTATAAATACAAGGTTTTCTTCTACTGTAAAAATGATCAGAGGATCACACTTGACTATCAGTACCTTGATATTTTTCCCATTATTTTCTTCTATTGTTTTCATTTAGTTTATTTTCATATTTAATTCATGCATGCTATTTATAATTACAATTTTTTCTTTTATTTCATCCAGTAATATTCTCTTTCTTTCTCCTTCCCTATCACATTAACTTCTTTCCAATTCTTCCATCATACTCTCTTGTACTCGACAAAGCCTGACTAACCCGAGGATTTTCCTTAGAGGAGAATGGGTGTTTCCAGAATTCTAGGAAATTATTATTTAATTTTTTATTTATATTTTTGGTGAATAAGAGATATGTGTATAATTTTGGTGATTTTACACCATGACATTGATCTCAAACTCAATTCAATTCTTATACTTATATCTTTTACCTTCTTCTAGTGGAACTATGCTACTCATATGATAGAGTTGATGTATTTAGTATATTAAAAGGAATAGGATTGATCCATGTCCTAAAAATATTCCACACTCTTTAATAAGGTGTGAATCAACCATGATTATAGGAGGAGGAAAAATTATGTTTACTTAGGTATTCAAGATATAATAACCCATAAATTTAAAAAAGAGATTTTATAATTAAAATATCAAACTGAATTTAAAAAAATAAGGAAGAATAGTGTAGGAACCCAAATCCAAACCAAAATTCCAAGTACTTTCCTTTCTAACACAAATTTTATTTTCCATTATATTTTAAATTATTATTTACACTTTCTTTCATAAATACTCTGAAAAACAAAAAAGAATTATTATTTAGTGAACTAGAATTAGTTCATAAATAAAATGTGAAGCTCCTCAAATGAGACAACCCAGGTCAGTCACTTTTCTGCAAAAGTAAAATATAAATAGTATCTTTTCCCACGCCACATGATATGGTAGTGTTAACCATTTAGAATAATATGAAAAAGGGTATTAAAATAATTCATCCACAACAAAACTGATGTTAAACCATTAAAATAAATATTAAGTATGGTAACATTACTAAATACACCTAGTGGAGAATAAGTACAATGAGGGTTGTTTTCATTAATGAATGGAAATACCATAAAATTTTCATTCAAAACATTCTTATGGAAAATAAAATTTTCAATTCAAAAATCACATTTAAAAACTAAAAATTAAAAAAAAATTGGGAAAATTTTTTATTTGAAAAGAATCATGAAATATTGTAAAGTAACATTCAATGTATTGAGTGGTCATAATGGATGGAAATTATGTTCATTCCATATAAGTTAAAAAAAATTTCTTTTACACTATTATAAAATGGTTAAAAAGTACCTCATTCAAAAAATGATAAGAATATTCCTTTAAAGTAATTTTATTAACAAGTCAAACCTTGGAAAAATATTTATTTCTAAATAATTTGGTGTGATTTGAAAATATTCATGGAAATAATTTTATAACACATGGATATAGAAGAAATATAATGTTGGATCGAAGAGGGAAATAAAGTTAATTTTTATTAAAAATATTTTATCCCTAATTTTATGTACTGAAGGGAGAAAATTTATACTATTACTTTAAAATTTCATGGATAATAAAATATTTTTGTTTTATGAAATAAATATAAAACTTTTCAACCAAGATATACATAAATATAAACAATCCTGAATAATGATGAGATTGTGAAATAAAATTATATTTCATAAGAAACTTTTTCATCATAATACCCATGAAATGAATAAATTAATATTAAACATTAAATAACATAAATAAAAATATATTCATGATATAAAATTCCAAATTTTCAATATAATCCACACAAATGAAATATGTGGTGAATATGGCATATATATCGCAGGAGTAAAAGTGAACTGAGAAAACCCATACCACATGTTCGTCCTCCTATGTATGTGTATGAACATCGTATATAATAAATATATAATTATTCTAAATATATTTCATTAAAATAATAATATTTATTATTCTATTTATGATTTGTTTATAATCTTTTCCCCCCAATTATAATCAATTCTTTGTTAAAATCGCTATTCTGGGTAATAGCTACTTCATTTTCATGTATGTTTTGGTTTAGTTATTTCAGAATTTGTACTTAGATCATGGTTAAATAAAATAAAAAAAATTATAATGTTATAAATATCATGTATTGTTATATATATTTTTATATTTATCCATAAATTTTATTTATATAAAAATTAATTATATTGTTCATGGAGATGGTAGGATGTATGTACGGATGAACTATGTTTTCATTTTTTCAACGAATGGAATGAAAGTAATGTAAATTATAAATAAAAATTAAATAATAATTATTCTAACATATACATTATATTTTTTTCATTAAATATATCTTTAATACTATCCATAATAAATGGAAATGAAAAACAGATTGCAATGCTTCATGGAGGTGGGTTTCCACACATACACTTGAGTGACGTTCTCGTTTTCCAAAGGATATGAAGGTAAGAAGTTATATATGATATTATAATTAAATAAGAATATTTTCTTCATAAATATCATATATATTCATTAGTCACATGTTTCTAACCATCCAAAAGAAATGGTGATGAAAAAATGAATTACATCGTTAAGTGGAGACGATAAGTTGTTCCTATGAAAGAACGAGGTTTTCATTTTTTTATGGGATGTAAAAGAGACAGACTGTGGTTATTCCATATTCATAAATATATCCACTTATATTTATTATAAATTATTTATTATCTTAAAATGTTTAAAACACATTTATGAGATGTATAATAATAAATTAACATGAATGACTCATTTACGATGATTACCTCTTATTTGGTAGAATTTCATTAAATAAGTTCATAATAGACCTTAGATAGGTATTTTGGAATAATAAAATACTCTAAAACTTGTATTAGTGTTATTATAAAATAATTAGGTAGGTTTTGGTCAAGCTATATGGCTCAAAATGGTGTGAAAACATTAGAGAAGGGGTATCCTTTTATAAGTGAGGGGAGGTATACTCATGGAATTTCTTAAAGTATTATATTTATATAAATTATATTTCCTTTAAAAATGGATAATTTTTTTTATTACTAATATATAATTAGTATAAGTTGAAATAATTGTATCTAATAAAATTTTGATAAGTTTTAAATCTTTTTCACCCTGATATTTTAGTTTTAACCTCTCATTAACCCTTTTGACAATTACAACAGTATTAATGCTTTCCATCCATTAAGGGTCATCAATATTACAATATGAAGACAATTTTCCCATAAAAAGACTATGGATTATGTATAAAAATATATCCAACTCATTTTTATAGATTTATTTTTTCATATTTTAAAATTTTTAACAAAATATTATTTAATATAAAACATCATTAATGTCATTTTGGACACTATTCATTTAATTTGACTTTCAATACATCAAGAAAAATGTGTAATTATAATATAAACCATTAATAAATCCCTAAAATTTCATATAAAACTATAAAAGTCATATTAATCATTAATTTATTCAAATTATATTAGTTTTAAAAAAATAATTTAAATTAATTTTCTATTAATTAAATATATGATTTCCTGATGCTTATAAAGACTTTAAAGTGACTATGTGTTCACTAAAATTATGAAATAAATTACCAGGATGAAAAAAATATTTATTTTTAAAATGAATATTTATAACTAAACATGTCCTTTGATTATTCATTTTTAAAAATTTAATGCTAATAATATAAAGGGAATGACATTTTTTACTCTTCTTTTTTTAAAATAATATAAAGGTTCAATATCAAGAATAGATTCAAAATAATTACATATATTTTACTTTTGGATGTATATAGATTATATATACCAATCAAATAAAATTAATCTGAGTTTTATGTTCATTCTTTAGTCTTTATCATTTTATTTTTAACCTTAATTACTTGATTTACCATTTATATTGGTAAAAAATTTACCTATGTTACAATTCATAATGTATATTTACCAAATATGGATAAAGTAATTCCAAATATACAATCCATTTTGGAAGATTCAATTTCTACTTGCTTTATAAATTACATTTAATATATATGTGTAAACTGCAATGAAACAACAGATTTTAGAAAAATGTGTTTTTAAGCACCATGATGCACTTATACCAAAATTATGTATAATTATGATTCAAAAAGGTTAATTAGATTATATCTAATTATATAACACTGAAGTTTCATTGAGATAAAATTTCTATAATACTGATACTATTTAGTGAAAATAACATGATAGTTATACAAAAAATGGTTTGTCTCACTATTCATTGAGAAATTAATCTTTTCAAAATATATATATATAAAAATTCTAATATAATTTGGATATTATTATTTTAAAAAATATTATTTCACAAAATAAAATTTATACAAGTTATATAAAATAATTATAAAATTTTCTCACAAAATTAATAAAATTCATTTTTGATGAAATTGTACTTCTAAAGCATAAAAGTACTTCTTTAATAGGAATTTATCTATGAATTTTTATTTATATAGTTCTTTATATATTTCATAATTTGGTAAATAAATGTTCATACCCTCCAATTTAGTTGATAGGGTATAATGGTTATATTTAAATAATAATATTTCATGGTTTTTTTATGTTTTGTGTGGTGTCTTGTATACACAATCAAAAATATTTTTATTTCAAAATATCAGAGAGTTACATTCTCACCCCCCAAAAACATTACATCCTCACAATTTTAAATTATAATAAGTAATTAAAGGTGTGAAATTTGATAATTAATTTGTGGGAAAACCACATCTTAAAAAGGGTTAATAAAACTTTATCTTAAAATGTGGGAAAGGGAAGTACGAATGTCAGCACAAAACTGGGATTCCAAATATGATAACATTAGTGGGAATTGAAATATATTTACATATATATAATAGAAAAATAATACTGAAGAATTAATAGAGAGTGATAAAGAACATTTTTAGGAGAAATTTAATCACCACAAATCCATAAATATTTGATGGGTGAAAGGACCATCAATTCATCAGAAATGGGATTAATAGTGGGAAAAATTGGTTCAAGAACCTTTTCAAATAGTTAAGGAATTATTTTTTCCAATGCACAAGTAAGATAAGGACATATACTTACTTTAAAAGTATAACTTATTCCTTTAACCAGTTTTCACCACAATATAATCTTATTCTCCATGTGAAAAGTATTCAAGATGATTTTTTTTAATCTGGAATCACTAAAATCAATTTTTAATGGATCACATAATCCACAAAAGAATATAAAGTTATTCCTTAATGAAACTAAAAATTATAAAATGATGTAAGATAATACCCAAAATGAATAAACATTCATATTAATAAATAATAGATTAATCTAAAAAATTAAAAAAGATATCCCAAGGTATAATATACATCATTCCTTAATTAAATAACCCAATATACATATAACCACAATAACCTCAATATGAATAAAGGTTTTAACCTCAAATTTTATCCCATTCCCTTTATCTTTAATCTCCAAAAATATAATAGAATTCATCCCAAATATTCTTTTACATTAAACAAAAATGTTATATATACCTCAACCCAATACAATTTCTCTTGAAATTACCTTAATCACTTAAAAATCATAAAAATTAAAAAATAATGATCCTATAATAAGTTTCCAAAAATTAAAATAATATTCATCCATTAACCAATTTATATGAAAAAAATTACATACTAACAAGGAAATTATGTAGGCCTATGGTAGGTTTCAAACCCTTGTCACCCTTTGGTGGTGGGTCCAACCAATGAAGCCTTTCCGAATGTTATTGGTTGTCACATGGACTATGGGTTGTCCTTTTTCTAAAACTATAATATTCCCAATAATATAAAAAACATACTCATAAATATTTACTCATCAAATCACATTTTTTAAGTTCTATGGTATTTTATATGATATTTACAAAATATACTAACTCTTTTATCTCAACAAACCATAAATAACTCATCCTTAAAAATCGCATTTACACTAAAGGTTATCAATAACATTAAACTTATGTCCAAAAAATATTGAATCATTATTCCCCAAATAACATTTTTAGAAAAATATATACTAAACCAAAGTATCATATTTCCATAAATGTCTCCCAAAATATCCTTAATCATGTTAAACTTCATTCTCAAAAAACATAAAAAAGGTATATATGCCTTTAAAATTATGATAAACCTTAAAATTCTCATCCGATTACACTTTTGGTTTATTCAATATTAAACAAAAATTAATAGTTATCAAAAGCTCTGGCAAGTGTCTTCCAAAAATACCATCATATCACTAAATCACTTTTCTAGGTTTTCAGAACCATTCAATATAATTTTTCAGATCCTTACAGAAATACTATTTTTGAATAATCGTTATATGTTTCACGATTCTTATATTCATATATCATTGATAAAATATTTTAATAACATGATTATAAAATACCCATATAGAAAAACTTCAATCCTTATACTTAAATTATTTCCAAGGAAAAGGAACATCCTCAGTCTATTATTTAACATTTATATTAGTGAATTGGATTGTATAATTCTCATATTCTTTATACATAATTCATTAAAGTAGAAATGGTTTTGTATGAGATAATTTATTCCCTTCCATCATATTCATTATTTTTCCTCAATAATTCATCAATATTTACATTCTTTTTCACACTTAAATCGTTTTCCAATACCTTTTATACATTCTCATTGTTGTATAATTTTCACATTTCTAACATAAAATAAATTGTATAGTATTTCATCTATGGTATCCTCTACCTGATCTCTCAGAAAAATATACCATTCCCTTCTTTGGTGAGTCCAGTAGTTGGTTAAGATTCAAGTTGTTAATCATATTTCATGACTACTGATTATGCATAATCACAGTATTTTCACTACATTATTAATCCCATATAGTTTTTCATAATCACCACATTATCCATCATTTTCAATGTTAACACTATTCTAGCTGGTTTCAGACATTGAATAAGACTAAAGATCATAGTCTGAGAAAAAATAATCAGAGTGGTTAACCCCATTATCTATAACTTAATAAAATCTTTGTGATATTATTATATACTTAGAATTATCCTTTATTTCTATGATGGGGTTATGTTCCATAATCTATGTTTTACTAAATCTAGATTCAATGTTTTCTTCTAAACATGATCTAATACAAACTTTAATGACCCAAGCCCAAGTAGTTCATAGGCAATGGTTATATTATTACATTCAAAATAGATATAAGAAAATGTATCCCGAAGGAACAAATATTTTAGTAGTCTTAGAAAACTAGATACATATTTGAATCACACAAAACAATTGAAAATATAAAATACAGTATATAATTTTTTTTGGAAAAAACATTATTATATTTAACATATCCCAAATATAAATCATAAATTGCTTACTAAAATTCAATGGAAAATAAATATAAAAAAGGATGAGATAAAATACACAGTATTTGTATCCATATTGTGGAATCTAAATAGGGAATCAATATTAAATAATAAATAGATTATGATCAAATACTTACTTATCTGTAATCTCATGATATAGATACCTATCCACATATATCCTTAAAAATAAAATAATCAAATGTATATCAATAACTGATTTCATAGTGTTGGAATGAAAAATTATGAAAATCTAAAACATATTGTTGAGGCCTTATGCCAATACATTGTAAAATACTATCAAGACCTGATTCAAATACATCAATATAAATGGGTAAGGCCTCATCCAAACACCCAATCTAGTTTATCTAATGAGACCTTTTAATGCATATAGGGGGTATTGTGGGCCCCTATAATTATATAGTAATTCTATTTTAGTCTTCATATGAAATGGGTGAAACCTAATTAACTTAAGAATTTTTATTTTAAAACTATTATGAGAAATTTTATTAATTTCTCAAATAAATCACCATAATCATAAACCATTTAGTGTAATATGATGAAAAATATAAAAATTTTATGTCCCCAATCAAACTGATATAAACCACCTGAAAAATAATAATGAAGTTATCGTTTCTAAATATCCCCAATGGATCATAACTATAATGAGGGTTTTTGTCATTAATGAATACAATTCCTATAAAAATGTCATTAAATCCATTGTTTATAAAAAAACCATTCCACTTTGAAAATCACATTAAAAATAAAAAATTTCAGAATATTAGGGAAACCAATTTGTTTGAAAATAATCTTGGAAACATTTAAAAGATGCTTCAATGTAATGAGTGGTCATGATGGTATGTAATTTCATACATGTAATAAATGTTAAAAACATTCCTTTCACACTATTAATTTTTTTTTGAAAGGTACGTTGTTCAGAAAATGATAAGAATTTTATTGTAAAAATATTTTATAGCAAGTAAAACATGGGTAAAACTATATTTTATAAATCATTTTTTGAATTTTGAAAACATTCCTGAAAATATATTTATAAAACATGGATATCGAAAAAATTGATTTTCAATCGAAGAGAGAAATAATGTAATCTTTTCACAAACATTTATCAATAATTATTATTACTAATGTAAGAAAATTGGTACTATGAATTTAGAAGTTCATGAATAACCATATGAGAATAAAATCTTTTGGTTTTAATAAATTAATATCAATAAATTCACCCAAGGGAGACTTAAACATACACAATCCCTAATAATGGTGATATTGTGAAATAAACTATTACCACATTAGTAACTTTTTGATCATAATACCCATGAATGAAATAACATAAAATATAACATTAAATGAACTTAATAAAAATATAATCATGATATATATTATCAATGGTTCATTATATACACCACACAAAAGAAACAAGTGGTTAATATGGCATAGTTCATGCGGGAGTAAAAGTTATAAGAGAAAACCCTTACCTCAGGTTTGGCCTCCTTTGTATGCTTCTGAAGCTACTATATAATAAATACATAATTGTTACACATATATTTCAAAACCTTAATCATATTTATCATTCCATATATTATTTACTTATATTCTATTATAATCCATTTATTAATAATTATTTGTTAAAATCAATATTATGGGTAATAACTTCTTCTTATTTCATGTATGTATTGGTTCAGATTTTTTAGTCCTTATACATTGATCATTGTTTAATAATATCAATAATTTTAATAATATCAATAATTTTAATAATGTTATAAATATCATATAAATTCATTATATAAATTTTTAGACTAATCCATAAAATTTATAGATAGAAAAATGAATTACACCATTCTTAGAGATGGTAGGCCATATGTATGCATGAATGTTGTTTCCAATTTTTAACAGATGGAATGAAAGAAATGTAAACAATAATTTACCTTTACATAATAATTATTATAAAATATAAATCTTATTTACTCAATAAATATATTTTTTTACTATTTTTATAAAATTTAAAATAAAAACAAATCATATCACTCAGTGGAGGTGGTAGTCCACACGTACGCACAAGGAAAGTTATGGGTTTCAAACGAATTAGAAGGTCAGAATGTATATATGATATTATAATTACACAATAATTTTTATCTAATAAATATCATATATATATCCATTATTTATACCTTTATAACCATCCAAATGAATTTATTATGAGAAATTAATTATACCGGTACACGGAGACGGTAAGTCGTACATACGGACAAGTGATGTTTTCGCTTTTCATATGATTGAAAAGATATGTAATACAACATTATTATAATCATAATTGCATCCAAATATATTTATTATACTTTATATATTACCTTATTATGGATACAACACTTTAATAAGTAGTATAATGATAAATAAACATAAAATACTACGTAAAGACTAGTGCCACTTCTTGAGTCAAATTCGTTTAGATATCATTTTAAGGGACCTAACTAGGTCATTAAGAAATACCAAAACCTATATAATATGAATAATGTTGATCAAAAGATGATTTTATAGGGTTATTAGGGTCCAAATGGCTCAAATTCATATCAATAATTGAGATAAGGGGTGTCCTTTTACAAGGAATGGGAGGGGAATTCTTGGAAATTTATAAGGTATTAAATTAATATAAATTATATTTCCTATTAAGAAGTCTCATAATTGATATAATTTTACTATATATTTATTATTAGTTGAAATAATTCCATCCAATAAAAATTTAAGATGTTTTTGTTTTATTTTCACCTATATCATTTAGTTTTAACCCCTATTATCCCATTTAACAATCACTGTAGTATTAATGTTTTTAATTAATTAAGGGCCATGAATGTTACCATATTAGGAAAACAAAAAAATAAATTGACCATTTTTATTTTTAAAACTACATCAAATTTATTTCTAAGAATATAATATTTTTATGAATTTTAAATCATTTCATAAAATATTATTTATTATTAAATATCTTTAATGACATTTTTGACACTATTCATTTAATTTGTCTTCAAATTCTAGAAAAAAATAGGGAATTAAAAAATATAACTTTAATAACTACCTAACATGTCATGTATACCTATAAAAGTTTTGGTAGAAATTAATCCATCCAAATTATTTTATTTTTATTTTATTAAAAATAATTAATTTTAGTATTCTATTAATTAAATAAATAATGTGTTAGTGTGCACAAGCATTACAGGTAATTATTTATTAAATAAAAATTTAAAATAAATATCCAAGATTAAAAAAATCAATTATATTTTCACTAAATATTTATAACAAAACATATCCTATATTTATCCCTATTTCCAAAATTTAATGATAATAAAGTAAAGAGAATGGCATTTTTTACTTTTCATTATATAAAATAATATAATGGGTCAAAATCATGTCCAAATGAAAAGAGGCCACATATTATACTTTTTGACGATTATGTATTAGATATACTCTTCGAAAAAAATTAATCCACGTGTTAGTGTCATTATTTTGTCCTTATCATTTTATTTTTAACCTTAATTACCTGATTTTCCCTTAACCTTGATAACGAAATTACTAAAGTAACTATTAATAATTTTCAAAGATAAAAGTGTCCAATTTATCAAAATTGAACCCAATAATTTAAATATGTAATCTATTTTTCATTATTCAATTTATATAAGTGGTAGAAATTTCTTTTAATCATTATTCATAAAATGCAATGAAAAGTCGTTTTTAGATAAATGCATTATTAAGCCCAAAAATATACTTATATAAAAATAATGTGTCGTGATAATAAAATGAAATTAATTAGATTATATATAATTAAACAATAATTATGTTTCTTGTAGATCAAATTAAAATCATAATTACACTTTTTAGTGAAAATAAAATTCTACTTTAACAAAAGGTGGTATTTTCACAATTCACTGAAAAATAAATCTTTTCAAAAAATCAAAAAAAAATCTCCCTACTATAATTTTTATATGAATATTTCAAAAATTATTTTTTTATCAAACTAAATTTAATTAAGTTCAATAAATTAAATATAATTTTTTCCCACAAAAAGGAAAAAAACTTTTTTGAAGAAAACATATTTCTGAAGCTTAATAGTCCTTTTTTAAAAATCATAAATCAATGAATTTTTATTTTGTAGGTCCTTTATATATTTGATAATTCATTAAAATTATTTGTAACTTAAAATTCAGTGGTAAGGTTATAGTTTTTATATTGAAGTATTAATATTTTGGGTTTTTTTTTATGCTTGATGTTGTGTGTTGTATATACTATCAAATATTTTGGTGTTTTAAAATATTATGGTGAAACATTGTTTATGTGATATAGATTATATAGAGGTCATTTGGAAGGATTATTTTTCTATTTTTAATTCATTTTTTTTATTTCTCTATTTTTTTATTTTCTGTCACTATTCTATTTTAGTTTCCTTCTTTTGTAATTGAGGTAATTAATTAAATTGAATTATTCCACCAGTTTTTTTCCAATGTTTTTTCATTCTCCCTATTTATATTACTTATATCTTTCAAATTCTTCAATCATGGCCTCTTATAATAAAAAATGGTTTACAAACCAAAATATTATCCTCGAGATAGGATGTAGGTTTTTCCTGAATTTTATTTTTAACTATTTCATGTTTTAAATTTTTTACAGTGATTGAGGGTGAAGTGTATGGGTGTGGTGATTGTCCAAAATGAAATAGATCTCAAAATAAGATATGTATATATATATATAATCCTTTTTTTGAACAATATCTCTTAATTTGATATATTTTAGTTGTTTAATGGATGAAACAATGTATGATGGAGCTAAGTCCAATATGTTTTCAAAATCTCAATTGAGTTGTGTCATCAACATTGATTATAGTAGGGGTAAAATTTAGTTTGACTTTGTTTTCAAAATTTAATAAAAAAAAAAAAATATTAGGTCAAGATTTAGATTTCATAATTGGAGTATAAAATTTAATTTAAAAAACCAACATGAATAATGATGGAATCTGATAATAATCCTTGAGTCCAAGTAATTTATTTTTTAACCTCATTATATTTTCATTTGATGTTAGTTTAGAATTTACATTCTTTCTCTCATTCTATTATTTCTATTTTAGAAAATCTAAAAAATAATTATTTTTAGGTGAATATAAATTAGTTAATAAATATATATATAGCTTCTAAAGTAATATGACCCTAGTCAGTTATTGAGTTACACTCGGAAAAATATAAATAGTTTATTTTTTCACACCAATTGAAAAGTGTGTTTTTAAAACATGGAACCATTTTTAGGTATCCTAGAGGATGTTTATTTACTCTTTATTTTCACAATTTATATATATATATATTCATTTATTTTATAAAAAACATAAAAAAATTATTTTACCACGATATTTTTGAATGATTATTATTATTCATGGAACAATTAATCACAGGTTCAAAACCAAAAATAACTGATTCACAATTCTGAGAAGGCCCTCCCACAAAGGTTTGATTATGTCATAGTACTGTTCAATAATATGTTAAGTGTTTTTGAGCCAATAATTTAACATCATGAATTGATATATGTGATCAATAAATTCTAATCTTAATATCAAATTCTAAAGGCCACAAGAAAAGACTAACTGGACCTTTTTAATTTCCCTGAAGAGGACCAAGAGGTTGAGGCCACTCGTAAAAAATATCCACATCCCAACCATCTCAAAGATCATATAAAATATACCACGGGGAGATAGAGTATATCCATTGAGAGGAATACTTGTTTACTAAGATATAGTTAGGGGTTAATAAGACCTAGATGAGTTCTAAAATGAGTATGAAGTGAAACATTATCTCCTCATCCCTTATAAAGTAAGATATCCTACACATTTTTATCTTTACTTTGAATTTTAATATGAATAGTCCAGTAATGAGGTGACATTTGAAGAAAATATAGAGTATTTTTATTACCTAACTCTATCCAATGAGACTCATCTTCAAGAGGATCTTACCACTGAAAAAGAGATTGAAACCAAACAAACATATTCACTTAACCCTTTCTTAAAATCTTTTTCATAAAATTTTATACAATATGAATTGAGAATCACTCCCTACTATTTTTGATTTTTATATTTTGATCAATCCTTGTTTTTTATTATAAGAATGTGAAGAGGAATAATATTCACCTTATGAAGAAAATATGTAGATTTTTAAAAATAATTATGTCTCATTATATTATGCCCGTGTAGAGGTCCAATTGGTTGATCCTAAGGAAACCAAGGAATGGACTAGTCACATAGAAATGTAGAATTTTCATTTTGATTCTATATTTTTAAATTATATTTAAGTGAAAATGAATTCTAAATATCCCATTGATTACTCAATTGATGTAACTTGCATTGAGAAAGAACTAGACAAGAAATAGGATGTTTCGCAAGTAGCAACTAAGAAGGAGAAAATTTCATACTTCATACCACCCCTTACATGGATGTTTTAACTTATTAAAAAGGGGATGAAGTTAGTATACTTTATCCATAGACACCTAAACAATGAAAACAATATGTGAAAGATGGAAGAGAAATATGTAGTGGTTCAAATTCCTAAAATATCCACCCACCAACTGACTTTGAATGATAGATGGTACTTCCATTCTTGAGGTATTAAAAATATAGGGACTTCTTTGGTTATTAAATCATGAAGTATCTCTTTACCTTATTTATATTACATTAAATTTCATCCTTACTAATTGGTTTATAATTCAACTAAATCCCTTTGATCTTTTTAGCTTTAATGACAAGATTATTAATCTTAAAATATTTATTTTCTTTTATAGGACCATGATGGAAAAATGCATCCCCCACATACGAATGAGGATAGGCTAAAGATTCATCAAAATTTCTTTTATTCTTAAATTAATTATATTTTAATTGACCTAATTTATTTATTAAAATTATATTTTATGCTGAAAACATGAAATTTAAGGTTCATAATTATAATTTAGGTTTTACATCACTTATCTAAGAGAAATGACATTATTAAGAACCATATGATTCAATGTTTTATATTTTAATTATATTGAAGTTGAATTAGTATGATGGATAATTGGATAATTAGAGTGAATCATGGGTATTTAATTTGTTGAATCATAATTTTAGGGAATTTATTGATTCATGTAGATGAAATTTCCTTGCCATTTTTCATACTTTAAATTTCTGAAATTCATGTGAATTGATTTTTTATTATTGTCAATTTCCATAATTATTATCTAAAATCCTATGTTTTATTGCATAGTGGATTTATATAAAATATAATTTCCATATTATCACGAGAATATTTCTTGAATGAATATGTGACAAGTCTCCTTCTAGAACATGAATTGGAACTTGTAAAAGTTATGACTGTGAAAAAAACATTTAAAATGATTGGGTAATTTTTAATGATAATTCCTTATCCTTAAGACCACCTTTTATATTTATACTTTATTTTACCATAGATAACATGAATGAAATTTTTAGGAATGAGGCACATTTTAATCCATTAATATCCATTCCTACCATCCTCTTATTATTATTTTATATATTTTGAAGTTGAAGTGTCGGGGTGAGGGAAGTCATGGTGAAAGGAATACCCTAAATTGTGAGGAAAATTTTAGTGATTATATCTTTTGAATTATGAAATATTTTTTATTCATTCATTTTAATTTCATCATTTTACCTTCCTAAAAAAATAGATAAAATTAAAATAAAATAGTTTTTTTACTTGGGAAAATAAAATAAACACCCTTAATTAACCTTATATTTTTTATCATATGTGGTTAGGGGGTGTATGTGCGGTTTTTCCAAATCATAACAGTTGAAAAAAAAAATTGGATTGGAAAAATGAAAATGTAGAGAAAATTCATGAAGCTGAAAGTCTTTCAAGGAGCCAACATTAATCATGGCCTTACTTTATGCTTGGAAAGTGAGAGTTTTCATTTCTAGTGTGAGATTTTCATTAAAAATTTATTTTGAGGTCATGAATTATGTTTTAGTGATAAAAAACACCTTTTTAGCTTGAATATTTTGAACATCAATTCCTACTAACATTAATCCTTGGACTCAATAAAACATTAACTATAAATTCAATGAGATTTCATGTGAATTTTGTCTTTACAAAGTGGAGAAATTAGTCCCCTTAAAATATTATGAAAATCTTCATTCTATCAAGATATTATTTTGAATCTACTCGAATTTGTATCATTATTTTTGAGAAAAAAATAATTAAAATGAGGTAGATCAGGAATTAACATGCTTGATATGAAAAACTTGAATGAATGAAAGGTGAAGTTACACTATTTTCAAAGGTGTAAAGTAAAATACATCGATTGATTGATATTTTGAATAAAACTGGAGTTAATTTGATGTTTTTTTAGAACATGAAAATTTATTTAACATTGATAATCATTTTATTTAATTGATTTTGAATTTAAATATTGAAAACATAGTGTTTATCTTGAATTAAATATTGAGATTCAATGCCCGAGGACAAGCATGTTTCAAGTGTGAAGGTATTTGATGCACTCATTTTTTATATTAAAATTTTAAAATAAAATTAATGATTTTAATTATATTTTAATCAATATTATCATGTAATTAAATGATTTATTATAATTTTAAAATTTTATTTAAAAAAATTAATTTGGAAGAAAATGAATAAAATTTGGATTTTAAATGTTTTAATTTACAAAATATTTTTTCTAGATTTTCACTAAGTGTTTAAAGTTTTTATAGGTAAAAAAATTGCATATTGGGTGTCCATCAACTGTAGGGCCTATAATCCACATAGTCATCCCAATATGGTAAATCCTTTCATGAACCAGCCTGGATATCATGGTACCCAAATACCCAAGTAGTCTCTGACATGGCCTAAATTGAGTTCCTGATCCCCATGAGTTAGCGAAGAGCACCTATAATCCTACAAGAATAAATAGTTCTTGGGTTTTTTTCACAAAACAATAGAAGATAAAAAAACAATTTACTAATCTCAACACTCCAAAGGAGAAATTACTATGATCAAACTGGTAAAACAATAAAAAAATAGTGCATAATTAGAAGAAAAAATGTCTATAAATATAAGTCATATAGATAAACCCATGTATCAGTTGGATCAAATCACCACATATCACCTCCATCACTTTGGATCCCAAGGATCAAGAGCATCCACAACCTCCAAGTGGTTCTTTCCCTTTACTTGGACTTGAAGATCAATAAATGCCCAAAGGAAATGGTATGGTGTGGCCAGTAAATCCTAGTAGGGTTTTAACAAGTGCTCCATAATAAATTCTATAACAATTAATCTAGATTTAATTTTAGTTTAAATAAAACAATACATGGAATGGAAACCTCATTTTTCAATAAAAAAATTTCAATTAAAAAATATGGAAGGTATATAAAAAATTCTTAAATAAACATTTTATATATAACATTTATATAAAACCGGTGGCATGAATATAAAATTTCTATAAATATATGGAAAGTAATAATAAAAACATGAATATCATAGAAACTTATATCAATCCATTCAGTACACTTATTTCTAGGAATTTTATCCTCAACCCACTCATTAGTGATATCATCTCAAACTATGAACATGTCCCTTGAATCAGGTCGCCAGGGATCAACTCCCTATCAGGGAAAAAATAAAGACACAATGTGTTTATGTCAGTGTTTTTATAATCATTATAGTGCTATGGGTTCATATCCTAGCTCTCTTATATTAATTACCCATTAACAACCCATGACACATGTGTTCTAAAACAAATAATCAATCAAACATGGGAAAATTAATCATTTCAAATTATTTCATCATTCATATTAAAATTTTTCTATTTCAGTTTTCAACATGTCTTTTCATTCCAAAACTAAATAATACATTTTCATCAAATTTTAACCCTATCATTAATTTGAATCCATTTATCTCAAATCATGTAAAATAGTTTTACCAAAAGATTTCCATCGAAAACCATATTTTCTTAAATCATTCCATATCTCAAAACCACCAAAATAGGGATTTGTTTCACAAACACATTCCTTTGAAATAATACATAAAATATAATTTAATTAAGATAATAAAATCAGTTTCAAAATCACTTTGAATAAATAAAGAAAAAAAATGATTTGTGGGGAAGAAACATTATAGTACCACCTACCTTTAACTAACGATCAAATGATCAAAAACCCAAAACGAGAACGCCAATTGAGCATTGAGGGCATGAAAGATCATGAGGAAATCCTATATCATGAAACCTTAAGATAAAATATGATTACATTAGAAAACACAAGATCATATCTCTTCCAAATAGGGATATTGGAGAAACAAAACCAAAGTGATGAAACCCATCAAGTCTTAAACACCAAATAGAGACATCTAGATGGAAAGAAATCACTCGCTTTGCATATGAGAAGGCCAGGGATTCTCAAGAGGAGAACCTAAATAATTCATAAAGAAATTAATAATTAAATACAATTAAAATTATTGGGCCTGAGTCATTTACATCATAAATCAAGGGTTTATTACTTAAATTCATCAAGTTTCACATATTTCAAAAAAGTCATTTTCTTGGGTTAAAATCCTAGTTGACAGATTTATAATGTTAGTTCATTATTTATGTATTAAAATTTTTTTCATCATAATCCATTTTCAAAGTTTTTGGCTAACAAAAAACATTTTTCGTATGAAAAATATTTATAGTTTAAATTAGTTCTACATCCAAAACCCCAAAAAAAAGCTTCAGAAACACCCAAACAACCTCAAGCTCCCCCAAACCCAAAAGGTAACCCTCTAAAACCATTAACACATTTATACCCAAACACCATTAATTTTAAAAACATAAATCTATAGAATCTATGAAATTTTCCTAGACAAAATCTCTCCATCCTCAAAAGGACATGAACACACCTAAATCAGGAAACAAAACCAGAGTCCATAAGTGTATGATAAAAGTTAACATAATGTTACAAATCTGACAAAGAAATCCACTAGGGAGAGATCTCTGAGTGGAAAGGGAGAAGATCTTTCCATTTAGGGAGGAACCCACACAATAGAGCAAGGGATAAGGACGGAACGAGCATGTGTGGGTCAACACGAGCTCATTTAGTGTGTGTATTCTTTGTGCAGGCATAGGTCCACCACTTCCATGTAATTTTGAGCTATGGATGTTGAAGGATAGTATATATAGACCCTTTTAACCAACATCATGTCTCATGTTTGAGGGATATTTTGTGTGTACTATTTTTAACTATCAAAAATGTTATTTTTATGCTTCAGACATGCACCCTTTCCACCCCATACATTACTCTTAATCACCTCAACTGCTCAACATCGATTATCCCAATCTAAAATATGTCCGAAACACCATGTCATCTAGTGTTAGAGCTTGAGATTAGTCTTATGATGACTATTAAGGAAAAGTATAACTCTATATTTGTTCTAATACCACTAAAGACTTCAGTTATTCCTAATTAAATAGGTAACAAATCCATTAATATAATAGAGCTCAATACATTCATTGTAAATGTAAAATATCTTTGTTGAGGAGGCACGTATATCCCTACATTATTATACCAAACAATAATTCATGGGTATACCAAGGATTATTTTATACACCGTTGGGAATTCACTACTCCATGGAGATTCCATTTTTAGTTCTAGTATTAATTTGAGGATGATAAAATCTATGGTCATGGATCAATGCATATTCCATAGAAATGAAAATGGAAATCATCAGAGTCCATAAGTTTTTCTGTTGAGTTTACACTACACCATGGAGGTTATGGATATGAATGTTTTGATGTTTTAAGAGAAAAATGGATAATAGTAATCTATGTCTTAGGAGTGAAGTTTCACCAAAGAAGGTTTCATATATGAATTCTGTAATATTAAAAGAAATGTAAATAATATGTGATATGTCATAGAGGAGTGAGCTACACTAAAACTCATACAGAGACATGAATAAATAAATAGTAATGTGTCATAATTTATCTACCCACTCCACAGAATGAGTCTATACTAAAATTTGAAATCCTAATATTTTTATAGATATATATGGCTGATATCTAAAACTAAATAAGTGAATTTGACCAAATAAAGAGAGATAAAGTATACTAAATATTCATTCAAAGATAAAAATGGATTTATCCCTTTATAAATAGATGAGATTATTTTTGTTTCATCTATTAAAGGGAGATCAACCGGGATGTTATTTCAAATCTATTTCATTCATTTTTTTACTATTTCTCTATGTTTTTGTACTATAGTTATATTTTAGTTTCAATAATTTTTTAATCATAAATAATGTTAAATTGATGTTTTTGGCATATTTTCTTCCTCTATTTTCTCTTTCTCACTCTTTATCTTTCTCCTCTCTTTATCATTCATCCACTTTAACTTCTTACACTCAATAATGAGTGACTGGCCTGATGTTTATCCTTAAGGGATGATGTAGCTGTTTTCTAAATTATATTTTTAACTCTTAAATGTTTTGAATCAATTTTTAGTGGATGAGGGTGAAGTGTATAGGTGTAGTGATTTTAAAACATAACTAGATCTAAAACTCACTTATAATCCATTATTTATATATTTTCACTCCCTTTTATTAAAATCAAGATATCCACATGATGGTATTTAGTTTTTAAATGGATTACGTTATATACAATGGAGTCAGTTCATAGAATATTTCAGGCTCATGATTGAGGTATTTCAATAACCTTGATTATAGGAGGGTTTGAATTTAGTTTTACTTTCCAATTAAAATTTAAAAAACAATAAATAATAAAAAATAATAATTTTATATTGATATTTCACAAATAGACTATCTAACAAAATATAAATAACTAATTTGAATAATTAAGGAACATAAAACCAAAACATAATTCCAAGTACTTTCTTTTTGAAAATAATTCTATTTACATTGCATGATATTTTAAAATTTGAAATTTTTATCTCATTATATAATAATTGTATTTGAAAACAATAAAAAAAAATATTTTTAGGATAATTGATTTTAGTGAGTGAATAACTATTAAGCTCTTTAAGTGAAAAGATCATGGTCAACCATAGGGATTCCCTACGAAAAATATAAATAGTATCTTTTTCCAAACCTCATTACAGGAGTGACCATTAATATATTTGGGTATGGTTTTGAAAAATGATATTATGTTATTTATTTCTGTTATATAGAACCATATCTTCCATCCAACTCAAAAGGGAATCAATGTATCGCTTTCTTAATCTCAAATTCGAATCCCTTGAGACATGTTTCAGCTAGACACCATATTTCCATTTCAATTGTGTAAATATTTCCTCATTTCCATTATTTATAATTATCCTGTAAAATTTCATGATATTCAATTTCTATTTAATTTTAAAACTCTCTTGTGGTTTTCATTCAAAAGTTTCAAATTCCTTAAGTGTTTTTTCAACTCAACTTCTCTTCATTAAGAAATATTTTAATGTTATGCACTAATTTCTTATTTATATTGTGTACATATTTGATAAAAATTTATTTTTATATAAAACATGCTTTATTTAAGGGTATTTACAAAATTAAATGATTTTTAATACTAAAATGAATTTTTATTCCAAAATTACTAAATTTGTAAGGGGTTTTCATGACTTAATTCTCCTTTTGGAGTTATAATAACTATTAATTGTATATTATCATTAAATATTGATCTATTCTCACCTATAGGGATTTTAGGATGTAATTACACTTTATTGTATTATGAAATTTTGTTTTATAACAAATTCCTATTCTTTGATGATTTTAATATATCATTAAAAACTTTTTTATTAAGAATAATTCTCACTTAGTTAAATATATATTTCTTCAAGACCTAAGTTCATACATACCAAAAATGTTCTACTTTATCTTATGGAAACACAATTTATTTTTATCAATAATGATTATTTTATCCACTGAATTAAATTTAAAATGAAATATTTCATCATCCTTTTAATGATGTGTCTTTTCAACAGAGTTATTTAAAAATGATGAAAATGTATTTTTCCGTCTTTAAAAATAATATCATTATCATCCACACCACATCTTTTTGAAAACCATTTTTTTTCCAAGGATCCATTATTAAATATTTTTTTAAAAATTATAATCATTATATATATATATATTCCCTCCCTTTTTTAAAACGTTATGTATTTTTCTTATCTCTATTATTAAAGATTCCTTTAAAATTAAACATTTTGAAAGTATTTTAAATTATATTTTTTTAAAACTTTATGTATTTTCGAGGAAATTTTTTATATAATCTATTTAATAAGGTTCTAAAAATTATTTTATTTACCTTCACAAAAAAATTGAATGTAACTTACACTTCATTTTTTATAAAAATGTTTATTATGTTTTTTGAAAAATAATATATCTCCACATCCATTTTTCATCCAAGTATTATCTCTCATAAAGTTATGCTTTGATAATCCAATATATGTTATTTATATATTATTTATTTTGGAAAATTATTGTATTGGTATTCTATGATTTCTTATGTATATATTGTGGGAAGTTTTTGAAAGGTTTAAAAAACCCATTCTTTTTCCATGGGTTCTTTACGATACGATGAATATTTGATTTTCATTTCTCACAAAAATGTATGTATTTTGAGATAGTTGGGAAAAATATCTCCTTAAAATTCACTAAGTATTTTATTATTTAACCAGAGATATAAATGTTATATTAACGGGATAGTGAGTAGCTAGTTTATCATAGGGTGAGTGTATTGGCGTTTTTATCTACTCATGTTTTATGTATGAATGAGTGGGATGGTATCTAGGATCACAAAGATAAGAAATATTATGTTTATGATACTGAAACTTTTTCAAAAGAAATTATCATGTAATGCCATGTATTCATGATTAGACATTAATTTTAATGTATTCTTCACTTTTATGTCATGCTCACATGTTTTTTTGTTAATATTCCTTTTGAACCATGTCATCACTTTACCCATCCATAATGTTCCTGTTTTGATAATATTTTTCTTTATCATGTTTTATGAATATTATTCATGGTCTTTTGATCTTTGATAAATATAATTAAGTCTTCCTCAGGTTTTCCTTTATGTTTCTTATCTGACACATCATATTATGTTCTTCCCCTTACTAAACATTGGAGTTCACCCATATCTTATGTTATCATTCCCTAGGTTAAAAATATGATCATATCATGTGAGATATATAGGAAGGTATCCAGAGGAGATTGATTATGGTGTAATGTTCTCAAGTGTAGTGAAATTATAGGTTTATGTAGATATTTCCAGGATAGTAGACCATTGTGTATTTTTGAATTAAGAACATTTATGATATATATTTTTTAAACTATAATATTAATGTATTATTTAATTCATGTATAGTTTGTGTCGCTTTAGTTTAAATCAGATGAAAAATTCTAACTGATTTTAAAAGATCAAAAATTCTCTGGAGAGAAGGTGTATACATGGTTATACATATTCAAAACTGGTGATTAATAAGACAAAATTCAAATCTGACCTTATATGAAATTTGGTATAAAATAAAGAAAACAATGATCAATTTTGGTGTCATTTAAAACCATTTTATGATTAAAATCAAAACTCTAATCTGAGAAAATTTGATGATTAGTCTAAAGATAGTATATTTATTGCATACGTAGGTAGTTAAAAATTATATTGATGTTGGTATAAAAGAAATATCAAAGTAATGAACTATTAAGATGTGAATTAACCCATGAAGTGTGTTCTAGATAAAATAGATTTTGAATTTTATATAGAAAAATGTGAGCGGATATCTAGGAAAGAAAATCATATGTAAGCTAAAACTGAATTATAGCATGATAAAATTGAAAATGATCTAACTGGTGATGAGTAAGAGGATACTATGAATTAAATACAAAATCATAAGAAGTTAAAGAATCATTTGGATGCAAGGAATATAATTGGAAATCAAAATATACATGTTCAAACATGATAAAAGTTTATTTAGCCATTCGAATTACTAGAAGAAGGTCCAGATTTGATAATCAAACATACATTATCACTCATATTTATCTCCAATCATTTAATGAATCTTTTAAGAATCTAAATTGGATTATATCTATTGATAAGGAGAAAGGAAAATTATTGAATAATTCTATATAGTAATTTATCATAAGTCTTTATAATTAACATTTTATAGGAATCAAGTGGGTGATTTGAAACAGGATGGATGATCAAGGAAAATCCATTAGGGATAAAGTAAATTTTTCAATTGATACTATAAAGTTGTATTTATTGATATTCCAGAGATATTTTCTCTGGATATAAGTTGTGAGGCTATTTGAGTGTTCCTATAAATTATATCAAATATAAAGTATAAAAATTATAAAAATCATATTAAATCTACCATCTGAAATGGTTAACAAGGAGATGAGGTGTGTATTATGAAGCTTAAAGTTTTTCTCTTGATAATGACAGATATATAGTTTTTAAAATGAGAAAGGATTTATATGGGTTGAAACAAGCCCCAAGGTCTTGGAATTCAAGGTTTTATATCTATTTAAAAGGTTTAAAATTTTCTAAATGAAAAGTGGATAAAAATATGTATATCAACAAAATGAGTTCATGTACACTCATTTCCAATTTATATATAGATATAGTCATATTTTTATGTTATCAAGAGAGTTATTTTCCTGAATTATTCAAAACAATTAAGTAATAGTATGGGATATACATGCTCTTTTCACTGAGATACTTCTTGGTATTATAAGTGATTTATAAATAATGTTATATCTTCTTTTACCAAAATAATTTTTTTAACTAATTGTTAAAATAACAGAGATAGGGTGATTTGTTAGTACTATTTAATTATTATGTTTTCCCTAAGTGTTTGAGGCTATTGGATGAAGGAACCATGGTATGTCTAGAGAGATCCATGGTGTGGTAGCAATACCCAAGTCCCACATCAGATATGATCGAGTTCTAGGCATGGTATATAAGTCATGTGTGTTATCCCCTATCACTAGGAATTTTATATTGTTGGGAAGTTTTCCCTAGGTAGCGAGACCTGGGAAAGAAAATTTTCATTTTTTATCCAATGTAGACAATATTTTGGTGGAGGGACTATATCTATAATCGTTTATAATTGGTTTCAAAAAGGGTGGTGCAGGATGAACCCTAGGGGGAGTACTGAGGAGTGGGGGTTGTTAGACCCAATTAATTACATTGTGTGTCTTAGGTGTTCGGGTCTATGGGATTCATCCACTATAGTGTGTAAAATGAGTACCATGGTATGGTGGTATTATCCAAACGCCACATCAGGTTTCGGGGATTCTAGGCATGGTATTTAAGTCTTATGTGTTCTCCCCTATATCAAAAGGTTGTTTTTGGTCATGGGGAGTGATCCCTATACCATGATCCCAAGAAAAAAACATTGAAGTAGTGAGCCAATGTGGAAAATATTATGGTGGAGATACTATATCCATGATCCATTATAATTAGTGTTGGTAAAAATTACTCAAGGTGATGTTTCATTAATTTTTCATTATTTTATTTTTTTGACAAAGATGGTTGAAAATTTTCTACTATGGTTTTCAAAAAAAATATTATTAATGTGGTTCTAGAAGCTTTTGGAATGAAGATGGTGTAAAATTTTTGCAATGGTATGTTTTCTATATATTAATTATGAAGATCACTTAGTATTGTATATGGATCTATAAGTAACTTCAAATATTATAGATTAAAATGTTAGGATCCCTTTTTAAGTGTACAAATCATGTAATAATTATATGGATCCATGTAAAATTTTAAAAGGAAGGTTTTTTGGGGTGGTAAGTGAATATCTTAGTAAAGTATGTGTATTTCCTTGTAAGTAAGTTGATAACTTAATAATTACATGATCTCTTAGAATGTTATATAGATATCTTAGTAAGTAGGAAAAGATAATTGAGTAAAGAGGACTTAGTGAATATAACTATGAAAAGAGAATTAGTCATAGATGACTAAGTGAAGAGAACAATGAACAATGAAGGTAAACACAGTGGTATACATTAAGTGATGGATGGGTTTCCTATAAAGGTATCCTTAGATAAGTTCATTTGATGGAAGGAATAAATATTAACTTAGAGGATCATCACTAGAGATTTAGGGATTCAGATAGTGATGTTTTAAGTATAATAAGAAAAGTACACAAAGAAAACTACACTAATCAAAGTGTATTATGATGGTAGGTCATGCAGTGTTAAGGATGTTTGTGGATCCATTCTATAATTTTGATGTTCACAGACATGAAGGCATATTTAACAAATAAACTCACAAATTCATGAAGAATGAGTTCAAGAAGAACAGGTATATGGGGGTAGTTCTTGTAGGGAATTCCATGAGGCAAATTTTATAGTGAGTAGTATTTCATAAGGTCAAGTTCATGTAACATCAAGGGAGTCTGTGGAAGAGTATGGGAGTGCATAGTGAGCAGTATTCATGAATTTGGAGTTTGAAATGAATTTATTTATATGAAATCACGCACATGGAAGAGTTGATTTCACATCCTATATGAAAATGAAGAATTAGGGAATAATCTAAAAAATTGTTAATCATATATGAAATAGTTTAGAAAAATAGATTAATCTTCTACAGTAGTAGTGCATAAACCTCAGTTGAGAGTGTATTAAGTTCTCAAGTGTGAATGGTTCTAGACCATGGAGGATAGTGAGTCTATGTGGGAATGATCCAAGAACCAAGTAACCATGTCAAAAAAATTATATCCAAATAACTATTAAAGATTAATTGATTTTGGCACATCGACACAATTTTGGTGTGTGATCCCTGGATGTAACCCATTTCTAGTAAACCATGTAAAATTATTATATTGTATGTGTATGATTTACTTATATTCTACAATAATATAATTTATGTATGTGGAATGAAAAATAATCAATATTATATATTTAATGATAAGATAAGTGCTCTGTAAATTAGATCATTATTAAAAAATAGTAACACAAGACTAGCCCTATGAAATGTGAGTCCATGATTAGTTTGGGTTATGAGAGTTTCTAGTTAAGTTGGGAAACATGTAATTTGTTCCATAACCTGATTCACCCCCCCAATAGATAATCTCTAGCTAATGACCCTTTTGAGGAAAATTTGATATCAGAGGCTCATATAACTTGTTGTGATTATATTTTTTCTGAATTGATCTAATCAGTTTTGTGGAGTATAATTCCATTCAGATCATACAAAATGGGAAATAGAAAAGATATGAAAACAATTGAAGCTCATAAGTAATTTCATTTTAGGCAATAGTGTTTCGGGAAATTGATATTTATATAGATGACTCTTGCTATATTTTTAAGTATGGTATTGATGAATATAATCATTTATCTATTTGTTCATATAATGATACCATAAGACTATCCAAGTGTCCTGATATTCCAATTTATTTTATATCTATTAAACAAGAATAAAAAACAAGATATCAAAATGTGGAATCTATCTACATATCAAAGATGTTAGATCAGTAGATAAAAGTGGAATAATTGAAGATAAAATAAGAGAACATGTCTCAGCAGATCTATTTTGAAATGTTAAAAACTGTGGTGGGAAAACAAATAACCCTCAATCAAAGATTAATTTATATGTTCACATATGTGAGGAAGATTATTTATTTTCTAGGTAAGGTGTTGTAGTTGATATCTTCCATTGTGTGAGAGTGGAAAGATGGTACCAATGAGAATAAATTCATAATTTTAATGCCAAGAAGGAATAAGTTACAACATATATGATATATCTTATCATGGATAATAGAAGGCGAAAATAAGAGAAAGTTTGGCCAGAGAATATATTACTTATATGAATGAAAAAATTAAAGAGTAGAGTAACCCAGTGAATAATTCCACTCATGCATTAGAAAATTATTTGTCTTATTTGATGACAGTCAAAAAGTATATGAATGCACAACTTGAGATAAAAAAACATAATATCATGATACCTATAGTGGATTTGATCTCAATAAAAATAAAATTATAATAATGTGACTTAAGGGGTAATCCAAACTAAAAGATACATTAGATTTTTTCTTGATTATACTTTGGTTGATGATAATTTTGGAATTAAGAGAAATTATGTGTCTCATAAGGGAATAATTGAATGATTATCATGTCCAGAAAAAATAGTTAGTGGGAAAATCTAAATTTTTATTTATTGGAGACTCTATACATCATGAGAAATGGATGCCTATGAGTATTACCAAGATAAGGGAAAATAGAAAAATAATGGAAACAATTTCAATAAAGTTTCTAAAAAAGTAAAGGAAATTCAGATGAGTACTCATAGAAGGTTTGTAGACATGTGCTTCTACAATGGTATTCATAGTCATATTTCTAGTTTCAACATGAATAAATTGGAATAAATTAACGTCCCTGAAAAAAATGGAAGATTTGAAAGACTGATCTATCAAGAGTACCATATAAGGTAAAGTCAATATTTAAACAACTCCTCCCTTGATAATTTTATCCTTAGAGTTGGTCAATGGTACATTATTTTATTTGTGATTTTTTTATTACAAAATATATTTCTCTTTAATAATTTTTTAATAATATTTTTTATTAAATTTTATTTTATTAGAGTATAATACTGTTGAATTTAACTGATAAATTATTATATTTATAATAATTATTATTATTATTATTATTGTGTGTAATGTTTTTATATAAGAATTATTTTTGTAGTTTCCATTTTTATTAGTTATCGGTATTTTGATCATAACTCAAGATAAAGTTTTTTGAATTAAGTGATTCTTACTGAAATGAATTGATAAGAAAATTATGCACATTTCGTTTAACTACATATAAAGATAATTCAGTCATGGGTAGTTTTGAAATTTGATCTAAAGTTTCATCATGTTTTTAATGTATTTTTAGATTAAATGTTCTATTTTTTGGTGATATCTTCAGCTAAAAAATTATGTTTGAGATGATTTTTTATGTGTTGTAAATCTAAAGAAAATATATAAATATCTTTAAACTCAGATGAGGGATAAGAATAATGTTTACAGTGTCTAATATTGGATTGAAACTAGTGTTATGAAGCTGCTAAAAATTTTAGTTTTGTTTTTTTAATATATTTCAAATATTAATTATTATAAGATGATAAATTCAGGATAATATATTTAAATTTAAAATTTCAATTTCAAAAAACGAATTGAACAAAATATCATGTTGTTTTCATGGAAGAATATTTAAAGTGTAGAGATTTTGGGAAAATTCAAAATATTTAATTTCATTATGAATGTTTATTTATTAAATTTTTACAGAATTTATCATGTTTTTATTATTATAAATAATTATAGAATGTATTTTGAAATAAAAATTCATTTTTTCTAATAAATATTTTTTTGTCAAATTATTTTATGAAATGTTATAACAGATTTTATTATAGAGAATATATTGGGACATTAATATATATATCAAATATAAATTTTCTATTTTTGTTTAAATTTTTAATTTTAGGAAATTAATACAAAAAATAATTCTTTAAAAAAAGATATTCAATCTGGTGGCCTCCAGTCAGATTAACTGTGGAGCATTTATTTCATGATTAAAAAAATTACTCTATTCTTCCTCAGCTTCGATGCACATGAATGATTCTAAAATGTTCTAATATCTCTTGGAGCCTATAAAAGGATGTCATAGTGGGTAAGGGACCGACACTTTATCAAATTTTTTAATGTTTGGGTTTAAAGCCTCAATTTTATTATTAAAGAAAATACCACTTTTCTGATTGGGTATAGGGGAACCCATTATATTTCCCGAAGGACTAGGGGCATAAAATCCCAATTACAAGGCCCCAAAACCTATATTTTGGCCCAAAGGGCCCTCTGATGAATAAAACTTCTTTAGTACCTGGGCTGCTACAATACCACTACCGCTAAATTACATGATACAGTAACTTCACTACTATAGTGTCATTTCTACTACAATTCCTCATCTGCTACAGTACTATTATAGTTCCCCCTACTATAGTGCTACTATAGAACTCAGGAAATTTTTCCGTTCCCGGATTTGATCTTGGGTCTTTTGGATTCCAATTAGGAGCCTTTACCACATGGGTACAGACTCATTAGAAACCGATGCTTTATCATTTCAACAATTGTTTACTTGAATCAAGACACTAAATCAGAAGATTTCTCTATACCCTCCTCTCAATGATCCAATGTTATTTTACAAATCATAAATACTCTTACCTTTTTCCCTATCTCTCTCCCAACTGTATATATCCTTTAATTGAGATATAAGATAGATATCATAATGTATTTGTGCCCATAATATATTATATTATCAATTCCCATAGCTTTTGTTTATGGTTTTCCATTAAAATCATGGAAAATTGGTTCATTGATATTCAATAATACCAAAGTAAGTTTATTTTAGGGGTTTTCATTAAATCCATGGAATGTGGTTCATGTGCTTTCATCAAAACCAAGGGATAATCTTAATAGTACATTTCTCTTTAATTACGGAGTGGATACCTAGAGGAACCTTGTATGTTATTATCTAAATCCTTTTAAAATTGTGTTATATCTCTTCTAATATAATACATTTCATATTTTTATCATATTTGAACAAATATTTCATAAATTCAATTTTTCCTCTTTTTGGTAAGCTTAAATACATAATTAACATTAATAAAAACATTATAAATCAAATTTAATTAATCATTTATTTCTCTATCGATTTCATAACTTTTATCTTATTATCTTATCAAAGTAATTAAAATTTAAAATTATAGTTTTCATTTATCTCATTTATTTTTAAAATCAATTCACACCCCCACCTCCTTTTATTTTCACCTACATAGAAATATATATGGTTGTAAAGGGAACTTTGAGTTCTTCTCAAACTCATTATTTTTAAAAATTGATATTAGTTTTGAAAATCTTAACCTGAATCAAAGTTTGTATTTTTTAAATTAAATATTAGTTTCAAAATTCCTTCAAAAGACTTTCCTTTCGACGATTTCCATTATTTATAAATATAATTAATCTTATTAGAAAAATCAAATGTTTACTTTCCTTAGATCTATTCACTATCATATATGTTGAACTATTATGCATGTATTTTTTTATTGAAAATGTATTGAAGGATAATTGGACTCAAAATAACATAAGTCATGTCAAATTTGATATCAAATATATAAATGTTTTATATTTTCAATTAAATAAAATTTTTTAAATCATATTTCCTTAAAAAAACTAGATCATGAAATATGGATGCTTTTAGAAATATTTTATGGAGTTTTGATGCCATGTAAATTAAGGAACCCAAGGAGAAAATTAATTTCAATTAAATTAATTTGAAATCTTCAAAACAAGATGGATATTACTTCATTAGCTAAATTTATTCAATATCCTTAAGTTGTTCACATGAATCTAGCCTAAACTATTTCCTAGATAAAGTTGAGGCTTATATCAATTGATAATATTTTACCTCATCTTCCACCTCTTCTTATTTATCTTTAATTCCACAAACCAATGAATATCTTAAAAATTATTATAAATATGTAAAGTTGTTTTCATTAAATCTAATTTTAAATTCGAAGATTTTAATAAGAAGTATAAATAAGTTATAAATTAAAAATACACCCTTCTTAAATAAAATTATTAACTTGAAGTTTTTAATAACATAACTTATGACTTTCTATCCAAAAAAATGAAGAACAAGAATAAATTTTTAATTCAGTTGTTAAAGAAATAGTGACTCTTGAAAATGAATCTAAAATTATCAAAGTTGAGAATTTCATGTTGAGAAATGGGATAAAAATAAAAAATGATTTAAATGATTCTAATTTTATAATGATGGAATAAAATATCCAGGATCATAATAACTCCCTTTCAAAATTCAATAATGGGGATACATTTTAAATAAAAAATAATATTACAAAAACATGATAATTAACATTTTATACTTGTTTATACTAATCACGAATGCATCTTGATAAATTCCTCGAATAATACTTTTTCAAAAAATATTTCTCAAAAAATATATATAATTATTATAAATATATGGGACTTTAATTTATAAGTGTGATTATAAAAATAGAACATATAGTATACATAAATATATATGCCTCTCCTAAAATAGTAAAAATTCAAAAAAAATGTGGATACCTATGTCTTTATTAGATCACATAGCTGGACTAAAAACGTAAGTATCAAAAGGTACACTCATTTTATATCTTATAGATTTATTAAACTAAACCTCATTGATTTATCATTTGATGTCTAAATAATAATGGAATCAAATGTTAGACTCAAATCATAAGTAGTTTTTTATTAAAAGAAGAAATCCATGGAGATGTAATCAAAATAAAAAATCCATGAGGTATTTAAAATTATATGCTTTTATTGTTTTATATAGGTGGATTTTTTCTAATGATAAATCTTTTACTCTCTCACCTTTATCCATGCATGTTTAATATTGAATATCTTATCAAATAATATGTAATCATAAACATATTATCAAAATATTTTTTAATTTTATATCTTATATTATAATCCTATGTGATCTAGAAAATCATTAGTGCGTCAAAAGCATATTATAAATGATTATCTCATGGCCTGATTTTAGAATTTTCTATTTAAATATATTTTTAAATTTTAATTTTAATTTTTTTAAATCATTTATAATTCATTGAAAATAATTTCTTATTCATTAATACTAATTTCAAATTCATTGAAATTCTATTTGTAATCATTTGAATATAATTATACATGCATTAAATCTCATTGTTTTCAACAATTTTCAAAAGGTATTGTTTTTCATGACTAAACTTATCTTATAATAATTTTTAGAATGATATTAATTTTTAATATAAACTACCATATTGAATTTAATCATCTTAACTTATTATTATTTTTCTTTTCATGAAGCTTAAATCATTTTGTAACATGTCCCCTTTCATTAAAATGTTTTAAATTTTAGAAGGTGGAGTTTAAAATAAATCGTTATTTCAATAAAAACATGTGATATTTGTGGAATACCATATGCATGGAATATTATAGTTATTCATAAATATTTAATTTCAAAAATGGATAAAATATTATTTTAAAAAACCATTAATTTTTGTATAGTCAAAGAAAAATTAATTTTCAATGAAAACATATTTTTATAGATACAAACAACTGGATGTAGTTTGGACACAAATTATCCTAGGTATTTTATCCTAAGAAAATCTTATTAGGAAAAAACAAGGTCATTATCCTCAGAAAATATGTGGCCCTATACTACACACCAGGTTTCACAATCCTAGAGGACTTTTGTGGTTTATTGTCATGATATTTACTTACCATGATTAGTAGGTTTGTTTTGAAATTTTATTTAAACATTAAGAAATCTTTTCATGGATCCTTGTAGTAGTTTTATTTTGTTATTAGTTAAGAAGTTAACTAATATTTAAGTGAAACATAAATTAAGGGGAATTTATCAATTCAAAAAGTTTATATTTATTTAATTCTCTCTTACTATATCATTATATAATCTATAGAGAGTTTTATAGTTTTGTTTCAATGGTTTATTTATTTCATTTTTTAAAAACAATTAATAGAGTTCATCAATATGATGAAAAGTTTTTTAGGGGGGTTAAAATTTATATTATATCTTTTTTATTTGATTAAGTATTTTTTTTTCAAATTGTATATTTTTTTTTAAATTTTAAATGGTTAAGGGATTTTGGAATTCAAATTTTGGTTTCTTAATTATTAAAAAGGGATATATTGTAATAGTAACTCATTATCACTTTATATTATTTAGGTTTCGATAATTAAAAAATATTATTTTTTTATTTTCTATTTTTTAAGAATATATTTTATTAATATTTATTTCATAAGTTAATTATAATGTTAAATTTATTTTTTTTATTATTACTATCATGTGTAATGTTTTTAGAGGAATTTTTTTTATTTTCTAGTTTTATTAATTCTCAAAATTTTTATTATAACCCAAGCTAGAAAACTCATAATTGAAGGATTCATTTTAAAATGGATATATAATAAAATTATATACATTTAATTTAACTAAATATAAGGACAATTCATCTATTTTTATGTTTTCATTTTGAAATTATTTTTTATCAAGATATTTTAATGCGGTTTTAAAATTAAATTTTCTAAAATATTTTGTTATATATTAAGAAAAAAAGTTAGTTTTTAATGAATTAGTAAGTGACTAAAATTTTATAAATAGGTTCCACCTATCAAAAATACTAATAATGAGGTTTTGAATGACTAATATTATATTGAACATACTATTGTAATGGTGCTATGAATTTATTTTTTATTTTTTTAATATATTTTTATATTTGTTATCGAATGAAGATAAATACGGAAAAATATATTTAAAATTAAAATTAAAATTTTATATTTGATATTTTTTTTAACTATGTAAATTCAGTGAATTATTATGTATAAAAGAATATTTAATGTTCAGATATTTAAAGAAAATTAAAAATATTTATATTTTTTTATGACCGTCTTTTTGTTAAATGTTTGACAAAAATTATCGTGTTTTTTATTATGGATTGAATTATGAAAAGTATTCTGAAATTAAAATTTAGTTTTTTAATAAATAATTTATAGTCAAAATGTTCTATGGAAAGTACTATTAGAGTTTATTATGGAGCATATCTTGGAAGACCAATAGATATTTTAGATATTTTGAATGTAATTTTTCTATTTGATTAAATTTGTATTTTCATGAAAGTTTAACAGATAAACAAAATTTATGAAAAATTGAGATTGAAGTTGATGGCCTCCTTTTAGATTAATCAATGAAAATTTATTTCAGGACTAAAAATGTGTATCTCTGGTCTTCCTCAACTTCAATACACCCTGAGGATTCCAAACTATTCCTATACCTCTTGAAGCCTATAAATGGGGATCTTGGGAGGTATGAAACTAACACTTGATATTTTCAAAAACACTCTCCTTGAATCAATATGTGAAATAGCCATCCTTCTCCAACCCCTCCCCTCAAATATCCAACCATCTTTTCTAAAACTTAAATACTTTAGATATATCTCTCTCAAGTATATCTATCCTTCAAGATATATCGAATAATGAAGTTATCAAGGATTTATGACAATAATATAATATTTTATCAACCCTAATTATACCTTTAATTGTTGATTTTTCATATCACCAAGGGAAGTTGTTTCTTGGAAATATGTTAGAACAGTGGGAAGCTTGGTTCTTCAGTTTCTGTTAAATCTAAGGGAAGTGGTTCCTCTATTTCTGTTAAAACCAAGAGATGATCTTAATAAAAAATATTACTCTAATTGATGGGTGGTCCTTATCAATTTTTTTCTCTCTATTTTACTTTTTTTCAATGCGTTTTTATATCATCAATGTAATGACCCAAAAATTCATTAATGGAAATCCCTCTTGATCTAATTAAATGTCTATTTATATAAAATATCAACTTCTTTGGTTTTATGTTAATAATTTTTACCATTTCTAATATAGTCGTTGAACAGTGATCACATGATTAGTATAAATATAGGGTTTTAACAAATCCAATTTACTCAGAAAAAGGAAGCATTGGCCTCATCTAGTAGACATGCCCCATACGAGGCCCATTTGTTAGAGCTCGGAAAGGTGGTTTCTTCTTTGGGCTTTGCTCATGACCAATCCCAAGATGAGCTTGAATATGTTAAGCTCGAGCAGGACCTCCTATGAGAGAAGTGGAAGTAGATAAAGATTACCACCAGAGCAATGTTATCTGAACCACCCCAAGAGTCAGTCACCATCGTGTGCCTTACTCTTCGGTCTTATGCGGGTGTTATAAGGGGTTATGTAACAATACCCTCTTACAATGGTTATGTACATTATTTTTGTATATATAAACGAATATAATTTCATTTTATTATTTTTACCTTGTAAATAGTTTTTTTAAAGCTCAAATAGTATTTTTAGTTAAAGTTCAACTAAGAAATCTATTTTGATGAATTAATGGATTTTTTGAATTAAATAATATTTTAGTAAAATATTATTATTATTATTAAATTAATTTTTATTAAATATAAATTATTGTATAATTTTATGAATGCAACTATAATTTTAATTATGGTTTGAAAGCCATTTTTATCAAAACCCATGAATTTTAGATAAATGTCGGTTTTTACTTTAAAAGTGAAAATTAACATATTTAGAAAATTATTTGGATAAAATTAATATTATTTCTGGAATCATGTTGTCAAAATTATCCAATGGTGAATTTTTCATAATTTTCTGAGATAGTCAAATTTTTTGGTAAAAATTAAATACTGTTTGAATATATAATGTGTTTTATGACATCTTAATGACCCAATAGTGATGTAATAAAATATTATAAGCCTTATTTTCGGCCAATATATGTTTTAACATTAAAATAATATTATTTTGGGTTTGTTTGACTTATTTTACAAAGAATTAATGGACCCTTCAAAGCTTATTAAACATCTTGTCTTTTTAAATTGATTTCCTTGGGAGTGTGACTCACCTCCACATAACTAACCCCATTATTTTAAGAAGTTAGGACTTTGGACATATAAAATATTGTTTTTCACTTCCCGTTTCCAAAAACCATGTGCAAAAACCTTGGTTTGGTTTGTGATTTGGATTAGTTTAATGTGAGGTGTCCCAAACATAAATAATAAAGAATTCCCTCACGTTTCCTATATAAACCCACCCAAGATCCAACTTCCTCCTCAATAAGAGACTTTTGAGTTCGTCCAACCTCTTCCCTAATCTCTCTAGAATCCTCCCAAGGTTCCCCAAGCTCCCAAGAATCCTCTCTTAAGCCTCTCTCAATCCTTTGGAAGCACACTTCCAAGTAAGGGGTTTTCTTCCTTTCTCATTTTTGTCCTATATTCATTAAATTGTTATGCCCTTTTAATTTCAATTATAAATATTGGGGTATGGGTTTTAACCTCCCACATACTTCCCTCTTTATGTTTGAATGATGTTATACCTCTTTCTCTCTCATTAAATTCCTCCCATGTACACCTGTTACTATGCCGAAATTCCGAAAGAAATTTCTCTCTCCTCTTTTACATTCAAGCAATTCTTTTGTATCATGACTCTAAATTCAATTAAAATTTATGGGAAATGTATCTATATAATCCTATTACTTTCCAATTCATGTACATATGTTGTGACACCCCATTCACTCTCATCAACCATTTTTACGAATTCTTATGTCACGCCATTACGCTGCCAAAATTGCACCGATTTTCCAAGCCAATGTAATTGTGTAGTGAATACATTGCCAATTTATCTATCAAGGGTATTCACATTTATGAACATTTAATTATTTATTATAATGTTTCATGTATTAATTCCATATTCCATTATCTTGGAATAAATTATTATGTTTTATCAATCCATTTTATATGATCCATGTGGAACACTTATGCATGAAATGAAATTTTTAAGAAGGGTGTGCCCTTATAGAGCTCCAATGCATTGGGTTAAGTATAGTATAATGATACGTCATGTGCAATGGGTGTTTACTCATTATAATTCAAGTGCAATTATGTTCTACTCGTGCTTCATGTGCAATGAGGATTTACTCATGCTCCATGTGAAATGAGCCTTAGCTCATGCTAATTCCATGTTAAGTGTTGTTGCCACATTTACATGTTATGATTATCATGCTTTATCATGCCTTTATGTTTATGCTTGTATTATGCTATAATGATATGACTATTGTATAACATGTATTGTATTCCTCATGTTACTCCAATTTTATTCCCTTACTAGGATTTATAGCTCACCCTTTTCTTATGCATGTCCTCAGGTTATCCCATGAAACGCTAAGTAAGAGGGAATGTAGTGGTCATGTAAAGGATGTTTAAAAAAAATGATGTTCTATTTCATGTTTTAAGTTGTCATGTAATGATTCTAATCCCCAAAGAAACTAGACCTCTCTATCTTTCATGTTGTATCAATTGACAGTTTTATATAATAAACCTGGTTAAAGTTTGTAATAAAAGAAGGGTTGTCATAGTTGGTATCAGAGGATTGGTTTAGTTATTTTTGGGATTAGGATTAGAAAACCCTAGTGAAGCCTTAAAGATAAGAATAATTATAATAAAAACATCCCTAAGTTTTGGTGAGTATTGATTGAGTGTTTTATCAAGAAAATACATCCTCATCTGGATATGAGCAGGTAGATGCGGCTCTGGCACAGATGTATACCAGGGGTAAAACCCAAAAACACCACTTTGAGATAGACTCGAATGGGAATTGGTGCACGACAACATGACTTGATGAAATCTTGGTTACGACACTCCTGGGGGATATGCTTTGGTAAATTCACAAGCTTAGTATGAACCATTATTAAGGTACAAAGAAAATTCCCTAAGAATATATGTTAGAAAGTAGATCATGGATAACATAGATTGAATCCAATAGATTAATATGTTAAGGAAATAAAATTTATTTATAATTCATTATTTTTGTCATTGTATTACCCTTTATGTGTTACCCCTAACTTTTCTTTTATTCCAGCCAATAGACAGTAATAGGAGGACTCAGGCTAACAACCGATGTGAAGATCAATGTGATAACTGTACTAATGATATTTCCAATCCAATGGGAGCGGGAATCGTGAACTTTTTCATGCTTCTCTATCATCTAACTCAAGATTTGAATAGAAACATGGGTCAAGTGGAACGTTAAACCCCCCTAAGAAAGAACAAGTCACTATCGAGAGCTTCATGAGATAAAGGCCTCCTACTTTTAATGGATCATCTGATACCTCAATCGCTGAAAATGGATCGAATCCTTTGAAACGATATTCTCCATCTTTCAATGTTCTGAACAAGAGAAGGTTCTCCTAGATACTTATCATATGGAGGGTGAAGCTGATCAATGGTGGACATTGATAAAAAATATGAAGCCTGAGGATAAGATCGAGGCATTGGAATTGAAGGATTTCCATAAGATGTTTTTCAATAAATGATTTTCGCGCACCCTCCGGCTTAGGATGGAAAGGGACTTCCTTGACCTCAAGAAAAAATAAAATTAATATGTTGGATCATATGACGAAAACTTCAAAAGGCTTGCACGATATGATTTGGGTATCGTCGTTACCCCCGAATTCAAGGTTGAACACTTATTTGGTGGGCTGAAACCTAGCCTACGGAAAGCGCTGGTGATCCACGACTTCGATAGCTATGAAGAAATTGTCCGATGTTCCCTCAAGGTAGAAATGAAGATTGAAGAATCTCAGGGGTGTCATGGGGATAAGAAGTGTATGGTGGAATTCAATGGTGGCGGCCTGATGGATAAATCCAACAATGCTAAGAAGATCCAGGACCCCACTTGCCAAAGGTGTGGAAAGAAGCACCCCGAAAATTGCCTGAAGGGGACAAGGAAATGCTTTAGGTGTAGTAGAGAAAGGAACCTAGCTGTTAACTATCGGTAGGAAATACCCACGGCTAAAATATATGAGAGGAATTCTCTGTTCGAACCTCAACGCGTGGTTCATTGCTATAACTGTAAAGAACCAAGGAATCTTGCAAATCTGTGCCCTAATACAAGGATTTTCAGAGGCAACCAACAACCTCCAAGGTAGTAAGGGTGAGCTTTTTCCATCACTACTGCCGAAGTTAACCCTGACAATGAAGTTGTGATAGGTACGCTAGTTATTCATTTAATAATAGAGAACATGATTTTTTTTATTCAGGTTCTATGCACTACTTTATATCACAAAATTTTAGTAGAACAATCCCAACACCACCACAAATCAAGGAAGTGAAGATGTCGGTGAGTACGGAAAATGGGCAAATCATTGAATCCCATGAATATAACTCCTCCCCTATCATAATATGTGGATTGAACTTCCCAGTGAACCTCTTCATAACCCATTTGGTGGAATTTGATGCAATTATTCGCATGGATTTGATTTCCTTATATAGAGTCAACATAAATTGTTGTGAGAAGGAAATAACTCTCCATGTGGAGAATCGACCCCTAATTATTTACAAGTTCAAGGAGGAAGATGAATCTGTTTTAGATTTATAATCTCAAGTGTGGATATTATTTCCCTATGATCACACGTATCTGGCTTAGATGATTGAGTCTAAGGAGGCAACTGTCCTAGAATACAAGCCTATTGTGAGGGAATTCACTAAAGTGTTTCCCGATTAATTGTCTGGTCCTCCTCCTAGAAGAGATGTTGAATTATTAATTGATCTTATGCCTGGGGAATTAACAATATCCAAGACTCTGTATAGAATGGATTTTGTGGAGCTTGAGGAGATAAAGAAACAACTATAGGAGAATTTGGATAAAGGGTTTATACACCCAAGTGCTTCACCATGGGGTTCACCAGACCTCTTCATCAAGAATAAGGATGGGTCAATGCTCCTTTGAATCGATTATCATAAACTCAACAAAATCAAGATAAATAACAAGTATCCTCTCTCATGAATTTATGACTTATTTAATCAGTTTTTTGGAGCACAATACTTCTCCAAGGTGGATTTTTGGTCAGGATATTATCAATTAAGGGTGAAAAAGGAAGATATCCCCAAGACTTCTTTTTGAAGAAGATACGAGCACTTTGAATTCATAGTAATGCCTTTTGGACTCCCAAATGATCCAGAAATCTTCATGGACTTGATGGATAGAGTCTTTACAGATTACCTCGACAAATTTTTGGTAGCCTTTATAGAAGATATTATGATATACTCTAAAACCAAGGAGGATCATGAGGAGCATCGCAACACTATACTAGAGACCTTACAAAAGGAGAAGCTCTATGAAAAGTATAGTAAGTGTGAGTTCTGGTGGAAGGAGGTATCATTCTTGGGCCATATCATCACAAGAAATGGGATATCTATGGATCCCTCTAAAACATATTCAATTGAGAGGTTGTTAAGGCCAACATCAGTAACAGATATCCATAGCTTCTTGGGCTTAGATAGAAATTATCAACGATTTGTTAGAAATTTCTCATGATTGTCCAACCCTATTACCAAGCTAACTCGGAAGGGGGTAAAGTTTTCTTGGAGTGATGAATGCGAATAAAGCTTAAAGTAGTTGAAAAGGTGGCTTATCACTATGCCCATGGTCACTTTACCCACACGTGGAGAACTTTTTTTGGTATTCAGTGATGCTTCGAAGAATGACCTGGAATGTGTGAAGATGAAAAATGACCAATTCATTGCCTATGATTCAAGGAAATTGAAAGTTCATGAATAGAAATATCCAACAAATGACCTCGAGTTAGATTCAGTGATATTCACTTTGAAAATTTTGTGGAATTATCTATTTGGGGATAAGTGTGAAATATATATGGACCACAAAAGCCTCAAGTATATATTCACACAAAAAAATTTGAACATGCGCCAACGAAGATGGTTAGAGCTGATCAAAGACTATGACTACTCAATCCAATACCACCTTGGGAAAGTGAACTAGGTGGAAGATACCCTAATTAGAAAGGGCCCAACAATTCTATCATTGATGAGAATTGAAAAGGATTCAGTCTTCTTATACTTGATGAAGATGGACATGGGAATAATAAATAATGGAACATCATCAATACTTTCAAAATGATTTCTCAACCATCACTTTTATAAAGGTTAAAGGACTCTCAAAAGGATGATATGGTAATTCAAGAAAAAGTGGAAGCTATTGGAAAAGGGAAATACTTGGAGTTTAATGTTAATGAAGAAGGAATTGTGAGATTTGGTAAAAGACTGTGTGTTCCATCATGTCAGGAGCTAAAGAAGGAACTTTTGGATGATGCACATAGTTCAAATATCTCTATTCACCCAGGAAACATAAAGATGTATCGAGGTCTCTGAGATCATTATTGGTGGGATAATATAAAGAAGGAGATCGTTGAATATACATCAAAGTTCCTGGTGTGTCAGTAAGTGAAGGCAGAAAGGTAGAAGTCTAACAGGATGATGCAACCATTGCCCATATTAGAATGTAAATGGAAGAAAATAACCATGGACTTTGTCACCAGACTTCCGAAGAAATCCAAAGGTAACAATGCAATCTGGTTTGTTGTGGATCATCTTCCAAAGGCTGCACACTTCATTTCTATTCGGGAGTATTTCTTATTGGATCAACTAGCCCGGATATATATCAGGGAATTGGTAAGGTTGCATGGAGTAACACTATCTATTATGTCTGATCGAGATCCAAGATTAAACTCTAGGTTTTGTAAGAGTCATCAACATGATCTGTATACTGAACTGAACTTCAGTATGACCTATCATCCTCAAACTAATGGCCAATCCGAGCAGTCAATCCAAACACTTGAGGACATGTTGAGAGCATGCTAAATGGACTTTAAATGAGGATGGGATCAATATATTCCTATGGTTGATTTCTCTTATAATAACAGTTAATAATCAAGCATCCAAATGGCACCATATGAAGCCCTTTATGGGAAAAGGTGCAGAACACTGGCGTGTTGGGATGAGGTGAGTGAGTGTAAGCTACTTGGACCAGAAATGGTCGAAGAAATGGTGGAGAAGGAGAAAACCAATCCACATCATATCAAGGTAGGCCAGAGTCGACAAAAGAGTTATGCAGATAATCATAGATGAGACTGTGAGTTTAAAGTTGGAGACATAGCATTTCTACGCATATCCTTATGGAACAAGGTCATGAGGTTTGGAATGAAAGGGAAGTTAAGTCCAAGGTACACTGGCCCCTTCAAGATTCTTGATCGTGTCGGGGCTATGGCCTATCGATTAGCACATCCACCTACCATGGACAAGGTACATGATTTCTTTCATGTATCCCTCTTAAGTAAGTACATACCGGACCCTTCACATTTACTCTCTTCAGAGGTGGTTCAGTTAGAGGATGATCTTTCTTATGAAGAGCAACCAGTGAAGGTCTTAGATCGTAGAGAAAACATTCTATGAAATATGACGATGCCCCTTATCATGGTGTTTTGGCTAAACCAAATGTTTGATGAAGCGATGTAGAAAATGAAGGAAATGATGAGGCAGAGTTACTTGAATCTGTTTTAGTGTGGGAAAAGGAAATTTCGAGGGCGAAATTTCTTAAGGGGGGAAGATTGTAACGACCCAAACTTTCATTAATGGAAATCCATATTGATCTAATTAAATGTATATTTATATAAAATGTCAACTTCATTGGTTTTATGATATGAATTGTGACCATTTATAATATATCCATTTAACAGTTATCCAATGGTTAGTATAAATATAGGGTTTTAACAAATCAAATTTACTCAAACAAAGGAAGCGATGGCCTCATCCAATAGACGTGCCCCAAATGAGGCCCATTTGCCAGAGCTCAGAAAGGAGGTTGCTTATTTGGGCTTTACTCTTAACCAAGACCAATCTGATCTTGAATAGGTTATGCTCGAGTGGGACCCCCTATGAGAGAAGTGGAAGTTGATAGAGATTACCACCCGAGCAATGTAATCTGAGCCACCCCAAGAGTCTGTCACCATCACGCACCTTACTCTTCGATCTTATGTAGGTATTATAAGGGGTTATATAACAAGACCCTATTACTATGGTTATGTACATTATTTTTATATATATAAATGAATATACTTTCATTTTATTATTGTTACCTTGTAAATAGTTTTTTTAAAGCTCAAATAGTATTTTTATTTAAAGTTCAACAATGAAATCTATTTTGATGAATTGATGGATTTTTTAAATTAAATAATATTTTAATAAAATTTTATTATTAATATTAAATTAATTTTTATTAAATATAAATTATTGTATAATTTTATGAATGCAACTATAATTTTTATTAAGGTTTGAAAGCCATTTTTGTCAAAACCCATGGATTTTCGATAAATGTCAGTTTTTATTTTAAAAGTAAAAATTAACATATTTAGAAAATTATTTAAATAAAATGAATATTATTTTGGGAATCAAGATGTCGAAATTATACAATGGTGAATTTTTCATAAGTTTTTGAGACATTCAAATTTTTGGGTAAAAATTAAATACCGTTTGAATATATAATGTGTTTTATGACATCCTAATGAACCAATAGTGATGTAATAAAATAATATAAGCCTTATGTTCGGACAATATATGTTTTACCATTAAAATAATATGATTTTGGGTTTTTTTTACTTATTTTAAAAAATCATTAACGGACCCTTCAAGGCTTACTAAACATTTTGTCTTTTTAAATTGATTTCCTTGAGAGTGTGACTCGCTTCCACATAAGCAACCCCATTATTTTAAGAATTTTAGAATTTGGACATTTAAAATATTTTTTTTCAATTCCCTTTTCCAAAAAACATTGGAAAAAACCATGGGATGGTTTTTTGTTTTGATTACTTTAATGTGTGGTGTCCCAAACCTAAATAATAAATAATTCTCTCACCTTTCATATATAAACCCACCCATGCTCCAACTTTATCCTCACTCAAAGCCTTTGGAGTTCGTCCAAACTATTCCCTCATCTATCTATAATCCTCCCAAGGTGACCCAAGCTCCCAATAAGCCTCTCTCAATCCTCTCTCGAGCATTTGGAAGCACACTTCCTAGTAAGGGTTTTTATTCCTTTCTCATTTTGGTCCAATTTTCTTAAAATTGTTGTGCCCTTTTAATTTCAATTATAAATGTTGAGGTATGGTTTTGAAACTCCCCCATGCTGCCCTATTTATTTTTTAATGATGTGATACCCTTTTCTCTCTCATTAAATGCCTCCCATGTACACCTGTTACTATGCCGAAATTCCGAAAGAAATTTCTCTCTCATCTATTACATTCAAGAAATTCATTTAAATCATGACTCAAAATTCCATTACAATTTGCTATAAAGTGTATCTATAATATCCCCTTATTGTCCATTTCATGTACATATGATGAGAAACCCCTTTCTATCTCATTAACCGTTTCTATGAATTCTTATGTCACGCCGTTACGCTGTCGAAATTGCACCGATTTTCCAAGCCAATGTAATTGTGTAGTGAATACCATGTCAATTTCTCTATCAAGGGTATTTACCTTTATGAACATTTACTTATTGATTATAAGGTTTCATGTTTGAATTCCACATTCCTTTATTGTGGAATAAATGATTATTTTTTTATGAATCCATGTTATATGATCCATGTGGCACACTTATGCATGAAATGAAATGTTTAAGAAGGGTGCGCCCTTATAGCACTACAATGCATTGGGTTAAGTATTGTATCATGATATGTCATGTGAAATGGGTGTTTACTCATGCTAAATCAAGTGAAATGAGGTTTTCCTCGTGATTCATGTGCAATGAGGATTTACTCATGCTCCATGTGAAATGAGCCTTGGCTCAGGCTATTTCTATGTTAAGTGTTGTTGCCACATTTCCATGTTATGATTATCATGCTTTATCATGCATTCATGTTTATGCTTCTATTGTTCTCTAATGATATTCCTATAGTTTAAAATTTAATTTATTCCTCATGTTACTCAATGTTTATTCCCTTATTGGGCTTTATGGATCACCCTTTTCTTATGCATGTCCTCAGGTTATCCCATGCAATGCTAAATACGAGGGAATGTAGTGGTCATGTAAAGGATGTTTTAGATAAAGATGTTGTATTTCATGTTTTAAGTTGTTTTGTAATGATCCTAAGACCTAAAGACACTATACCTCTTGATATTCCATGTTGTATCAAGTAAAGGTTTTATGTAATAAATCAGGTTTATGTTTTTAATAAAAGCAGGGTTGTCATAATCGATATGTATAAATTTTATAAATTCAATTTTTCAACATTCTCATGTTCTTAAATTCTAAATTATCTTTTATATTATCATTATAACTCTAATAAAATATTAAATTTATCACTCTATCGATTTAATCTCTTTAATAATTGTATGTTATTAAAATAATTTCAAATTAAAATTTATGTCTTCATTTATTTCTTTAATTTTTAAAAGGAAATCCCCCCCCATAGACATTTTACACTGCTCGATTTTAGCTAGAGGGAATTGGGGAAACAAACATACATTCAAGAATAAATTTGTCCCTATACGCAATTGATTCTTGGGGTTTTAATAAGTGACCCTCCAAGATCATAGTAAATCCAAGAAAATTTCCAAATATATATAAGATTCCAAATTGATTTTCAAAAAAAAAGTAGAATCACTCACTGATAAAGATACTCTAGTTGAGAGAATGGAAAATTATCATGTAAAGAATGATCTACAAAGGAAGAAAACTTCTGAGGTTGATATATTTGTCTTCAATGAGAATAGGCATGAATCATACCTATATAGTTCTAAAAAATGTACCATAATTTAAGAGATGAAGAGAACTGTTGGATTTTCCATGAAAAGTTAAAAATGTGGCTTGAAGAGAACTTCACAATTTTTTATTTAACGGCAGGTTTATTGGAAGAACAAGAAGAATATTTTGAAAACTAAAAGAACATTAAAATAAACTCATGTGAAAGAATAATCCCAAATCAATGAACGTCTTATGAAATAAGATGACCATTCAAGGATAAATAGAGTATAATAATGACTTATATAAGAAAGAAGTAATCATTGAAATGTTTAAGGATCATTTTCAATAAACATAAGGAAGATAATCTTTTTATTTTTTATATGAATAAAATAAAATTTATAATCCAAAAAAGAATAATTAAAAACCAAACATCCTTAATGATGTTCGTATAAGTAGAATCACTCAAAGGAGAGACATTAGAATATAACTAAATTTTATTATAATGATGAATGATCTAAAATATGATGAGGTTTATGATAAAATAAAATTTATTTTCTCAATTATAATAAAGAGAAAGGAAAATTATGTTAGTGAATTGTTTGTCCATAAAGACTACCCCCATTCCTCAACAAGGGAAATTGAAAGATCCCATACCCCCTGTGTTTAAATTATATTAACTATTTTTCAAGTATTGTAGGTTTTGGAGGAGATATGATCCATGATACTGTTTCATCAAAATATATGTAGTGATATTATGACATGCTTCAAAGTAAAACAATAGAACCATCATATATATAATTAATAGTTCAGTTGAATGGTGATATTTTAGTTGATGACCTATGAAAATAAGTTCTATTTGATTTATAGGCATCACGATCACCATATTATTTTTCAATCATATCAGAAAAATGAAAAATGGAGAATCATAAAAAAATGATCTATCATGATTTATTTATTTTAATTTATCATGTGATATCATTTATTTATTCTCAATATACTAGAAGATGTTATTTTTGGATAATTCTCATTATAAATATCAATTCTATATTTGATGAAAAAGATGAGAAATTCAAAGGTAGTTCTGAAATGAATATATGATATTTTATTTCCCCAGTAAATAAGTAAATTCACCTTGTGGGTGAGAGTATAAATCATTTCTTGATTGTTGTTTATGACACAATATTAGGATATGACCACAATTCAATAAATGGAATCATTCATCGAGTTGGTATCTATAATAATTGGTATCAATTTCAATAATTTTTATTAGTTTAGTTTATATATATTACTTTTAATAAATAAGTATGGAAGAGTTCCTAGATATAAATAAAAGTTATATGGATATTTAATATATATATATATATATATATTAAAGTTGGTGATTGTAATGTAGAATGATGGTGTCATTAATTTTATAACATGTTTCTTATAATGTGTTTCAACTTAGTATACATAAAGGATTGTTTATGATTAATTTAAAAGAGTAAATTCTACCCATTGAATATAAGTGACCTCGAAACAATAGTTTCAACATGTTTTTGAGCATGAAAGTATTCTTCAACCTATAGAAAATGAGAGTGTAATGACACAGGGGGATAATAGATGCAAAAGGATATACAAGTGGGTATAATAAATATAGAATTTAAATGGTTTTCATATCATTATAGCATAATTACCTCTCGTTGTCAAATTCAAGTATCATTTCAACAAAAGGGGATAAGATCAATAATGTTATCCACATTATTGAAAATGGTTATGGAATTTAGTGACATTAATTCATGGTCTCCATGGAAACTGATTTGGGTCAGTTCACCGTATGATAGAAATTCCACATTAGGTGATGCATTTTACCTTGATGGATTGTTTATTTCTTGTTTAAGTAAGAAAAAATATCTAATATCTCTGAGAATTATAAATGTTCAATATATTCTGGCTACTTAGGATTGTATGGAATTACTATAGATGATTTAGCATATTAAAGATGTGGGAATTTAAGTGAACTATACAATTAGAATCAATTATGATAAATCATGTTCTATAAATCATAGAAAAATACAGTTTATCACCCACAAACAAAGCACATTGAAATAAAATATCATTTTATCAAGGATAAAATCGATCATGGATCAGTGAGATTGGATTATGTGCCAACAGAACATCAAGTCACCGACATTATGTTGATAGCCTTACACATGGAATATTTTCATTGTCATCGTCTAGAACATAGAGTTCTGTTAACTCCCCACATGTGAAATGTATTTATGTGGGAACCCATCTCTGTAGGTATGGTGTTATTTTCTTATGTACTAATATGTGTTCTTTACCTTGTTATAGGCACCAAAAGAGTGAAATTTTGGTTCGTTGATAAAGGGGGGATCATGTTCATGAAAGGTGGAGAAGCTGTTATGGGAATCATTGAAATAGAGTAAGTTATATTGATCATGATAATTTTGATGATGTTTTATAGTAATATACATATCATAAATTATTCCTTTGGGGTTTATGATTAAATTATTTTATAATGTGTTTTTAGAGAAGTGGTGTATATAATCGACTTATTTATTGGTGATATTTTCAAAATACACTTGTTTTTAAAACCATGATTGATTTATGTTCTATTAAAGTAAATATTGAGTAAATATTTGATCTCTATAGGAACATGGAGACTGTGAATGGTGTTTATAGTAAATGTTTTTAAAAAAATTAAATAAAAAAATTATTAGATTTAACATATTTTCAACAAACCCAAATGGGGATATTATTGATAAAAATACCTTAAGGAGTTGTTTTTTAATTTTTTGGGTTTTTCTTTTTGTTGAAAAATATTATTGAAACTTTTTTAGTATATTTGTTGAAATACTAGATTATTTATGTTGTTTTGGAATCTTTTTTAGGAATAAGGTGTAAAATTATGGAAAAGGAGTATTTTTGGTAGTAAAAGGATAACTTAGTAATTTATTTGGATCACTCAATAATTACACAGATCACATAATAAAGTGTATGGTTATATTTTTAAGTATATGGATTGTGTAAAAAGTATTTGGATCCTTGAAAAAATCTAAAAGGAAGTTTTTTTAGGTGTTAATTAAGTGAATCTCTTCATAAATTATGTAGATCACGTACTGAGTCAGTAGATCACTTAGTAAGTACACAATCACTTAGTAAGGAACACAGATCATTTAGTATCAAATATAAGAGAAGTAATAAAATAGGATAAAGTTAATATTACTATGTGAAGATAAGTAAGCACAAAAGACTCATCAAATAGAACTTTCCATAAATGAGGTAAGTATAGTGGACTACTCTATGTTATAGAGGGTTTTCTTATAAAAGGACCCCTTGATGAGTTCATTTGATAAAAAATAAAATTATTAACTCATAAGATCATTGATGTATATTTTTTCAGTTCGAAAAGGATTTCTCAAAGTGGACTATGAAAGGTGTACTATGCGAAGGTGACTAAGAAAAGTGAACTATGTGTATTGGACTAAGATAAGTGGATTAATAATATATCACTATGTGTGGATGATTTCATGTAGGATTTGGTGAAGTAAATTATTTAAGAGTAAAGGGGGTTAGTAGTGTCATTCCTTAAATTTGAAGTTCATATAGGTAAATAGAGAATAATTCTAGTATCTCATAAGGTCAAAAATGAATATATCACGAGCAAGAGTATGTGGTGGAATCATAAATAGGGTATTTCATAAAGCGTAGTTTTTATTAAATAGTATTTCATGGGGAAATGTTTTTAAAATTTGGGGAATCTTATAGAATATGGGTTGAGTTCTCAGTGAGTAGTATACGCGATGTTGGAGTACATAGTGAAGAGTGTCTCGTTAAATTGAAAACAAAAATAAGTGAGTTTAATCACATGGAAGATAAAAAAGATTTATAGAACACTCACAAATGTTTTAATCAAACCCGAACTGATTGATAATAATAAAATAATTTTCTAATGGAGAATTGCGCACACTTCAGTTAAAAGGAAAGTGAATTTTTAAGTGTGAATGGTTAAATACTATGAGGTATAGTGTTCCTACACCAAATATTTTAATGAAAGTGAGCCTATAAATAAGTGATCATGGAAAAAAATTATCAAAAAAAAGTGAAGATTAGTTGATTTTGTAACGTAAACACAATTTCATTCTATGTTCTTTTGATATAGCATAGTTCAGGTGAAGCAATTAAAATTTTTATGTCTTGTGTGCATGATTTACTTATATTCTATGGGATGAAAATAATTGTATATGGATTGACCAATCATTAATATTATATTTTAAATTATAATATAATAATTTCACCAATTGAATTATCATTAATATGAGAACATATGAGTGGCCCTAAAAAAAGTTATATCAAGTCCGGTTTGGGTTTTGAGAGTTTCTAATTAAGTGGGGAAATGTTAAATGAGATTCATACCATTATTCACCCCCTCCCCCCATCATAACGTCTCTCAAAAATACCCTTTTTGGTATAAAAAACTCAAAACCAATATCTACACCTATTTAATAATGGTTGAAGTTTTCAATGGATACTTAATATGAGAGAGTAAATCAAAGAAAACTTAAAAAACTAATTATTAGGTTTCTTTATCTCATAACTTCAAGACTGGATAATGTTTATTCTTCTAGCCTCAGTTCTATATATTTGAGTGACTGAATGATTTTACTTTTTATGGTCATTGGATGATTTTTTAAATATATTAAGGGAACTATGAGTTTTTGGTTATTGTATAATAGAGGGAAAAACTTATATCTAAATGTATTTAAAGATTTATATTAGAAAAGTGAATATGATGATTGAAGATCCAATTCAGGTGAAATTTTATTCTTAGGAGGTAATTGTGGGATTTATAATTATAAAAAATAACTTAATTTCACTAATTACTACATTAGCTAAGTATATTTTTGAAAAAATTGAATGTTCATATATGATTTGGATAAAGGAAAAACCTGATTATTAGATGTTTAAAGTTGAAAACCCTCTTATTATTTTGTGTTATAATTTAAGTTAAATTACCCTTTATAAAAATCCAATAAATCTCTAAAGGTGTAATCACATTTAAATTTGGTTTCACTTCATCAAGTATATGGTTTCCAATAGTGATATTAAACTAGAATTTATCCTAGCCAGAGACAGGATAGTTAAAATTTTCATCAATGTTATCCCTAAGAAAAAATGTAACGCATTAATGGGGATACATTTGATGTGGTGATGGCATGTATTAGTGGGGTAACTTTCCAGTTAGCCAAAAAAACTATTATCACTAAGAGATGGAGTTCCCTCAGAAAAACAACTCTAATATGTATTGTGGTGTCAAGATGGAGGTCTCATGATAAATGATACTATTTTGTGTCACATAGATGGGAAAATATGTTTCAATGTGTATTAAAAAAATCATTATTTTAAATCAAATCCAATATGGGGATTTAATTATCCTTGTAATTACTGAAGAAACTTTATTTGCTTTCAAATTTAAATGGTAAATATCAAATGATTTTTTAGGAGTGATTTTGAAGTGCTTGGAAGTGATATGGAATGATTTTGGATGATTCTATGTTTATTTTAAGAAATATTAAAAAAGTTCAGGATCTAAGTAAGAGGATCTACCTAAGAATATTGAAGTATGAAGATCAATATATACAGGTTCACGTATATGGATTCATATATAGATAACCATTTTAGATAATTCGAATTATACATAATCATGTAAACCGATTCACATGAACATGAATCATCTAAGAAGATCAACATGCGGATGAATATAGATATAAGATACATATAACCACATATGGGGATTGAATTAAAGATAGTACATTTAAGGGTGAATCTTGACATAATAGTAACCATAAAAATAGATCCACATCATATTCATCGACATAAGGAGATACAAATTCTAGATTTATTTATTCTCAAGAAAAATATTAATTTAGAATATTTTTGTTGATATATTCTTCAATGATTTATATATCATAATTATATTATGACTCATTGTTATTCATATCTAAAATTCTAAATTAAACAAAAGGTGATGTTTTTGTTCATTCCCATGAGATTTTTATTATCAACAAAGTTTATATACTAAAAATTTTAAGAGATGAAGTGATAAAGGCACCACATAATCACCCACATCATTCACATCCCCATGAAGGGAGCACTGAATTAGAATCAACCTTCTATGTTGATGGGTTAAGAGATGACTATAAGATCTCCTACCCCCTAAGCAGACCATTGTCATTCACAGGAACCTTTATGAAATGACCTTTGTGTAAAAATCCCATCAAGCATGGAAAAATTGTGGGAACCCCCATGTATACCAACTATCCATATAGAAAATCATTTCTATGCAGCTCTAAGATGGTAGTCATCATGGTGGACCACCAAGTAGGTGGTAATCCCTTTCTTGTGTAAATTTGGTGAAGTCATTCCATGGTCTCATACTCCCTACCATGTGTCCGCCAATTTATGAAATTGGTTCACCAAATATTTTCAAATAAATACTAGAGGTTTCCATTCTAAGAAAGACTGAGTTGTGGAGGGATGGATAAAAGAGAATTGTAGAATGAGTGTGATGGATTTATCCCTATAGATCTTATAGAAACATATAAATAATTTATGAGCCTAGGAAACATCAGAATAAAATCATGTGAAGTTTCACCTTTCATGAAATCTATTTAGTGATGGTTTCTTCGCAATCCTAGTGCACATTAATTACTCATTCATGAACTCCATTCTCTTACAATGATCATATAAAAATTCCTTACGATGCCTCACCATGTGGTCACTCACCCGCTCAACTTCCACACTGATCCTCCTCCAATGTGTTCTCTTTATGTGCCCAACTATCCACACAAGACTATCACCAGGAATATCCAACCTAATTTGGGATTACTAAGAAAATCAATCCCCCTAACATTTTTACAATGTAGAATAGACTCTTTTGGGATACCTGAGCCTCTACTCCTACGAAAAACCATGTGCGAGGTATTTTATCATCTTATGGAAGCTCCACAAATAATCATCAATAAAAGGTAGGGTCGAAACTCTCTCTAGTTAAACTATCCATTGGTATTGTCTCTCCAGGATAATTCATTTCAAAATACCATTTGATATTCCTTCATCCAATGTCAAAACTTTGAAACAACCAAACCCATAAATTACTGAATCCACTCGACATACATGATCAAGGCATGTCCACCAGCATTCACCAATTTTGTCATGTATTTTCTTGTTAAAAGGCGGATTATGAATGACCCTCATAGATTGATAGATCCCTTGGGGAATCAAAATCATGGATTCTCATGATAACTAGGGTCTCTATAATGGTGAAACTAGAGAAATCTATATTGTATTAACATGATCATCCATTCCCACAATTCTTATTAATGATACTTGTTTCAATGGGCTTCCTTTTGTGGTGTAATCCCTAGCTATTTTCTCATTGATGAATTCATCACCTTGAACCATCCATGAGATAGGAAAACCCATATATTGGAAACACATACTCATGAATAGGGCCCAATAATGATCTCCCAATTCTCAAGAAACATTTAGGTAATTTTTCTAGGTGTAAGCCCCAACTATAAAATCATCTAGGGAAACTACCTTGGTCCACTCAAAGAACCATGATCTCATAGGTAATTTCTAATTAATAAGCCCCAAATTATCTTTATAGAGACATATAGTCCTTTAAATCCACCTAAAATGTCCATATTCTTTATGATTCATATTCCATAAAAGGGATATATTATCATAGAAAAATATATAAGGTAAACTGAGGAATAACCCTCTCTAATCCTTCATTGTCACCCCTTTAACAAAATAAAAAACCTATTTACACAATGTAAAACTAAAAAACAATGTACTTATAACATAATTTTAATTGATAAGGTATATTAATTCTATAGGAATATAAACATTAAAACATAAACTATAGGGTGTTTGATTCCTATTCATCATGATACATAAGATGTCACCATGAGGATCAAACCCAACATCAAAAACTATCATCAGTCTATTGTGCTATATTTCAAATGAAATCACACCCCCTAATAAAAGGGATATATTCACTTCACATTTTTACTATATCATCCTAATTTAGGATATATTCCTTAAGAGATACTCAGTGGTCCATTTCCTTGCTGAAAAACCCAATTGTATACCTCATGGGGAAATATTCCCCATAAAAACAGCCCATCCTAACTAGGATATATTCCCTTCAATTAAAACTAAAAATGGAAACTCATTTATATTTCCCAAATGGTCCATTAATTGGAACCTTTTACCAAGTTATCTTTACTAAATTATGTTAAACTATATGGGGTAGTATTTTACACATGACCATAAATAGTAGGACGTGTCCTATTAAGTGGGACCAAGCTATGTGTGCTCTGATTAGTTTCATATGGATATGTTTGAAGACCATTTTAGGAGATTAATACTAACACTATGAATACATAATACCTCCAAATCTATAAATAAACTCCAAATTTCTAGACTTTATGGATTTAAATTGTAGTATCATAAAACTAAGAATCATTAAAAACATGGAGAAAAACCTCTGATATATTCATAGGGTACCATAGATTATATTCATATGGTACCATCGATGTAGAACCTATGGTACATAAAAATGTTCATGGTGATGGAAGACCTATAATGTGTAATAGTATTTCACATCAATTCTCTATTAGGATCCATTACTAAAATGATAGTAAACAATACTACAATGGGATTTAGTATGTATACATGAAATATTTCTTATTTCTATATGAGAGATTGGAAATATACAATAATTCCACACAAAAGGGTGAGATTATACTAACCTCTGATATTTTATGAAAATGTGAATTATGAAGTGTACCCTGTAAGAGACTCTAATGATCTTATTCAATTAGAAAGAATATCTACAACAAAATATATGTCCAACATCATGGATTAAAGAGTGAATCATATTTTCCATATAAATAGTCTACCTAGTTTGAAATCAATAACCAAAATAACTAAGTTTCCCATAGTGTTAATCCATATTTAATTTCACATGATTAATTCAAAAATAATAATGATCAATTGGACCTCAATCCTTCAACAATTTTAATTCTTTAACAATGAATAATTTGGCCATTTTTTATGTGTTTCATCAAAACAAAAAATAGTGAACCTAATGTGTTTACTTTAACTATGGAAGTAATCAATAGAAAGTTCTTTTAGTTCTGATGCTACAATAATGGGTTTTCAAATTTATTTATTTTAGTACTTCATAATACATTCCATGAAAGATCTCTCATCAATCAAAAATTTATAGCATCATCCAGACAAAAACATTTTTCATAAATAATACCAAAGTTATAGACTCCACAACTAATAAGTTGTAATCACCAACACATCACCTTAAATAATAAGTGATGAAAGTACTAGTAAGGTAGTGAAACCTCAATGGTACTATCCTCACCATGAAGGTGTTTTCTAAGTTCCCCCAAGATATGAAGCCCCACAAATCTCCCTACTAACAAAGGAAAACATTGATGGAGATGAAGGTGGAGACTGTTTTCACCTACAACCATTTTGGAAGCTTTTCACCAAAGTGGAATAATTATTATATTCATTATCTTAGGGATGAAGAAGAAAAGGTCACCTAAAATCTGATCATCATCCAAAAACCATCCAAGAACCCCTTACAACCATCCACCACCACCACTAACATCATAAAAACTAAAATCCTAAAGAATATACTAAGGAGGATACCTAGGACACCCCAACCCAAATCATTAATGGTCAGGATTTCCATAATGAGATCTCTTTAGGGGAAGAAAACACACCAATATAAATAATAGGTAAATATCCATATTTTATGGTGAATATCCATGTTCTATGAGAAGGAAACTGTCATTATGCCTGATGAGATTGGTATAATGGCATTATATCCATTCCTGAGTTAAACAAGTATACTAACATACCTAGGTTGAATATAGAGGAACAAGAGGACATATCCTCAAATCCAACCAAGAGTAATACCATATACACTCCCTCAAATATGAAGCATGTAGGCATATTCCACTTGTGAAAGGAGGATTAGATTATATTCATATACCCACTCTCACAAAGAAATTGGATAATATCCCCATTCATGCTACAGATTCCTGAAATGATATCCTGGTGTTGATAGAGGCGTAGGATCATATCCTTACCAATTACATGTGGAGTTTCTATCATATCCCATAATAAGTAGTAGATGCTCATCATTGGAATGTCTCGGTGTCTAATAGGGGAAAGAAACATATTCTTTCACCCACTAGAATTACATATCATCAACTTGAAAATGGAGCTACCCATGAGTAGACTCATATTATTATTCCTATTTTAAAGGGACATTGTATATTCTATTTAATAAAGAATAATTAGATTGGGATCATATACCTATTCCAAAAAGTGTTCATAATCACACTTCAGATATTAATTCAAGTCATTCTCATATCTCAACTAATAACTTAATATTTTTTTAGTATAATCTTGAAATTTCTCTAGAGTTATATTATATCATGGATCCCACAAGAAGAGATCAATAGAATACTCTAGAAACATTTCAAGACTACACCCGTGTTTTTAAAAAAGAATATAGATTTCATAATCATATCCCAGTGGAACACAATGAGGGACAAGATTATATTATGTCCTTTATTTATGAGTCTTGTTGGAATACTCAAATAGTACATAAAGGAAAACAGTGGGATCATATTCCTTTGCCTGCCAATAATTGTGAGGTGTATTCGTGTATCCCAGTATCTACCTAAAAAATTCATTGATATATTCTGATGATAAGAATAAGTTCATTAAATAAGGTTTAAACACATGAGGTTTATTCCCTACATTGCATAAATCCCACCATACTAGAGGTCCTCACCCCTATCACCCTCCCATAAAATCAAGATATTCTTGTCTAAGGCATTATACAAATCTATATTCGCCTCGTATTATTTCCTTGAAAAGTGTTGATTTTCTAGTTCCCCTACAACATCTTTCAATAGAGACCCTAAAATCTTCTAGTTTATCCTCTTGAAAATAAGGCAGTGGTGATTGGAAAGTTTCTCTTCAAGACACTATAATAAAAAAATATAGAGTTTATCCCCCATAGTATCTACCATGGAGGTCTTCCCTATAGAATAATGAAAGTAGATCATTGTAAATTTTCTCAAGGTTAAAGCTATGAACATCCTCCTCACTATTAGAAGATCAATCGGTAATAAGTTCTTACCCTTATAGAAACCTATTTAAAAATTTCCACATATGGAAAGGAATTACATGGATTGAGTATTTCCACACATAGTGACTCATCCCAAGCTGATGGCATATATTTATAGAAAAGGGTAACCAGATGAAATGAAATTCTTCTATGCCAAAATGAAATCATATATCCTTTGATGCTTTAGGTAATATTCTATCTAGCCTCACTCTCTTGTTAAGGAAGCTACGAAAATATTTAAATTGTTGAATTCAGTGGATGAATCCCTTCTAGAAAAAGAGGAAATAATTATACAAAGGCAATATATTGCTTGTGTTCTATTTTATACCCACAACTAAGTTTGACATTCTTAAAACACTAATCAAGGAATGTATACATTATCCATGCATGAACTTGTGGATAAATATTTTCCATCTCAAGATAAGGAAATTGAATTATAAGGAGTATAAAAATCATGTTTACTTAATTGGTGATAAATACTGCTAAATAAAATTTCCATCCCTTTTAAATGAATGGAATTAAAATTTGGTAAATTGGTGTAAGGATCTCCAGCATGAATTCCTTGTCACTATGTAGACTCTATGCTAATTAATTTACACTTCACCATTCATTTTAAATATCAATTCTATTGGTGAATATTAAGCACTAAATTTCACCCTACTCCCCAATCAATAATGTTTCTTAAGGAAAAAATTTGAATCATCATTGACTCAACATAAGTTTGAGACATAGGATCCGCACATGCCATCTAGACTATCCAATATGATCCCATAATTTTCATGGGTTGGAAATATTAAACATTATCGGAGAAAGACATTAAATATATTTCACATAAAGACTCTATAAAAGTTGAACAAGAATATTGTCTAAGAAAAGTAAAACCCATGACTATAGGGCCATCCTCAACACCAAGTGGCTCACGTGTGGAGCATGTGTTTCATATGCCTCATGCCTACAAAAATCCCAGAAAATCAAAAGGGTTGTTCCAATAACAACCATCATAATAATATGGGTGCCACCCCAGTCTATGGGGATAGGGAAATTTTCCTCATATTGTCCACCACATCCACTCAAAAAAATCATCAAATCCCCAATGGGTATGGGATCTGAAGGTGTAAATTGAATTTGATTCCAATCTGTAGGGATGGGATGATTATATCACCAACATCTCCCTCCCCATGAAATCGGTCTTATCTAGACATGGGGAAACTTCCCTAGAAATTAATTCACAATTTCTCCTCTTGTGTAATCCATCCCTCTCACTATTAATGTGCTTAATGAAATAAATTAGTGGATCCCTCAGAAACACCCTCTAAAATTCACTTTTGGGGGACTATCAATAGGAAATTGTTATAACTTCCATAAGTTATAAGTTAAAGAAATCCATTTAGAATAAAATAACTAGAGAAGATTAAAATATATATTATAAAATACATAGATGTTGATATATCTCTCTATCCTTTAGATAAATAAATATTCCCCATGTCATATTTTGCATTGGTAAATTTCATCAACATTGCCTCTAATGATAACTCATAGCATAATGTTAAATAATAAGAACACGTTGAGGAATTCACTATATGAATCATGGTTCATGAAAAGAAACTTTAATAAAGTTTGAATACCCATAAATATAGGTTGAAAAAATATATGATTTTCCTCAAATATATTTCAACCACCTTCTTGGTGAGCTTGAACCAAGGAAAATTGGAAGGGTGTTGAAACATCTGAATTACCACCAAAGGAGACTGAATAAATCGCAATTGAAGAAATGATCACTCAATATAAATTCAAGTTAGATAATCTAAGTCAACTTAATGTGAATATACTTAGATGAAATATTATTGTTGATTATAACTCCAAGGTGGAAGTTAATGCTTCCCCCTCTAATGATTTTTCAATAGGGGAATGTTTCTTAGACTTTATAGAATGAGCCTTACCATCTGATCGACTATGTGTATGCCCAACCGTTGTAATTAATCCTTATAGATGATAACTATCCATAATTACATAAGTTGGGGTTAAATTTAGATTCATGTTAGGTATTCTATCTAATACAATCTCTTACTAAATACCTACAATACACACAGGTGGGCCAACGATTTCAGACTCCACCCTTCACCATTACTAGAGTTTTCACATAACCAACTCTCCTAAAATAACTTCTCGATTCCATGGAATCATTGGTCACACAAAAATAATACATAGAAGTATATTGAGTAATAGTATAGCTATAATGAAAATAATATCCAATTTAGGAACATACAAGTCCTCCTATTCCCAACATCAAAAATACATAATTCTTAATTTTCAAAAGCACTGGGGATCTAGAAAGACATCTCTCAAACATTATATATTGATGTTGGCCATTGATGGGTATTCTCTAGTAGAAAGTGGAATAAAACATTTGTTTTTTCAAGAAAACCCTAGATCAAGAACATTTTTTTGGTATAGTAGTCTTTCATCTAGATCTGTAATAGTATATGAAGAATTTTTTTGGATATTTCTCTTTCAATTCATCTCTAAACTAAGGAAGGTGAAGGTCACTGATCTCTAAAATTTCAATCAATATTAGTATGAGAGGGTTTGTAAATTTATTTATAGTCATAAGGGCTTGAAATATTACTCAAATATAAAAATACCCTAAGATAGATTATTATATATGTGTATATAAAATCTTTGGGATGAGTTGTTTGCACCACTTATTCCATTAAAATACTTTGGATGATTCATAGTGTTCGTCATTGTTTCATAGGGGTTGGATGATGATATTTAATTCAATATTGAAAAATCTCAGACAATTTAATTATATAAAAAATAGTTTGAAAATTAGTATCAACTATCATGATTTAACTACTGTCATTTCAAAATTTTTTCTCGAGGTTATCCCGATAAAATGTACTCCCTTTTGAGTTATAGAAGAAACAATATCTCCCTCATTGGAAGGGAAAAATGAAAAAATGGTGTTTTCCACTAAATGAATGAAATAATAAGATAAATTATTTTTTAAATGAGTTGGTACTAGGTTATTTTATTTCCAATTTTTAGAAAAAATTACTTAGATTAGAAGAACTTATGAAGAACGATGATATTATCCTACCTGATAATCCTATCTACTGCACCTACCATCAAATGTCATGGTATAACATTCAAGACTATTTTGCCCTTAAAATGTTATTTATAAAATGGATAACTATAGTCAAATTATTTTTGGAAATTCTCAATCATAATTATCATACATTTTTTCTACAATGACTAAAGATGAGGGTGAATAGAAATAAGACTCATGAAAATGAAATTAAATGATTGATAATTGGATGACCAAGAAATTGACCATTGAAAAAATTCCATCATCAAGGAAAAAATAAATTAGCCAAATATTTCCCCAGACCTCTATGAATTATTAAAAGAAACATGTTCTTTCCCATCAACTAAAGGTCGACACAAACATCTCTAGAATGAAAAGATGCGAGAAGAAGATCCTTCACTAGTACCCAATCTGGTTCAAATCCACTTAGACATTATACCCATGTAATTGCGTGGTAATGCACTATCCATCTAAATAGAATCACAATCACAATCCCATAAAATAGAATTTTCATCTGATGAGGAGTTTGAAAATGTTTTTGTCAATTCCATTTATTTATGAGATCCTTTATATAAAAAAATTATATAATCCCTACCCAACCATTAATAATCATGGATAAGGTTATTGGGTTCAAGAATACTAGGGAATATGTGGTTAAAATGAACCTATATATTTGAAAATTTTCTCAAATGAATCCATCTATTCTGTACAGATGTTAATAGAAGCACTATATCAAGCTAAATAGGAACACCAATCCATTCCAGAATCTTTTTGGACTTTCTCAATTCCAATTGTATTGAAGGGACAATTTTACTATTTGAAGTTGTTTGATTTGAATGTGGGAATACCTACTTCATCCAACCTACAAAAAAAGAAGATTCCCCCAAACCTAGGTTAAGAAAAGGAGTCACCATTATAATCCTCCTCAACCTCTAAACCCAAATCTATGGAGTAGCCTCATGATAATAAGTGAAGGAAAATGGCTCATAAATATAACATCTTCAAGTAGATTTTCAATATCTTAGATAATTACTCAATTATAGATTCCCTTTACCTCATAATGGAACTCTGATAGGTTCTCATAATTCAATTTAAATCCTTGAATCATAACATATAGGCTCCAATTTCATCGAATTCCATGTAGTTATCTCCTTCACGAAACAAGATCATGAAATATCCATACATGGTCACATCATACCCTTGTATGTATTTTGAAAGCTGGATGACATCAACATGCTTCATGACTTAGTTGATAATGGTTTTAGAGTAAAAATTATTTTTTTCTAAACCCTAAAATGAATAGTTTATAGAGAAGTTAATTTTACCCTTCCCACAAAAAAAATTAAGGGTTTAAAAAAGTGAAAAAAACCTCTTGAATGGGTTAATATCCAAAAAATTAGATACCTCATATCTGACTCTAAATTTAGGGTTTTATACTAATACATGACTTCCAATGCCCCGATGGGGAGGTAGTATAGGTATTTGAATATATTAGCTCCCTCATCATATCATTAGTGCATCAAGTGTTTTTTCAATAGGTGGTTCATAGTGTTTTATAGTGATAGTACTCCCTTCGAGTCATGTAAATACTAATATGTGGAGGTGGGATTATACAAGAGAGAGGATCAGAAACTTTAAATATATATTATTTTTCAGTTAATAGCCTATAATATACTAAATATTTCCCTAGATAATCCATTACATGAAATCATTATATAATATGTGTCTCCCATCAACTAATTCATGAAAAATTCCACCATTTTGAGTGAATCTTGTTAGTTTTCCTCAAATTTCATCTACATATGGAATGGTCTTATTTATATTTACACTATAAAATTAATTTTCTCCAATTAAATAAACAAAAAATATCATGATAGAGGAATAACACTACATTTGGATAGCATATCCCTGATTCTGGTGATATCTATTATATAGATCATAACAACTCTTGGTGAAAATGATGCATTATTTTCTCTAGAATATTCAAGGTAATTATCATACATTTCAGACTCTTTATCATACATCAAATCATAGAATCTCCCCACATCATCTCCTGGGTCTCAAGATGTAAGTTTATCCTCTACCACGAATGATAGTAGAGACAAGATAGAAAGAAAGAATAATGGGATTTTTTATTAATCATAAACAAGGGAGAAAGTGGAAAACGAGAGAGGCATAGTCAACGGGGCCTAAAAAAGTGAAAACCTAGGGCGTCCTCTCAAAAAAATCCACACACTCATAGGGTAATTATTTCAAGGAGGAATAAATAATAGAAGGATCACAGATATTGCCTTAGGCAGCCATCAAATATTTAAGAGTGTTACCCTCGTTCCATCTATAGATTAAGCATGTCTGATCGATGAAGCTCAAGCATATTCTGATAATATAAACAATGGACCAAGGGGGTCATTCATTCCCTATAAAGAGTTTAAAATAACTGAGGAGTGTGTTTTGATTTCACTAAGGATGATATTCATGGAATGAAAAAGCTGAATCCTATTAAGCCTTGCCTTGGCTTCTTCAATAAGCAAGTCACCGTGGCCATAGTAACTACTAAAAGCGATAATGACCGATCCGACAGAATTGTGAACAATGCCTCCACATATCATGATTCCAAGGTTACAAGATACATCAATGTTGAGTTTCAGGCCATATCTTGGGGGATTCCAATAAACCCATCGGCCCGGTGTAGGTAAGTCCCTAGAATTTGTTGCGGATCTTTGACCATTTAATAACAACCTCATAGAAAGAGCAGGATCCCAGCCTTTCAACAAAGACACCAAGTCCACCACTATGCTTCTGGAATGAGTAAAGAGAGATAAACCCAGTCTTGCAGCACCATCGACCCGAACCTTATTCCTGGCACACCAAATTTTCCAGAAACTAGCCAATATTAGGCTGATTCTTTCTTTCCTCTCCACACCGCTATCTATTATCCTATGGAACTAGGTATGAGCAATTTTATCATTGTTAACATTTTACATATCAATGCTGATGATATTTCCAAAACCAAATCAAACTGCCTTTTCTTAGTTGACTTCAAAAAATAATTGAGTGATAGATTACACCTTAGAACATTGACGGAAAATTCATTTGGACACTAAATAGATACCTCTGAGTTGAATCAGATCATCTGTCGGGATAACTCGATTCCAAATATTCTAAGCATGAAAATTATATTTTATCAAGACCTCCATGAACCATAAAATCTACCTCGTACCTGAATCAGGTAAAATATGAGTAGCCTGATGAAAAGTATTATCATATTGGACTCCCGACGAAGCATCATTGAACAAAAGCTTGTCCGGATCAATAGAAAGTTAAATGTTGTTGAAACTTTCTTATTGATGTGAGTCGAGTGTGGTATGAATGAGACTAGGAAAGGTAATGGATATAGAAAATGAGGTATTGGGGGTAAAGAGACTTTGGAAACTAAGGGTCTCTCCCACCCAATTGTGATTCCAAAATCTGATATCACCGCGTCCAACAAGCCATCTGTACTAGAATTGAAATTCTGGAATATGCTTGTGTAACATCTACCACATGGAGGAAACCTTCCCTCTAGGTTTACTTAAGTTCTCCCCGTACGTTCCAGTCACAAAATTTCTCTATAGGGAATTGAATTCTAAAGCACCCCAGGCCATCTTAGCTTGAAGACTATCCATAGTAACAGTGACACTCTGAAGTCCAACACCGCCTACATCCACTGATTTGGCCATCCTAGCCCAATATGCCTAGTGGCAATGACCCTCTCCATGTGAACCCAAAACAAATGTAGTTATAGTGTTTTCAATCTTACGAATCACTACTTTAGGGACTTTAAGTATTGATGGGACATGCATTGGAATAGATGTAAGAACATAATTAATCATTGTAATACGACCCCTAAATGATAATAAACAACTCTTCCAATTATTAATGAACCTCGTGATTTTTGTAGTCAGTCTATCAAAGTGCTGGATATGAAGACCACTAGGGGAAATCGGCCCCCCCAAATATTCCATTGTAAAAGGCTTTTGATAACCTTTAGAAAGTCCTCTATCCTTTTAAAATGTCGCTCAGAAAAAGATTTGGAGATATAGAATCTTCTCTTCTCATCATTGATACACTTTCCACTCCACTTGCAATATTCTTGCATGACCTTAATCACCCCTTGAATTGATCTATTTCTTCCATTAAGGAAAACAATCATTTCATCGGCAAAGAGATGGTGAGAGATGCCATTAAAATGATACTTGCATCTAAAAGGCAGTATATTTCTGTTATGAATTCTATTGGATAAGTACTTTCTAAAGGAGTATTGATTCAAAAGAAAAAATATTGGGGAGAGAGTATCTCCCTATATTAGACCTCAAATAGATTTGAAAAGTCATAGATCCTTCCCATGAACTTAACCAAGATCCAAGGAGAGATGAGTCACCTAAAGAATAAGTTTGACACCCAGTTAGAGAAACCCGAGCAGGTCAGTATGTTCAAAATGAAACCCTATTCAATTTTATCATAGGATTTGTCCATGTAAATTTTAATTTCCTTGTTAGATCTCATGGTTTTCACATTGATGTCTCCAACCATGTCTTGAGAAAGAGCAATTGCCTCTGGAGTTGACCTCCTTCTAACAAAACCATGTTGTTCCTTTGAAATCCACTTTGGAGGTGAGGGCCTAGCCTCCTATTGATGATACTATCTAGAACATTATAAGGGAATTTATACATACTTATCGTCCTATAATGCTTGATAGATGAGGGGTCCTCAACCTTCTAAATAAGAATTAAGGTTGTAGAAAAAGGCACATGAGGCAATTTTCCCCCATGAAAGTAGTCCTATGTAATGTTAACCAAAACCACTTTAACTGCTTCCCAAGAAGTCACATAAAAGGAACCCGGAATTCCATCCATCCTAGGAGAACTTTCTTGATTAAGATATTTCACTACATCCCAAACCTCCCTCTCATCAGGGATCTTTCCCATCACAAAATTAATACAATCGAACACCACATTCAGAATAGCTTCACATAATAAAGATTAACCACAAGGATAGACCTCTAACATCTTTAGGTAACTACCTGCTAGCAAGGATTTAAAATGATCTTCCACCATATCATCCACTTCATCCAAAACACTATTAATGAGTTCAAGGAAATAAATTTGGTAATATGAGATAAACCACATACTACATTTATTAATTCTTCCATGACACTACATAAACAATACAAATACATATCCATCTTGAAACATCACTAAGATGTATTTTCTTCAAATTACACTGAGATGGATAACTTAGATCTAGATGTGACTAATCATAATTTGTGACTACCAAGGTAAAATTTTGGTTACAAATTGGAACCCATGATAATGTATCCTACTCATTCCACTAATGTATAATCCTAATATGAAAAGTTAATAAAATCAAATGTTATTTTGGGAGGCCAGTATTTGATATGTCTCAACAACATTATCCACATTAAAAAAGTATAATGGGAAAATTTGTATTTGAATCAACTTTGGAATCTCAATCACCACTTCCCAAAGGATAGTTTCATAGTCCCAATTATAGTATTTTTTCTATGAAAAATCTGGATTCCAAGACCACCCCTTTATTGATGGATATTTGGTGTACAACCAAATTTGAATGGGTCATAATGATGAAGAATCAACTTCTTTTAGAGCACCTCAAGTGGTATTTATTACTTAGTGATTCCTTATGGATTAAAAAAATTTAGTTCTATAAATAAATATTCTATGAATTTCATTATCAATCCTATCGTGGGAAAGATAATGTAGTGCTATATCAACAATTTGGTGGATAAATCCCAGTATTACTGTGATTTCCTCCCTAATATTGAGACAGTTTTCAAAAAACTATTGTAGAAAATCATGAGAATAAATCCCATATAATTTTATTTTGGCATGACAAAAAAAATATCAGATTCATAGTGCACCATCACGATATTGAAGTTTTCCCTGTGAAGAACAAGGAGATACTTAACATTCCACCTATAAATTCATGGTTTTATAAAAGTTATAAAATCTGAATTTTAGTTTAAACATATTTTTTAAATTTAATTTAAGGTTCTAAAGGGTTCGTGGTGTTTTTTTGGAGTGTTTAGGCTTGTTTTGAGGCCTGAAGTTCTGGTTTTTGGAGATACATGTTGAGGCCCATGGTTAGCACATAGTTTTCACTAAACATGAACCTCAACCATGAATTCCAGATAGAGTGAATCATATTTTTTCATACCATGAAAGGGTTTCCAATAAAATATGAAAACCCTAAAATTTATTTTACGTTCACTATGAACTTTTTCAAATAGTTTTCTAACCATGTGTGTAACATCCTGAGATTTTATGGACCATTTTTTCCAAATATATTAAAATATTTATTTAAATATTTAAAATTCACTAGTTAAAATATTAAATTTAAACTAAAATGATTTTTCGTATGTTACACGCAACATTGAGTTGGCATACGTTGCGCACAAAACTGAGTTGGCATACAATGCACTTATCACTAAGTTTCTACGAAATGTCTCTTTTATTATTTTAGTTATTTAGATAAGATAATTATAACCTAGACATTAAAAATAGTTATATTAATAGTAACAACTACTTTTCAAATATTTTTTATAATTTATTTATATAAATAAAACATTTTGTTAATGAAATATAATATTTTTGGTAGAGTTGTTTTTTGTTAGAAATATTGTTTTCTTGAATAAACTGACTTTATAAATAAAATTAATTTTTGACATGTTTAAAATTTTAATTTGATAAAATAAACATTATTTTTGAATTTATAATGTCAAAATTATCTGAGGGTGAATTTTTGTGATTTTTCTAAGAAACTTTTTTATTGGATGAACTGTTAAAAATACTGAATTTTAATTCCAATATTCATTTTAATTTATTTATATTTTAAGGATAAAATATATTATAATTTTATTAAAAAGTTTAATTGGATAATATTTTTATAAATTAACCCAATTTTGGTTATTTTAACCACTTTTATATTTAAATTGGACATAAAAACTTAGCAAACTTTTGATCTTTTTTACTATTAAAACCCGTAGTGTCGTCCCGACAGGGGGATTAATTTTAAATTAATTTATTCCAATTATATGATTATAATTTTTAAAATTGGATTAAATATTTGGAATCATCATAATTTATCATGTCTAATAAAGTCAACTTTGTTTTTGACCAAAAAATTTGGTGAAAGTGATTAAAATTAATTACATTAGTTAAGAGAGGAATTAGGTTAATAAAGTACTGGACCTTAAATTTGTGACCCAAAACGAAATAGAAACATGTAAAAAACCCATTGTATATCCTTATTTATACACTATAATAACTATTATCCAACTTGGTCCATTATTGGATCCAATTTCAACATGAAAAAAGTGGGTGGAATTCTCACATCAAATATTTACAAGAGGGCCACTCCTCCACTGTAAAAGTCCACCACCTCTACCCATTCCTTACACCTCTAAAAACTTTTAATTTCACCATATATCTTCCAAATTAGCCACAAAAACTCCCCTATTCTACCTTTAATCCTCAATTTGTGCATAAAACCTATCAAATAAACCTTTTTTCATTAACCAAAAGGAGTTACCTGATTTAAAGGTATTGTCTTCTCTCAATATTTCTTATTTATTTTCCTTCTCCACCCCCTCCACTCTCTTTATTTCATTCTTGTGAGACAACGATAGTTTAATAAATATACTAGGATGTTTTTATGCAAATATTTAGACCTTAAATTACACACAAATCAATCTAATGGATGTTAAAGATATTGTTTCTGTGTATAGAGAAATACTACCTCACAAAGCGATGATTGTTAATTTCTCCTTTAACACTAATTATGGTAATCATTATGATGTAAAATATATTATATATGTAATATAATAAATTTATTATGTCTTTAATCTTATTTATTACTTTTAAAAAAACATATCTTTACCTTAAATTTGGTTTTAATACGATAATCTCATTTGAGGAAGTGTGGACTATCGCCCCCTCAAAGCGATGTGATTCATTCACACACCACATGGAATGTATTAAGAATGGGTTTAATGAAATTTTATGTTATATATGATATTATAATTAAAATTTAATAATGATATATATATATATATACATTTCATTTTTATACTTTCTTTTAATACGACTATAAAAATGGAAACAACATTCATTTGAACATACGGTTTACCGTCTTCATGAACAGTGTATTCCATTTTTTACATGTCTATGAAATAGATTATTTTAAAATAAATATAATTTATATAAATTATATTTATATCATTATCTATATTCTGGAATCATGATAAAATTATAAGGACCAACGATATATTAAAATAAGACACATGCGAAAAAAAAGTAAATATTACTCGAAGTGAAACCATAACATAGGATCATTAACAAGCATGTAATATAAGGTCATAATTAAACCATATATGGTAATAGATATAATAATATTATTATTTAAAATATGAATAATAAACTTATATATTTGTTATACAAGAATTTTTTTTGAGTATGGAGAGAGTCAAGACACAGTTTAAGGGGAATTTCATCTCACATTTAATTTTTTTGTGATATATATTAAGTTCACCACTCTTTCATTTTTTGTGGTATATGTTCTGAATATGGTTGTATTGTATTTATATTATAAATAAAATAATTAACATTCACATGTCTATTTATGAATCTAATTTCATGGGGTTTAAGTTCCAAAAGTTACCAAATCGGTAAAATAGTTTTGTCTCAAAATGCCTTCTTTGAGATTCATGTTTTCTTATGGACCTAAACTCTCCTACGAGTTGTGTATACTTCTATTTTACATGTATTATCATGAATATACTTCATTTCATGATATTTTAATCTTCATTTAATTTATTTTTCTTACATAGGGAGTATGATCCCAAGTTTCCAAGTAATAAGAGTTTATTGAGACAATGCCATCATTTTTTGAGATTGTTTATATTTATGATAACTTTGATGAAATATTATGATCCATCTCTCAATAATATTTTTGAGTTTACTTATTCCCTATTTATTCAATATATCCCATTTTGTAGTACCATTTTTCACTCTTTGGTACTTAAGAAAATTTATGACCATTTGTCTCTTCGGTCGGAAATCTATTGTCTTTAAAAACCATGTTTTAAAAAAATTCCAAAAATGTTTTTAAAAGATCCTTGAGGATAATTTTCAAGGAAAATGGATTTTAAATTTTTTTTATTTTTTTAAAACATCACTTTATATGTTTTCAAAGATATTTTAAAATAAAAAGGTTTTATGTTATAAAAATCATTTTTCAAAGAGGAAAGGATATTTTCATCAAGAATGTATTTTAAAAAATATTTCAAAATTATGTCGCATATAAGTTAACATCCATTGGTGTTACTAATGACTTTATGGGGAAATTATTCAATGGTTAATTCACATTATTTCCTTGAATGGATTATTTTTGGATGGCATGATGTTATGAAACTCTTCTCTTTTTCACGGGTTTTATGCTTTTGAAACTCGCTTCCTTTCATGGGTAATGTTTATGATGAAATTATTATGAAACATATCTATTCAATAGGTTATGATATGTTTACAAGTTTATGGTACCCATTTCATTTTATGGGTTATGATATGTTTATTTACGATGTTGTGGTACATGTATGTATGATCTCATTATGTGACGAGTGGGACCTATATCTCTCTCCAATGCATTGGGTAACGATTTATATCTCATGAGATAATACAGGTCTGGAATGAGGGTTACTCTATTTAGTAATATAGTTCTAGAACAAGGGTCACTTGGTTTAGTAATACAGGGATGGAATGGGGGTTACCTAGTTTAGTAATGGACTTTTCCCACTGTGATGGTCTTTGAAATGATGCCTTAGATAATATGGAAATAATATTATATACTTACGAATTTACCACAATTACATGTATTACTCCTATGTTATGATTTCATGGCTTATGTACTTTAATTCATTTTGATTCATGTATTATGATCTGCCAAGCTTTATTCTAGGATTCATGTGTATGATCTTTGATATGCAAGGTATGATTTTCTATTTTCATGATCACATTCTCATACCCTTATTCTCATGTTTATAATTACATGTCTCCCTTGTTTACCCTTACCAACCATTTGAGCTCACCCATTTTATGTTTACATACCCAGGTTGTGAAGATATGTATTAAATTTTTAGTGTCAAATAAGGTTTCTAGGGATGAAGAACTTAGTGGGAGACGACGTAGCTCACTTATGTATCAGTTTTTGTGTTTCCAGGTTTCAAAAGGCGTTATACCAACTATAATATTTGGGAATATATTTGTAAAATTTTTATGTATTCACGAAATTTTATTTAATTTTAATTTTTGTAAATGCAAGGGTAGAAATAATGACACTAGACCCTTTGTGGTGTGGGATTTTGGATACATCTTAATGCGTGATTTTTGCATGGTTTGTCTTAATATGAAAATAAACTGTGTGTGGTGTGTGTACATGGGAAATGGGTATGAAATGGTTCATACATAATTTAAATAACTGTGAGACCAAACCATGCACCCATTTAAAATAATTAAAACTACCTTTTTACCCTTATTTTCTTTAAATCTAAAACATCCCTTTTAGCTTCTCCCATTTGTGTATAATAGCCATGGGAGTTTTAAATGCTTCTTCATTAAAGTTTTATTGGATATTACTCATTTTTAATAAAATTATATTTTCACTCATCATATAAGAAGCCTCTTAGTAAGGCTAAAATTCTCTTTTATTCCTTTCTAAGTTTTCTTCAACATCTTTGGTGTTTTCTCTATGTGTCAAAATATACCGTATTTTCAAGGCGATTGTTTGTTTTTTCATTTTATCCCATTCCATCAAAAATCATAGGTCAATACTAGATTATGATTCTCATTTTAGGATTAGGTATATGGTATATGAGATTTCCCCCAAATTCACACAAGTCATAAATTATTTTGTTATGATGCACATTGGACATTCCATGTGTTTCCCTAAAAATTGTAATTCTAGAATTAAATTCCTAATCCTTAACCATGACATGTTATGAGATTCATAGACACCATTAGAGTTTGAAAAACTCAACCCAACCCACACTTTTGGGTGTGTTTGACTAAATTTTCTTTATATCCAATATTTAACTATAACTAAAACCACACCTAGGGTGTAATGAAATTGAAATTTAGGTTAACCCCATACTCTTTTCATTAAATTGACCCCTTGGGTGTATTAATATTTAGACATAAATAAGTGTTTGGAACTAATTAATTAATAAATGGACTGAACACCTTACCTAGAAATTGTGATTACTTATCACTTATCCATTGGATGGACATGAAAATTATTCACATCATTAAAGGTGTTAAATTCCATAAGTGATACTTGGATTTCCAATAAATAATTCCTTAAGAGAACTCATATGATGCCACCAGATTTATTGATGTGAATTCCAAGTGGTATGGCCACTTGGATTTATTCTTTTTCTTTCCAAATAAATATCTCATCTTGACATAATAGGATTCATCTATCTATATAAAATATTTATAATGGTATGGATGATAACCCTAGGTTTAACACTATTTCTTTTGGCAAGAAATTCATCATGTAAAACCCTTAGATTCCAAAAAATCCAACCTGAATCACAATTATAATTTACATGGTTATATTATAAATACTTAGACCTAAAATACCAATGGTTCATCCCTTGTATTACACTCAAAAACCAAATGGATAAGAATATTTTGTTTTTCACTGTGAGTTAAGATGACTTCCAAAAAGTCATTAATGCCATAGTTTTTCCATGGATTCAAAATTAGGTTCATTGTATTGGAATTCATGAACATCGTAAATTTATTCCTTAGAGTCAAAAATATATGAATTATTGGGCTATATCATTTGGTTCCCTTGATTACTTATAGGTTACTTATTTAGAGAAAATCATCTTTTGTCGAAGCAGGTATGGTTGGCTAGCTATCTCAAGAGGAGCCTGATCTCAGCATGGTTTTCTAATTCATATTAGATTTTACCTAAATTATAATTGCATACTATAATAATTTATACTCACATACTATAATTCATTAGAAATCGTTATTGGTGGAATACTAATATTTACTCACACCATGTCTTGTATTCCATTTGAAACTCGAAAAGACTTCATAGTGGCGGGAATGGATAAAATGAAGTTCCTGATCAAGGAAACTTGATCGAGTTCTAGGTTGGAGTGTGGGTGAAGCTTAATGAGCTAGTTATTGGGGTTATTGTAGATTTTATCCCATTTTAGTGCTTTTTTATATTTTTTAGTGTTGTGTACTACAACTTACCCACTTTCCATTTTTGTAGCATCATTACATAGTCTACATTTAATTATTTGTATTGCCTTATGTTAGCTAATTATTAATAGGATGGTTTATTTATAATGCCCTACTATTATATTCCATTACCTTACTATTTGTATTTCTTTATTATTATTAACAATATTGATGTAATCTAATAAAGAGGGAATAATCTCCCAATCGTACCACCACATACCATTGATGTTATATGGTAGCCTCTAGAAAACAGGGAGGTGAACTTGAGGCAATGTGCCACTTAGGTTTAGTTACTTATGAGTAACCCAGGCATGTGAAATTGTCACGTGTATTTATTATTTCTTATAATAGGTTACTTGATTGCTATGATTTTAATTTATATTGTTTCTTATAAGAAAAATATGATGTTATTCATTACTAAAAGTGTTTAAATTAACCCAAATGGTGTTTTCCTACATACATAGATATTTTCACCTTTAATAACCAATTATGACATGTTTGACCCATGTAACTTTAGTTACATGTGATGAAATATAATTTGATTGTGAATAAATGGAGTCCAATTGTAATTTATAATGTTTTTTCCTTTATAAATTAGGAATGGTGATCTATATAATTTTACCATCATATATAGACTTGTTACATATTGTGATATGATGTAAAAGGAAGGTTATATTGACATGGAATGAAAATTGTAACTTATAAAGTTATGTCATTATATCATGGTAATGAAAATAAAGAAAACTAAAACTTTTTATATATTAATATACCTATTAAACTATTACTCTTAAAGTAATTGGTTTCGGAAAATTGTAACTTAAAGATAATGTTTTTATTTAACTTGGAACAAAAAACACATATAATTAAACCTTTACAATTAAAACTTGAAAAATCAACTTATAATATAAACTCATAAATGGATAGTTTGGTTAGTGTATTTCAGATATTGAGGATTTATACCAATTTTGGTCTCTTATCTAAAATTATTTCATCTTTTTAATTATGTATTTAGGTTAGACATATTCTTCTAGGAAGGCCTCGGGCTGAGCACCATAAAGTTGAAGACGACCATGCTCATGACGTGGTGGAACCTAAACCATCGGTATTAACTCCTGTAGTGATACATATGGATCCTCCCAATGTACAACCTATAATTACTATACTAGAAACTAATTCTCAACATCAAGAGGATTTATTACACCTTTTACAGTCCATAGAAAGAGTTTTATGAATTTCACCAACTATGTCAGAACAAATGCAATAGTTCCAATAGTAACACCCAACTACCTTCTCAGGGGAATGTGCTCCCTAGGTGGCTAAGACAAGACTTTATACCATCCATAAATTCTTAGTGAACATGCATAATCCTTCATAGAGTAGGGTTATGCTCACAATATATATTCTTCATGAATCCTAAAAGAGGTTGGGGGATATTCTAACACAAGAAGATTGGCATTGTGGGATGATCTAGATGGAATTATAGACCACCTTATATGATTAGATTTTCCTTGAGATGATGATATATAATCTAGCTCAGGAGTTCATATATTTGGAGTAGATAACTATGTCTACTATGGAATACTAATCTAACTTCATCAAGCTCCAATGTTTTTTACCCACTCTTGTTGGTGACAAGTTGTCAAGGGTAATACATTATGTTGATGGGATCAGATATGCCATCCAATCTTAGGTGAAGATTTTTTGGGTGACTAACATCTCTAAAATGGTAAACCATTCCCTTCTTTCTAATCATATCATAATAGAAGTTGATGGTATGGGGTATGGTAGTTCAACAGTTAGGCAGGGAAGTGGTTTATCTAGTGGCAGGAAAAGTCATCTTGAGGTTTCTGGATAGCGTAGTTGAAGTCAAAATATATGCATAAATAGTTATGTGGTGTCTCATTAATGTGTAATGTAGAGTCACATGATGATTTAGTGTGATAGGGACACAATTTAGTGACAATATTTTGGTAGAATATTTTATCTTTATAGTTTCTTCATGACATTTCCACTAATTCCCAGGAGATAGGATCTTCACCAGCTCCAAGTTATTGAGCAATATTAGTAGCTTCGTAGAATGATGGAAGTTGGAGTATGAATAAATAATTAGGAAAAGGTGGTGTTCATGGTTAAGGAAGCCAAACTTTTTATCATAACTTACTTAGGATTGTTATGTTGTGGTATAAGGTTGTGGGTTAGTCAAGTTACATACATTATGTCTCATGCCCAACAAGTAGAGTGTCAGTCCATCTACAATATGAGGTAAAATATTAAAAGAATCTCCATTAGTTTTTTCTTTATTTTATATCAGTGCTTCATACTCATTATTATCAGTGCCTTTAATGGAGATTATTAGAATTGAGATAAAATACATTTTATGGATAAAGTCTCTTCAAACTCTATTATGAGAATGGTCAGGAAGTGTTCATCAATGCATGGATTTTCTTCTTGATACAAAAAGTTACCATTTAATATAGAACTTTTTCGTGCTCATGAAGATAGGATATGACATAATTATTTAGATATACTGGTAATTTAATTATCAAAACCATATTTTTTGTAATCATTATAGGTTTTTATTTTCATAACATAAGGGTAGTAGCTACGTTTACAAGGGAGAATGTGATGTCCAAGAAATTTGACTTGGACATAGAAATCATGGTCTAGGTTGAGTCTCATCGGAGATTTACAATAAATCTAATGATATATGATTAGAACATACTAGTTTTCTTATAGTGGTAGAGTGATTCATATATGTTTTCTCTAAAAAAAATTATGGGCTATCACCTAATAGAGAGGTAGAGTTAACTATTGATATTATTTGAGGAATAGAACCAGTATCCATGCCTCTATATCGGATGGATCCTACTGGGCATCAAGAACTCAAAAAATAGTTAGAGGACTGGGAAGCCAATGGGTATATACATCCCAATACTTCTCCTTAGGGTTCACCTATTCCTTTCTCCAAAAATGTATATGGTACCCTATGGTTTTATGTGGGTTACTAGTAGTTAAATCATCTAAATATTTAGAAAATTTTCCCACTTCATCATATATATGATCTCTTTAACTCCATCTAAGGATCCATGGTATTCTCAATTATTGATTTGATATTAGGCTATCATCATGTGTGAGTCTGATCCTCGAATATACTATATACATTTTTGTAAAGAAGATTTTTCCTTTATGAATATTTATTAATGTCATTTGGTCATAGAAATACACATGTTATCTCTATGACCATGATTAATTAGTTTTTACACATGTACATGGATTCCTTTTTCATCATTTTTGTGGAGGATATCTTAGTGTGATCTTAGATTCAACACGTTCACGTTAAGACACATTGACATCAAAATTAGTAAGATAAAAGAGCACCAACTATATGACATGCTCAAAAGGGTAAATTTTTGATTAAAAATGATCAATTCTTATCATACATTATATCTGAGTCAGGGGTATTTTTGGATCAAGAGAAGGTGAGAGCCACTATTTCTTCTGAATATCCAAAGAAAGTTTTTGATATATGGAGTTTCTTGGGACTATTTGATTACTATTAGTGATATATCTATATTTAGTCATGCCTTGAAACACCACTTACAAGATTGACCAAGAATGGTGTAAAGTTTTCATTGTATAAATCTTATGAGAAGTACTTTCGAGAATTGAAAGGAAGAATGACATCAACACTGATCATGAATTTTACTAGAGCCATGAAGAGTCTATATAGTCTATTGTGATGCATCATGCATTGGTATGGGAAATATTTTTATACAAGGGGAATGTGTCATATAATACGGGTCTCATAAGTTTATGAATCATTAGTGCAATTACCCAAAGCATGATCTCATGTTTGTTGTAGTTATTTATACCTTTCATTGTTAGATACATTACTTTTTGAGCGATCAATTCATGGTATAAATGGACAATAAAAGCCTCAAATACATATTAATTCGGTGGGACGTAAACATACAATAGTAAATATGGTTCAAATATCATTAGTATTTTGACTTTGATATTTCTTACATTCCATGGAAATGAAATGAAGTTACTGATGATCTGATCAGAAAGACTCATACTCAAGCTATTCAGGAAGCTAGTAGTGAATGTAAGTTCAAGGACCTTCATTCTAAAATGCATCTGTAAGTTTAGGAGTGTAACAAATATAATTTTATCACAACTTTAACAATGAATTAATTATATCTAGATTGAGTAAATATTAGGAAACATTAAGATCCCAATGGCTATATCCCAATGGAATGTGATTTAGGTGAGGACCTAACTCCTAGTTGGGTGATTAAAGGGGATGATATATTGCATATTTATGGGAATTTCTGTGTACCTATAGAAATGATGGTAGAGTTTATGAATGAATATCATGATTTTAAAGGGTATTTATATCGAATATTTACTAAGATGTACCATGACATATGGTTCCAGTATTGGTAGTTAGGGATAAAAAAGATGATAATATGCTTTGTTACTCAGTGTTTAACCTGTCTACTGGTGAAGGTGGAACATCAATGGACTACTAACGTATTATAGCTATTATCCATCCTAGAGTTAAAATGGTACAAAATCACCATGGATTTATATATAGGGTTTATGAATTCTACTTGAGGTGATGATGAAGTATGGTTGGCTGTGGATCGAATAACAAATTGTTCTGACTTCATGCCTATTTGGGAGACCTTGTTAGTGGATAGACTGGCGAATTTTTTTTTGTGAGATCATATGCCTTCATGGGGTTCCATATTCCATTGTATTGGATATGGATTCTTGGTTTACTTCTTAGTTGTTATAGGGTTTCGAAAGGCTCTCGTTTTATACGTACTTATTAGTACAACATATCACCTATAGACCAAGGTCATCCTAGTTGTAATTACAACTACTGTAAGAAATGCCTCACGCATGTGTACTTGAATCTAGATGATATTCGGAAAATAACTTTTCTCCTACAGATTTTTCATATAATAGTAGTGTCCAAGAAACTATCATGATGTCTTTGTATGATGGGATATTTGATAGTCCATGTCATTCAACTCTGTACTAGTTAGATATAGGGGAGGTAGCACTATTGGGACTGCATCTCACTTAAGGGGTATCATAGTAGGTAAAACTGATTAATAAACATGTAGATATTTATCAATATAGGTAAAATGCATATTCTTATCATTATAGCTCACCTAGAGAGTTTAAGGGAGGCGATCAGGTTTTCTTATGAGTCTCTATTAGATTTGTTCATTGATGGATTCATAGAAAAGGAAAGTTATTACATATATTTTTTAGATCATTCAAGATATTAAAGAGGGTCGGGATGGTATCATATCAGATATTTCTTCTTCTATGGTATATGGCTATAGATGATGTCTTCTATTTTTCTTAACCCTTTCATTATAAACTCTGACCCATCTCTTGTTTCTTATTTGGAGGAAGTGGAGTTAGATATTGATGCTTCTTTTAAGAAGTATACAATTCTTATGGATGGTTATATTTTGAATACCCTCTAAAGTATGATGGTTACTCTAGTTAGAGTGTTATAGTAGCACATGTAGGTATAGGATGAGAATTAGGAATGAGATTCTGATATACATTCCTAGTATTAAGAGTTATTATTGAATTCATATCAACCACCCTCTAGAGGGAAACACAAGGATGAGTTTTTTTAAATAGAAGAGGTTAGATGTACATAGTTTTTCTGAAATGTACAGACTATTTTAATTTTAATATAAAAAATTCCATAAATGGTTCAAGGTGGTTTTGAGAACGTTCAGGCTCAGTTCAGGGCTATAAGTTTTTGTGTTTAGAGAGACAGGGTGAAGTGCATGGTTAGCGCATGGTTTTAACTAACAGTGCACCACAACTATACCACCAAGATATAGTGAATCATAGTTCTTCAAAAATGAAATGGGTTCTATAAAACTATTAAAAACTATAAATATATTTTAGGTTCACCATGCATGTTTTTTTCACATTTTTTCCCACTGTACCCCTAGATCATGTTGGATTTTGGATTTTAGAAAGTTTTGAATGAACGGTTTGTGCATGGTTTGCCTAAACATGTGAATAAACCTTGCGATGTGTGTGATAATGGTCAATGTGTATCACATGGTAGGTATATATTTTTACTAACTATGAAACCAAATCATTCATCCCTTTAAAAATATAGAAATCACCTTTTTACCCATGTTTCCATTTAATAAAAAACACCCCTTTATCCCTTCTCCCATTTACATACAACAGTCACGGGAGCTCTCCATTATTACTCTTTAAGGATTTGTTTGACCTTCCTCATCTAGAATCCAATTTGATCATTTTTCATTATATTGGAATCCTCTCAGATAGTATAATTATCATATTTCATTCTTTATTAATTTTCTTAAAACTCTTTGTTGTTGTTTTCATGTGACCTAATGTAAACTATTTTTTTGGTGTGTGTCTTGTTTTCCATTTTATCATGTCCATAAAAAATATGTGGATAATACTAGATATGTATTCTTATATGATTCTTACGTAGGTGTTCTATGACCTTTCCCTTGAAGTATAATCATTCATAAATTGTTCTGATGTACTGCATAGTGAACTTTCCATTTATTACCCTAGATATAAAAAACATTAACTGAATGCATAATCATTGAATGTGACATGTTATGATACCCTTAAAAACCTTTATAGGTTAAAGAACTCAACCTAGCCCACCCTTAGGAGTTTGTTTTAATAAATTTTATTGATAATCATTCTTTCACTATAATCAAAACCCTTCCTAGGGTGTATCATATTAAACTTTAGGGAAACCACATACCTTATGAGTCCATACCACCCCTTGGGTGTATGGACGTTGAAACATAAAGAAGTAGTTGCAAATAATTAATTAATAAATAGATTTAACACCTTAATTTGAACTTGTGTTTACTTATCATTAATTTATTTATTGTATATGGAAATTTTTTACACCATTAAAGTTGTGGAATTACTCGATTTGTCCTTTGATTTAGGATAGGGAATTCCTTGAGAAAACTCATAGGATGGTATCTGGTTCATTGTTGTGAATACCAAGTGGTACACCCACATGGATTCGGTATTTGTCTTACATAATTAATGCCTTAGATTGACATAGTATGATTCATCCATCTCTCCATAAAACGTTTAATATTAGGGATGATTGCTCAAGATTCATCCTGATGTCTTTGGATAAGAAATTTCTTAGACCAACCCCTACGATTATAATCAATTGAAACCAACTCACAAGGATAGTTTCCTTTGTTCGTAGAAAATCCATAGAATTGAAATTACATGGGTTCATTCTTTGGATTATACAAAAAAAAACCAAATGGATAAACATTTTAAATTGATCTCCATGAGTTGTATTGAATTCCAAAAGGGGAGAATGTAATGATTTTTCTAGGAATTTAAAATTGGTGCATTGTGTTGGAATGCATGGGCATGCTCTCTCAATTCCTTAGAGTTACTATTACATAGATGCTTGGGCTATACACCTTGGGTATCTTTATTATATAAAAGTTACTTGTTCATATCCATATATCTTAGGATGAAGTAGGTATGGTCGGTTGGGTATCCCAAGAGGATCCCAAGTTCGATAGGTTTTTCTAATTCATTTAATGTTTTTCCTAAATTATAATTAATCCCATTAAAGATTATACTCAAAAATTGGAATGAAATAAATGTAATTGGTTGAGTCCTACTGAGTTTTACTCACACCTTGTTCGGGAAGCCATTTGGTAACCAGAAAGACTATATGGATATGGGAAATGATAGTAGAAAGCGCTTGTCCATAGATGTTTTATCTAGTTATAGGTTCAAGTATATTAGAAAAGGAGTAAGCTAGTTCTTGGGATGCACATGGAGTTTATCAATTTTGGTCTTTTGATATATTTTTAGTGATATGTATTATTTTATGGCTTCTTCTTATTTTTCTACCATCATTATATCATCTCTATTGAATTTTGTTTACTAAATTATGTCGGCTTATTATTATTGGGAAGGTTTATTTCCACCATAAAATTATTATTTTATTCTTCCTTACTATTTTAATTTCTTTATTATTATTTACCATTTTTCTATACTCTGATATAGAGGGTATAGTCTCCCCACCATACCACCATAGACCCTATATGCTATTCAATGGCCTTTGGAATTTGGGTAGTGCGCTTGAGGCCTTTTGGTCCTCAGTTTTTATTATTTATGAGTGAACTAAGCTCAGGATGCCACAAAAAACTCCCCAAAGCCTCAAAGAGTTTAAAGGGATTCAATGTTTCCTTTCTTGTAGTAGACTACTTATAGCGAAACTTATAGGAAAATTCCTATCCTTCATAATAATTAAAAAAGTATCCACATACTAATGAGATGAGGATTGTCATAAATGTTTTTAAAATATCAAAAAAATACCTCCTAAAATATAAGACATTAATGTTTCCTATGAATGGGAATCCATTCATCTCTTATGTGGTGACCCTATAGAGATCACAATATCAAAGAATGAGACATTTAGAGAAAAAATATTTTCAATCAAAGTAAAAATATGCTAGGTATATAGACTTAGTACTCCGATATTGAAAAGAATAGGATTGTGTTAATATTCATGTTATGGAAGTTGAAGCACTACCGAAAACATCATTTTTTTCACTTGGTCACCCATAAAAACCCACTCAAGTGAATCCTAAGTTGTCTGATGCCTTCTAAAAGTATAGATTGGTAGATAGTAATCATTCAATAGTTTGAAATTTGATTTGTGCCTCCTAAGGTAGTTAAAGGGTAAGAACTAATAGATTTCCTCATAATACATCTAACACTATAAACTTACCTAGAAAACATAGATCTCCCTAACAAATAAGTCATCTTCATTTATGACATTCCCTGGATATGGGATTTGAGTTTTGATGGACCCTATAGAAGCATGATTAGGATAAGAATGGAGAATACAAATCATAACATGCTTATCAAGGTAATCATTCTCAACTCCTAAAACAATTATCCTTATTCCTTCTGACTATCAAAAGGTTTCACCAAAAATGAGAAAAAATACTAGGACCTCTTTTTAGGTCTACAGATGGATCTACAAATACTAGTGGCTTTCTTAATCATCAAGTGTGACACATAATTGGTGTTTAATAAAATAAATTAGTAATATATCATTTATTTGGAAGAAGTAATTAATTTTATAGAATAATATGAGTTTAATGGAGGAATTCCCATTAAAACCAATTTTACCATTTCTATTGATAGCATATTTCTTACAATAATGTGTTATAAAATGAAGCCAAAATTCCTAAAGATCCAAACTAGGATGAGATGATTGTATACATTGTTCAACAAAGGTTGTTATCCTGATTTATTGGTTATAAAATGAGATATATTATTGAAATAAATGATGCCCTGGAATAAAGCTAGTTCATATCCCTTTTGATAGATGCCACAATTGGATGGATGTTCCCCATAATGAACTATATCCAGAATGGAACCATTCTTCCTAATCGAGCTAAGAGGAAGAATATTTATCATTGTTTGGTAAATTTCATCCTTTATTATGAATAAAATTTATAGAAATTTTATTATAAATAATTATTTGAAAGGGTTCTCCTTAGATGCATTAAAGTAGGACAGGCCCTTCTTATTATTTAATAAGTCCTCACAGCTTCCTACAGTTCCCATCAGTCAAGACCAAAGCTCCCCTATAAAATTATAAGGCTTGGTTATTATTGGACAAAATGACTTAGTATTGCATGGAGTTAACCCGAATGTTTTATTCTAGACAAATACATACAAACATAATTTATCAACCACCAAAACTATTAAAACCCTCCATATATTCTTGGTTGTTCATCATTTTGGACATAGATTTAATGTGGATGTTTCCACTAGTTTTAGCTAGGATGTTTAAGTACATATTTACTAAAACAAACTTCTTCCCTAAATGGGATAAGATTATATCCTCAAGAAGGTTGGGAAAACACATTATCAAACTCATGAGGTCAAAAATCATTACCATATTTGGTGTACCACATAAAATATTGATAGAAAAGGACACCATCCATTATTCTTCCATGTTCAAAAGATTGTATGTGTAATAAAACAACAAGTCTAACATCTCATCCTAATATCATACAAAATATATGGGCGGATAATGATCTTCTAAAAGGTTCTATTGAATATCATCCAGAAGATGGTTGAAAAGGACAAGAATTCATGGACAAATAATCTTTTACATGAATTATGGGATAATCACACAATAACCCATACTAAAATGTGATTGAACCCATTTTCTCTTATTTGTATGACAGAACTAGTTTTTCCCATTAAATTCTATAAACTCTCACATTGATCCATTATTTTCAACCAGTTTTATAAACATTAGTATTACCAAATGTGTATTTATGAGTTTGAGTAACTAGATGAGAAATGGTTTGAGTACACTATACAACCTAGAATTCCATCATAACATATTCATGTGTTTCTTCAATAAAAAAATTTATTTACACATTCATTTATGGGTTTTTTTATCACATAGAGTTCCTATAATACCTTGGATGATGCTTTAGAAACTAAAACTTAAATGAGAGGGACAATATGTTATACACAATGTCTACTAAAACAAATATTAGTCCCTCAACACCATTGTGGGGGAGAAAAGTGCACTCCCTGCTAGTGTAAGATGTCTAAAGAAATAATTTTCATTAGATTCATGATAGTTTCATCATCATCAATATAAGATGTCAAATTGCATAGTTAACACCCCTGCCACATAACACTAAACTACATGGTATAGGATATAGTTACATGACCTTAAACAAGGTATATTATTTATTTTTATGTTATTTTTAAACTGTATAGATATTTCATCCTCTCCCAATATGATATCATTTTATTTAGTGAAAGTCTCCTATTGTGATGTGAAAAACTCTGAGTGTCTTGATTTATATTATTATATAATACTTAGTGAATCCTGGATCCTCTAACTCAAGAACATACATAAATTTCATCACATTTAATCCTTTTTCTTGTATGATTTATATATCCATGTCGAAGTACTGATGTGAGTTTTTTTTCATCTTCCAATTATGATAAAGTAAAATCCCCCCCATCATGGTCTCTTTACATTAAAATTAACAACCTGTGGTCGAATAATGCTAGGACATAAATTTCTATTAATGGCCATCCTTGTGTGGAATATCTCCCTTATTTGATTTCTAGATCCCTATAAGTATTCTCAATTTATGACTATATATTTATACTTGTCTACAAAAAGGTTTGAGAAAAAGAGAAAGTTATTTCATCTCATAAGAACTAAATGTGTCTTGACTTCTATTGTTATGGAATATGTAGTTATGCATGGATCATCTATATTGGGCCTAACATTGAATTTTCATCACTCCTGGTCACTTTTTTCCTCTATTATAAACAAATATATGTAGAATTTCTTGCCTGATTAAACTTGAAAACACTCCCCATATGCTCTATGTCTGGAAGTATCATGTGATTCAAACAATATCCTCGTAATCTATTGTTTCTTACACCGACCATGATTCAAGTGATCTTAGAGGCCACAATGCATAACTCTAACAAAAATGATTGAGATATGATATATTCAAAGTCAGGATCCAAGTATTAATTTCATGATGTTAAACTAAACAACATAGGATCCACTATGTATGAATCCTAAAACCATTTGAGGTGGTTTGTTAGTGAGACTCTTTCGCTTACAAAAGATCTAAATATCAGTAAGAGATCTTTGGCGTATTGATATATATTTATATAAATTCCAATATGTAATAATTCTGTGTAGATTGATTCTTATTTTTACAATATATAGAGTGATTCATAGATATTGGATCCAAGGATGAACTAAAAAATATAATCAAAATAAAAGTTCCCCATATTCTATGTGTGAGTCAGATCTATGTAGGATATTTCCGCATAATGTTCATTATCCATAGGTTTTTGAATATGATAACTATGTGGTCATTGATTCCTATTATTATGAGGCACATAATGATTCCTAATTATTTTATTTTAATCCTAGACACAAATATAATAGGACATGTTCTTAGTGACAGGGTTTATCCTCATTCACATCCATATTCTTATAATTTCTTGAGGTCAGAGTAAGAACACCAAACCATTTTACATTTCACGTTGACCAGATATGTTATGAAACTTTGGTATTTTAATATGATGTCAAAATATATGACATTCAACTCTTTTTCTCATGATATTAAATTTTAGGAATTTTAAGTCCTTATTAAATGACTTAAAACTGTGTAACATCCAAGTACTTATGGAATGATATTAAATGAAATGACATCCCAATCCGTGTCACTTGATATTAAATTGCATGTCACCCAAGTTCTTTTTTTCTGATTTAATACTATATGAAATCCAAGTCCTAATTGTATGATGGTAAATGACATGATATATGATCCTTCTTGGATTACCTTAAACTAATTAGATATTCAAAAATACATGAGGATGGGTACTTATTATTTCAAGATAAATAGGGAAATTATGATAATATATAATGAACTCAGCCACAAACTAAAAATTATTTTTTACTCCTTTATTAAGGATGATAACAACCAAACCATAGTTAACTCGGGTCTAAAACACCATATCACATTTATGTATACCCATTTCCATAATTCAAAATTTGTGTCTCAGGTGTCTCATATTTCCATCAAATTTCCATTGTTATCGGTAAGGATTTCATCTGGATTCAAAGGAATCCTATGTTTGAATATGTATAAATTTCCCAATATGGATCTATTTACATTCCCCCAATATATAATATCAACCATATGCTTTCTTGGATCTTGAGAAATTTTTTATCTAACCCTAGTATGCACTGATTTCATTATAGTGAAACTCTTCATTTGAATGTGGTCATTGGTCATCTATTACTCACCTGTCACATATCATTGTCTCTAATCCAAAAACCATGATCAATTATTTATTAAATTATAACTCCATGTTCAAAAGGTGTTGAGATTTTCTTGTCAGTTGAACTCAAATTAGGTTATTGTTTCACACTTCCTTTTCATCCCTATAGTCCAACCAATATGACCATAATCTATATGCACTCACCCATAAGATAATATAAATTATCATTTGGATCCTATATTCGCATTGGTATTTACGTTTTCATTTTTAGATGTTCTATCCCACACATTGTTCTAGGCATCATGGCCCTAAAGTGTGTCCACCTTGGTCAAAGTTTTATAACCTTAAAATTTAACCCTTGATTTTCAATATCATAAGAACATAAACCAAGAATGAATGATACATAAAACATTTTTTCTAAACACTTATAAAGTGAATCCTATGAAAAAAATAAATTCTCTAGTCACTAATATTTTCACTTTCAAGGATTAGGTAAAATATTAGAGTGAAAATATAAAAAGGATCAAAGCTTATAGGCACTGCAATATGCCCTTACAAAAAACCAAGCCTTTCCCACTAAACACACTGGTCCAAGAATAAGTTAGGGTGGTTTCATGAGATATTTTTCCACCCTAATTGTGTATTCCGTAAACAATGGTGAAACCTTTAGGATTCAAAAATCCTTCTTAAATATTCCTATTTTTCATAATCCTTCTTTATTCCACAATTGGTTGAATTATGGAAAATCTTCATGGCTATCAATAATGAGCATATCTGACTCCAAGGGAAACATTTATTTTGGATATTCATACATTCCACTAATATGGTTCTAAATATATAACCTCAATAAGTCCCACTAACTAGAATCATGATTTCATTCTAAGTAAAATATCCTCTAATATTTGTATACATTGATGAAAATAAAATAGAACCCTTTATTTCTATCTGTCTAGTGATCATCCATGGAATGCATGTCTCATCACATCATCCCTAATTTTAATATCTTGGGTTAGGACTTAAAAAAACTCATAACCAAATTGTTTAAGTGGATTTAATGACATTTTTGTTACGCTAACATGGATTATACCGATTTTTTAGGTAATATATTTATATCTCACTCTTGAATCATTAAACAGTCCTTTTCACATGACCCTAATATACAAGAAATGATAGTCCATGCTTTATGAGTATAAACTAAATTCCTCTTTTTAGGAGGATTTCTATACTATAATTAATCTCCAATTTATGACAGGTGTTTCTTTACCCCCACCATGTAGATTATCCTCCTCACTTTCTTGATCAATCTATATAACCTTAAACAACATAAATATGAGTTCAAATATAGATGAACCTAAATTATATAAATACATGGTCAAAATAGTTCAACCAAAAATATCAGTAACCAACAGTCAAAGCACTATGACCTAAAACTATGTGCACTATTTATTATGGTTATTCAAATTCATAATGTTTGTATTTCTATTCACTACATAATAGATTCTCCCACATTGATGTCCAAACCACCTCACCTTTTTTTCAAGACATTCCAATCTTAAATATCAGCTACAATGGTATATTATTCATGACTTTAAACTACTCATGGAAAGAGATATGGTACTTTCCCGGTTAAAAACATGTAATGGGAAATATAAAAAAAAAGCCATGTCTAAATTCTCTAGGTATTAATATTTCATGACTAAATAAAAATTATTTTATTTAAAATGAAGGAAGAAAAAAAATTTAGTTTAAAACCATGCTAATGGAATCCTAGGAAAAATATAACTTCATGCCTACTAAGCCTCCTAATATGTGGCTTGTGAAAATGTTATTGCTAAAGAAAAAAGGGAATAAAGTAAGATGCACAAAATTTTTGGGTTACACTATATTATCCTAGAAAAAGTAAATCCTTGCTTTCTAGGTACCTTAACCCAGGAAATAGTTAGAAATTTCTTCCAAAATAATAATTTAAATACTCATTTTAAATTCAAGAAGATATAACCACATGATTCCTGAATGATCTTGAAAATTGGAGTCCATATTCTAAATTATCTATTTGCACCCTAATATGTTGGGTCATAATTTATATATGAATGAACCAACTATAGTGTATACTAACAGCAACCAATGATTATAACCATCCATGAGCCACACTTGGGGGGAAATTTTCCATATTTAAATGAAATAACTCTAGTGTATAGTGTTAGAACTTATTCTTATACACATCCATGAGATACACCCAAGATAAAATCATCCATACCCAAATAGAATAACTTTAGTGTATTTTAATGACAGTTGTGCCTATACCCATCTATTAATTATGCCTAGGTGGAAATAATCTATAACCAAATAAATTGAAACTAGTGTATCGTAAAGGAATCTATGGGTATACTCATTTGTAATCCATGCCTAGGATGAAACCATCCATATCTAAATGAACCAATTCTACTTTTACGGTGATGGTTCCTATGAATATACACATATATGTGCCACACATAGGAGGAAACAGCTTTAACTCGTATGTTTAGGAATCATGATTAAATTTATCTATTCAAGTTCAATATTATAGTGGGTCAAAGTTATCTTGATATTTCTCTTGAATAATTCAAAAAGTCATCATGAAGTGATATTTGGAGTAAAGAGGAAGAATAATATTGACAACAACTAAAAAAATATTTGTTTAATTCATTATGAATAATGGGGAGGAACATCTTTATGTTGGAATCTATCCTTTTCATTGAATAAAAAATGAAAATTAGCATGATATATTATAATTTATCATGATTATCAAGTAAACGAAAATCTATTGGGAAGAACTAATATATCATTGAAGGTTAACTTATTTATAAGATTCATACTTATTCAATGGTAATGTTTTCTCAATGTGAGTAGTCAATTCCACATTCCATAATTCAAAGGGATTTATCTCTATAATAGAATTAAGTAGTTTCACTTTTATTTTTTCTACACAAACCACATATTTTGAGAGCTCTTCATTATATGAAATCATCTCATCATGAATCCAAGATTCTATGTAAATAATTTTATTCATCTCTTTTGTGGATCTATAGAAAACCGATCTAGGTTTATCCATCTTGTAACATGAGTTATTCAACTGTAAGGATTGAGGTGTATTCTAAATTTTCCAAGTCTAGGTAAAAGTGATAGGGTATCACAAGAGAACATATGAGAATGAATTCACCCTCATTAAAAACAATATTAACAAAACAAATATTACCAGGAACCCTGTATGAGTTTTCCATTCATTGGATAACCATGAAATAATAAATAAGTAAATATAAAACAATAAAATCCAAACCTAGAGTAAAAATAATAAATATATCCAAAACATTTTTCTAAAACGTTTTTCTTACATAAAATAAACCATTTTTTATATAAATATTTTATTTCCAAAACAAGTAAATAAATATAAAACAAAAGCAGGGGATAAATTGGTGGATAAACCACATGACCAAATTGGTCAAAACACATAGAAGAGAAGCTTTAATATCACCATGGGACTCTCAAGTCACGGACATTACCCCCAAAACATCATCCTACTAATCGAGTGTGGTAATAAACCCACCTACAATCCCTAAACCAGAAACCAACATAAAAAATCAAGATTAGTTTCCCTCCAATGTGAGTATGTTGGTTGTAAGCCCAAGGCTATTAAGATACCACAATGACACCATTACAATACTTTTACAAAGAAACCATGTCATATAGTTTACAATTATTATAAAAATAGGTTTTCATTTCCATTTTCAACAAAAATTTAAAATAAAAAAATAATTCCTTATATCATTTCTTAAATCATTATATTTATAAAACATCCCTCAAAGTGGAACTACCGTGGTAACATTATTTTAAAAACTAAAAATTACCTTTTTAAACAACTTGTATTTCAAAAAAGTAAAATGTTAAACCTTATATTTATATTTAAAACATACCTGTTGGAAACAATTTATCTCATGGCTTAAAGAGTTTTCAAAATAAACATTACAAAATGATTTTATTTAAATTGACCACCTATTTTCTATTTTCAAAACTTAACACAAGCCCAAACTCAACATGAACATAATAAATGGAAAACCCAATAAAATACAAACTCATTGTGAGTAATAATAAAATGATAATAATAAAACAAAGTAGACATTATTATAATAATGCTAAAAAAATAACTAATCCATCAAAGAAGTATCAAAACAAGAGATAAGAAACTCACATAAAAATTCATAAATAAAGAGGCATAAAATAATATTCATATCATGAGGAAACACCAGATATACTAATGGTATAAGTACTAGACATTAAAAGGTGGTCCAACTATATAAAGGTTAACGGTCACAAATTTCATCACTTAATCACTCCCAACTAGTCTCCTCAATGACACCCCTATCCAATTCATAACATTCAACTAGGGGATACTAGCTAGTGTGTAGATCATAACTAGTATATCCAATTTCCAATAACTCCCCACTTAATAACCTGGGGTTCCTATTATCACAGTTAATGGAGGTGGGCCCCTATCAAGTTAATCTCAATTGCATGACAATCACATATCCCAAGGGAAATGAAGAAAAAAAATAAATTATTTTCCTCCTCTGACACACCCCTTCATTAAAGGGACCCCAAAACAAATAGTATAACCTTGAATCCTAATTCATATAACTATTAATAAATGCACGCAAGTATAATCAAGGGATAACATAGTTGGTCAACTAGGGTGTAATCATAAATTAATAAATCACCTTCACTTATGGTAAAAAACATGATTTATCTTTTAAAATTATGAATTATATATTTCAATACCCCTTTCAAACTAATTTTAAAAAAACATCATTCAAGGGAAATCACCACTATCATCGAGGAATAATTCTTAAATTAATATAATGAAATCACTAAATAATTCCATCATTCAATATACCACTTTTTAAAATAAGGTGGCTTCATTTAAATAGGGGAAATACTTTAGAAAATAAAGGAAAATCCAATATAATACAAGAAATATTATTTTTAAAATAAGTTAACACATATTAGAATATGAAAATCCCTTTATAAAAAAGTAAACCATGCTTTATAAATTCAAATGGGTCCAAATCACCATAAATAAATTATTTTTCTTATAGAAAACTGCTAACGTCATCTTATCAGACATTAAGAATCCATAAAACACAATTTCAAAAATAATCATTGAACTAGATATTTTTAACCACTTTTACCAAAATAAAAAACAAAAAAATGTTTATAAACTTTGATGACACAAAACTAAGTATCATATACATAATTATGTTAGTTAAAAATGTGTTCAGTGCATCAAGAATCAAAGGAACTCATTAATAAATGGAAATGAAATGGAATCAACTATCTCAACTATCATATCCATGTCACTTATAATTGAAACAACTGTAATTAGCCTCTTAGTATTTCTAACAACCTTAAAAAGAAAAAACACCCAGAATATCAACTCAAGTAAACCAAAATTGGCCTAACATGGATATTCAGGTTCTAGAAGTTGGGTAAAATTGGAAGAAACTTGCAAGAAAAATAAAGTGGTGTGATTATCATTTGATTTGGATGGAATACAACTAATAAATAACTAGGAATATAAAATAGATATTTTTTTAAGGAGGATAAAAACCCTTGGATGGTTTCATAGATGATGGGGTTTAATTTGAAAGATATAAGGGGATCCCACAAATAAAAAAACTCAAAATGATTAAAATGACCAAACCAGAGTAGGTCACATAGTTTACCAAACCTTGTGGTGACCATGTGGTCAACACTATTTTGAAACTATCTAGGACACTTGGTTTAACCACATGGTTTTACAAAATGTAAAGTGGCCATGGGATTTCCACTATAAAAAACATAAAACTTCACATGGTTTACACTGAATGGTATCAAAAACAATGAACCTAACCATATATACATTGAAGAGTTTCAAAAAATCACCCTGGGACATCCCAAAATAAATGGATAAAATAACCATGTAAAAAAATAAAATGGAATTTTATAGTCTCATATTTATCCCCACCAGTACTATTTATAGCCCTATAAAGTCATCAACAACTTATGTCAAATGAATGGTCAAAACCAAATCACTAAAAGAAAAGACCCAACTGAGGGTCCAACTTCTTGAACATAAAACTGAGAACATAAGACAAGAGCATCCCACTCCTAGATAAAAATACTCAAAATTGTTGTGATTTGGTTCCCTAGATCCAAATTTATACTTCGATTACCATTATATGCATACTTTTTTTTATATAAACGTTTATTTATATTACCATTATAGTAACGATTATTCTACATATACTATTTGTATGGAAATGTCCTTAGATTTCATGTCATATCAAAAGTTTAAGAAATATACAAATGTAATGATACCCTAAAGATATTATGACAATAACCTTAAAAACTTGTCATGTGGTAAAGATACATCATTCTGGCATTACATAGATGATGTATGACTCATATTTTGGGGTATCATAATCATTGATACTACTTCTCATGAAGTTTTCACATGTTGATCTTGAGTAGAGGAGATCTTGAGGATTATCTCAACAATAGGAAGACCACGAGTTTGGGTGTCCTTGGTTTTTTATCTATGGGTATGTTTATTTTACTTTTAACTTTATAGTATTATCAATATATACCATTTGTTAAGATAATTTGATGTAAGATAAAAACTATCACATTGATTTTTTAATGGGGTATCATGCATTGGGTGTGTCATTAGTGGTATGGTAGTCGTAAAATGATCAAGACATGACTTTTCACTTCTAAAATTAAGAGATATCTCAAGACCAATTAATCTAGATGGATGGTAACCATATTAAATCCATGTTCATGGATATTTAAGGTAAGTTTTTATATTAATGTTAAAAAATACATTATGTAATAATTATGATGACACATAGTGTGATTCCTCTTTTATGATATATCCTGCCACAAAAAAGATTATATTTCACAAAGTGTGTTCTTAGAAAGTTTTCATAGCTATAACATTATTTATCTTCTTAAGGTACATGATGAGTTTCTAGATACATATCTTGGCCTATAATTATTTCCCACTTCTATAGAAATAAGGTACTAGATGATCAAATTCTTATTGTATCTCCATGTTCCACCATTTAAGATGAATATGAGTTTAGGATGTAGTGGTCCCTACATATGGGAGCTCATGAATGTATGAGTTTAAATGATCAAAGGTAAAAATTATTCAATTATATTATTCATGTTTATAACAATAATGATTGAATTTTTATTATAAGGTATTCATAAGTTATTTATTTATAAAATTGATTGTGAATAAAAATAATTTGTTTAATGAAAAAAACACATTCAAGGATTATTAAATAATTAGGGAAGCTTGTGAGATAATAAAATGATAAACCCTTTATCACATGACATATTATTAATTTCTCAAGATAGTGATAAAATATTTATGTCACTTTGGAAAAATTAACTAATTTTTTAGTGGTGTTCCACGTTGTTCATTAAGTATTAAATTTTTTAAGTTCTTTGATGTAGTGTTTTCGTGCACGCTCTCAAAAATATTTATAACAAAGTGCAGCACAGTGGCTGACCTAGGCCATTCTCTTGAGAAACCTTTGCAGTCAAGGTCTCATTACTTTTAGTTAAACCATTTTTTAAATAATTTAATTATATATATATATATAATTAAATTAAATTAATATTTTATAAATGAGAATGAAATACTAAAATTAAATTTGCAGATGGAATGAAAACACAATGAATGCAGACAAAATGATGTTAGACAGAAAGGAGACCCTCCGAGGAGATTATCTAGAGTGAACATTCATTGCCTCTTTGTTATTTTCAAACCTACATAATGAGAATACTCCATCGTATTCATGAACATCCTCTTATTCCAATGGTTGTAAATATAAAATACACTCAATGATATCAGAGATATCATACATCCACCTTCTCGGTTGAGGGAGAATGTGACAGAAGTGAAAGTTAAGCTTCGGGTGGCAAGTGGAGACACAAAGGCTCCTTACCCACTAGGATCCTCCTCATCCTAACTCTAAGAAAATAAGAAACATTAACAATGAATGTAAAAATAATTGGTTTGATCACTGTATTACTCCCTTGGGAACTTCCTTTGGTTAGTTACTCATGATCATGAGCATAAGAGTTCACAATGATCAAGAAAATGGGGGGATAAAACAAAAGAAAGAAAGAAAAAGGAGAGAAAGAAGAACACTTAAATTAAAATATGAAATGCTATTAAAAAATTAAATTAAAAGAAAATAAAATAATAAACTATAGGAAATGGCCAAAAAAGGATACCCCTATGTTTCCAACCCTTGGAATGAAGAAGGCACACTCTTTTATAGGGAGAGGGGGTGAAAATTTGGCTCTAACAATTTTCCCCGAATGTAGGCGAGTGGATGACCTCTTTAAATAATTTGGGACTTTTGACTTTTTAAAAGTTTTTATTATATATCTCTTCTTTATTATCAAGAAATTTCAAATTTATTGGCCAAGTAATGAAGGAGTTATAGCCGATTCACTCATAATATTTAATTCTTCCAGACATCCTATTTGTATTCCAATTTAGAGAGTTCCAATGCATTAATGGACCTTATCATGAAAGCTTCATGCATGACCATATTAATGAAACTTGTTCCTCTATATTTCTTCTTGATCCATGTAAAATATAATCTCAATCAGTTTGGTAATATATGTGATATCATCCTAACAATAAAATTCGTTAGATTCATGTTTAGTTTTCGAGGTACGCCTTCTGACCTAGAGTTGAGCTTCCAAATGATGGATTGAGCTTTGGGTCAATAAGAATAAAATGAATCCCATCTAACATATGAACCTAAAAAAGAATAATTTTTCAATTTTTATTAGTGAAGAAAACATTATGGCTAAATCATTGAAATAAATTAAAACTGTTAAAATCTAAAAATAATTCATTTTAGCAATTAAACTCAAAATAATTCAAAAACTATAAAATGCGATAGTTTCCATTAAAATAACACATTTGTGACAATAAAAACAATTAAATTTATAATAAAATGATTGAAAATATTTTCTCTATCAATTTCCCCACACTTAAACATTGCACTCCTAGGCAATCATCTTATACCAAGGTCAAAACAAACTTCTCAAAGCATAAATGACAACACAGCACAATTATCATATTAGAAAAAAATATCATGCCTCATGTAACACCCCGAGCTTCCATGATACGCTTCTCTTTCAATAATGCAATAGCTTGCATTATACGCAAGTTCAAGATTCTAACACACCGCGACCAATCAAAATAGCTATTGTGAATAGTAATACCTACCTTTTGAAATTTTATAAATTTTATCTTTCCAAATGGACTTCGTTTTTATATTCAGAATATCAAAATTATCCTAAGTTGAATTTTTTGTAATTTTTTGAGAACTTCCAATTTTTTATGAATAGTGAAAAATACTTAAAAACAACTTTTTTAATAAAAATAATTCATAGTGATAAATTATACTATTGAGTGGTTTTAAAGTATAATTAGAATATATTTTTACCATTTTATCCAATGGTCTTCATTAGAATTAATTTGACTTTGAAATTGGACATAAACAATTGTCAATCTTTTGATATATATTGTTTCTTAAAAACACGCTATTTGTTGTGACAACGGGAATTAGTTATAAAATTAATTAATGAAACTTATATTTTTGGAATTTTGTAAAATAGGAATCATTTTTGAATTCGGAATATCAATTATAGCTTAGGGTGAAACTTTGGCATTGTTCTGAAAAACTTCAATTTTTGATGAATAGTGAAACCACTAAGTGGTAGTTAAAAAACCGATTTTTCGTTTAAATAAAACATTACCACTTCTGTGATTTGATTTTCAAAAATCCGACATACATAGTTGTCATTAGGAAGTAAAATGTGGTTCAACGGGATTAAAATAATTTTTTGGTGAATAGTATCTTTTAAGTTTAATTAATCACGATTAAAGGTAATTAGTAAAATTTAAGGTAAAAATGATATTATAAAAACATGAAAATAACTTTAAACTTGTCCTACCCCTATTGTATGATTCATGGCCGACCAAGAAAATCCATGGGTCAACTTGGGGACCCCATGGAGCCACTTTGGTAGGAAAATGACATTAAAAACTTTTTATTTAATGTTAAAATAAAAATGTCACAAACATGAGTTGTTTTACTAAAACAATTTTTAAATGAGTTTATACAAGTCATATTTTTTACTATAAATATTCATTAGAAATATAAAAATATTTCCTACATAATGGAATTTTTTTTATGATTTTTAGACATTAAATAAATTAAATTATTTATGACACCATGATGATGCAGCGATTACCTCATTAATTAACGATTTAAATAAAATGAAAATATAATGTAAAATCTAAGACTTACACTTGTCAAAAACCTATTGGATGAGTATATTTAGAACCCTTATCACCTTAACCTCGAAATATATAATTGTGGGACCTTTAAAATCTGAAACTCATTATATAATAAAGTAACATTTCATAACTTTCCAAGAGTGCCCCTCCGCTCCTCTTATAAAAGGCCCCCACCACTACCACCTTATTCACACCATCAAACCAATTTGGATCAGCAAAACTCTGCCCAAATACTCTCCCAACTTACCTCTCTTACTCCTAGAAGCCTCACTTTGGGAATACGTCTTCTCAAGGAATCCTTTGGCTCAAATCAAAAAGAGTTACCCGATTTTAAGGTAATGTCTTCCCTTATGTTATTTTGTTTTATTTTGATTATCCAACCCCTTAAACTATTTTTATTCCTTTATTTTGTAAAAAAACAAGTATTTTAAATATAATATGATGTTGTTATAAGAATGATTCGATCTACCCTTACACACACCTACATCTAATGGTTAAAGGACATACTGTTTCTGTGGATGGCGGATTTCTGCCTCACGAAACGATGATTGTTCAACACTCATATAACACCTTCAAAGGTGGCCATTAATATGTCACTATATTTATATATGATATATAATATTTTTATTTTTTCCTTAAGCTTCTGTATTTTTCATTTATGGCATACCTTTATGGTTTCCATTATGGGTAAACGCGATATTTTCATTTTAGGAAGTGCGGACTACCGCCCCCTGAAAGTGATTTCAATCGTTAATGCCATATATGGGATGTATAAAGGATGGAGTAAATGGTATTATACATTATATTATACTGTAATTATATTATACCTTTATATAATTATAACTTCATTCCATTAAATATGAAATAGAAATGAAAGTAGCGTTCATGCGTACATACGGCTTACCATCTCCATGAACGGTGCATTTCATTTCTCACCTCTAAATGTTATGTAATATTATAAATGAATGTATATACTAGATATATATGATGTATACGATATCTACATCCTGAATATAATTATGGATATAATGGATATTTTACCACATGAATAACTTTTAATTTTAAGATGTTCGACAAAATGACCGTTATTAAGATAAATAATTACATAATGTTTATAACATGGTAATAAGTGATATAAAAGGAATAATAAACTTGAAAAAGGTTCTTAAGAAATTATAAATTAACTATAGTTTATTATTCAGGAGGTTAAAGAACAGTCAAGTCAAGTCAGACACAAGGTAAGGGAACTTTTTAACCCAATTTCTATTCTTTGGGTTAATCTCCTACTTTCAAATTATGTCATGATATTATTATGTCCTATCTGGTATTTATACTTTCTTTATGTGTAAATATAGTGAATACACATAATAGATCTATTTTATTTAAAAAATGATCTTTGTAAGTGACTTCATCTCAATCTCCTTTCATTGAGGCATATTTTGTTTTATACACAACTTTCTTTTATACGGTGTATAAACCCCTTTTACTTATAAGTTTTTTTCAAAAGGAATCTTTTTATATGAAGCGTTTTACTAAACGAAAAAATGGAATGTTTTTTTTGTCGTACATATGCAGCGACAACAACTTCTTCGCCGCCGTGACCATTATTTGAGTTTCGGCTTCCACTACAAGCCATAAAATTTTTTAGATGAAAAATAAATACAAAGTTTTAATTTTCCTTTATTTTGGTATTGAAAATGGTTTTGAAAGTGTTTTTATTATATCAATGTGTTGTATTGATATCTTGTGATTGAAATATGGAAATGTTATGTTTCCTTTATGCATGTTTTATGTGATATGATTATGTTATGGTTTATGATATGTTTAAACATATTCATATGAGGAATACATTGGACATAATAAGTGACGGGTGGAGCCCGTTATAGCTCCTCGATGCATCGACAGGTCTCATGAGACAAACTAGTGTCTTGGCACGAGGCCTTGACAAAATATTATTTTTAGTCTTGGCACGAGGCCTTGGCTACGTCGTTATGATAGTCTGGCATTATGCATTCCATCATTATGAAAGTGTTTATTCATATTGCATGTGATTATTCGACCAGTAGAATATCCATGTGAATAAGTAAATGGCATTATTTAATTTTACTTTTTCCATATTATTCTAAAGTTAAAGTTTAAAAGGCTTTTGTTTTAGTTATACATTGCCTTAAATGTTAATGTTTATTTATGAAAGCTTCCACAATATTGTTATCCTTACTAAGCATCTGAGCTCACCCCTTTCAATGTTTTAATAATTTCCAAGATGCGAAAAAGTATTTTACGAATGACCTATAGGGATAGTCAGAAGAGGATATGAGTGTGGACTATGGAGACTTTTTTATTGTTGTTTTTCACATTTTGATGTAATGTAACATTTATGAATGTATCTAGTGTTTCCAAGGCTACTGAACTAATCGGTCTTTCTAGACGTGATCTTTTGTGATCATGGCAATGTTACGCAATAATGCACCGACTCTGGGTAACTGGGGTCGGGGTGTTACAGTCGGTATCAGTGACAATTTAGTACTAACCTTGGAAGCTAGATTTAGATAAACTCTGAGTAGAGAACATAGCCCGAAGATAGGATTTGAGGATTAATATAGAAGAACTTCCTAGAATTTTGGTATTATAGAGATTTTGTGAGCTTTCCGAGCAATACATCCCTGTCTGGATACGAGCAGGTAGAGGCGGCTATGGCCCAGATGTACATAGGGGTAAAACCCAAAAACACCGCTTTGATCTAGAATCGAAAGGGAACTGGTGCACAACAACGGGCCTTGCTGCACTCTTGGTTACGACACTCCCGGGGGATATGATTAGGATAATTCTCATTTTTTTTACAAACCATTATGAAGGTTCTATGAGTATATACTTTCTCAAAGAAAACATTTTTTCTGATTATGGATTATATCCATAAACCGTTCAATTTACATTAAGTATTTTACAAGTTTGGAATTATTCATTACAATTCATAAACTAACCTAGTTTATGCCATTGTATAGAAATGGTGCCCAGTAGAAGGAATGTGGACTCTGTCAATACGTATGATCCAAAGAGTAAGAAGGATCATATATTTCACGGTATTAAGCCAACATTTTGAAGGGAAATAGTCTCCCATGTGTTCTCAACATATGAAGAAATAGTATCATGTGTTAATAATATAAGTAAAGAATTCTCTGAGTCTTATGGATTTGAAGGGAAAAATGATAAGAAAAGGATAGAAGAGATAATGATGGATAAAGGGACGAGGGAAATGAAGAACCTTCCAATATGTGATAACTGTGGGAAGAAACACCTTGGAACGTGCCTGAATGGAATGGGAGTTTGTTATAAGTGTGGAGAAAAAGGACACCAAGTGCGTGACAACAAGGGTAAGAAAAAGGTTTCAAATGTACAATGCTTCACCTACAAGGAGTGGGGACACTACGCAAACCAATGTCTAAATCATCAGAGTTTGCCTCAAATGATGTTATTGGATAATAATCAAGTTATGATACTCCCACAGATGAGGAGGAATGATTAGAGTTCTTATGTTGTTATTAAATATTTTTTTCCATTTGAGTGTTGTATCAATGATGTACTGGTTATAATAATTATGGAGTATATAAGGATTGTGCTGCAGTACTTTTTCATCAAGGACTTGAGATTGTGTGAAACAAAGAAAAGTGACTCCACAACAAGTTAAATTTTTGGAAAATATATGGTTGAGAGAAAGATAAACCATAATATGGTTCTGATACCGAGATAATGATTTTGGAATAATACATGATTGATTTGGATAAATTATATTGGATATTCTTAACTTCCTTGAAACTGATTAATGATTTGTATACATTTTTGGATAGAAGGAGTATATCTAGTATTCTATAAGGAATAAGGGATCATGAATGTAGAAAATAAGGATTTATGATAATTCAGGATGTTGTCGTGTTTTAAAAGAATACATGATGAAGGTGTTCACATTTTGTTACGCGGAAAAAAGGAACTTCATTATGTTTACCTTCCTTATAAAATTTAGACTGTGAGTTGGACAGAAGTATTTTGGATAACTATAATGGTTGGAATGGATTAAGTTGAACCTTGGATAGTATTATTTAAGGTTAAAACATTTATGAATATTATTTTTGGAATATTATAATACTATAGTTTTAGTAAAAGGACAACCTGTAGGTCGGGGGATAACCCGTCGCGTCGGAAAAAACTGTAGAAATCGAACCCACAACCATAGTGTGACAAGACTTTATTACCTACCACTAGCCTACAAGAAGTACCTGGTTATTACAAATAGTTTTCCTAATCTAAATGGTATGTGTTAATATTTGTAACCTTATACAATTAGGATAAATAGAATATTTTTGAGTTCTATTACCTTTTGGAATGAATGATGGGTTTGTGGTAAAAATTTATTAAAGAATGAAAGCCTACATGACAAGTAAGTATATTTCCTTACATTCTTAGTAAATCTCCTAAATAAATTCCTAAACATTATATAAGGTAACTTAAAACAAAAACTTTTCCGGTTAACTTTTCCAACTGGGGATTCAATGACCATTTAACCAATCACAGGTTTGTGATTTTCTTGTAGTTAACTTTGTCCTAATCCTGTTTTATATGACTCTCCATCAGACCTTGATGGTTTTTTTCCTCCATATCCATATTTTTATAGAATCCTAGTATTGGCTATCTCGGGTGACCTTTGTACTTCTCTTTCTTTCTTTTAATGTTATATTTTTATTAACCCTATTTCCGATGTGGGTTTTCCACAAAGGTATTTTCTATTTTCAACCTTTTATTTTCAAAGAAAAATTTCAAATTGCAAGGACACAATTTATTGAATGAGGGGATAATTTAACACCTCGAGCTTCCACAATACGCTTCTCTTTCAATAATGCAATAGCTTGCATTGTACGCAAGTTCGAGATTCTAACACACCACGACCAATCAAAATAGCCATTATGAATAGTAATACATACTTTTTGAAATTTTATAAATTTTATCTTTCCAAATGGACTTCATTTTTGTATTCGGAATATCGAAATTATCCTATGTTTAATTTTTTGTAATTTTTTGAGAACTTCCAATTTTTTATGAATAGTGAAAAATACTTAAAAACAACTTTTTTAATCAAAATAATTTATAGTGATAAATTATACTATTGAGTTGTTTTAAAGTATAATTAGAATTTATTTTTACCATTTTATCCAATGGTGTTCATTAGACTTAATTTCACTTTGAAATTGGACATAAACAATTGTCAATCTTTTGATATATATTGTTTCTTAAAAACACGCTATTTGTTGTGACAACAGGAATTAGTTATAAAATTAATTAATTAAACTTATATGTTTGGAATTTTGTAAAATATACATCATTTTTGAATTCGGAATATCAATTATAGCTTAGGGTGAAATTTTGGCATGGTTCTGAAAAACTTCAATTTTTGATGAATAGTGAAACCAATAAGTGGTAGTTAAAAAACTGATTTTTTGTTTAAATGAAACATTACCACTTCTTTGATTTGATTTTCAAAAATCCGACATACATGGTTGTCATTTGGAAGTAAAATGTGGTTCAACGGGATTAAAATAATTTTTTGGTGAATAGTAACTTTTAATTTTAATTAATCGCGATTAATGGTAATTAGTGAAATTTAAGGTAAAAATGATATTATAAAAATATGAAAATATCTTTAAACTTTTCCTACCCCTATTTTATGAGTCATGACCGACCAAGAAAATCCATGGGTCAACTTGGGGACCCCATGGAGCCACTTTGGTAGGAAAATGACATTAAAAACTTTTTATTTAATGTTAAAATAAAAATGTCACAAACATGAGTTGTTTTACTAAAAAAAATTTTAAATGGGGTTATACAAGTCATATTTTTTACTATAAATATTCATTAGAATTATAAAAATATTTCCTACATCATGGTAATTTTTTTATAATTTTTAGACATTAAATAAATTAAATTATTTATGACACCATGATGATGCACCGATTACCTCATTAATTAACGATTTAAATAAAATGAAAAGATAATGTAAAATCTAAGACTTAAACTTGTCAAAAACCTATTGGATGAGTATATTTATAACCCTTATCACCTTATCCTTGAAATATATAAGTGTGGTACCTTTAAAATCCGAAACTCATTATATAATAAAGTAATGTTTCATGACTTTCCAAGAGTGCCCCTCCTCTCCTCTTATAAAAGGCCCCCACCACTACCACCTTATTCACACCATCAAAGCCATTTGGCTCGGCCAACCTCTGCCCAAATACTCTCCCAACTTCCCTCTCTTACTCCTAGAAGCCTCACTTTGGGAAGAAGTCTTCCCAAGGAAGCCTTTGGCTCAAATCAAAAAGAGTTACCCAATTTTAAGGTAATGTCTTCCCTTATGTCATTTTGTTTTATTTTGCTTCTCCAACCCCTTAAACTCTTTTTATTCCTTTATTTTGTAACAAAACCAGTATATTAAATATACTAGGATGTTTTTATAATAATTATTAGAGCTACCCTTACACACACCTACATCTAATGGCTAAATAACATACTGTTTCTGTGGATGGCGAATTTCGGCCTCACGAAACGATGATTGTTCAACACTCATATAACACCTTCAAAGGTGGCCATTAAGATGTAACTATATTTATATATGATATATAATATGTTTATTTTTTCCATAAGCTTCTGTTTTTTTCATTTATGGCATACCTTTATGGTTTCCATTATGGGTAAACGCGATATTTTCATTTTAGGAAGTGCGGACTACCGCCCCATCAAAGTGATTTGAATCGTTAATGCCATATCTGGGATGTATAAAGGATGGAGTAAATGGTATTATACATTATATTATACTGGAATTATTTTATACCTTTATATAATTATAACTTCATTCCATTAAATACGAAATATAAATGAAATTAGTGTTCAAGCGTACGTACAGCTTACCGTCTCCATGAACGATGCATTTCATTTCTCACCTCTAAATGTTATGTAATATTATAAATGAATGTATATAATGGATATATATGATGTATATTATATCTAAATCATGAATATAATTATGGATATAATGGATATTTTACCACATGAACAACTTTTAATTTTAAGAAGTTCGACAAAACGACCGTTATTAACATAAATAATTACATAATGTTCATAACATGGTAATAATTGATATAAAAGGAATAATAAACTTGAAAAAGGTTCTTAAGAAATTATAAATTAACTCGAGTTTATTATTCAGGAGGTTAAATAATGGTCGGGTCAAGTCGGACACGGGGTAAGGGAACTTCTTAACCCAATTTATGTTCTTTGGGTTAATCTCCTACTTTCAAATTATGTCATGATATTATTATGTCTTATCTGGTATTTATAATTTCTTTATGTGTAAATATAGTGAATACAAATAATAGATCTATTTTATTTAAAAAAATGATCTTTGTAAGGGACTTCATCTCAATCTCCTTTCATTGAGGCATATTTTGTTTTATACACAACTTTCTTTTATACGGTGTATAGACCCCTTTAACTTATAAGTTTTTTTTCAAAAGGAATCTTTTTATATGAATAATTTTACTAAACAACAAAATGGAATGTTTTGTTTGTCGTACGTATGCAGCGACAACGACTTATCCGCCGCTGTGACCATTATTTGAGTTTCAGCTTCCTCTACAAGCCATAACATTTTTTATATGAAAAATAAATACAATGTTTTAATTTTTCATTATTTTGGTATTGAAAATGTTTTTGAAAGTGTTTTTATTATATCAATGTGTTGTATTGATATCTTGTGATTGAAATGTGGAAATTTTATGTTTCCTTTATGCATGTTTTATGTGATATGATTATGTTATGGTTTATGATATGTTTAAACCTATTCGTATGAGGAATGCATTGGACTTAATAAGTCACGGGTGGAGCCCTCTATAGCTCCTCGATGCATCGGCAGGTCTCATGATACAAACTAGTGTCTTGGCATGAGGCCTTGAAAAAATCTTATTTGTAGTCTTGGCACGAGTCCTTGGCTACGTGGTTATGATAGTATGGCATTATTCATTCCATCATTATGAAAGTGTTTATTGATATTACATGTGATTATTCGACCAGTAGAATATCCATGTGAATAAGTAAATGGCATTATTTCATTTTACTTTTTCCATATTATGCTGAAGTTAAAGTTTAAAAGGATTTTCTTTTAGTTATACATTGCCTTAAATGTTAATTTTTATTTATGAAAGCTTCCGTAATATTGTTATCCTTATTGAGCATCTGAGCTCACCCCTTTCAATTTTTTAATATTTTCCAGGATGTGAAGAACTATTTTATGAATGAACTACTGGGATAGTCAGAAGAGGATATGAGTGTGGACTATGGAGACTTTTTTATTGTAGTTTTTCACTTTTTGATTTAATGTAACATTTATGAATGTATCTAGTGTTTCCAAGGCTACTAAACTAATCAGTCTTTTGAGACTTGATCTTTTGTGATCATGCCAATGCTATGCAATAATGCACCGACTCTGGGTAACTAGGGTCGGGGTGTTACACCTCATACATGGATAAAAATTTCATAAATCCTAAAAACTCATAATAATACATTAAATTTCATATTAATCTTCATATGCATTTTTTCCTACCTCCTCATAAAATATTTCTCTCTTCACTCAAGGATATTTAATGTGGGGTTTTTCACATTCCCAAAAACATGTGTGATCTCCATAGGATTTTTATCCTCATAATATCTCCACTCCACAGAGTCAAAAAATATGTCAATAATGATGTCGTTTTCATGGTTTGTTCTGAGGCAGAGGTTTGGTAGGTTTTAAAAGTAAAAACATCTAATCCAGAATGAGGAGGGATAAGCTCTAAATGAAGTAAATGAATGAAAAAAGTTTTTCTCAAGAATGGTGCACTCATAAATAAGTAATAAAATGATTCACCTCCAAAAACCTCTTCATTTTGGAATTTCAAACTAGTAATTTCAACATCAATGATTATTTTCCCTATTTTCCCCAATTGCAACATTGTTTCATTATGAATATAGATCTGGATTTCTCTTCAGAATCATGTTTTTTAGGAAAAGAGAGGCAGCTTTTGATCTTTAAAAATTGGTGAACACCAAACCAAAATGTGTAATGATATTTTAGGACACCCATAAATATTCCCATTATGATATTTATTCCACCCAAGCATTAATAAATATGGCAACAGTTTCTATTCAAATCAAACATATTCTTCAAGAAAGAAAAAGACAACCCATCTTCTCTCTCCCCCACACTTGAGTTCAACAATAATCATGCGTTTATCTTCTAGATAAAGTTAGAAAGGGATATATGAATTTTAATGTGGCTTCCTAAAATTGTATTTCATTGATAATAGGGTCTTAAAGAAGGTCGTATGAAAAGGTAGGACAAAATAAGAGTTTGATGAAAAAAAGGGCTTTAAAGTGATGTCTCAATCATATTTGACACATTCTATGAACTCTAATAGCTTTGAAAAATAGAAATAAAGAATGTTCTATATCCCAAAACATGTATCAATACTCTCAAAAAAAGATAAAAATAAGAAGATTTCAAACAGTTTTATAAACCTCTGAGGTTGGGCATGATTTTCTATTTAGATATTACTTGTGAACATGAGTTTCACAATCAATCAAAATTCTTCAAATGAAAAGATCAGAAATCAAAAACAAAATCTATTAAAAAATTAATTAAATCCTCAAATACTCAAATAAATAAATGTTCCAAAAATACCAAGATGGTTTGAATTTTACAAAGTTTTCAATTCAGCTCAAGAATCCTAAAAAACACACTAAAATGAAAAGGGAAAACAATAAAATTCAGAAAAAGTTATAAAAAATAAAATACAATCACATACAAGATTAATAAAAAATTTCTTTGTCATCCCTACTCCACACTTATTCCATTTACTACCATATTTTTAGCTCAAATCATATCAAGTTAAATTTTCATTTAAAATTTATATTGGGCAGCAAATAAAATAAAGAAAAGGAAAGACACAACCTGGTTTATTTTTTTGTGGAAACCTTGAGTTAAGCTCCTAGCTGCTACCACATAAAAAATATAAGAAACAAATGACAATAAATAAGAAAAATAAAAAAAATTAAGAGAAAGGGATATAAAAGGGATAATTCTTGGTTTTACCCTCTAAGTGGGTGCTAGGTTTTTACTACCCAAAGTCAGGCATTTGTAATAGATTATCCCCAATTCTATGGTGGATGTGGTTTCTTTAAGATGAACCACCACATGTGACTTTTACTAGTGTCCATAAGTAAACACCAAGAATAGATAATCCCAAAGAAGATAAGAAAGTTCCCAACCCCCAATAAAGAAAAAATATAGAATTTTAGTTCAGGAGTAGGATGGAATAGAAGATAGAGGTGCTCTCTGTGAACTTCGGTGGTGTCCTCCTCCATATGATAAGAAATTTGTTGTAGAGGAGGTAGTCACACCACCAAAAACTTCTCCAAATCTTCTTCCTTGATCAACACCACTTGTGTTGTATGTTCATTAACTTCCATGGTCTAATCCGTTTGTGTTTTAAGAAAAAATTTTGGAAATGAGAAGTCTAAAAACAATTAATCTTGAATAAGATTAAAACATGATGAATCAATTAAAAAATATTTCCGGTAAAGTATGTCATCTTGTAAATTGATCTATTATGGAAGGACCATTGGAAACTTTATATCATCAGGTGAATCTTCTTCATCATATTTCAATGCAATAGAGAGGTAGAGTGGGGTTGGTTGACCATTATCTAGGATGATAAGATCATGTTTTAGGTTATCTTCAACATTGTGGTTCCAGGATTCATCCAAAAAATGTTGATCTCTCATTAGTATATCAGCTGGATTGTTTTCTTCATGGACATCCTCATGTAATGGATGAGTTTGGGATGATGTGATTAACTCCTTTAGTAGCTCATTAACACCTGCCTTAGGTTCTTTAACATAAAAAATTATTGGTGAAATCTCTTCCACCACCTGTTCTGGTTTAGGTTTTGGCTCAGGTTTCTCTTGACAAGAATGTACATATTCATTTATCAACATTATTTATCTCTCCAATTTTCCCACTAAATCACTAATAATTTGATACTTATCATAAATATCATTTTAATTTTCTTCTTTCACCTGATATTGGTCTATCCATTCATAAAAATTGGAATTGAAATACATCATGAACAAAGAGATTTTTTTGTTTTTATGTTTTGAAATTTATGTTTTTTTGTGTTTATTTAATAAAAGAAAAATTATTTAAAAAATGTGAATAAAAAATGAGTGAATACTACTTATCTCCCCAGAAACGGCTCTAATTTGATGTAGCATTATCATGCACACTCTCAAAAATATTTATAACTAAGTGCGTCATAGTGGCTGACCAAGGTCATTCTCTTGAGAAGACTTTGCGGTCAAGCACTCACTACTTCTAGTTCAAACATTTTTTATATATTTTTTATATATTAAATAAAATAAAATAAATGTATATTTTATAACTAAGAATGAAAAACTAAAATTAAATATGAAGATTCAATTCAAACACAATGAATACAAACAAAATGATGTTATATTGAAAGGAGGTCCTCCTTATGATATTATCCAAAGTGAACCTTCATCGTCTCTTTGTTAGTTTCAAATATACATAATTAGAATGATACATTGTATTCATGAACATTACCATCTTCCTATGGTTTTTAATTTACAATACACTCAATTATAGATGAGATATGGTACATCCACCTCCTCGATCGAGGGAGAATGTGACAGAAGTGAAAGTTAAGCATCAGGTGGAAAGTGGGGACACAAAGGCACCTTACCCACTAAAACCCCCTAATCCTAACTCTACTAAAATAATAAAAATTGAGAATTAATGATCAAAGACTTGATTTTATCATTGTATTAATATCCTAGGAACTTCCTCGGGTTAGTTACCCATGATCATGAGCATAAGAGTTCACAGTGATGAAGAAATTGGAGGGAGAATACAAAATAAATAAAGAAAAAGGAGAGAAAGGAGAATACATGAATTAATATATGAAATGATAATACATAATGAAATTAAAATAAAATAAAATACTAAACTATTATAAATTTCCAACAAATTCTGCTCCTAAGTTTCCAACCCTTTGAAATGAAAAAGGTGCACTCTATTATATGGAGGGGGTAAAATTTTAACTCCAAAAATATTCTCTGAATGTAGGAACATGGATAACCTCTTTAATGACATAATTTGGTAATTTTTCATTTCTAAAGGTTTTTTGTATATATCCCCTCTATTGTCTCGCTAAATTTCAGATTTAGTGGCTAAGTAATGAAGGCGTTATGTCCAATTCACTCAGAATATTTATTTCTTCAATACAAATTGTTTTGTATTCCAATGCAATGACTTCCAATGCATTGATGGACTTGATAATGAAACAATAAAGAATTACCATATTAATGAAACATGTTCCTATGGATTTATTCTTTCTCTATGTAACATATCGGATCAATTGGGTGGGTTCTTTATGAGATATTGTCCCAACAATAAAATTCACCAGATCTATGAACAGTTTTCAAGATATGCGTTGTTAGTTGGAGTTGAGCTTCTAAATCTTAGATTGAGCTTTGAGTAAAGAATGATAAAATGAATCCCAGCAAACATAGGAACCTATAATAGAAGAATTTTTCAATTTGGATTAGTGAAGAAAATTTAATGTCCTAAGCATTAAAATAAATTAAAACTATTAAAATTCCAGAATAATCCGTTTTTGCAATTAAGCTCAAAATAATTTAAAAACTATAAAATGTAACAATTTCTCTAAAAATAAACAATTTTTGGGATTAAAAACAACGAAATTAATAAAAAAAATGATTGAAAATATTTTTTTATCATTCTTTAATGAAATCTTTTAAGACTTTATCCTAGATATAAAACCTAATTTTGAGCCCAAAATGATCATTATAGATACTTTCTCGAATTTTCCCACTTACCAAGATCTCTCTCAAGTTAAAAAGAGAGACCAAGAAAATAGAAACATCAAATTAATTCAAAATATCATTATCAAGTCCACATTCTTATCATGGTCAATGGGACATGTTAAAGAACATATATTTCCCACCCAAGAACCCATGATCCATGAAAAAATTTGGAAGGGGTTATTGTAAATTTAGTGTTTTTAACATTAATCTAAACCAAAAATATTTAAATTCCTATTTCATTCTTCTATAAAGCCTAAATTCCATTTAATTTTTATGAGAGAGAACATTTAATTATTTAAGTGTAAAATTCATAAATTCTGATTAAATTTTCTAAGATTCAAAAACATTGTTTTGTTACGGTCTCAATGTAATTGGTTGCATGTCGATATGAGTTCGTATGACCAAGATATGGGAAATTGAAGATAAATGGGTTTTATGATAAGTCAATATGAATTTTGGATAAATATTATTTATTTGTCTTTGTGTGTGTCTATATATGTATATATGAATGTGGTGATATCATATATCACATATATATATATATTGTCCATTTATATTGATTTTATCTATATATATATATGTTGAAATAATATATATATATATATATATATTGTATTCATCCATATATATATATATTGTTTTATGATATGTCTTTGATTGGGAAATGTATAGTGATGGGTGTGGGGAGTTTGCAAGCATGAAATTTTTATTGGGGAATCTTCTTATCTCTCGTCCAAATGAGTGGGATACAAATTTTTAAATAAAACAAAATGTACATGGGTGGTCTGAAGCCACCCCATTTATTGAGGTGGAAACATGATAATATATATATATATATATATATATTAGTTTTGTCTGGGTTTGTGTGTGTGGTTCCCCATTGGTAACCCTACTTATTCCATCTATACTAGACCTATATCTCAGCCAGGACACGCAACCTAGGTTGGTCTAGGTTAGTCTAGATCTAACCTACATGTTTTTTTAAACTCACTGCAAGACTATTTTTAACATCCTAGGACCCACTTCAAGTCCAAAAAATACCCTAAAATTATATAAATACAAATAGATTTAATGAAATTTTCTTTAATTTAATTTAATTATTTTGGGTGGCATGAGATGTATATTTAATTTTTTTTAATGTGTGTCCAATTCAAAAAAATACCTTGAGAACAATTATAGATATTTTAATTTTTATTATGATATTTAATTTCATGTTGACTGGTCATGAGTTAATATTGACCCATACATGTTAGGTTTAATTTAATTTAATTTTATTATTTAATTTATGTTTTTTAAATGTAATAATTTTTTTCATTTTAATTATCTGAACATCACCCATCCATCTTTAATTTTTATAAGGGAATGTGTATCCATATTGAAGTGATAAAATTTAATTTTTCATCCCATGTTCCCCTCTCCTATGTGTGAGTATATTATTTAAATATATTATTAAACATGGTATTATCATAAGTAATTCCCTTAGGTTTTATTTAATCCATCAACCACATAATTTATTAACTTATAGTTAATAGTTCAATATCATTTCATTATTTATTTATTTAATTTTATCCTTACATGGTTTATTATTATGTGAATGTGTTTTACATAATTACATAGTCTAGTAATTTACAAGCATGAAAATATAAAAATGAATAAACATCCATTGTGTTTTTTTATTTAAGCATGGTTATATGTGATCATGATCTTATAGTAACAACATACTAAAAATAAAATTATTTTATTCACCGAGATAAATTAAAATCCATCAAAATTATATAATGTAAATTTGCCTTTAATCAATTCAATTTGAAAAAAAAACTATACGTTTGGGGTTATCTTTATGCCCATTTGAGGGTGCCTCCTACTATAATGTAATTCTAACGAAAAATTATAAATTTAGTTAACTAAATTTGGTAAAAAAGAAGTATCCATAGTTCCCTTATTGAAAAATTAGAGGAATCATTTTGAGTAATTCAAGGTTAAAATTTCTAAAAGCTAGGACTCCATTAAATAGATTAAAGAGATTTGAGTCAATGTGGTTAGCCAATAAAATTCTTATATTGAAAGTCTCTGAGTAGTGTATTATCCATGGCTTGGAATATGGGGATAGGTTACAATGGATCCTTTTCACTAGAATATTCAAGTGACTTGATATTCCATGTTTGGATGTTCAAGGATAATATAATTTTGTCAAATAGAGAGAGATATTTCATGTTTAATAAATTGATATTTTAATTTTCTAATCAATATTAAATATTAATCTATTAATGTTAATATGTTTTAAATCAAATGTCTATCACTTACACCAATTCAATTTCATTATGATCAATATTGGATATAGATAATATCCTAACCGTTAATAACTTCCATTAGTTACGAAGGTTCTTGCACATAGTACTACATCAATAAAGGATGTTTTATTTATTTCAATCCTTTCATCCTATTGATCCCCCTTAGAGTAAAATTAGGGTAGATAATGGTAAATATTTGAAACATGTGGATGATGCATTAGATTTCTAGTGTGTCATGTTGTCAATTATGTCCAGTGAACAATATAAAATCCATGATAATGAAGCTTCCTACAAGATTATATCTCATCTTCAAGAGTTATAACAAGAGAGATCTTGATAATAAATATATTTGAAAAGTAAATTGTATAGATGCAATATTTTATAATGTAATAAAGAATGACCTCTTGTACTCAAAATGATTATGTATATTGAACAACTGGAATCCCTTGGGTTCAAATTTAACCAATAACTAGAAAATGATATCATTCTTTCCTCTTTACCACCTACCTTATCAAATTTAATCAATAATTATAATATGAAAAATATGAATAAATTACTCCCAAACGTTTTAGATTTAGTTTTCTAATTATATAAATATAAAATAATGACAATTCTTCTTTCTTAACGGTGAACATGAGAAGGAAAGGAAAGGATAAGGTGTTAAAGGAACATTCTATGTCGAAGGTGGTGATATACCACCCCTCTATGAAGATAAAGATATAGAAGGAGAGCAATGAGAATGATGAATCCAACATTGTATTTTGCAAGAAAGGCCACTGTAAAAAGAGTTCCATAGATGGGAATAGAAAGAAAGATGTTGTTTTTGCTTCAGGTATATTTTTTATTAAATGAAATCATTTCATCTCTATAAGTTGTGTATTGGATATAGCTTTTGGTTCATACATTTCTATAGAAATATAGGAACCATGTATATTCCATAAGATTTAAAAGGTCATGTTGTGTCTTTATGAAGAAAATGGAACTTGATTATAAGTATTAGTAGTGGTAGATTTCTATAACACTTTACCTAAAGTTTGGTTTTTATATTAAATTAGTGTTATCATGTTCCTTAGATTACCAAAACCATAATCTCAAAGTCAATCTTTTACGGTATGGATTTTTTTCAAGTTTAGAAATAATTCTTTTCTCTTTTATAAGGATTAAATATGTTATGGTGTGGCATATCTTAATAATGTGTTGTATATAATTTAAATTGAGAACCTAGTTTTGTAAATCAATGACAAAACCATCAATAATGACTCGTGTCCTACCCACCTATGGCGCTTTATACATGGTCATTGTAATGAAAATATTTTAAGAAAATTATGATAGGAAGGGTATCTAGATTCTATTAAGTAAAAATCCTTGGAATTATGTCATGCTTGTTTGAAAGGAAAAATGACCAAAGCACCTTTATGTGCGAAAGGAGAAAGGGTTTTAGATTTAATAGAATTTTTTTATACTGATTTATGTGGTCTATTTCTAGTAAAGGTAATTGGTCTATTTTCTGACTTTATAACATTTACTGATGAATATAGTAGGTATGGTTATATATACATAATGAGGTACAATTTGGATTCATTTAAAATGTTTAAGGAATGTCAAAATTAAATAAATAATCATCTTGTTAAAAATAATAAAATTCAATGTTCATCCATTGGTAGGTAATATCTAATAAAACATTCATGGGTCACTTAAAGTTTGTGGGATAGTTTCCCAACTCACTTCTCCTTACACACCTTAGTGGAATATTGTTAATAAAAGGAGTAATTATACCTTGTTGTACATGGTAATATTGATAATGATTCATGAAACTATATGATTATCCTATTGGAAATATAAACCATATACAAATGTATATACACTCAACTAAGTACAAAATAATGCTGAATATAGAATTTCATTGGATTTATGGTATATAAAGAAACCCACTCTGTCTCACATATGTGTATGATGATGCGAGGAATTTTTCATGATTATACCTAATGAAAAACAAGAATCTTGAAGCATGAAGTGCATAATTATAGTTTATACTAGGGAAATTAATAGATATTACCTATATAAAATTAATGATATAAATGTGATTGTGTAAGTACATGTTATATTTTTTTAAATTGAACACATCTTCAATGAAAATAGTTAGATAAATATAGACTTTGATGAAGTTTATGCTCCAAATTAACATGAGTTATTATGAGAACAGTCTCCACAAGATACAATGGTAGATGAATATGATGTTCCTGAGAAATAGGTACATTATAGGTCTATGATAGTGGTTATGAGCGAGTAGTATATGGAAATGATAATGTTAAATGGAAAGAAGAATTGATTTATGAGATAGATTCCATGTATTAAAATATTTTTGGTATTTTTTTATATCCAAAGCTCTTGTAAAAGATATTTCATGTAAATGTTTATTCAAGAAAAATATGGACATGGATGGTAAAGTAAGTACTTATAAATCATGAATGGTTGTGAAGGGTTTCCATCAATATCACAACATCGATTATGAAAAAACCTTATCACTAGTATAATTATTTAAATCCATCGTAATTTTATATAAAATATTATCCTTAATTGATTATGAAATTTGAAAATGGATATTAGAACATCTTTTCTTAATGGGAATTTGGTTGAAGACATCTATTTTTTACAACATGATAGTTTTATTTTTTCAAATAGTTCCAATAAAGTATAAAAGTTTTAGAGTTTATTTTATGAGTTGAATAAAGAATCATGATATTTTATTTTTCATTTTTATGGGGCCATAAAATAATTTGGTTTCATTTGGAATGAAATAAATCCCTCTCTCTATAAAATGGTTAGTGTGAATGTAATCATTTTCCTAGTATATTTTTTTATGAAAAATAGATTATAGGAAACAAGTTTAAAATCTTATAGCCAGTGGTGACTTAGTTAAATGAATGATTATTTATGAAATTATTAGTCAAAGTTAGATATATTATAGATATTAATATCTATTGTGATTTATCTCAAAGACTGCTTTGTCAATTTCATAGCACTCATATTGAAAATGTACTCAAAAGGTACAATATCGAACAATCCAATAGAGGGTTGTTTCCAATGTCACGTGGTAAAAATATATCTTATAATATGTGTCCATAAACACAAAAGTATGGTAAATGAATTAATATAATCCATTATGCTTCAACATTATGATCTATCATGTATTTCTTGCTATGTACTAGGTTTGATGTCACCGTTTCATTAATAATGTGCGGAAGATATCAAGCTAGTTGAGGAGAGCTACATTGGGTGGTAGTAAAAACTATCATAAAGTAATTGAGATTAAAAAATCATATTTTCCTAGTGTATGGAGTATATGAGGAGATATTATTGAAGGGATACACTAATACTAGGTTCGAAGCATATCAAGATGATATAATGTCATAGTCAAGATATATCTTTTTCCTAAACAGTGGTGTAGTGAGATGGAGAATCTCTATGTAGTCTATGGTCACAAATTCTATAGTAGAATTAGAGTATATAGAATATTTTGGTGTATATAAGGAATAATTTTAGATATGTAGTTTTTTTGTTGAACATAGTGTTTTACATAGTAGTGTAGACCCTATTATAGTTTACTATGATAATACTACAACAGTGGTAATTTCCAAAGAGCCTAGGTTATACAATATGAAAAAAAATATACTTAGGACGTTTCATATATTAAGGTATTTTACTCAAATAGGTAATGTTTCAGTTAATATAATAGCTATATAGGATAATGTGGAACACCCCCTGACTAATTCCATATCTCAACAAAAGCATGAGTCTTATATGAGAGGTAGTGGGTTGAGAGTTGTTAGTAGTTTGATCTAGTATAAGTGGGAGTGTTTTGAGTGGGTCCCCTAGACCAAAATATTTTATGTAATTTTATTACCATTACATGTATAGAATTTTTTGTATACATATGTTTCTTTTAACATCATAGTAACATTTATTCTACGTGTACTATTTCTATGGAAATTTCCTTATATTAAATGCCGTATCAAAAGGTTATCACATTTCCAAATTATAAAGAGAACCTTGAGATACTGTGAGTGTAATATCAAAAACATTTACTATAGTCTTGATACATCATACTGATAGGACACATATAATGTCTGGAAATTAGGGGATGGAGGCTCTTCATAATAGAGACTTCTACTCATGAAGTTATCACTTTGTAATCTTGTTTAAAGGATATCATGATGACTTTCCCACTAATAGGAAAACCAAATTCTCTGGGTGTCATCAGTTTTTCTTATCAATGCTTGTTTTTATTGTTCTCTAGTCTCGATATCATTATAAATGTGTTATATTTGATCCCATGCATTGATGAAAAATAAAAACTATGTACTAGAAGTTATGGATAGGTAACACTAATTGGGTGTGTCATTGGTGATATTATATTGGTTAAATGATCATGATAAGATTTATTTCTTATGAAAGGAAGAAATATATCTAGCCCAGTTAATCAGAATCGTAGTACCTTTATTAAATATATGTTCTTGGTTATTAATGATAAGTCTTTCAAGTAGGTTCTATAATTAAATAAAGAAATAATGGATTATGATAAACAGTGTTCATCCTACATTATGAGATATCATAAGACAATGATATTATATTACATAGAGAATTTTTATAGGAGGTTTTCATAACATTCACATTATTTATATAAATAAGGTTCATGATATATTTTTAGATACCACTCTTGGTCCATGAGTATGACTTAATCCTATTGAGATAATGGCCTAGTGGTTAACACACTAAGAGTATCCATAAGTTCCTCCTATTCAAATGAATATGAGTATATGAAAAAAATTTGACCCATGTACTTGGGCTAGTGAACATCAATTTGTGAATAATAACAAGTAAAAATAATTCAATTATATTATTAAATTTTAAAATAATGACGATTTAATTTGTTTCTCAAGGTTTACATAAGTTTTTTTGGTATAAAATTGAATATAAAAATAATATAATTTTTCGAATGAATATAACACGTTCAAGGTTTATTAAATTTTTAGAGAATATTAATATTTGATAAAATAGTTCACCTTTTATCATGATACATGTTATTAATGTCAAAAGATAGTGAAATAATATTTATGTCAATTATTACAATTTAACTTGGTCGTTAGTAGAGTTATGGGTTGTATTTTAAGGGTTAGTTTTTTTAATGTCTTGAATGAAATTTTTTAAAAGTTTAACCCTAGATATAAAAAAATATTTAGAAAAAAAATGATAATTAGATATTATATCTAAAATTTTATCTATTCCTAAGATCTCACTAAATATCTAGAGATATTTTATGGGAAGAAAAATATCAGATTAATCCTGAATCTAGGGATTCAGATTATGTTATTCACATGATCCAAGGGGCATAGTAAATCACTTTTATTTTCAATGATAGAACCCATGAATCAATAAATATTGATCCAGGAGCTTTAGATCACATGTGAAAAATATAAAATATGACTCACTTGGTGCCTTTGATCTATGACATGCAGAAAGTTAGTAATTTATTTTATCATTTTCAAACAAACAAGGTTCCATTTATATTTTTATTCAAAAAATTTCTCCGTACTTATATTTATTTTCATGTGATAAATTAAAAATTTAAGACACTGGTATTGAGGAATCAATTTTTCTAAGAAAAATATAAACCTAAAATTTCAATATTCCTATTTTTCATGCTCTTGTAATGATCTAGGTTCCTTCTAAATTATATAAGAATTATCATCCACCAATGAACAATAATTATTAAAAATAGATCCCACCTAGAATGAGACATTGGTATAACCAATCCTTTGGTATTTCTTAAAATCGGGAACTCTATCAAACACATCTATCAAAATCCACAAGTGTTCTTATATTCCAAAACAATACCAATGTACAAGACAACACTAACACCTATGGAATATCCTAGGTTGCAAGGACTAAAATCAAAGGCACATCCCAACAAAAACATACTATAAAAAACCTAAATAGATAAGGGAAACATTCAATGAGCATTTAAATTTCTCCCTACTATTTTGATGTAATCTAGAATAGTGAAGTTGTACATAAAAATTCCCAAAATAATTATAACCATGAAATAGGCATATTTCCACTATCCACAAGAGACAATATCTAAATACCACAAAGAGAACTAAATCCATATACAACTAAAGATCACAATGATCACACACTCAAAAAAAATGGGTGAAACACACCAAACACAAATATTCCTCAATATGAAATGATAGGGTTTTAAATTTTTGTCATGAAACTAAACAAAGGGTAACTCATGTCCAAAAATTATAAAAATCCAGTGTCGTTGATCATAAAGGAAATCCACATATTTATATCTCTCATGGTATACTCAAAAATCAAAATCTTATCCAGATTACCTTAGACCATACCCAATCCATTCCCATGTAATTCATATATCAAACCTCAATATGTGGTCTACATCATGAAAAATAATAAAAATAACTAAAAAAAAAGAGTCATGAATATATTAAATTATGATAACATAATCCCAAAGATCTATAAACCATTAAAAAAATATATATGGTGTAAAGAAGAGACAAAAAAGTAGAATAAAAATAGAGGCTATAAAATTGAGTACTCCCAAAACAACAAAAAATATCTTGCCTCTCTTATGGAAGTAACTATACAGACCATTTCATGGATCAATGTCGGGTTCAATACTTATTCTTAAGGCATATGTTTAGCATATAAAACCTGTAAATTTGATCGATATAAAATAATTTATGTAAATTTCTTTGGGATATCATACTAGAGGATCTAACATGCTTATACTTCCCACATTATACAAATATAACTCAATTATTACTTCCACTGGATTGATCACTTTTATTGAAACTAGGAAATGTCAAAGTACCATTTGTTGCGATTTTCTTTACTGAAAAATAATTGGTGAATATGGCCTTATACATCACCTTCAAAAAGGTATTCAGACTAGACTGAAACACCACCAGGTTCAGGTCGGGATGTAGGCCTCTAGTCAAGAACCAATCCTTCATCAAATCATTAGAATCCATCTCATGATTGAAAGTGTAAAGTCTAGTGAAACATTCAATATAGACTTTCACTAATTGATTTTCATTATAAGCACTTAATAATTTACCAACTTTGAAATTATTACATCCTTGAGATAAACCCACCGAATGAAGGTGGACTCGAAATATTCCCATGATAGTTCCTCAATTGGTTTGTCATGGATAGTGAGCTTCTACCAATCCAAATTCAAACCTTTGATGAATGGGGTGGTGCACCTCACCCTTAAATATTCTAGAGTTCCTATCCACTCAAATATCTCCTCTATCATTGGTATACACTTCAACAACACATAGGGTCATTAATCACCACAAAACATTGGGAAAGGTTTACTCCAAATAATTCTGTATGATCCAAAAAGTCAAGTAGAACATGGATCTTTAACTCTTTCGAGAGTATAGGAAGAGTATAGACTAGAAAGGAAATATATAGATCACCAAAAAAACTTTCAAATACTTTTCCTTCCTGACTTTTCAATTTTTTAATTGGGTTTCTATTCTAAAATATCACTAAAATGAACATTTTAGTTATAACATACCTTTTTCTAAAACAGTAGATACAAAATAAAAAAATCACACAAAAATACCCATTATAAACAAATTTCAAAACCTCCCAATATGGAAATATTTCCATTAAAAACACAATTAAGGGTTAAAAAAATTCCCCTTTCTGATTCCTCTTTGAAAACCAAGAAAAATTCCATGAAAAATAATAAAAAAGGAACTCACTTCTTCAAAACTAATTTAACCTTTGAATCACTCAAACCACAAAACATTCACATTTTCCTAAAGTAACACATTATTTGGAAATTTATATTGTTCCATAACCATTTCAATAATTTAACCAAGTTTAAAAACCAAGAAAATATTTATTTTAAATCCATTTTATCCCAAAATTCCATCCATAAACTTAAATATATGTTTCTAGAGTACAAAAAATATTCAAAAATGAAACTAAAGCACTAAAAACATCATTTTCAAAAGAACTCAAATAAAAAAGAATAAAAACTACTTTAAAATTTTACCAAACATACTTTAAAACCCTAAAATATTCACTTGACAACTAAAATCAAGAATCATAAATCATAACAGGGGATAAAAGCATCAAATGAGGTAAAACAACCAAAAATTATGAACTTTTTCCATTATAAATAGTTATGATAAATGTTTTTTCATACTACAAACCAATAGTGTGAGTCCAACTAGATGTTTTTTAAATGGTCCTCCCAGTCTTTATATAGTTTGACAGACCATGTGCCTTACTCATGAACCCCTAAGATTGCCTCTAGTTTCAATTTAAAATGAGTAATATCTCAAAACATCTCCTAGGGTATTCTTATAACTCATAGTAATAGAAAAATAAATCAAAATAATCTCAAAAATATAGCATCAGAAATCCCAAATAAAAAATAAAACTTCCATCTACCCATGACAACTCATGGTTCAGTGTGAGGAAGAGCTGGTCAGACACTCCTATGAACTCACCACTAGATTCTCAATGTTCCTAACTCTGTCTACCATAAACCCCTAAATAAAAAACTCTTTTGTTACAATTTTTAGAATGTTATCTTGAGTTTACTCGACCTATCACCTGATCCATTATTTCATAATTCTTTAGGCAAATACTTGATTTCTATATACTAATGATAAGTTCCAATGCATAACAAGTGACCAAGCAGGAATGATTTCACACTCATTAAAACTAGGACCAATAATAGTTACAACTAAGAAACCAATGTGAGGATTTCGTGAATTGTACTTCCATTCCATAATAAATAATTAGTTCTAAAAAAATAACATCCATATATGATATAACAATATTAAATATAACCAAAATATTTTCCAAAAAAAATATCACATAAAACCCCATTTATAATATAGATATTTTAAAACCAATTTAATTCAAAAAACTAATAAAAAAAGTAAGAATCCATATAGGAAAAACACTAAACAGACTAACTAGTTTAAAAAAACCCCGAAGATAAAATATATTATCACTATGTGACTCTCAATCCACCACTGTGAAACCAAAAATACCCACTTCCCAATAGATTGTGATACAAACCCCACCTACAAGCCATCGATTATGAAAATATGGAAAATATTAAGACTACATACACACTAAATTGGATGTGTAGGGTGTGATCTAGAGACCAATACAATATAACCATGAGTTAATTACATTCATTTTATAAGGAAACCATGTCCACAAAAAAAGTACATCAAGCAGAAAAAAGTTCATAAACATTTATTAAAGATGAAGTAAAAAAGTAAACAAGGTGGAAGGCTGGGAAAAAAGGGTATTTCCCTCAACAATCAAATAACATATTTAGAGATCTTAATATGGAAGGTCATTTTTATAATTATAATCATCTATATATTCCAATTTCAACTATTAATTACCATGATTCAATATCCTAAGGATCTCTTCACTGGTTATTTATAGAGCCTTAGAAGAGAATATAGTAAACACTTTCCTTTGATAGTAGGAATAATCCTTCTATTGCCTTCTGTTTGAAGGATAGAGAAGGAATTCCTCACCTTCTATAGCCTTTTTTTTCATTTTTGATATAATCCTTAAATGAGGCATGATCATCACTACCTGAATCCTTAAGGGGTATGTTATCCTTCATTATTTCATCTTTATATATGTCTCCCCACTTACCATAAATGCTTGAATAATTAAAGACATTATGAATCTCTTAAGGAAAATATATATTTTACTGAGCATAAGATTGGTTGAGACCACTTTCCTATGAATCATGTCCTGAAAATTCAGGTTCCATTGGATGTATACATCTTTTAACCAAAATTGGGTTTGTTGAAATTCCCTCTAATTCCACACACTGAAAGACCTCATGAGCAGCTTATTAAACTGGATGAAAATACTCATTCTACTCACCCAACAAATAACTAGGTGAAGAATCCTACAAGTTCATACATATTCTAGAATCTAGAGAATCCTCTCCAACACTAGATTCTGCTATTGTTCAAAATTTTCATATCTCATTCGAGAGTCCCCTTTCCCTTGTTTATATTTCTATAAATATCATCACTATGTACTTTCAAATAACATGAGGAATATATGATATACCTATGAAACTTCTCTTTCATGTTTCCAATTGTCTTACTTCCATCAAAGAAACAGTACATCTTCTCAAATTTTATTTTGAGATCGATATCAACATTCAATGTTGAAGGAATAACATTTATATATAGTTTAAAAGATGGATCTACCTTGATAAAGATTTATGTAAAGTGTCCAAATCGAGCCTCCTCAGAATATTTTTCCATATTTTTGTGTAAAAAAATCACTAAAGTGATATAAAACAATATCATTGGATTATATATGATCAAGACCAACCTAAATACAAGAACATATACGTGCGCTCTCCTATTGTTAATAGTAAGTATATTAAAATTGGAATTACAGTCTTGGATAAAGAACATATCTGGTCTTAGATCTATCAAACCAAACCTTCATGATGGCCTTTTCAGATCCTTAGATTGGAAGAGATTATGAAAAAAACATTTCCCGATTACAATGTATCTCCAGACATCAAAGCCTGATGTCTTCATAAGTCGATGAAAAATATCATGCATCCGACATGGATTCATTACCAAAGGCAAGAAAACCCTAGAAATGATAGAATAATTACAATGTTTTATCCTATCAAAAAATTATTATTGAATAGAAATAATGTTATAAATTTTTCCCATTTTAATAATTCTACTTGAGACCCCTTATTTACGATAGTTGAAATGTCTTCAGTTTAAATTGAATGTAGAAAAAAATCTTTAATAATGAAGTGGAGACAACCATCACCTCCCTTGATTCCCCTGACATCATAATAGATCCAATGAGGTTTCCACCACCATAAGATTGATCTTTATGTCATGTGAAAATTCCATGGAATCTTCAAAACCCTACCCCCTAGAAATCCATGAAGTCAATGTGAGAGCTTTAACCTAAGCGTCGTCTCAAAACAAATTCCACTAGTTTGAAATTAATAAAAAAATATGTTTTCATTTTCTTTTCTCACAAAAATGAAAAATAAAAAAATGCATTAAATTTTTTTCTTAAGACACATTGTTCATAAAACATGTATCAAAGAGGCCTTTTTGAGGTATCTTCTGTAACACCGCAAGATGTTAAAACAACACTATGTTCGATAGCGTATGCAACACACAACACTGAGATTCCACAAACCGAAAAATATTATAATTCAAATATAACCATTATAACACAGTCATTGGATTATTGGTTATGGATATTTTTAACTAAATTATGAAATATATAAAGGACATATTTAATATAAATTCAATGACTAATTCTTAGGAGGGATGTATTTGTAATCTTTAGAAATATGTTTTCATCAAAAAAAAATTATTTGTGAGAAAATATTATAATTATTTTTTGGAACTTATTTAAAATTTATTTTATAAAAATAATATTTTTTTAAAACATTATATTAAAAAAAATTAGGGTGATTTGTTTTTTATTTTTTTGAAAATAATGATTTTCCCATGAAAAGTGAAAATTGCCAATTTTTGTAAAACTATCATTTTAATTTGACTAAAAATTATCATTATTATTTTGAATTTATCTCTAAATAATAAAAGTATTATTTAATTAGATATAATACAATTAACTTTATTTGAATCGTCATTATATCTGATTTTGGTATAAGTACATTTTTTGGCATAAAAATTCATTTTTCTAAAAAATGTTTTTCATTGTGTTTTATTCATTTATATTAAAAGTAATTTCTACCACTTATAGAAATTTAATATTGAAAAATAGGTTCTATATTTTTAATCATTTGGTCTAAATTTCTTGAATATTTATTTTTCATTTTTATACATTTCTAAAAACAACATTAGTAATTTTGTTACTACATTAAGGTGTACATCAGGTAATTAACGTTGAAAATTAAATGATAAGGACAAAAGAATGACACTAATATTTTCATTAATTTTTTTTATGATTATATCTAATACATAATCATTAAAAATTAGAATATATGGAATATTTTATCATTTGGCCATGATTTTGAATCCTTATATTATTTTATATTATGAAAAGTAAAAAATTCCAATCTCTTTATTTTATTATCTTTAAATTATTGAAATTGGAATAAATAGAGTATATGTTTAGTTAAAATTTTAAATTTTAAAAAAAGTATATTTTTCATCATGGTAATTTATTTTCAATGTTTAGTGGATAAGTAAGTTTCTTAAAATCTTACGCAACACTGATACATCATTTATTTATTTAATAGAAAATTTAAATAAATTATTTTTAAAATACTAAGACTAATATAATTTGTTTTAATTAATGTATACTATAAATTTTACAGATCTATATGAAATTTTGGTGTAGTGTTTAATAATTATATTCAAATTACACCTTTTTAATAATGCATTTAAAGTAAAATTAAAAAAAATAGTGTCAAAATTGACATTAATGATATTTTATAATAAATAATATTATAATAATTTATTTAAATTATGAAAAATATTATATTAGGCTAAATGAATAGGATATGGTTTTAAAATTCATCCATGGTCCATTTATGGGCCTTTTGTCTTCAAATTTTAACATTCAAGACCCTTAATGGATGGAAACCATTTATATTGCAATACTTATCAAAAGGGTTAATGGGGGGTTAAAACTAAACGATAAGGATAAAAACACATTTAAAACATGTAATTATATTATTTTATGAAATTATTTCAACTCATAATCATCCTATAATTTAATAATATCAATATGGATACATTTTTAAATAAAATATAATTTTTATTAATTTAACACATTAGGAAATTACCATAATTCCCCTCCCCTCATTTACAAAAGGACACACCATCTATCAATTATTCACATAAATTTGAGCCTTATAACTCACAAAAACCCCTAAAAACTTCTATTATAAAAACCCTTATAAAATTTATAGTGGTTTTTTTTCATTTCAAAAGACCTTCCCTAGGTCATAATCATCCTATCGTTTAATAATATCAATATGGATACATTTTTAAATAAAATATAATTTTTATTAATTTAACACATTAGAAAATTACCAGAATTCCCCTCCCCTCATTTACAAAAGGACACCCCATCTATCAATTATTCACATAAATTTGATCCTTATAACTCACCAACCCCTAAACACTTCTATTATAAAAACCCTTATAAAATTTTTAGTGGTTTTTTTCATTTCAAAAGACATGCCCTAGGTCATAATCATCCTATCATTTAATAATATCAATATGGATACATTTTTAAATAAAATATAATTTTTATTAATTTAACACATTAGGAAATTACCAGAATGAACCTCCCCTCATTTACAAAAGGACACCCCATCTATCAATTATTCTCATAAATTTGAGCCTTATAACTCACCAACCCCTAAACACTTCTATTATAAAAACCCTTATAAAATTTCTAGTGGTATTTTTCATTTCAAAAGACATGCCCTAGGTCTCTTAAAAAGAGATCTAAATAAATCCTATCAAAGAAGATGTAATCATCATTATTGTGTCCTTGAAGATTATTTCTTCTTCTAATTCTTATTAAATTATTATAACCATATGAATATAATAAATCTAGTATCATTGTGACAACCGGGCCTCGCCCACCAGTTTCCCCGTAGACACATGGGCCCCACCATAGGTCCCACCTACGTGCCCGAACGGGTTATCTGACTAATGATAGTCCCCACAGGCCAACACTTGTCCTTTCTAGGGTAATTTTTCCTCACTCGCACACATCCTGGGAAACTTCCCAAAAGTTCACCCATCCTAATCACTACTCCAGGCCAAGCACACTTAACTGTGGAGTTCTAATCAGGTAGGCTCCCGAAAAGGAAGGTACACCTTGTTGACATGAGTCATATCATTTAGTCGTTTAACCCTTTATCATTTAGGGATGTTACAATCACCCCCCCCCCCTTAGAGCACAACGCCCTCGTTGTGGGACCTACATCTCAACCCAGGCAGTGTATCACACTTAAGGCTGGGTACCATCTCTGATACCAAATGTGACAACCGGGCCCCGCCCACCAGTTGCCCCACAGACACGTGGGCCCCATCATAGGTCCCACCCATGTGCCTGAATGAGTTATCTAACTAATGACAGCCCCCACAGGCCAACACTTTTCCTTTCCAATTTACTTTTTCCTCACTTGCACACATCCTAAGAAACTTTCCAGAGGTCACCCATCCTGATCACTACTCCAGGCCAAGCACGCTTAATTGTGCAGTTCTAATCAGGTAGGCTCCCGAAAAGAAAGGTGCACCTTGTTGACATGAGTCATATCATTTATTCATTTAACCCTTTATCATTTGGGGATTTTACAATCATAAATATATTGAGATATTATTTTTATTATGGTAAAATATTATTCTATCTCCTTTCCATCCTATGAAAAATGAAAACATCATTTGTGCATACGTACAACTTACTGTTTCCATGTGGTAGTGTAATTTATTTTTCATGACCATTTCACTTATATGGGTATAAATATGGAAATGAGGAATATATATGATGTTTATGAAATAAATATTCTACTATAATTATAATATCATATATACATTCTTATTTCACAATCCGTTTAAAAATGATAATGTTGCTTGTGCGTATATGTAGGCTACCATATCCACGAAGAGATGTGATCCTTTTTTCAGTTCCATTTTATATTGATTTTAATAAGGAGAGATTTAATGAATATATATGATTTATATGTTATAATAATGATTATGTGAAGTTGAATTTTTATTTACCTTTCTTTTTTTCCATTTAAAGAAAAATGAAAATAGTGTCCATAAGTACGTATGACCTACCGTCTCCATGAACAATGTAATTGATTTTTATATCTATTTATTTTATAGATGACTATAAAGATGTATATGATTAATATATAGGATATTTATATCATTATTAAAATTCTTTATATGATGGAACCATTTTTGACACCCACTAAATGAGCATTATAAAATAAAAAATGGATGAAATAAAAAAAATACTGGTATTATATTTCCCCAATGAAAAAGAAGAAGGTAGACATGATCATGTGGATCACATAAAACTCTAGGAGACACATGATTGCATGACCTATTTAAGGTCATGTTGATGGTCACACATCACGCATAGCCTATGGAAGATCTCATGAAGCCCCTTTTAAAAAGCCTCCTAGATCTTGTGATGTCATCCCAAGCATTCACTGGTCACACGGTGGCAGCCAGATAAGATCCCCCAGGTCACACAAGATTTCAATAGATGGATGCCTAACATACCATATAAAAATCCTGAGAAAATATAAACTAACATACCCAAAAGACAATAAACTGTTGTGGTCATAAAACTAATGTCATGCATCACCGATGAAGAGAATGGTTGTCTTATACAACATACAAGAAAACTAGCTAGATACCCAGCCTTAGTTACCCTTCCCTCACACTTCTCTAGAGCATTATGGATTTTCTTTCTTAAAATATACCTCGAGGTGGTAGAGTTCCTATGGATGGTGGGATGTGGGAGGTGTTGCGAGATTGGGTTTTTCCCCATCCCCTATCATATCGGTGCTTTCCTCCCTGTCTCTGGAGAGTTATGGGATTAGTGCTTAATTGTTGCCTCAAGGTGTGTGAGATCCTATGGATGGTGGAATGTGTGATAAATATTGAGACATATGACCCTCATAACTACCCTACTTCCCTTTCCTCAATGTCTATAGAGCATTTCTGGTTTGTCAGCAAAAAAATTTCCTCATGTTGGTTGAGTTCCTTCGGATAGTGGGATGTTGGAGGCATGAGGGGTTGGGGGTTCCCACCCATCCCCTATTATACCTACCCTTTTCCTCACTAGTGGGATGTGGGGGGCATTGGAAGGATTGATTTTTTTCCCATCCCCTATCATAAAATCCATTTCCTCACCTTCCATCAAGTTTTGGGGTTTGTGATTTCCTAAAATCCAACTAAAGGTAGATGAGTTCTCAGGAATGATGCCTTTATTTCAAAAATCCCCCTTATAATTCCATCCTTATCTCGAAAAGGTTCCAAAACATGTCACCTTAGATCACACGAAGGTCTTGGGATAGGTTCCATAATATCATAAAGGAATGTGGACATGTTGTCTGAAAATATGAAAGTCACTTGGAAAGTCTACCGGATTTAGAAAATCCCATTAATTTTCAATAATATAATAAATGAGGAGTTAATGGGATAATATTATAGTCATTGAAAATCATGTGACACCCCTGGAATGACATGCAGTAGGATCTCGCAAAACGCATGAACTTAAATCCCACCATCGACTCCATACTATATTAACATGATATGATCCGTGAAAATTGGCACATAATCGAGGTTGTGAAGCTTATAAATCCCCCACCCTCGAATGAATAATGGACATACATTTCCTTGGAGCCTCATAATGGCGCACCCAGGCACCAGAGAATATTTCTCAATGTGGCTGATCATGCAACCCGGAAATATTCCCATCATGTATGATCTGATGAAAAACTAGATCGATCATACTGCAAGAATAACCACTTTTTTCAACCACTCATAGATCACGTGAAGGACTTCTCTAGGGTCACATGGAGAAAATCCCACATATCATCTAGATCATCCAATACGTAAAACCCGCAAACACTGAACAAATCTAAGTAATTTGTAATAAAATGATAGAATTAAGACTGAAATATGGATGACTTATGCGAATAACATATACATTAATCCTTATATTCTTTGCATGAACCATGATTGTCATGCGACAACACCATATCATGTAACACAAATATTGTGACGATTTTTCGGTATACTATTTGGATCATGTGAAGTCCTATTTACATATAAAATTAAGTCACATGGAGCCCCCCCCCCCCCCCCCCCCCGAGGCCTGCCACAAAAAGTCTCATGATGCTCTCTAGGATCGTCATCCAAACCATACAGTGTCCTTAAAACATGTTACCCAACTCATATGGCAGAATCAACACATGTCACTTGGGTCTCGCGATAGCACTTGTGCATGTTAACTAGATATCATGATAACCTTCAGACATGCAAGCCAGATCTCATGATGTTTTCCATACATGTCATCCGAGATCGAGAATATCCTTCCATAAATTTCACATTGACTCTCATGAAACCCTCCAAGCATGTCAAATAGATTTCACAATGACACTAGGGAAAGTTAGGTAAATGATGTGATGTCCTCTAAGCATATCAGCTGGGATCATGTGATGGATTCCTAGATCAACTAATTGGGTCTCACGATAGACTTATGATAATTCATCCTTGATAATGTGATGGCCCTCAAACATGATATATAAAATATACAACTTCCCTTGGACAAGCCAACTGGAAAATACAATTATCTTTAGACATGTCTGAAATATAACTAGCCTTGTCCATACATCCTTTAACATGTTAGGAAAGATAATCAAATCTTGTTAAGTAGGCAGTCAAGAAGGTTAGGTAGACAACCAGGCCAGGTCAAACAGGCATCCCATGACTTGATAACCTTGTCCATCCTAAGTGTGTAAGCCCCTTTCTAAAGGGAAATGTTAGTGTGTAATACCCAAAAAATTAAACTATTATAACTCTGATTGTAGCTTTAACTATGATATGTAGGATGCCTCTCCAAGGCCTAAGATCTTTTTTAAGAATCCAATGGGTAGTCCAAGTTTGTAAGTCCCACATTTACAAGTAATGATTCCATCCCTTGTTTCATACACTAATCATATCTCACGCGAGCTTAGGGAGTTACAATGATCATATCATTCATATAGGGGTACCTCAATGTGTAAGCCCTGATAAAATAAACTAGGATAGATCTGATTTCTTCAATAAACAGGATATGCATGATATCATTCTAAGGCCCGAGATCAAGTGGGAACCCACTTTGGGAAAATTCCCTTAGGTCTCTAACTTTTCAACCATCGATACCTAGTCATTACCATGGGCCAATCATTCTACCTCATCCATCAACGGACAAAGAATCCAAATGAACTATGATGTCTCTGATTCCTTCAGTAAATAGTATATATAGGATGCCTCCCTATGGCCCAAGATCTCTATTATAACATCCTAAGGGAAGTCCCAACACCTAATCCTAGTATCCACATGCAATGAGGATGTTTACTTTTTATCCATTGTTTCTCACACTAAACATAGCTTATGTGGTCTGAGGGAGGTGAAATAATCTTATCATTCCCAGAATGAATGACCACCATCTAGGGAAATATAAGTATTTAATCTTTGATGAGTGGTATGATATAAACATCCCCCATACGAAGGAACCTGCCTTGGGGCTAATCCAAAGGGTGTGATCAACCTATGATAACTCTAATTCCTGCAATAACTAGTATAATTTAGGATGTCTCCTCGATACTTGAGCTCAGATATCTAGTGCATGGGTGCCCCCACATATTTTCTTTACATGTGATGTTAAACTACATAGGTTTGAAGAACTACATGGGTTTTTATTCTTGTAATAAACAAGATACCTAGGATGCCCCATAATGCCTCAATCTCCTCCTCAGAATATTAACTACCTCCATGTATGGTAGTAAATTATAAAGTGGATGGTTATGTGGCTTTAGCATATACGAAACAATTCATCACCGAGAAATAGATGATAAACCATGGATACATATATATGGATTTACTAATGACATCCCATCCTTCTCCACATAAAAGGGGTTAACCTATGATCATTTCGTTAGGGTAACCTATCCCATATTGGGATTAGGAAGAGATTATAAAACAAATATTAAAATTTATAAGAGAGTCTCAGTGTAGGAAATATTTCCACCCAAAAATGGAGCAATGAGTCCGACCTCCCATCCTCTCGACCAATGCACTTCTCTAAGTGTCATTGGGTATAAAACCCCAACTGACCACCTAACTTTGGACAGTATGTTTGTACCCATTTATGAATTGGTAAACCATTGGGATTTTCTATTAAGAGTTACAATGGTGACCATACATTAGTGATTGTAAAAGAAATTGACCCCCTTATAATCAATCATTAAGCCAAACTGAATTCACCTCAGTCATCCTCATTTTTGTTGAAATGAAAATGTTGAACCCAATGTCAACTTATTTAATCATGACATCTCATTCACAGTATAAAAAGTATTGAATGACCAGTTCTCATCAAACCATATTGTTCTCCCAATACGGGTACTCCATTATCTATTTTCCATCAAAAAAATGTTAAACCCTAGGTGAATCTCTAAAATAACAAAATTATCAATTAATAATGATTTAGCCCATTTTTTCATAATCTATGGAAGAAAAAAACAATCGGCCCATCCTAAAACCATAAAATAGTAGGATGGTCATCTTGACACATGTCATGCCACTTTGTTGGAATATCCTACAAAAAAAAGTTGATAATCCTGAAATAAATCGTACAATTAATCCTCTATAATTAGGGTTCCCATGAAAAAAATTATATCATCTCTTTGACAAGTCCATGTGACTAGAATGTCCTGATTGGGAATAAAATGAAAATTATGTTAACCATGAATACATGATTGATCATGCATCATGCCTGTGATATTAGACTAATCAGTGACTATGTTCCTTATAGTACACATGACTTTAGATACTTCTCTCATAAAAATCACCTATATATAATGTATTGACATCATCCAGCAACCGTTCAAACAAATGAGATGTGGATGGAATCATTTTGGGTCACCAAATGAACTCACCTTCCCAAAATCTTCAATATTGGTTGATGAACACAATGGTCCATAAAGCCATAAATGTGGTACAATCCCAACCATTGAAGCTTCCCATGAGGGTCTCTAAGTACTAAAGCCAATGAGTCAGCATCATCTAAGGAAATCTTTGACTAAGCTACTGGCCCTCATTTACACATCTAACCACTTCGAGGGATTATCCCCATAGTGTGAAAATCATCACCTTTATAATCTAATTACGATGGTCCATGGATTCCAATATGGACCCATTCTAGTTTAGGGGCCATTGGGGAGGGCTCCTATCATACGATTTCACCAGAAACTTCCCATTGATACCCATAAGTCATGTGTTGAGGGTACCACCCGACATAGTACCACCTCTGATGCCTATGAATAGGGAAAAAAGGAAGACACATCCAGAGAGGAAGGCACCTATATCTTGGAGTTGGCTCGTATCCCCACACTTGTTGATGATGTCTTTGAGTATATTCTTATAGTAACCAGTGAGTAGGCTCATATCCATGGTCACTTAGAACAAGTTTGTGGGTATATTCCTACAACAAGCATGAGGACGTGCATATCACTACCCCTATGTATAATGTTCATTGACATATTCTCATGGTGAAAGGAGGATATAAGTGGGATCATATACCCTCTTCAATCAAATATATCTGATAGTATATGGTGGAGATGCAAATTTTTAAGGCATATATTCATGCACACACTTTGTTGAAATTCCATTACGTCTTAGGAATAGGTGAAGATCCTCATAAGAATATTATGAAACTAGTATCAATGTAGGGAATTTCACATATTTCTATCCTTATAGCCATGGTAGCTTAACACTCGGATCATTATAAACAAGTGGTTACTTCAGAGGAAGAACGCATTATTTATAGTATCTATTAGGATTATTGGAATATTTTGGTAAAGGTTGAGGCATTATACAGGGATCATATTCACATTCCCACAAGGGGTCACTACGTGAGAGAGGCACATGCCTCAGGACCGGGGCACATGCCTATAGAAAATGTCATGTGCGATACTCTAAAGTCCTGTGATAAGTCTCATATCCCCATTATGGCTGAGGCTCACCAAGTGAGAGGGGCACATTCTTTATGATAGGCTAATATTCATGTTGAATAATACAAGTGGTATACTCCATAGGTCCAATATCGGGATCATGTATCCATTCTAGCTAAGGTTCACTATGTGAGAATGGAACATGTTTTTGTATAGGAACATATTCCAGTCAGTGAATCGATCTAACACATTCTAGCAAATCATAAAATCTAGAAGCATATTCTTACTTTCACTAAAGAATATAGGGAACAACATAATTCTTAGTTAATATAGGAGGAGGTTTATATCCCTTCTCCCATTATTGAGGTTCTTCAGCATATTATGATGGGGAATTCCTATTCATGCTTGGCTCATATTCCCACTCCAACTAGAGCTCACCATGTGAGAGTGACACATGCATTAGGGTGGGCTTATATTAATACCAAGAAAGACCATTGGAATTTTACAAAGGATCAGGATTGGGATCATATTCCTATCCTAACCTAGACTCACCAAGTGATAATGGAACATTCTTTGAAACAGGCTCATATTCCTATCATTGACTCATATGTTCATTGGAATATTCTAATATCTTCTTAGTAGTGGTCTCATACTCTTATAGCACCATATTGTTATAGAAAATATTTGTAATGAGTCGTATATTATTCTCATATCCCTAAAAAATTCCAAAATACAGGTTGAAATATTCCATCCATAACCCATAACAAGGCCCAAATCCCAAACATCTATAGTTATAGTGTCTTTCCGTTCATTTGAGACACATTATCAACTCCACAATGGTTTATAAATTTTTTAACCAAAGTAGAAGTAAATCATTATCACGACTGTACTCCCTGTGGTAGTGTGGAGATGGACCGTATGGACCCTACTACTAAGATCCTTCATGTTCAACCTCCAAATGTAAATACCTCCCATGAACAAGGAAATACTCAGCTTTCCTAGAAACCTTTGTATAGAGAGGTGTCCAAAACTATGACGCCTTCATATAGAGAGTTTCTCAAAACATTGGGGTCAACTACATATAGTTCCCCTTCAACATCTAGTAGCATTGTACTCTAGTCTAAAGGTGACCCCAATAAGCATATTCTATGGTAGGACTGGATATAGGTATTTAGGTCTGATTATGAGGTGACCAAAATATATATATGGAGAGAGTTCGCTATAAAAAACTCATCACCATGTTCTGGCCCCTCTCCACTTCTTATTATGAGGTCCAAGATGAGATAGAATAGGATTAGAGAAATTATATATTCCAGAATATGTGGGATACTCATCAGTGATGGAAGTCTAGACACCTCACTTATATATTATATGATTTTCAACTTCATACCATCAAGATATTTTATTGTCAGCTAAATCTGGGTGTTGCCTTTGTGTCCAGGGATCCAAACTGAAAAATCACAATGTAAATCTACAACATGCATGTCACCATTGCATCAAAAAATTTGGGAAATTGATCTTTGGAGCTATGTTGTGCATCCTCATTCAAGGATGGGGAATTTATGAAGTGTTACACTTCACCGCACCCCTATAATAGCATAACCACTCAGACATGGTGTCCTATAATTTCATCACCTTTGGAGAAATCAAGGGACTGGGTAACACTCATTTTAGTTGGTCACTAAAAACATACTCCCTCTTCAATGGTTCTAATACATCACAAATTTAGGGAGAGGAAAGCCAAAAAGTATTTAGACTGGGTCCCTCGAAGAAATGGGAATGCATTTCACACAAGGATTTTTTTGTTGCAATTTACACAAAAACTTCCTTTAAAAACTAACTCACATCATGGGCTACCATTTCACTCAACTCCCATATCCGCACAATTGCACTGCATCAAATGGGACACAAAAGTTGTTTTCATAGTATTCATCCAGGAGGGAAATAAACCCTCCAGGTTAGGGGAAAATCAACCACCGCCTCCACCCCTCAGATTTTCAATTATTAAGAGGATTCAAGACATATCAGTATTACCTCCAAACAAACCCAAGAACATTGGACTGGTTGAATTTATAACTCAATCATCATCATCACTAGGTTCATCTTCCTCTAATAGGTTCCCTGGGAAATCAAATGTCATTCCAGATAAATCTCTCTCCACTAGTTTGGGAGTATTTATATATCAGCATCCATCCATTGAATTATAAAATCCCTATCTGGAATCATTAGATCATTAAAAATATGATCATTCAATTCCAATTGTTCCCCTGAATAAACCCCAACCTAAATGTCTTGGGAATTTTTATCATCATATTCAACACATAAAGAATTAGTATTCTTCATGTTGGGAGGTAAATATTGACATTTGGAATCCCATATGTCCCTACCACTACAAGAAAACAATATGATTTTTGGGACCCATTCATAAATCACAAACGAAAAAACCCTAAAGTTTATTATTCATAGACAAAGATGGGAGGAGCGTATAGTAAAGTAGATAGGCCCCGCTAGGGTCTCAAGCCAAAACGGACCAATATGGCCAAGGGTTTGAGGAGTTTCCCTAATACAGGAAGTGTAAAATCATCATGTTTGGTTGAAAGTAATAGTAAAACCAACATTTCCTGATACGCCTCTATAAATGTCTTCACTGTCAACAAGGAAAATATTTTGGATCAAGATGAAATTTCATAGGATGAAAAGAAGGAAAATATTTATAGAGATTAGGGTGATTATGATGCACCAAATGAGGTTGCATGCACCCAAACCAGAGAGGCTATGACTCCTCACACCATCAAATATCTAGTTTCCACCTATATGGTGGAAAACATCCAAATTAAAAGGTAATGGTGTGGATACATCCCAATCATCTCCCATAAGAGTCAAAGTTCCTTCCACAGAGTAATAGTTTTCACAATATTATAATGAGATACAAACTATCAAACAACTCAATGAGGAGATACTCATGGAAAATATTCCCACTAGGTATCATCTTCAGGCTTAGAAGAATATTCCTCCTCATATAAGAGTCGATCTACCAGTAAAAGAGGCATATGAGCATTAAAATGACTCTAGATCTTGGAAGATAGTCTATATAAATAAGGAAGTTTAAAATGACTATGAATTCCTTCCATTGTGGAAATAGCCTCTCCATCACCAGGGAAATCATTTAGTCTTAGGAAAAATCAAGAATTAGTTTGAGAAAAAGGCATGGATGCCTCATCAATCCCCACTAGATCCCTATAAATGGGATATGTCTCAAATAGTAGTACCCCTATGGTTTCATAATTTCATCAAGTAGCTAGCTACTCAAATGGAATCCATGGAAGGGAGATGTGCACTTGTGCAACCTAAGATGAAGTTGTATCCTGAGTGGGTAGAGGAAACCTCCCCCCACTCCCAATTTCATAAATCCTACCTTATTTACTTTTGACAGTGCAGTAAGCCCCAAACAACATCTCACACAATTTGTATCCCAATGTGGACCCTCAAGATCAACAGGATGCGAACAATATGAGGTGTTTTACACAAAATCTAACAGGGACAGGATTTGTTCAGTATAATAGTCTACTAGTAGGATCATTTGATTGATTGGAAAACCATTTTCATCAATTCCTTTATCTTTTTTATCTACTCTAATAAAAAAGATAGTCATCGTCTTGAAAAAAATACAAGAAACATGAAATTGAGATGGTAACTAACTTCATTTCTAGATGGAATGTTTTATCCTATTCACTCAAAATCCCTCTCTCATTAGAGAAACTACTAGATATCAGTTCTAAAAATATTTGGGATATGTTGCAAACACCTATGGTCCCAATGAAGTGTCTCGGTGGTTTCTTTGAGTTTGTAGAATAAACCAAACGTTTGGAATATTCCATTCAGAAAAACTAGTCCAAATCATGACTCGTTTCCTAAGCACATAGGAAAAGGCTACACTAAGAAGAAGTTGCAATTTTTACTCTCAGTCCAGTAGCATTGCCCATACAAGCACCTTGGAATCTCTTTAACCACCCAACACATACTATTGAGTGGAAACAACCACAAAATAACCCTCATCAAGAAACCTAATGAAATCAGGGTTGCTTGGGATTTTTGGAATGTATGAATAAAGAATACTCCTTCTAAAATGAATAGGTCCCTTATCATTTCCTTGCATCCTTATACAATAACCTGCTCAAGATGAAGGAGCCCAGGAAGCCCAATGAGGTTAACCTCACCGATCGTCCCAACTACTTCCCTTTCCATAGAAGGCTAAGTCATAATATCCATGACTTATTCATCTTTAAATATTTCTATTAAGTCATGGTTAACTCTGTAAATGTGGTTTCAGATAACTCCATAAATTAAGTGGAACGGTTAACTATTTCCTAGTTAGAAGATGATGATGAATGGAAGAAAGATCTTTCCAGGATTGGGCGGAAGTTTGACCACTATATGACTAAAAAATAGTTTATCAAGATCATGCCACCCTAAGAGAAAAATTGTGAAGACCCACAAAATCTCTTCCACCCAAAGGGTTAATATCATATATTCCTATCAAAGGTGTACGTGACCATCAAAAGTCAGAATAAATAAAAGAGGATGAATCATATTATTCTTCAACATAAGCTCAAACTCTTGCTGATTTCTTCCCAGCAGCATCCAAAACATGGGAAACGTCTAATCAAACAAATGCATCATTGGATGAAGACCCTGTATTTGGTCCTATTAGTGTGATTCAATTGGAAAAACCCTTCTCCGATGATGAATATGCCTCTGAGTATTACTTTCCTTCACCAAACTGATGAATGGGTGGCCACATGTGCATCAACCGAGGATATAGGGGACATCACGGGTATGGTCATACCCAATATTTTATTAACATACCCACGAAGGAAATAAATTCAACTTATACCCATGTTAAAGTGAACAAGATGGCCCAAAAATGACTTAGAGTTGTCCTAGAACTCTCCAACAATCACCCACACCCAATTGTCTTACATTATCGCCAAGCGGGGGTGAGATTGTCTAATCATCCCAAAAAACATGGAAGGACATTGTGACCTACAACACTAAAAACAAATTATCCCTCAACCATTGTACAATCACCAATCCCATATACCTTAAGTTCCTCAACTCCTGAACCACATATAAATGATCATCCCCACCTTAGGAAGCACAAACCTCTAACACAAAAAAAAATATGACATTATAAAATAGTTGGCAGTTATCCTATCCAACCTAAAAATCATGGATTCACTCTAACCTTATAATAACTTTGGGAGTCACTCATTGAATCTCTCCAAAACCGATAATAGTTCAATAGATATATCACTACAGTTGAGGTTTATTGATAGTAGACCATTCCATCCGAAAATCTTGTCGTTATCTTTTTAACCAAACTTTCTTAGGAAGAGGTCGGCCAAGGGAACATCAATCCCCTATATGTTTTGAGCATACTAAATAATTTTGATGTTTGAAGGGATTTGATCAAAAATGGTTATGTGAACAATCTCATCCCGTTTTAAACCCTCTGATGTTTGGGATATAGAAAAGGGGACATATCTTCCACATCACAAACCATTCAAGTGTATGATATGCATGTGAAAAAACTTATCAGGAAGATTAATCTAAATTATCAATTTGGGGATCTCACATATGATGTTGAGTTTATGATTATCCAGTAAGAAACTACATACATTGTCCTCATCAGAAGTCCTTAGGTCCATAGCCATGTGGCAAGACCTTCAAAATTCCATCAGTGTCAAAAATTCCCCATCAATGGAAAGGCCAACATACTACATGGTGATACTACCCCTATCGAGACTTGTGGAGACACATATACTGAAGAAGGATTCATTAAAAAAGAAGGAAAACAACTGATCGTGGATGATGATATGCAAGTTGTATCCCCTAATGACTTTGAGCCCACCCATGAAAATCCATGGATTATGTTCGACAGTCACTATATGCTCCTCATAAATATAGTTGAGGTGATAGAACTAACCCTAGATTTCCAATCTCATTATGTACACATTGGAAGTGTAAAAAACAATCATATCTAGCATCTCTCTACAACAACTCAGGTAATAGGGGACGATAATGTCTTTTCTTTTGGACTCTCTCACCCTGTGAGTGATAGAGAATCCCCCAGATTGCCAACAACTTTTGAAAATGTCTCCATAGACATAGAGGTGGAAGAAGGTATGGATGACCTCAAGAATGCCCCTCCTACATTTGAGGAAGTTATCCCCACCACCATTGATGAACTCAATTAGGCGAATATAGGAATATAAGTAGACCTTATACCTACATTTATTAGTGTCATGATGCCACTTGAAGTAAAATAGATTTATATATCATTTCTAAAGAAACATTGATATGTGTTCACATGGAACTATAAAGAAATTCTAGGTATGAATCCATATGTGGATACCAACCATCTCAGCTTACCCAATGAGCATTGATAATTCAAGTAGGAAACCAAGAGGATACACCACTCTCATGCCACTAATGTAGAGGTGCAAGTTAACAAATTGATCAAATCCAAATTTGTCCGAGAAGTGAAATTCCTAATACAGATTTCCAACACTATCCCTGTTAGGAAGAATAAAGGTAATAATATGCTCTACATCGATTTTATAGACCTTAATAGTCACATTACAAAGGATTGTTTCTCACTGTTGCTAATATAACTTTTGATCGAAGAATCTGTTAGCTTTTAATTATTTTAATTCATGGATGGATGTTTAGGGTAAAATCAAATAAATATGGCCCCTGAAAATGAAGAATACCCTTCCTTCATAGAACATCAGGATATATATTTCTAACAAATCATAACCTTTGTCTTAAAAAATTCTTGATCCAATTATCAACACACCATACATCATATCATTAGGCCTCTCTTGGAAAGAATAGTTGAATTTTATGTTTATGACCTGGTGTTCAAATCCTTAAAACAATGTCATTAGTTCACATATCTCAAAAAAGTCTTTGAAAAGTTGTGATAGCATAATATGAAGATGAATCTACTAAAATGTGCCTTTGGGAAACATAAAAGAAATTTCTTTTCTTTGTGGCACACCACCCAGGCATCGAGGTCGACCTAGAAAAGACTAGTGAAATTTTAGCAATGTCACCACTTGAAATATCATAGAACTGGGGGGATCTGAGGGAACCTCACATAAATTTGGTATTTCTTGGACAAATTGGCTAACAAGGATCTCCCCTTAATTGGGATAATGAAGAAGGGAATCGCCTGTCAATGGTACGATGATGACCAAGAATCCTTCGAAAGCCTCAAGTAGTATTTACTGTGCCCACCAGTTCTAATGCCTCTTTTGGAAGGGAGGAAACTCATCCTATGTGTTTCCACCCTAAAATTATCACCAGGTTCCCTCCTCACATATAAAAATAATGTGGGAAATTTGAGTAGTCTCTACTACCTCAGCTAAAAAATTCTAGGTGTTGAGAATTGATACTATGATGTTGAGAAGAACTATCTTTCACTCATCTTCACAGTGAAAATGATGAGACATTATTTTCATCACCTTGAATTCCATCTAGCCTCTCATATTGATCTTCCCAAGTGAAACATTGGTTTTCCAACATTTATTGGGTTCTTGGCTCAATGTACAGTCTTTCTCAGCCATACGACACTACTAAAAAATCGGGCTATAGCCACGGTTTTAAACCATGGCAATATGTTATAGCCACGGTTCCCACAACTGTGGCTGGTATTGGTGTGGATATATGGTAAAACCTATAGCCATGGTTCCCAACCATGGATATAGCCCTATAAACACAGTTCCAACTGTGGAAACAAACCTAAATCCATGGTTTTCAACCAATGCCATAGGCTAAAATCACTCATCTCCTATATCCACGGTTGCAACTACTGATATAGACATAGATCCATATTTAGAAATCATGGTTGTAGACCTACAGCTACAGTTTAAAACAATGGCTATAGGCATACACATTTCATAAAAAAACCAGCACTGTTTAGCCAGTGCTGGACCATTGCATCCTCCCCACCGCGCCTTGAAAATCTGCTCCACTCTCCCCCTTGCACCCCACCTGCACCTTAAATCCCCCCCATGCACCCCTCCCTCTATAGCCCCACTTCCCACCCTTCATAGACCCCACTCACCCCTTGGACAGACCCCCCCCCCGGATCCCCCCCCTGGACCCCCCCAGGACAACCCCACCCAGATAGTAGCCCTCCCCCCCCCCCACCATGTCGGACACCCCTTGCACCCCCCTGCTGGACACCCCCTGGACAGACCCCCCCTACAGACCCCTCCCTCCTGGACACTGGACACCCCCACCCTATATAAACCCCCCTCCCCTATATAGCCTCCCCACAAAGCCCCCCTCCTGGACACCCCTCCCCCCCAAACATACCCTAGACCCCCCCATAGACCCTGGACACTCCCCCAGACAAACCCTGGACACCCCCCGAACAGACCCTGGACACCCCCCTAGACCGAACCTATACACCCCCCAGATAGACCCTCGACACCCCCCAGATAGACCCTGGACACCCCCCAGACAGACCCTGGACACCCCATCCCCAGACCCTGGACACCCCCTAGACCCTAGACACCCCCTAGACCCTGGACAGATCCCCTTGGACTACCCAGACCTCCACTCCCCTGGACACCCCCCACCCTCCTAGGCAGACCCTGGATACCCCCCCTCCAGACCCTGGAAATATCCCCCTGGACAGTCCAGACCTCCACTCCCCTCTATTTCCACCCCGCACCCTCCTGGATAGACCCTGGAACACCCCCCCCATGAACCTGAACACCCCCTAGTCCTGCCCCCCCACCCCACCTGTTTCCCCTCCCCCATGCCCCTGCCAGCCCCCACATACACCCCTACCATCCCCCACTTGCACCCCCTACCAGTCCCCTCCCCCTACCAGTCACCTCAAAATTAAATTATAAACTAAAGCTACTTACATAATAAGAATTAAACAAATCCAAATAAAAAAAACATGTAACTGCACTTACATGACTCTCCCTATAAGACAAACTATCAAAAAAGTCTGGAACCAGCTCAAAAGTACCTACAACACAAGTTAGAACATATTACTGATCATACTCTAAAATTATAGTAAAAAACATCTTAGAATATTCACAAAGAATATAAATCAATAAACAAGAATATTACAGCCCCCCTACTGGACCCCTCTAGATATCAGCCCCCCCCCCCACTGCTGGACAACCCTGGATAGAAGCCCCCCTACTAGACCCCCCGGACATCATCCCCCCCACTGCTGGACCCCCTGGACAGCACCCCCCCCCCCCCGACAGAAACCCCCCTGCTGGACCCCCTGAACAGCTACCCCCCCCCCCCCACTGCTGGAGCCCCCTGGATAGCAGTCCCCCATGCTGGACCCCCCTGGACAACACCCCCCCCACTGCTGGACCCCCTAGGTAGCTCCCCCTGGACAGCATCCCCCCAGGACAGAACCCCCCCTACTGGACCCCCCTGAACAGCTACCCCCCAGCTGGACCCCCCTAGACAGCAACCCCCCCCTACTGGACCCCCCTGGATAGCAACCCCCCACCCCCGGACAGCAGCCCCCCTAGACATAAACCCCGCCTTCTAAACCCCCTTGAACAGCTCCCCCCCTGCTGGACCCCCTGAACAGCTGCCCCCCCTGCTGGACCCCTCTGGACAGCAGCCCCCCTACTTTGTATGCTTCATAAGGTTGAGGCTGGGAGATGCTGGTTTTATCCAATATATACTTATAGAGATTCTCATAGTGGGTTTATAGGTTTCTTGTGGAGGATTTAGGAGGTGAGGTTGTGAGTTTCGTGTTGCTATTTGGAATTATAGGACCTTTGAAGATGGGTTTCAGCTGGGGGTGTTGTTGTTTGAATTTTTCTACATGGTGTAGTATAGAATACACTTACATGGTGCATGGTGCTAGTTGGTTTTGGATTTCTACTATGGGTGGTGACATGTTTTGGGTGCATATGGGTTGGGTTTCTTGTGATTCTTCTTTGTTTTGGATTACTATAGTAGGCTTCTGGTTCTCTTGATTATCAAGTGTTGTGAATATAGTTTTGGGTGGGTCTTTAGGTAGTGGTTTGGAGGAAGTTCAGTTGTCTTTTGCTCGGTTTCCCCATCTTGTGTATTCTGGTTGTTGATAGTGTAGGGATTTCTATGGTGAATGTTCTAAAATCCCCTTGAGATGCTAGATGTTGTAGGTTGGGAGGCATGTTTCTGGTAGTAAAGTGGTTCTCTTTCTAGGGTGGGTGCATGTTGACTACGTTGTGGGTCTAGAGGTGTTGGATTTAGGGTGGGTATTAGCTCACATTTGGATTAGGGACTGCTTGGGGATTCTTTAGGTTGTATGATGGGTCAGGCGTGGGTGATGCGGAGCACTTCGGATGGATGGTACTAGTTGACTGCTGGTTTTTTAGACTTTAATATGGTGGGGTGGTCCATTTTGATGCATGGTGTTCAGATGGTGATGGATGGGTCCAGATGGTGGTCTGGGGATGATTTGATTTCTAGCTAATATTTTGGGTGCTGTGTCTACTATAAGTGCTTATTGGGATTGGATCTGGTGTGGTTTACGGTTCTTGTGCAAGTAGGTGTTGGTGTAGTGGCCATTATTTGGCATGGTTTTCTAGAGGTATTTCACTCTAGGTTTTTTTTGGATAGGGTTTCTAGTTTAGTTGGTTGATGTTGGCTGCGGGGCTGGGGGTTCAGTGGTTCTATTTCTTTGGATAAAGCTAGAATTTTGGATGGGTGATGGATTTTGGCAACTTTTTTGTAGGTGGGTGGGTATGTGTGTGTGATTCAAGAATATGTATGCATCCTTCCCACACTATATTTATGAAAATCACTATTTCCTAGAATACTTTTACCAAGGATTAATGGATAGTGACTCAATACTACTAAATGATTCCTCTAGAGGATAACTTATATACATGTACCCTACAAAAGTTAAATAAGTGGTGTATAAAATTTACCAAAACCACTAGTAAATTTTTACATGGTCTACAACAAGAGGAGTGTATGAGGTTAAAGTTATAAATCCACTTTACATAAAAATAAAATTAAATAAATAACATATCCTCTGAGAAATTTAGCTTTGAACAAGGTACACGAGATGAAACCTACTACACCTCTAATATTTTTCCAAATTTTTTACTCTCAGGACCACCACACTAATGCATTCCCTGAAGTTCAATAAATTTAAATTTTAGATGCCATATACCAAATACAATACTAACAAAAACCAAAAAAATAAAGGATTAGAAAATATTCCAAAAATCAATATTTAGTTAGGAACCAACAACATCAAACACCACCCTTCCAATATTGTTTACCTCCATAACCTTTTCAAATAATCCACTCTCATCCTTCTATAAGTTAACAAAAAAAGACACACTCAATAACCTTCCATGAAGAACATGCTGATACAAGTCATGGTGTCACAAAACAATCAAAAAACTACTCTCTCTACTCATGGATCCAACCTTAATAGATTAATGGGCAATTTGTATAGTCTATTTATACTCTCGGTAAACTTGTAAATCAAGTATTAGGTAATCTTCCTACCTAACCAAATTATAACACTAAATTAAATGTTTTTTCCATTTCATTAAGGAGTATATAATAGATAAAAATAGTGATGCACCCCTATTTTATTCTAAAACTAGAAGTGTAAAAACCACTGAATATGAAGAATCTATCCCTAGAAATGAACCTCAAGAATTAATACAAGTGGAAAAACCTTCATTTAATAAGTGTAAGGGGGAAAATATAGTGGGAGACTCAAATAAACCCCAACCTCTCTTCCCATCTAGAGTAAAACCACCCAAGATAACCAAATAAGACAATATAGAAAATGATTATGGAGATATTCAAAAACAAAGAAATCAATATTATTTTACTGGAATACATTTGAAAAATCCCAAGGCATGTAAAATTTATCAAATATTTATGCATTGAGAAGAGGTGACTACAAGGTAATGAAAAGTTAAATTTATATAGAAATGCCTCTGCTCTTATTACCCAAAAATATTTAAGAAATTCCCCTACCCATATACTTTCACTATCCCTTTCACCATATAAGAACTCACTTTTTCCAACACACTGTGTGATTTTTTATCATTTATTAATTTAATTCCATTTTTTTAATTCTTTCACATATATAGGAGAGATCAAACCCACTCGATTAGTTGTATAGCTTTCTAACCGAAACATTGGCTTTCCTGTTTGAGTTTTAAGGTTATTTCTGGTAAGTGTACATATATTTTTATTCCCAACTAATTTCAAAATTCTAAGAATGGAGTAATAAATAATTAAGGTTCATTACCTTATCATTATTTTCTGAACATTTATCAAGGATTCTGAAACAACAATAAATGTTAATGATGGAACCCTTTCAAGGACTTTTGGAGAATATAAAGTGAATTTTAATATTCTTGATTCAATTAAATAACCCCATGAGGATCAATATCTATTTACATTAAACCATTTTGAGTTACATTGTTGTTTTAAAAAAATATTAAAATGTTTGATTACATAATATGATTAGTAGGAGCTCTGGAAACACCTTATCTCTTTGTTGAATATATTTTTAAAAATGAACTTAATCTGGAAATTGGGATTTCAACTAATTAAATTTATTTTTATGATAGTTTTTGTGATGATTTATTCAAAAATACCAACCACCCTTATACTTTACATGTGTAGGATGATATCATGGATAACATAAAATTTAAAACATTAATAGAAAACCCACTGAACTAGAATTAAAGATTCTTCCATCCAACTTAAAATATGACTTTCTTAAAGAAAATGAGAAACTTCCAACAAAAAATTCCTATAATATAAAACCTATTCAAGGGAATCGACTTTAGGAAATTTTGAAACAAAAAATTAGGAACACAGGCTGAATACTATGATATATTACAAAGATCAACCCTACTTTTTGAATGTAGAGTATTTTTCTAGAATATAAGTCAAAACCTACAAGACAATGACAATTTTATTTCCCTGATCCCAAAGAAGGAAAATGTTGGGGATGTAAAGGATTTCAGGACTATTTCTATTGGTAATACCTTTCCAAAAATCATTAGCAAAATTATTTCTATAAGGTTTGGTCACATTTATCGTGGGATTATCTCTTCAAATCAGCCCCCCAGATAGCCCTTGGACACCCCCTGTACATCCCCCCTAGACACCCTACCTACACCCTACCCCTACCCTACAAACCCCCCTGAACCCACCCCCCCTAGATATCCCTTGGACACCTGTCCTTCGTCTTTCCTTTTTTTGATTTTCATGGAGTTTTTATCTCACATATTAGAATGCAGGAGGCTGGGGGTTGGTGTGGTGGCTGGTGAGGGCTAGAGTGGCTGGTGAAGGTGGGAAGGCAGGTGGCAGGGGGATGGCAGGGGGCTGGTGCAGGCTGGAATAGGTGCTAGAGGGCTGGTGTGGGATGGATTGCAAGTGGGTAGAGGTTGTTGGTCATGTGGAAGGGACTGGTGCAGTCTGAGATGTAGGAGGTCGAAGGTTGGTGAGGGATGGAACTAGTGGCTGGGGTTGTTTTGCAGGTGGTATAGGGCTGGAATGAGTGTTTTTCATGAGGCTGGGGGTGGTGGCTAGTATGGTGTTTGGTGTGGTGGCTAGTGTGATGGATGTTGTGGGCCGGATTGCTAGTGGCTAGGGGCTGGTGTGGGCTCGAATGAAAGTGGAAGGGGGATGGAATTCCAGTGGAAGGGGGATAGTTACAGGTGATGGGGGGATAGTGAGGGCTGATTCAAAGGTGGTAGGGGGCTATTGTGGGTTGGTGGTAGAGGGCTGAAATGAAGGTGGAAGGGGCTGGTGTGGACTGAATGTGGCTGGAGCAGGGCCAGATCACGACATTACTGTGGCGTGACCGCGGCATGACCGCAGGGTGACCGCGGGGTGACCGCGGGGTGTTGGCCCGGTCCAGCAACATCTATGGGGCAGCATGTTCTGGCCAGGTGCGAAGGGAGCGGGAGGAGGTGGGGAAACATTCCAGTCGTCTCTCCACTGAAAAAAATTGTGATTAGTCAGTCTCAACATTGATCACAAAACACATGGAATACTATCACTGTGAACTGCCACAGGGTGTCGTCCTGGAGTAGGGCCAAATCATGGAATTACCACGGCGTGACCGCGGTATGACCGCGGTGTGTTGGCCCGGTCCAGCGACATCCTTAGGGAAACATCTTCCGGCCAGCAGTGAAGGGAGCAGGAGGTGGTGGGGCAACATTCTGATCATCGCGCCGCCAGCAGAAATTGTGATTAGTCAGTCTCAAAATTGATCACAAGACTCATGGAATATTATCACTGTGAACTACCACGGGGTGTCGTACTAGAGCAGGGCCAAATCATGGCATTACCGTAGTGTGACCGCGGCATGAACGCAATGTGTTGTTCTGGTCCAGTGACATCCACAGGGTAGCATCTTCCGTCCAGGAGTGAAGGCAGCGGGAGGAGGCGGGGCAACATTCCGGTCGTCGCCCCACCAGCAGAAATTGTGATTAGTCCATCTCAACATTTATCACAAGACTCATAGAATACTATCACTACGAACTATCATGAGGTGTCGTCTTGTAGCAGGTCCAAATCACGGCATGACTGTGGCGTGACCGCGGCGTTTTGGCCCGGTCCAGTGACATCCATGGGGCAACATATTTCGGACAAGAGTGGAGGGAGTGGGAGGACGTGGGGAAATATTCCGTTTGTCACCCCACCGGTAGATATTCTTGATTAGTCAGTCTCAACATTGATCACAAGACTCATAGAATACTATCACTGTGAATTGCTACGAGGTTTATTCCTAGATCAGGGGCAAATCACAGCATTACCGCAGCGTGATCGCAGCCTGACCACGACGTGACCGCGGTGTGACCACTGCGTGACTGCGGCATGTTTTCTTGGTCCAGTGACATCCATAGGGCAGCATCTTCCAGCCTGGAGCAAAGGTAGTGGGAGAAGGTGGGGAAAAATTACGACTGTCACCCCATCGGCAGATGATAGAACAGATCAACTATTTAATATGCTATAATAAGGGATCGCAAGATAAGGTTTTAGCAATCGGCACAATGACGCAATGTCTAAAGGGAAAAAAACAACGGAAAATAATCATACACCCTACAAAAAACATTTACAAATTCATTCACTTTGTCTAAACATGGAAATTTTATTTATAATATTCAAAGAATGAAAAGGAAAGTGTCATGGCCAAGACATATGCCTACTTGGGCAATGTCATTTGAGTTAAACAAGCATGATAAGCCAATTTATTTTATTCAGTGAAAACAAAATCTAACTAGCCACAAAAAAACACCAACAAGAGGCATATGAAAGACTCAAACCAAATCTAAACATGATACAAATAACTATCACTATAATTTGGTTTAGCAAACAGCGCACCTCTGGTGGAGGGGTTTTATTATAAAATCATGGCATTGATTTATTATAAAAACATGAATTTATTTATAAAAACATGAGTTTATTTATCAAATGAAATAGTTATATTAAAGAACACTTATTCAAGATATGTAATTCAATATAATTAAGCAGAATTAAGAAAGAAAAAAAATTCAATTTAAAGCATTCTTGAATTAAATATGCTAAAAGAGGGATCCTACCTCAATGTGGAACCAAACCGTTCACTTTGCCTCTTGGATCTTTCCAACTAAATGTTTTTTCTCCCCACTGGGTATACACACCTTCACAATTATACATAAATAATTGAATAATGAACACAAATCATAATAGTGAACATTTTTTTCAAAGGTGGATAAGATCACAAACATTTCCTACATCCTTAGATCTATCATAAAAATGAGGGATTTAAGTATTTTGTTAGAGTATAAAATTCATGCAGTTTGATTTTACTAAGTGGAAAAAACAATTAGAACTTTGGAGATTTTTTACCTCTGAATTAGTTGACTCTTTCATCAAACCACAACATAGAATAGAAATACATTAAAATCTGATGAGGATCACTATCGAGTCTTACAGTAGTTAGAGACCTCCGAGAAACAATAATTTATTGATGCAACTCCAGAGGGAGTTTGACCCATCAACATTTATCAAAATAAAAAAGATTCAAATCCAAAGGCATTGAAATGATAAAGGGAAAAAACTATTACACCAAAATGATTTGTTTAATCTACATTATGATCAAAATGATAACTACTGGAAAAAATATTTCTAAATAAACTAAACAGAACTAAACATGTGATTAATATTTTGATAAAAAAATTAAAGTTAGTTTAAATGAATTAATCTATATCAACCCACAAAATATGGACCAAACATGATGTTGTGTGTGGTTTGTTGGTCTCCATTATCTAGTGGTTCCCATAAATGATAAATCATTTCACATTATAGCTACGTCTACTAAAAAATAAAACCTTTTGTCCTAACACATGTATGTATAATATACAGTAACTTTAAAATGGAGACTACCTGCTTCATTGAAGTCATGTAGTTTGAGAGATAATATGGTATATGATCTCTTTTTTCATCCCCCAAATCATTCTTAGTTTGAATGAATATGCTTCCTCTTATACATCACTACAAAGAAAAATTAAACAGCCACAAACACTGATATAGGCCATACAAGTTAGAATATAAAAATACAATCAACAATGTAAGGTAGTTAGGGAAATTTTGTCTCTATACTATGTTTGAAAACACATTGAAAACATTATATATTAGAAGCATGAACTATTAGAACACATATAAATATGGAATCACATATGTAGTAGAAACACACAGTATGACCAATGAATAAAATAACCGTGAATATAATAATCAGATAGTGAATAGAAACACATAGATGTTGCGGGGCGAGCAACACATTGTTCTAAACTCAATTGAGTAGTAAGATTAGTAGTATATGTGGATGGAAATCATGTGCTTGAGGAAACCAGGGAACGGGATGCAGGGAATTTTGAGGGTACCTGAGTGAAATAATTTGACATAGTAGGAGAAATAGAAAACATACGATGAGATGAGGGGATTTAGAAGGATGAACTGTAGTAGAATATGGAAATATTGGTGCAGAAGACCACAGAAGTGTATCAAGGGTATTGCAGGATGATGGGAGGGGAAACACGAGCAGGAACCCTAGGAGCGGCAGTGGAGGTGTGACGATAGCAGGAACCGTAAGAGCGTCGCCAGAGGGGAAACAGGAGCGCAGAGTGTAAGAGAAACGTTAGAGCTGAAATGGGGTGCAGAGAGAAAATCTATAGAGGGAATCAGTAACAGTGGAAGAGGAGTTGTGGGAACCCTATGAGCAGTGGTGGAGGTGAAACGTTGGTTGGAACCATAGGATTAGCTGGAATCAAAGGAGGAGGACACCTAGATTGCGAATCATAGGAGTACCGGGATGTCTAGAGAGGAGGTAAAATAGGAACGGGATTTGGAGGAGGTGGAGGAGGTGGATGGAGAGGAAAGAAAAAGGGAGGAGGGAAATCACGAGAGGGGGGAGAAGGTGAAGGAGAGGAAGCTAAAGTATGGTGAAACTTCAGAAACCCTTGATTGGGAAGAGTGAAGATGGTGAAGACCATAAACGGCGAGTAAGGATGAAGGGATGAGAAGTGGAAAATAGAAATGGGGGAGCGGGGATTCGCGATGGGGATGCCAAGCGGGAGGGGGAGCGGGAAGGAGAGAATGGTACAGATAGAGAGTGGTGGAGCGATGTGGAGAGATGTAGGCTTGGCACGTATGAAAAATAATATTTGGAGGATTATGAGAGTGACATGTGGCTGGTGGAAAACCTAAGATTAGTATATTTAGTAGATACCTTTCCGGAAAATCGTTTAACCTAACCTTCAAGAGAATAAAACCTGTTGGAAAAAATAAATGAACAACTCATAATATTATTATTAACGAATATTAAATAATGTAATTGTTCACATGGTACTAAAACATTTGTATTAATGAATAAGTGTATTAAAATCCCATATTCATGAGTGAAGGTAATGCATACTATAATAACTACTTATACTCATAGGTCATGAACTACCCAATGATAGTCTTGCACTGCCAGAAAGAATAAGTGAAACTGAAAAAGGAGGTCATACAAGTGGAAAATGCATTCCAGGAAGCCTGTACAAGAGAAATTTGACCATGCCAAGCCTTCACATTCTTCAAAATTGAAACCTCAAGAAGACATTCATGCACTTCCATAAAGCTGTCAAATTGATATTCAGAAAATAAAGTGCATTCCAGTCGAGAAAGAAACTCAGGAAAGGGAAAAAACCTATCATCAAACAAACTAGGGCAGAAACTACATGATAGCATTAAGACCTCAATGCAGATCACTGAACAGGGTGAAAAATCCACTATCCAGTGCGAGCAAGCTAAGACATCCAGCAAACCATCAAAAACAATGAAATCATGTAACACAACATCATGGAGGTAAAACCCCAAAGGTCTTCACAAACAAGAAGAAATCTATTTCACAGAAAAACCTATAAATCCCTCTGGGACCTGCTCACAGAAGTAGACATCCCATATCTAGTAATGACATCTTATATAAAGTAGAGATACTGGACATAGAAAGCAGTCCTAAAATCTCGAGAAGGAAGAATTTTTTAGCGATTAAAGAAGTAATTCCCATGGAATATCTTTGAAGTTGAAATCATATTGAGTATTTATATTCTGAAATTTTACATATGTATGTCTTCTAGAAAGGAGTTTTTTTAGAAAATAAGGTTGAGTTATTCCATAGAAGGTTCTGTTTTATAAAAGAACATAGAAATAACAGAAAATCCTCTAATATCAGATTATATTTCAAAACAATTAAGAGAACCTTCATAAATTGTACATATTGTTTCCTTCAAATACATTGTGAAGGAAATCCATTTAAATAAGAGCCATCCATCAGTTCTTTTAATACTTTCTACACTACAGCCCCTATCCTGGATGTTGGCATCATAGTGTTTCAGTAGTAAAACATTGTGACAAACAAAACATTAAAATTAAAACTAAATTTGAACCCATTGTATAGACAATGTATCTGCAAGAGAAAAAATAATACTTATAATGTGCATATAGATGCTGCTATGGTTGGCTGTCAAATTATAGTAATTTAATTTCATCAGAAGATGGTAAATGGTGAAGACAAATAATACTTGGGAGTATTGGAACACATACAGTGAATATAACATACTAACCGTAAAGACAAATAGAGGTGAAGCCAAATTGATGTGAGGACAAATAGTGATGATCAAAAACATGATGGAAAAATTAATTAGATGCCCAAATTATTGACTCAAAATTGATTAATTGTATTATCTTATAAAAAACTCATCTACCTAGGGCAAAAAAATAAATTTATCACATACCTAAAGTGAGAAGATGTCAAAAGTCCCTCTTGTCTGCTGGACATCGCCACAATTCCCACAAGTTCAACCGTTAGTAAAACATAAATTCTTCCTTGAACATATTACAGACTCCTAAACACATGATGAAAAACTGCAACATAAAAATAGAAACATATTTTATCACATACCTGAAGTGCGAAGATGTTGTAAGAGGGAATATGAGATGCAGGATGTCAACCGAGATGATATAATCACAGACATAAAACTTACGACAGAAGAAGTTTATTATTTTTAAATATAACATGAAAATTCAAACTAAATTTGAACCCATTGTAAAGAAAATTTTTATGTAGATGAAAAATAATACTTAGAATGTGCATGTAGATACTGCTATGGTTGGCTGTCAAATTATAGTAATTTGTTGTCATTAGAAGATGGTAAATGGTGAAGACAAGTAATACTTGACGTATTGACATAGGATAAAGTATGATGAAATTATCATTACCTTATGTTAACATGAACATAATACAAGATGCACAGAATGGATAGGTATTGAAGGATATTAGGATAAAATACCTGTTGCAGAAGGGATTGCGGGAGCTGAACCAAGGATAATCCAAGTGAATTTGCTGAGTAGAAGATTGTGGATTTTAGAGAGAAACGGGGGATTAGTTAGTGGTGAATGATTTATTAGTTACCATAGAAGAGGTACATGATGGAATTTAAGGTATTAGGTGGTGATGGATCCCTTGTAGCCGAGCACAAAGGACTGAAAACCCTAGATTTGGGGGACTTAATATAGTAGCTTACGAAACCCTAGATTGCAGATATCGTAAGAGGTGAAGACGGAGTCTCGTGAATCAGCTCTAACCATAGATTTGGGAGGCATATCTTGGTGAATGTGTAGGACGAGGAGAAAGGAAAAATAGTGGTGGTTTTTAAATAGGTGATTCAGAATTGGTAACTTGCGATGGGGAGGAGATCGATAGTGGGGAACATGGAGTAGCGAAGTCGCGATGGGGTGGAGGTATGAAGAGGGGATGATGGAGTAGTGAGATGCAGTGAATAATATAGGACTAAGACATCTATGTCAGTGAAATTTTTGGCTGACAAGGTGGGAAGAACAACGGAGGTCAAGAAACTGAAGAATTGGAAGAGTGAAATCGCGACGGGGAGAGAGGTGAAGCCAAAGGAATAATTGAAGAGGGTTATGGGATATCAACAGTGCGAGTGGGAGGGCACACCGATGGAATCCTTGTGAGGAAGACATAGGGAGTGGGAGGTGAACCTGATGGAAATCACGAGTGGGGGAAGAATGGAGGAGCACTGGATAATGGAAATGGGGGAGATGGAAATCATGATGGGGAGGCTGAGCCGGAGCGGGAGTAGGAGGGAGAAAATTGGAGAGACGGTTAGTGTAGGAGGGTTGTGGATGTGTGTAGGCTTGACATGTGTGGGAATTAGGATGTGGAGGTTTATTATACTGACATGTGGCAGGTGGAAAAACCTAAGATTAATATATATAATGATGTGAAAAACAGAAACATACAAAGGTTATTTACAAAAATGGGTATAAAAATCACCAAGACAATCACCTTACCCCATATTAGAACAATAATATGTTAAGACAAAGAAAAATATGAAAATAACATTCAAAATTGTTATTTTAGAAAGAGACTTAGCAACCTAGTTTTCTTATCTATAGACATGAGTAACATCAATAGAAATATATTCAGAAAGACGAAGACAATCAGTCCTGGGTGTGGGCATCCTCTATGGTACAATCCTTGAACAGTCCTTAAGAATTTTCCTAGAAATAGATAAATATGATTCCAACCATAAAGCATGCCAACCATAATGGCTTGACAACCAGCAGACCCTCGTGCACCCAAAGTTGTCCCAATAATATTTACATTCAACCAATCTACAATCAGTGGTATCCACCGAATATATTTGAGCACTAATGGATTCATTGCCCTACCATGAAAACCAAGTGATCCTAACACAACCATTTCAAAATGATCATTAGTCATTGACCCAATTTGAATATTACATGACAAAATAATTCCATGATAAATGGAAAAAACTCCAGCCCAAAAAAGAATATTTGTGATTATTATATTTCAGATCTTTTCTTTCTCTCTAAGTAAAAGAAAGTACACTAATAGTCACTACCACCATAACGGAATGGATTTGATCATTGCATGGTGTTCTAAACATTGAGAGGAGTATCCCTTCAATGGTTTTGATATTAAAGTTTCATCTAAATAACCCCTACACATAACTCCATAACTGATAACTGAACCTGCAATATATGGATAAATATTTTTGGGTTTCTTCTACATTTAAGCACAAGAAGCAGACTGATGCTAATTGCATTCAAGTGTGCTAAATGGGGCATCGTATGGGTAAGCGCTATTTCCAAATTTTCCAGATCAACAACAAATAAGAAGGGGAATTAAATTATTTTCTAAAACTTTCTACCCAAGGAGGTATGCAAGTAAGGCCACCAATGTGATGTAAATAAAAATCCCTCTTAGTGAATTTACAATCCATTTTTTTCATCTAAACTAAAATACTACAATCATAGAAATCATACTAGGTAACATCCATAGCTAGATGGGGAGGAAGTAGATCACAGATACTAGGATTAATTTATAAAGACATGGAGTTCTCTAGATATTCAATTGAAAATTCTTACAAACCACCCATTTAGAACAACCCATAATATCACAATAGGCCTATTTGATAGTAGACCATTCTGATGAGAGAAAATACATGGGATAAAAAACTTTCCCCATTTTTTAAAATACCTGCATTGATTGGAAGCCAGGAAGAGGGCGCCGCGGTGACAGGTAGTCGGAGATGAGGGCGTCGCAGTGACAGGTCATCGGAGAGGAGGGCGTCGCAGTGATAGAGGTCTCTGGGGAGGAGGGTGCCTCTGTGAGAGAGTTCATCAGGAGGAGGGTCCCGCGATGAGAGAGTTCATCAGAGAGGAGAGTGCCACAGTGAGGAGAGGTCGAGGAGGAGAGGCCAGGAAGGAGAAGTCATTGGGGAGGAGGGTGATGCGGTCAGGAAAGGTCGGGGAGGAGGGCGTCGCGGTCATGCGAGGTCGGGGAGGACAAATCATCTGGAGGAGAAGATGCCGGGAGGAGAAGAAGTCGGGAGAGAGAGTAGCGAATCGGGGGACCCCGACATTAAATAGGAAAACACAAGGTATAGCCACAATTACTAAATTAAACTGTGTAAATTAGAAAGATATAACCACAGACCAATAAAACTGTGGCTATAGGTCCATGGATATAGCTTTAATTTCTATTAGTGAGACATTCAGTTGGTATCATAGAAAACTGTGAAAGGGTAAGACTTGGATGATTTACTCACAACACATCCTGACCTGGAGAATACACTGGTGGAAATAAATCTCCTATATGAGGAGGTATTATATGACCATGACACTCCCCAAACATGGGAGATGTATTTTTATGGTTCCTCACAAAGCACTATTAACAAAAGGATAGAAAACCTGAGAATCTGTCGGGATTGTTTATGGATTGTATTTGTCTCTCTGGGAAAATTAGTTTCTCCCTACTCTTTCTCACTATCCAAATACTACACAAATAATGAAGAATAATACAAATCCTTCATCACTATGTTGTAAATATTCATACAGCTAAAAATAGCCTACCTAAATATAAAAGTGGATTTAGAGTTAGTGATAAATAAAATCAATGGAGAATATTCCATCAAAAAGGAAGAATATGACCCTCTCACTAGAAAAATCAGGTGGAAAATGAAAAATTTCCCTTTTGATCCAACAATGCGTCATTTTCCCCTATCATTAAATTCTTGTGCTGATACATTGGATAATGCATCCATAGTCTTGGATAACCCTAATCAGGTGGAAGTAATATTTTGTATCATGCTCTAAAGAATGGTCTCATCAATCATCTTCTATGATATAGAATAAATCAATCAGATAAACACCACACCATAGTGTGATGAATTGGTATCCATTCCCAGATGGATGGTGCCAATAATAGGTTATCTCGAAAATGGTACTCTCCCAATAGACTGATCTAGAAAGGAATATATTCAGTGTCGTGCAACAAACTTTACCCTATAGGGTGTTCTAAATGTGAAAATTCCCTATACAAGTGTGGATTCGACAAAATCTTCCTTAAATGCATATAATAAGAATATGTTCTCAATTTTATGGAAAATGTTCATGCGGTGTAGCACCACCAGTTTCTATTAATTAACCCTTTATTTATTTATTTTATGTATGTAATGTTTTTGGGTGATATTTGGGAGGTTAAGGAATACTTTTGGGAAAAAAATTAAGCTTCTATGGAGGTTTATGGTTTGATCATATTTAGTATAAATAGTACAAGTCATATAAGAAATTGTTCAATTTGAAACATGAGCTTCTGGGTAGGTGCACGGTTAGGCTCATAGTTAGTCCAAAATATGTATTTACCAAGGATTAACTTCTCAATGTGAAATATAGTGAATAACACAGTTTTCACATGCTTTTTATAATAGAGTGAGACAAACCATGTGAGGTGCTCCTTGAGTTGGTGACTGGCGCATGGTTGGCACATAGTTTGCCTAACCTTGTGAGCCAACCATGTGCGGTTAAAATATAGATCCTATAAAAGTGGATCTTACTCTATTTTACCCCAAATCCAATTGTTTTTTAATATTTTTGACCCTAACTCAGTTTTTTCCCTCCTAAAGGATGTGGAGACTCTCCCCTTTTATCCAGAAGTGATCCATTGGAAAAACATGGTGCATTGAAGTCTGTATTTTTTGGTAAGTCTCCATTCATGATGGTGTTCCTTAGATATAATTATCTTTCCTATCTTGGGTTCAAATATCTACTCCATTTGGGATAAATCTATGATATTTTTTTTCTAATTAAGATGATATTTGGTTGTTTTTATGTTAGGTAAATAGATCTAAGGTGGATTTTTTTGAGTTTCAGACTGGTTTTACAGAAGATAAATTTTCATTCTTCGTTTTCACCATAATTCCTAAGGTGGGTATCTTCAAAAAAGACTACCCATGTTATAACATGAAGGAAAAGATTCCAATTGATTATTTTCTTGAAATTGATTGTGATTTTTTTTAAATGGTTCATGGAAAGCCTCTTTATTGATGGTTTATATTATTGTGAAAATTGAGTGTTTTGGTGGAATGTGAAAGTGATAATATGATTTTGAAATGTTTATTTCCCTTTGAAACATTAAAATTATTTTAAATAAAAGGATAGTTTCATTGAAATAGTTTGGAAGAGGTTGTGTTGGAATGGATGTTGGATTAAATGGTTAAGTGTGATTGGATTGGGATGGATAATGGTCTGTAAGTACCACCATCAAAGGGATGGGTTATGAAAATGATTTTCCTATATAAATGGTAACAAAAATCTTGTTTGGATGAGTGTTTGTGTGTGTAGTTTTGTGAGATAGAATGGGTTATGAAAAGTGATTATTGAGAAACGGTTGAATGTCTAGTTTGGTTTCTTTCCTTGGAAATGGATTTGGTTTGGGAAACTATTTTGGTATGAAAAATATTTTACCTGGAAATTGTTTGGATTTGATATAAGTTGTTTTTAATTTTTTTATATAAATTTTTTTATATAAATGTGTAACATGTTCTATACTATTTTCATGAGTAGGGAGGTCATTTCTGGAAAAAATAATGAGTTTCATTACTCACCCTTGCTATGGTTTGTTGGTGTTTTTACATATATATTTTTATCACAATATAGGCAATGGAAAGAGATCACATTTCTTTACTGGAATGTCACGATACTTTAGGATTGGGCTATATAATTGGAGCTTCAATCTTTTTTGGTTTTATGAAGTTATGTCTTATAGTCATGAAATTTTTGGTCTAGCCTTCTACTTTATACTTTGATGATTTTTATTCTTCTAATTTGGTACTGTATTATAGTTTGTTTTTATATTAGTTTGTATTTTTGGAGTTTTAATACACTATTATCATGCATCATATTGTTTTTTTTGGTTATGGTATTCTTGTTTTTGGTTTTTTTATTTAAAAATGGAAAATCATCCCCTAATTGTATTGAAGCCTTAGCATTTATTTCTAGCCTTTGGTGTCTTGGAAATGTTGTCTAATGATAAGTAGAAATTCCTCCCCATCTCAAGATAATGATGAGGGGAGGGATGTTACATGTGGTCTCTTATGGAACTCATAAATATGGGACCAAGATCTTCCACCAAATCCGAAGGTTATGTTATTACTTGAAAGCCATGATACATGATTGTGGGGAATTCACTAGGAAATTTCATGTGTGTCAAATCCATGAAAACATCATAGATCATCCATTGGAATTTCTATATACAACTAAATATTATTTTCCACTTGTCATATGGGGAATGAACATGTTGGGTCCTTATCCCCTAGCCATAGATAATATATTCAAGTACATCCTTATGGCTACCGACTTATTTTACAAATGGGTTAAGGAAGTAGCCCTCAAAGAAGTTGGGATGAAGAAAATCATCAACATCATAATGTCCCATATCATCACTAGGTTTGGGGTCCCTCACACAATATTGATGAACAATGGTACCATCTTTTATTCTATGAAGTTGAAGATACTATACGTGGAGTAAAATTTCGATTCTAATCACTCATCTCACAATAATGCATTGATAAATGGACAGATAGAGTCCTTAAATAAGACTTTATCATATATACTCCATATGATGGTGAACAAGGATAAGAAGTCATATTCGGAAAATCCCCACCATAATTTATGGTCCTAGAATACCACCATGCATACTGCTAAAAATGTGACACTATAATCATTGGTGTGCGGAATTGAGAGAGTATTACGTATAGAATTCTAGCTACCTTCACTTTGAATAGACATTTGTAGAAAGGTCTCAAATGACAAGAAATAAAAAAAAATCAGTTGGATGAATTAAATAATCTAGATGAGAATAGTATGTGCGCATTAAAGAACATTGAATTCCATCCGAAAAAAATCGAATGAGCTTTCTACAAAAAAAGGTTCACCTCTATGCTTTCCTCCAATAGAAACTGGTGTTGGATATCAAGACCCTGATGATACCAGGAAAGAAGCCTCCAAAGATGGAACCCAAATGGGATGGTCCTTACATGATACATATATTATATCATAATGAATATTAATCAATAGCCACAATGTATGATAATCATGTCACACCACACACTAATGTGAGGTTTCTCAAGAAATACTTTACATAATTTTCATCAAGCGCCTCTCATCCAGGAAGTAAGACATTAAAATGCATGGCATTTCAAGTCCTGGAATAAAGATTTTAAATTTCATAGAACCTCAAATCTAGACCACATGATGTTAAAATATATGAAGTCGTCATGGAAGAAAGATGTTTAAAGGCACAGTATTTTACATCCTGGCCACATGATGTTAAATTGTATGGAGCACGCCCTCACTACATGATGTTAAAATACATCACTGATGTCCTTACCGCATGAAACTGAATTGAATAGGTTTATATAACTATGTATGGATTGATTCTCATTTCAATGAGATATTTAGGGAATCCATGATCCTACATACTGGTCCGTCAACCACAAGATAAAAAATAATCTTTCCCTATATTTAATCGCCTCAACATGGTGTGATAGACCCTTTCCATTCCTTGTTTCTCACACCGATCATATCTTATGTGAGATTTGGAATTTTAGTAGGGTCTTACCTTAAAAACAAATCATAACAAATCCTGATAGGTTCATCACGATACTTAATGAAATACCTCAAAATAAATACCATGATTCCTCGCCGCATGATGTTAAACTGCACGGTTCATGTCCATTGTATTTCATAAAACTACACATTCTTATAAACATTTCCCAAGAGTAACACTATTACTGGTGATTGGTATCCTACCACACATCCATAAAAGAACTATGTGTGACTTGATTCATGACATCACATTATATATAGTGATGCATGAATCTTCAATCCAAGGTCCAGTTTCAAAAAATATAAAATTTCTCCCTCTCTATGTATAGTCCAAACCTATGCAGGAAGTTTCTTCCTTGAGAACAATGTATGGATTGATTAATATTACCACATTACATGTAGTGACACCCATATTTCAATACTTGGGTCAAGATACTATAGGTAGTGACACCCACATCTCAAATCATGGGTCCAGCTACAATAATGGACAAGAAAGAAATGCACCCCAAACTGCATAGGGGTTGAGTCATACTATCTCATTTTTCTTATAGATGAGGCTAGTCTGTGTATGAATTTATTTTGAAAGAAACATATCATGATAAATTTCTCAAATCAGTTCCCACATTCATAAAACATGATGTTAAGCTACAAGTTAACAAAAACTTCATTACTGCATGATGTTAAATTGCACAGAAAACATCCTTACCACATTACATTAAACTGCATAGAGAAAAATACATCCCCACTACATGAAATTAAACTCTGAAATTCATCACCCATTATCATCCCTTATGAAAGAACCATGAGAGCATTACCTTGGTCAAATAGAGAACGCAGTTCTTCCACCATATTTTAAGAACCTCAATTAACAAATCACACTACATTTCTCCAGCACCTCAAGTTACCACAAACCTTCCATGGCCCATGGAAAAGGATACATGGCTTCAAGGGACCCTTTGTTTGACTATTAATTTATGAATATAACTCTTTCATATTCACTTATGTTCATCAAACAAATGTGTCACTCTACAAAAGGGATTATTGATCCTTGTGAGCCCTCGCTTCATTGTGGAAGAACTCAACACCTCAGTTTTTTTTGATCCATTCCTAATATGATTGTCTTATTTCATTACTCAACACCTTTGAACCTCAAGACATGATTTAAAACATCTAAATATCCTTCTCAGAAGGATTTTGGAGTTCTATCTACTCTGTGTATCCTAAATAGTATCTTGTGTAACATCCCCCATATTATGTCCATGTGTGTCACGACCTTAGACTGTATGTAGTTTGGTTAAAGCTGTACAGCCTTAAACTCTAACATATAATAATCCAAATCAAAATTCCATAAAATTCTAGTGAAGGGGACACAAAACATGTTAGGCTGAAAACATGAAAATGGTATCTGGAGAAAAAGTAGAGTATTCACTCACTAAAATAATCACTTATAGAGTTTCGGAAAAAAATTAGGCATGAATAAATAATCCATAAAGCATATAGGGCCTACTCTATAGCACTAGTAAATCCTGAAGCAATGTCACCATACCCCATGTTATAGGAAAACATTAGAGTAATGACTTGTCACATCTCTTCACAGTGAGAACATGTTCATTTGGAAGTGACACAATTTTTAGAGTGTTTGAACCCCTTTTGAAAATTAAAAATTCCACAAATCAAACTTAGTGATTTGAATTCCCTGGATTGCCTCAATATACCATGTCCTTTAAAAAAGGATAACCATATTTAAGGAACCAACTTTTTAATACAAATTTATGCTTTTGGCTACTGCATATGAACCCATGGTTTTCAACCAAATGTTTGAATCGGAAAAATGGGTTTTCAAACCTTATGAGTTCTGAAATCACCAAGGAAGAACTCAACACCTCAGTATGTTCTAGGCCATTCATGGGGCGATTACCCTAGAACATCCTCATGATCTGATCATTTTAAACCCTGGTTTTCAGTCCCCATACTAAAAAATTCAATCATATTTGACATCCTTTAAGTTACATCACCATGTTTTCTACCCTTTCTCTAAGAAGGAATGTTTCACCCCAATCCATAACCTTTGATAGCCCACACCTCATGACTCAAAACCATATGGCATAGGTCTTGAGATTCCCAATTTAAGAGATAAACTTTCCTAGGGTTCCAGAACCTTTTCTGCATAGCTATCCCCCCATACCCAACCTCATCATTTGGATTTTTCAGTCTTCATGAATCATTCACAACCCTCATAAAACAGTAGAGATCATTTTCTATTGACCATTGTATCGATGCATAAGGGCTTTGACCTACCAACTAGACGCATCTCTTCCTTTCAAGAAAGGATCTTCAATCCTTCTTAGCCATGGAAACACTATAGTGGAATTTGGAATCTTGAGGTGTTATGGGTCACCCCAAGCATGTCGTCCCAATTCTATATTCACTAACTCAAACTTTTGGGTTATGACTTATATCTCCCAATTAAAACTATTCTAGTGGGCCTAGCATCCCTAGTATTTCTCCCTCAACTGATATTACCACTGTAAATATTTCACGGCCCTTGGAAAAGAGTAAAGACACCACTGTTTGATAACGCTACTGAAGCATAAGGGTTTTGACCTACCAACTAGAGAAATATCCTAATTTCTAGAAAGATAATCTAATCCTCATCATCCTAGGAAACACCATGGAAGAACTCAACACCTTGGGTGTTTTGGGTCATACATATAATGTCGCTCCATATTCCATGATCATTGATCAAGTCCTAGAAGTAAGAATTTAAACTACACAGTGATAGAAGGTTTGAGATAAAAGAACATCAACAACAGTGATATAAGATCTAAGATAAAATACCTAAGACTACAATTATTGATGTTCCTAGATAAAAGAACCTAAACTAAAGAGGTAGAAGTTATGGGCTAAAATACCCTAAACTACAGCAATAATAGGTCCAAGCTAAAAGACCCTAAAATACTGTGATAGATGGTTCAAGAAAAAAGACCTCAAACTATAGTGATAGAAGGTCCAAAATAGAAGACCCAAAACTAAATTTCAACACTAATTTATTCTATATGAATAGAAAATATTATAAGGCCTACCATATGGAATTTAAAAAATCAAGATACACTCTCCAAGCCTATCGTATTTAGAAAAATAAAGAGTGTTATCCCTCTGGGACATAAATTCTACCCAATTATCCTTCTGAAAATTAAGTGATCTCTAGATATATGGAGAAGAAATATTAATAAATAATCTCATTTTGGTTGTTATTCATGATAAATTCTCAAGAAGAATCTATTATGATTCAAATATTAAATTCCAGGAATTTAGCTTTACTTGATATTATAAAAAGTATGGGTATCATTGAAGATTCATAGAAGATTAGTTCAGTGTAATGTCATGCACATCATGAATGAAAGTAAACTGAACAATAATATATAAATATCAGTAGATCTATTCACAGATAGAATACAAGAGGAAGAGTCTCCAAATATTAGAGTCTCTCACAGGAACATACAAGAAAAATCATGATTACAAAATTATAGGCATGTCGCGTCATGTGCTATGAGGAAACCTTGAGCACTTGAAACCTCTTCTATAGGGAGGAAATAGATTGGAATAATTGATAAATATGTTCATTCTCATCCTTTATAATATTTTTCATCTTCTCTACTCAGGCATTGGAATTGAGCATGGCCTTCTCTACCAAATCAAGGAGTCCCAATTTCTCTATCATAATTTTATCTAATATCTGAAGCACATGCTAAGATTGGGATAAATCTTCTTAAAGATGCCTAATTATAGAATGGATTTGGTCAATGTATCATTTCCTAGTGCTAAATACATCCTAGTGAGTAATCACCTCTACCGCACATTAGGAAACATCCTTTAAGGCTTCATCCCAGTTTTTCATCACTGGATAGAAAGCCTCAGTGGATATCACCCTCAATTTGAGGACCCTCTTCTTCTCCCTCAGTGAAATCACCTCCTTCATGTGGGAATGAAGGGAACTATTTTCAAAAACATCAGAACTAAGGGAGGAAAACATAAATTAAAGGATACCCAACTAGTCCTTCAACCTTTCTAATGGGGTTTTTGACACTAAATTCCTGATCTTCAACCAAATTTTTCACTACATAAACTAATAAAGTGATGCAGACCCAGGGTCTTGATCTAGTTTATCATAAGGATATGAGTATATTAGGGGACGATGACTCTAAGAGAAAGAGTTGTTCTCACAATATTTGATTATGTAGGAAGGTATCTAGCCTTTACATTAGTTGATTAAGTTAGAGTAACTACCAAAGGAGCTAGGACTAGAGCCTCCAAACTTTAGGGTGAAGATGTTATAATGAGGGACATAGAGGATTATCATCCACATTATAAATAATATGGAATAATTAGGTAATTTAAAGATATACTCAATATTAGAGACTCATATTTCGAGTTCAAATTGCTAGAAGCATCCACTTCCCTGAATCCATCCTCAGGTGAAGAGGTGAAACCCACATGTGATGAGAATATTTGTGTCACTTCTTGTGATTTTTCTAATGACATTCTTATCTCACCGTCCTTTAGGACTGTAGTAACATAACACAATAACAGTTGATATAAAAAAAATAAAAAAAGTTACTAGTCCTGAAGAAATGTTCACCTTCTCCAAAACTGACATCCATTAAGGCTAACATGGTATAAGAATAGATATTTATGTCAGTATCCTCTATAAGTGCATACAATGGCACCAGATCAAATGGTGTGATCACTAAGATGTATGAATCATGAAATATGTGTGATTGATTTGGCACCTAAGAAGTCTCCACTTCATAATTGTTCAGGCACAATAGCTAAGGGTCTTTCAAAGAATCTGAATGCTTGGCTGTATCCTCAAAAGAAGATACATGCTCTTCCATTAAATCTCGGTGGGGACCAGCATATTTTTTAATAGTGACTATGTATTTCCAAAATAGTCCAAAACATGAAAGGAGTTCAATTACACAATTAATTGATTATTCTGGAGGATAAGAACCCAACAATGTAGAGTGATTCATTTTCCTCTTACCTTCTAGGTAAGGCTCTTCTGAAGGTGCGGAAGCCAAATTTGTTGTTCCAAAAACCGTAATTGTCACCTTCATTTGGGACAATTGACCTAGGGTTCCCTCATTATTAGTCCCCCAATCACTACTAAATTACTTTCCCATAGCTATACCATGGGGATAATATTCAATAAATGGAAGAACTTTCCAATCTTCAGTAGCCACCCTCTATATCAACAAAAACACAAATCATATCAGTATGTTCAATGGACCCATAACCCATTAAGCATAGTGGTGATATCATCCTTACTGATGCCTCTACAATGGGATAGGCATGTTTGTTTACATCCTTTTGAAAAATTTCATGCACCACCATTTAGTGAAGTATAGGTGAATAACAAACTCTACCGTTGATGCTTTCTAAAATTATGTAAAGGTCTCGAGAGAATTCACTAACCTCCTTAGGTAAGACTTTGAAAGTAATAAAAAGATGGGAGGTGATATGAGAAAAACCCTCCAAAGTTAAATATGATTAGCGTAGGATACCCCAAATTTCAACCTCCAAGTTATGCATCCCCCAAGATATCCAATTTTAGGATGCAAAATGAAATAATAATTCTGAAGAGGCTTCACCCTCTTGTGCCACACTTTCTATAGCTGCATCAGTACACTCTTTTTTCTAGAAATTAAGATGAAGGTCAATGTTTTATCTCCTTATGGGGTAATTTTGGGGATTTTGGTCCTCCAGAATAAAATTTAATTCTTAGAATATGATTTTTTCAGTATCTAGTGGTAATTGGGAAGCCTCACGTACCAATTTGTATAATTCCATATTGGGATAAGAGTGGATCCAAATATTATCATAGCTACAACACAACCAATTCATACGTCATGGGGAGGAAGTTTTATCTTAGCATGAGTCTCCTCCCTAGTGAACATCAGCCAAAATTTGTGATCCATCGTTAAATTATCTTCAAATAAGACATAAATTGAGCAAGGAAATCTTGACTAGATGCATAGGAACTAATGGATAAATCATCAAGGTGCATACCATTAAAAAAGGAGTTCCCCATCATTATGGGTGGAAATAACACCATAAAAATGTGATAGTATATAGGCCCAAGCCTCAATACTATCCTCACCATTATCAACTATATCATTCATCGAAACTAGACTATAGGGTTCGAAGGCTAAATGATCATAAATGCTAATATAATCCATCACATCTCAATCCTTTAGTTTAACAGGTCTCACCCCACTAATAAAATATAGGTATGGTTTGAATCGAACATTGTGAATACCTTGGATGTTCAGATATTCATAGCCTCCTAGATGAGATCCTATCCAACTCCATAATACTTGAATGGGGAAGATGATCCTGTAAGGGAAGTTTTCCTTGTAAACATGGTGATAATGTTTGGTTATAAAAGGGATTTCTTTCCCAATATGCTTCCTAAAACCATGGAGGTTTCCATCATGAAATTGGAAACTATAACTCAACTTTTTTCCTTCATGGGATGTAAGTACCCACTCATTTACGTGGTGAGGAAGCCAGCAAGTTGGACAGAATAGTCAAAACTGGGGAAAACATCACATCTCCATTATTTTAATTTCCCTTCTTCGACCATGGGCCAATAAGAACCCTACTCATTATGGGAGTCCTTTATAGTACATGCCTTTTTCTATTAATATTTTGGCTTATATTAGACCTTCTTGATGATGTATCCCACCCACAACTTGAATGGGATGTCTACTTTGAGAAGTGGCTCCTTATGAAGGGAAATTTTGGCTATCTTGATTAGTTCTTAGTTGAGATAAGGAGTCCTCATTAATTTATCCCATGTGGACTATAGGGAAAAAAACTTGTCATACATTCCACCCAATATGGGTGTAATGCATATTTGTGTAAATTCCTAGAGGCTGAAACCCACCTCACCATGCATGAGGTGGAAAGTGTTTGTGTCTAGACTCCAATGAATGAATAGTTCTTTCATCATACCCTTTTTACAATAGTAAAACATATTGATATATAGAAATACTCATATATAAAAATTTACTTCAAATCCTCATTGAATTTAGAAACAATGTATTGCACCGCAAAGGGCCAATGATAGTCCATTCCATAACTACCTCTTAATCGGGTGTCCCAGATGGGAACACATCTAAACTTCTATTTGGAGGTAGACTTCTAAATTATCAAGCGATACATATGAACATCTAAATTGTGTTCTTAGTTGGTCCCATTAAAGTATGAGGGCATGTATACCAGTATATATCCATCTTTGCAATCTCCCTTTGCAAAATAGTGCCCCCTATGAGATGTTATCTTAAAAGTTATTATAGGTTTTTTGAATCCCATAGGAGGATATGAATGTTTATTGTGGCATATTAATGGGATATTCATTAGTAATACCAAACCCACCTAGAGTCATAGAATTTAAGAGGGGATTATCCCCAGGTTTCCCTCCCGTCATCTCTATCAGAATCAGCTGAAATGACCCAATAGCATGGTGACAAGTAGGATCCATTCTTTGCACAATAGCATACCTATGATCCATCGCTACTTTTGCACATTATTTAAAGGATTGTGGGAATTATGATGAGAAATGGAAGCCATTAAACTAAATTAAGTGGCGTATGTCAGGATGATAAAATAAAACCTGTTATAGGAAATACATAAAAAATTTGCAGCATCACAGACATTACATTACTCAATAGGGCATGTTCAATCGTGTAAAGGATTCATGAATCTCTTGAATACTAAAGATCTAAAAAACATCATAAACCTTCATGGAATCACATAATTTCATGACCCCTTAGAAGACTCATGATCTTTTGAGCTTGATATAGTCACAGAAGCTGAAAAATATTACATGGAACATGTGATCAAGACAGATCATCTTGTGATACCCTCAAGATGATTGTGCATTCCAAAGCCCAATGTTCAAACAAATACTGAAGAAGAATTATTTGTTGATTTGATTGGGTTTCTGGGATAATCTTTTATTTTTAAGTAGCTCTTGCAAAAATGGTCTCGTTATGATGTCTTTTCATGGGATATTTTGGGATGGTCCTGTGGTGAGGTTACATGATAGAAGTAGGGAGAAATTACTCTAGATAATTGAGTAGCTGGTGAAGGAACTACTCTTTGATTCCCTATTTATAGGGAATACCACATAATAAAAAATGCCTCTTATTATTCCAAGTGTCTCCCATGATTCGAATTGGAAATAGAGCCAAATATTTGAGTGAGCATTTACTTTCCTCAGAACTGAGCCCTTTCCTTATGGTCATCGTTCTTGAGGGGGGAATTTATTTATTCCCACCAAATGAGCATCAAAAAATTCAAAAAATGAAGAAATACCTAAATATGGGTATTATTTTCCTCACAAATAAAAGGATGAAAAGGCGTCCATGATCATGAAGAGAGTGTCGAGCTCCAAGAGACACACAATCACATGACGTAAGTAATTTCATCTAAACTATCATTAATAGAGGATATCTTGTAGAAGAACCCATGGATACCCTTTGAAAAATCCTCATAGTTATTTCCAAGTCTTCCATGGTTCTCATTAATCATGTTGAAGTAGATAGATAAACTCCACCATGTCACACAACATTTCAATCAGCGGATGCATGACAACCCATTTATAAATCTATGGAAATAGGGAGGAACATATTCAAAAGATAAGAACCACTTGCAACTGTAAAACTCATGTGACATGTCATCGATGGGGAGAATGGTTGTCCTTGAAAACACTCAAGAACACTTGAGAGATCCCTAGCCTTTTTAAAATAAAAAAGGAAACAAAAAGGGGAATGAATGGATCCTATTGCGGTCATAAAACATCATTTGTCAGGCCCTAAGAAATTCGCAATACATCACAAGCACCCAACGACATGTCCACCTCATCTCATGAAAGATAGTTGGTATGCCATCCTCATCAAGAAATGAGCCTTATACATGTCCAAGAAACCTCACACTCAGTATTTGGATCTTTAAGGAAAAATATATAGAATTGTGCATGAAATTCTCATTTATCTCTATAGGAAATTTTCATTGTCTCTTAATGCATCACCAAGAGGTAGAGTGATTTTCATTGACAATACTCATACAACCTCGCAAGATCCCAAACCCTTATAAAATAAACAAGGAAATGAGGAAATAAATGATGGGAGCCTCTCATGGTTGTAGAACTCACGTGACGCGTATTGGATTTCTATAACATAGTCTCACAAAATCCATCATCATGATAGCTTGATTTTGAAAAGGCCCTCATCAATCCATCCTTATCTCCGGAAGGGTCCTAGAAAAGTTTCTTAACATCACACAAATGCCTATAGATGGGATCCTTGGTCTTGAGAAGGAACTTGGACATGTTGGCTAGATAATATCAAAGTCCCTTGGCATGTCTTCATAATTTTTCAAGATGCCATTAATTGGAAATAATTCAATAAAGGTGGAACTGATGTGATTGTCTCACGGTCGATTAAAATCATGTGACGCCCCCAGAATAACTTGCAGTAGGATCTTATGAATATCATGACATAAAATCCCTCCTCTAAATCAAGCCTAGAATTGAGAGATACATTTCGCATAATGCAGTACATAATAATGGTGGATAGGCCTATAAATACCCAACCCAAATATGAAAAATGGACATAATTTTTCTTAGAACCTCTCTCCAGTGCACCCAGGAACCATAGTGTATTTCTCTTAGTGATTGATCTTGTGACCGAAAAAGTATACCATCACGTAATATTTCTCGAACATCCAAATTGATCATGTAGCATGCATAAGCACTTCATGTTATCACCCATTGATCACATGAAAGACTTCTGGATGGTCATTCGAAGAATATCCCGCATATCTTCAAGATAAAGTGAAACTTAAAATAATATAACACTGATCAAATATACGGTTTTTCCAATAAAAGAATTGAATGAAGACCAAAATATAGGATACTTGTGAAAAGAACATATACACTGATCCTTAGGTGCTTTGCGTGAACCACTCAGTTCATCTGACATCACTTCGACATGTCACCCAAATCTTGAGATGCATCATTGGTATACTATTTGGATCATGCAAAGTCCTATAGAAATCCCAAATTATGTTAAATGGCACCACCCAGGAATGCCACCAAGTCTTGTGAAGCACTTAAATCTCACCATCCAAACTATGTAGTGTCATTTAGACATGTTGATTGACACATATGGTGGATCCATCACATGTTTGTTGTGTCTCATGATGGCACTTGGGAATGTCAGTTGGATCTCAAGATGCCCTATGGGCACACCAGCCAGATCTCATGATGTCCTCTAGAAAAGTCATCCTAGATCATGTGTCACCCACAAAACATGTTTCATTGACTCTCATGACCCCTCTAAGAATGTCATCCATCGTTTATGATGACATTAGGTTAAGTCAACTAAATCATTCAATTCCCTCTAATCATGTCATCAGGGATTATGCGATGGATTCTAGGATCATCCATCCAGGTCTCACGATGTCCTCTAAAAAAATCATCCTTGAACATGTGATGGCCCTCGAACATTCCATCCAGGATATAAGACATCCTTGGGACAAGCCAACTAGATCATACGATTGTATTTGGAAATTTCAACAATATAACCAAACATGTACATATATCCTTCGATGTTTCAGGACAAACAATCAAGGCATGCTAAGTAAAAAGTCAAGAAGGTCATGCAAACAACTAGTCCAGGTCAAACAGGCATCCCAAGACTTCATAACCTTTTCCATCCATAGTGTGTATGCAATGATCAGATGGTAAACATTAGTATATAATCACCAATCAATTGAACTATGATAACATAGTTCCAGTCTATAACAAGGATTCGTAGGATGCCTCCTTGAGGATGGATCTCTATTTTAAACATCCAAATGGAAGTCAAATTGTGTAAGTCTTGATTTCACATGTATTGAGACTAATTATTTTCCATCTCTAATTTACTAAAACGAGCATAGATAAGGTAGGATTAAGGGGTTTCAATTATCATATCATGAATATATGGAAACATCAATGTGTAATCCATAATAAATTTAACTATGATGACTTTTATTCCTACAATTACATGGATCCATAGGATTCCTTACTGAGGCCTGAGCATAAGTAGGCGCCCAATTCGGGGCATGTCCCACATGAATTCAAAAATTAAACTATTTGGAACCAATCATTAGCATTGGTCGATCATTCTACCTCATCCATCAGTGGATTGAGAAACCAACGGGACTACAATGAATCTAATTCCAACCATAAATACAATATGCTGGACACCTCTCTATAGCCGTATCTCCACAATAAAATATCTCAATGGTAGTCCAGTGAAGTTAATTACTTGTTATCCCTTGTTTATCACACCAAGAAAAGAGCACTTGGGATTAGGGAGGTTCAATACTCATATCATTTTAATTGTAAATCTCTAATAGCCAGTGAAATCTTAGTATGTAAGCCCCAATGAGTGGTATGATATAAACATCCCCCATGTGAGAGCATCTACCTTGGGGTAAATCTCAAGGGAATGATCAAACTATTATAACTATTATCTTATCTAACTAGGATATGTAGGATGTATTCTCAAGATTTGAGCTCAAATATATGGTGCCTTAGTTCCCACACATATGTCATTTTTGCATGAAGTTAAACTGAATGGTTTTAATGAACTATGTAAGTTTTGATTCCTGCAATAAATTGGATATGTAGGGTGACTCATAATGTCTTAATCCCCTCCTCGTAATATTAACTGCCTCCCTACATGGAAGAAAATTCTGTATTTCCAAGTTATATAGATTTATCAAATAAGCAGCAATCTATTACTAGGAAATGGATGAATAACCTCATATATATACAAATGGATTCACTGATGAGATCCCCTACTTCTCAATATAAAAGGGGTTAACTTGTAATCATTTTATTAGGGTAACCGATCTTATATCAGGACTAGGAAGATATTATCAAACATATCTAAAAAATATAAGAGAGTCCCATAGTATGAAATAATTCCCCCAAAAAATTGAGCGATAGGCCTGACCTCCCATTCTCTCAACCAATATGAGTCTTTATGTGTCATTGCGTCGGAAACCCCAACTACCCACATGCCTTTTGAAAGTGGGTCTGTACCTAGTTATGAATGGTGGAATCATTAAAAGTTTTCATTAAGAGAGCCAATGGTGACCTGACATTAGTGATTGTGAAATAAATTGAACCCATCAGAATCAATCATCAGATCAAACTAAATTCACCTACGTCATCCTCCTTCACATCAAAATAAAAATGGTGAACCCAATGTGAAATTATTTAATCATGGTATATCTTTCCCAGCATAAAAAGGATATACATCCCAGTTCTCATTATACAATTTTGATCCCAAATGATGGTTCCCATTCATATATTTTCATTGAAACAACCTTGACCAATGTACAATACCGAAACTATTAAACCAAAACATACATAAAAACGTAGTTATTTCCCAAAATAGTGATTTTAAAAAATAATTGTTAATAAACAGATGATAACAGATTGTAAGTAAATAATATATTGTATCATATATATTATTATGGTTATATAATATATTTATAATAATTATATATTTATTATATAGGATTTTTAGAGACATATGAAGGAGTTTGTACTTGAAGAAAGGGCTTTCTCATCTCACATTTACTTCTATGAGACATATGCTATATTCAAAACTTTTTTGATGTATATATTGAACCTTTGACATGCTATAACATCAATATTTTTTATTAAAGGTATTTAAAGATTAATTTTACTTTATTTCTTACATGGTGATTATGATAAAAAGTTATTAATGTAGTAAGGGTTTATTTCATAATCCTATCATTATTTGAGACTGTTTATGTTCAAGCCTTCCTTGGATGAATTGTTTGATATTTCCATCTTAAATAAAAATTATTTTATTCTCTTATGGTTATTCCTGAACATTTCAAGTAATAATACAATTTTCCATATTTGGTGCTTAAAATGATTGAGAAATTTTTTTAATAAAATATTACATTATTTATATCTTCAATCAAAAATCCTTTTTATTCCATATAAATTTTCTAAATACATTTTCAAAAAAAAATCAAAAATCTGACAATTTTATATTTACGGAACTATTAACCATATTTTACTTGTTCCAAATGGAATGATATGAATCTTCTTATCATTTTCCAAATGAGGTACTCTTTCAACTTTTTAAAACAATGTGAAAGGAATGTTTTTATTAACTTATATGGAATATACAGAATTAATCACCATCATGACCTCTCATTTCGTTAAAACCTTACTTCATAAGTTTCTATGATTCATTTAAAATAAAATTTTTCCCTAATATTCTATAAAATTTTAGCCTTTAAAAGTGATTTTCGAATTGAAAAGGGTATTTTCCTCAATAATTTTTTAAATGAAATTTTTATGATATTTTAGTTAATCAATGACAATAACCCTCATTATACTTATGCACCACTAGGGATATGCAGTAATGATACATACATTATTATTTATTAATATGGTCTATGAATACATTGACTTGGGATGCACTATTTTGATAACATTCCTGAAATTTCTCTTGGTGGTTTAGGATTATGTTTATTGATTGGGGAGAGTATTAACATTTCATATGCTACTTTTTCAATATAAATGTTTATGTTGATTATGTTTCACCACTTTCATATGAGGAATGCATTAGACATAGTAAGTACTGGTTGGGGCCTGTTATAGCCCCTCAATGCATCTGTAGGTCTCAGGTGACAAACTAGACTGGGTATTTGGGTCAGGCCTTACCCATTTAAATAAATGTCTTCTAGAACACCTTGATAGTATTTTGAGATGTCGTGGAACAAGGCCTCAATGGTATGTTTCAGTTGTCTGATATTATGAATTATATCATTACGAAATTAGTTATTGATGTCCTTGTTATTGTTTTTTTGTTATGATACCCATGGATAATCTTCTAACTCGTGAGATTATTTATATCAAATTATTTTACAATCATTTTTTCTTTCCATATTATTCATTAACTGTTTAACTACTGTTGTATGAATACCCTAACAGAGCATCTGATCTCACCCCTTTTTATGTTTCCTTCCCCAAGATTCCAATAAATGGTTTATGATTTATATTTAGGGTTATGGTAAAAGGAGTATTGGTGTTTCCAACGAAAATACTATCTTCTATTTTATGTTTTCCATTATAATTTTAGATTCAAGTATGAATCTAGTTTTACAAGACTACTAAACTTTTCTGTCCTTCGTGATGTGATTCCTTATATCTAGTGCTAATGTAATAATGTATCCACCCAATCTAGGATACTAGGTTTAGGGTCATTATTGTTGATATCATAAAAAGTTTAGTAGAAACATTGGCAGCTAGATTTTGTAAAACAAGGATGTTGAAACAAAACCCTATGAGTGAATTTGGGGATAATTTAAAGTATTTGATTAAATCATAAAAAAATTAATTATTATCGTTTATTTCATTCCCCAAAATGATTATTTTTTCTCATACTATGTTTTATGGTTTTTATAAATGGATGGAACCAGGAGGAATCATGTTAATGTTGAATATGATGGACAATGTGGTGATTATAAGAAAACAGATGGGATGATTACTAGAATGAAAGATATTGTGATTATTCTTAATAAATTATCATTATATATTTACTAACTTTTGGGATGATAAGTCTAAGTTTTATTATAATTTTAAAGACACTCATTCCCCTTTTGTACTTTGTGTTATAGAAGTTGAACATGATTAAGGATATTTTGGTAGACATTTATGGGAATAAAACCCTTTGTTTTATTATATGATTTAATAAAAATTTTATTTATGGAATAATGATATTATTTTATTTTTTATTATAAGTTTAAATATATTTATAACCTTTAGGATTAGTGAGATTTTTTAGGCTGAGTTGTTTATGGTTTATTGGGATGAAAGCATTTGTACAATTTGGGAATATAACAAATAGAAAACCATAGTGGTTAAAAAGTGTGATTTGATGATTAACATTATTTTTTAGTATATTATCATATTCTTGAGAATGTTATCATTACAGAAAAAGGAAAAAAACATTCTAGGAAACAACATATAGCATCCAGTAAGGTCATGGGGCTTGAAACCACAATTGAAGGGAGACAGGGGTATGATTCATACCACTATCCCACATGGTGTCCTATTTAGTATAACAATGTTTTTACTTAAATGGGTTTATGGATAAATGTTAAGTTTATTTTTATAAACATATTATAGGGTAAATTTTTTTATTTTTTATGATTTTGAGATCATTAATGAAATCTTAGGAGGCATTTTATTTGGTTGAGGTATATATAAGATGTGCACTTAACATAAAGTATTATTTAGAATGAATGTTATTAATTTTTTGGAGATATAAAATGAAGGTTATGAGATAACCTTTGAGATTGAAACCATATTTAATGTTGAGGTTATTATGGTTATTTGGGATATAAGGTTTTTTGTTTAAGGAATTATTAATGTTAAACCTTTGGTTTTACTATTTAATTTTGGAGATTATTATATTATTTATTCATATGAAGGATTATTCATTTTGGTTACTATATTATATTATGATAAATATTTTGATTTTATTAAATATCATAGAAATATCTTGTTATTATTTTGTGGATTGTGTGATTCGTTGTAAGTTTATTTTAGTGATTCTGGCATAAAAAATTCGTCTTGAATACTCAACGCTTGGAGAAAAAGATTAAATTATGGAGGAAATTGATTAATAGATGAAATTATAATTATAAAATATGTATATTTCCAAACATCTTCAATCATATGGTAATATAATTCTTAAACAATAGGAAAATGATCTTGTAGTAAAAACCTTTTCATATTATATTAATTCCGGATAAATTTATTACCTTTTCACACATCATAGATTTATGGTTTTGAGATGGTTAACATTCTCCTAAACCTATTATTTATTACTATATATTAATCCTTGGGTATTATTTTTCTCTTAATTTTTTATTTTTTTTCTTCTCACTAATGTTCTCCTATTTGGAATTCTACTTTTGTGGTGACCTTTGTACTTCCCTTTCTAGCTTTTTTGGTGGAAGTTTTATTAAACCTTTTTATGATGTTTCTTTCCCATAAGAGAATTTACAAATGTAAAAAAAATATTACTAATAAGAAGTTGAAATTTTTAGGGTGAAATTTATTTATGGAGGGTACAATGTAACACACTGATATTTTAAAACAATACTATATTTGATAGCATATACAATATGAAACATCGATCTTAAATGAACCATGAAATATTATTATTTAAGTATAACCATTATAAACTAGACATCGAATTGGTGTGGTGAATTCAGTTAACCAAATTATAAAATATATAAAGTACACACTCAATATAAATTCATTCATGAATTCTTAGGAATGAATTATTTTAATAATTCAAAGATACATTTACTTCAAAAATAATTTTTATCGATTTTTATGAGACAATATTATAATTAATTTCTAAAACATCTATAAATTTTATTTTATAAAAATAATATCTTTTTTAAACCATCATATCTAAATTATATAATGCTGAAAATTTCATATTTTTCTAAAAAGATTGAATTTTCAGTGAATACTGTAAAATGAATATTTTTGTAAAACTTTCATTTTCATTTCACAAAAATATCTCATTATGATTTGAATTTTATATCAAAGTAAAATAATTATTATTTAATTTTATATAATCTAATTAACTTCATTTTAATCTTCATTATACCTGATTTTGGTATAAGTACATTTTTGGGCTTCAAAATGCAGTTTTCTAAAAACTATTTTTCATTACATTTTATGCAATTATATTCAATGTAATCTCTGAAAAATATTGAAATTGAATATTGAAAATTTTATTACATTTTTTTAATTATTGGTTCCAAATATTTTAAATAGTTCTCATTTATTCTTGGTCATTTTGAATAGTAACTTATGTAATTTTTTTACCATGATAAAGGGTAATTCAGGTAATTCAGGTTAAAACTAAAATGATATGGACTAAAAATGACCCTAACAATTTCTTCAATTTTATTTTATTAGTAGATATCAAACATAAGAATCTAAAAGTTAAATATATGGCCTTTTTCATTTTTCCATGATTTGGACCCATTATATTATTTTATATAAAGAAAAGTCACAAATGGCATTCCATTTATTTTATTATCATTAATTTTTTTTTAAAATCGATAAATAGAATTTATTCTTGGTTATAAATATTAATTTTAAATAAAAATTATTTTTTACAATCATAATAATATATTTTTTTATTTTTAATGAAGAAATAATTACCTTAAATATTTTCTCAACACTGACATGACATTTATTTAATTAATAGAAAATTAAAATAAATTAATTTAAAATTACTAAAAATAATATAAATTGAATTAATTTTTCCTAAAAAAATTAATAGATATATAAGGACTTTTATTTATGTATTAAAGGATTTTATTTGAATTCCCCTTTTTATGGATGCATTTACATTCAAATTAAATTAATAGTGCTAAAAAACATATTAATGATATTTTATAATAATTAATATTTTATTAAATATTTTAAAATTATAAAAATATTATATTCAATAATATTAATGGTATAATGTTTTAAAAATCATCCATGGTCCATTTATGGTATTCTTTCCACATATGGTAACATTCATGACCCTTAAAAATGGAAAACTATAATAATCCCATAATTTTCAAAAGGGTTTATGGGGGTTAAAACTAAGAGATAAGTGTGAAAAAATAAGTAAAACTTGTAAAAAATTATTTTATAAAAGTATTTACATTTAAAATAATCCTATATTCAATTTATTTCAATTTGGATCTATTTAGAGATGAAATAGAATTTATATTTATTTAATACTTTAAGAAATTCAAAGAATGTCCCTCCCCTCACTTATAAAACGGAACCATTATCTCAATTCATCACACCACTTGAAGCCATATAAATCAATCAAACCCTACCCAATTCAATTTATATAACCCTTATAAAAGATCTAGAGGTTTGGTTTATTCCAAATGACCAAACCTATGTTCCTTAAGAAGAAATCTAAAGGAATTTTATCAAAGAAGAGGTAATCGTCCTTACTGAGCCCTTCAAGTTTATTTCTTCACCTAATTCCTCAAAAATTGTTTTAACAATATAAATATAATAAATATAGTCTCAAAAAAATGCTTATATTTTATTATGATTATGTTAAAACAATATTCCATCTCTTTTCTGCCCTAACAATGTGAATACATCATTTGTGCGTGCGTACATCTTATCATCTCCATGTAGCAATGTAATTCATTTCTCCTCACCATTTCACATATATGGTTAAAAATTTGAAATGAATTAATATATATGATATTTATGACATAAATATTTTTCTATAATTATAATATCATTTATACCTTCTAACCTTCCTATCTATTGGAAAATGATGACGTCGGTCGTACGCATGTGTGGACTACCACCTCCAAGAAGTAATGTGATCTGATTTTAATTTACATTTTATATGGACGTAAATAAAGATATATTTAATGAATATATATTATTTATATATTATAATAATTATTCTTTAAAGGTTAATTGTTATTTACCTTTCTTTCATTCCATCTATCAAAAAATGAAAGTAGTTTACATGCGTACATGCAGCCCACCATCTCCATGAACAATGTAATTCATTTTTCAATCTATAACTTTTTTGGATGACTATAAATATGTTTATCATGAATATATATTATATTTATATCATTGTTAACATTATTTATATAATGGAACAATGATTTTAAAAAATAATTATTAATTAATTGGTGATAAAAGAATATAAGTAAATTATATATAGAATAATATATATTATTATGGTTTTATAATATATGCATAAAAGTTATATATTTATTATATATTAGGTTTATACACATACAAAAGAGGTTGAACCTTAGGTAAAGGTTTTTTGTCCCACTTTTACTCCTGGGAGACATATTCCATATCCACCACTTATTTCCTTTGGGTGGTGTATATAATGAAAATTTGATATGTTATATCATGAATATATTTTTATTCAAGATATTTAATTTTTCATTGGATGTTATTTCGTTCATTTGGATTATGATAAAAATTTACCAATGTAATAAGGGTTTATTTCACAATCTCATCATTATTTAGGATTGTTTATATTTAAGTCTACCTTGATGAATTGTTTAATTTTTATACATTAAAACCAAAATATTTTATTATCCTCTTGTTATTCTTGAAATTTTCAAGTAATAATAACAGTTTACTCTCTTTTTTACTTAAATTTATTAAGAAAATATATTAATGAATAACTGAATTTATTTATCTCTTCGATCGAAAATCCTTTTTGTTTCATTTCTATGGTTTCTAAAAAATTCAAGATTTTTTTCAAAATTATCAAAATGGTTTATTAAATAAATTTTTACTCATTTTTTACATCTTACAAAATGGTTTTAATGGAATCTTCTTGTAATTTTCTGAATGAGTTACTTTTTAATCTTTTTACAACATTGTAAAAGAATGGTTTTTTAACTTATATGACATGTAAGGAATTACCCACTATATTGAAGACTAATTTATTTAAATAATACTTTAAAATTTTCCATTATTCCTTTGAAATAATATCTTTATCCTAATATTATATAATGTTTTTGTTTTTACAAGTTATTTTCACAAAGAAAATGGTATTTTCCTTAAGAATTGTTATTTATGAAATTTATATGGTATTTATACTCATCAATGAAAACAACCCTCATTTTTCTTATTATCCACTGTCGATATGTAGTAATGATGTAATATTAATTATTTATTCTCATGGTTTATGATCTTTTTTATTGCGGATATTCTATTTTGATACCATTCATCATATTACTTTGGATGTTTTATTATTATGTTTATTGATTGCAGAATGTATTATCATTTCATATGCATGTTTTTTAATATGAATGTTTACATTGATTATGCTTCACCCCTTTAAAATGATGAATGAATTGGAATTAGTAAGTTATGGGAAAACCCCACTATAAACCCTCAAGGAATCATTTGGTCTCATAATACAAACAGGATTGGGTACTTGTTTGAGGCCTCACCCTTTTATGTAAATGTCTTGAAACAAGGCCTTGAAGGTATCTTCATATGTCTTCAAATAATGCCTCGATTGTATGTTTAAAATTCCAAGCATTATGAATTCTATCATTATGAAATCATTTACTGATTTCTGTGTGATTATTTGATTTATTATAATATACATGGATAAGCTTCTAGATCATGATATTATTTATATGGCATTATTTGATCATCATTTATTCTTTCCATATTATTCATTCCCAGTTTAGATCCTGCTGAATGCATAACCATACTAAGCATATTATCTCACCACTTTTTATGTTTCCTTTACTTATTATTCTAGGAATATTCTTATGATTCATCTATTGGGATATGATAAATGAAATAATAATGCTTCCAAATAAAATGAAGTTTTTTTAATTTTATGTTTTAATTTCTAATGTGAAATTTATGTATGTGCCCATTTTTTCAAAACTAATAAATTGTTCATACCTTTGGAATGTGATTCCTTATATCCAGTGTTAATGAAATAATGTAACCACTAACTTTGGGCTATTGGGTTAGAGTTTATTGCATCATCATTTCAAAATCCAATCATTACCTAATAAAACAACTTTCATTTAAAAAGGAAATATGTTAAAACTTATCTTTTATTTAAAACATTGATTTTGAAAAAAAACTATCTCAATGTTTAAAACATTATTAAAATTAACATTTCACAAGGGTTTCATTTTAAACAACCATATATTCTCTCCTTTTAAAACATAACAAATACACAAACTCGACATAAGTATAAAAAGTAGAAAACATAATAAAATTAAAATCCACGGGGAGTCATAATAAATTTAAAATAATAACATAAGAAAATCCTTACTATAATATTATCATACAAAAAATAACTAATACATCAAAGTATGATAGAAATAATAGAAAAGAAAAAATAATTCCAATTAATAAATAAAGTGTAATAACATAGGATACATATCACGAGGCAACATCATAGGGACTAATGGGACAATTTCTAGACATTAAAAGGTTAACCATCTTTCAGCAGGTTAATGGTCACACATTCCATCACCCAAATTACTCTCAACTAATCTCATTGGTGAAACTATCAAACCAGGTCATTTAATTTATCTTGGTTATAAAAAATTGTGTTCAAATCTCAAATATAAGAGAAAATATCCCTTGACTCCCCACTTGGTAACTTAGGGTTTTATATGTCATATCTAATAAGGGTGTATAATTATTAATACAATGTAAATCCCATGAAAATAACATTATCAAATTTAATAAAAAAAATAAAATACATTATTCCTATATGATGTTATTAATATTTTCATGACTTATTATATACTCCCTTTTCTGATTTTATATGAAATTTTCATAATTTATGTGAAATATTAATGTTTAAATATTAATTTTAATTTTTGAGCACTATTTGAATTCATCCAGATACAAGTTAGTTTACAAGTTTAATGTTAAATATCACCCTACTGATCTAAATTGTGTGGTTATTGTTTTTTAAGATTCCTTATTTAGTTTCCCATATATCATTAGAAGGAATCATTGGAAAATTCTACTATTTGAAGGGTCATATGGACCACACAAGAAGGCCCACAGAATCTGTGAAGAAACTCGCCCATCCGTGAAGATTGAATTACTAGGATCAATATAGATGTTAAAATTTATTAATTATCCTCAAAAATTCATATAAAAATTCAAGTAGTAATGAATAAAAATTTCAAGGCCCAAATCCAAAAACATGGTGCCCAAATATAGCTTTGAAGTCCAACCCACCATTCTGGTAGGGAATTAAAATAATGACACTATTCATAAATTTTCTCTAGATTTATTCATCAAATATGGCTGGTATTTTTAATTTTGAAAGCTAAGATATGCGTGGAAAACATGTTAGAATAAATTATTTTTATTTCGGGGCATCTTCCTCTTCAAAAACCCATTCACATTTTAGCCTTTTAAAACATGTTGACAAAAATGGACAGGTGCAAATTGTTTAGTAAAATAGCCATATAATTGGTTCCAAAAGTACAATGGCCACGCAATTTTTAGGGAGGATATTAAACATAAACATATAAAACTTTTAATAAGATAATATCTCTAGATTTATCTGTATTGATGTCCAAATTGGTGATTCAAGTGGAAGAGAAGATTTGGAATGAAAACAGTTCTCTTCCTTGGGCTATAAATACAACCCCATCTTCTCCTTGCATTGGTTGGAATTTAAGAAGAGAGGATCATAAATTGGAACAACCAAATCCTTGAAAAAGTTTTGGTAGGACCTTCCATAATCATTTTTTCACTTGATATACCCTTCCTTCTCTCTTTATTTTCATTTACTTTTGTGTTCTTCTTTGTTGTAATCATGTAAGTCTTCGCTTTTTTAATTCTATTTTAATGAATGTTAGTCTTATTCATATATTATTATCCTCCACCTTATGTTAAATAATATTAGTGGTCTTAAAATAGTTTAAATACAGTTTAATCCTCTTCCCTTCTTTTTCTTTCTCATTCAATCTTAAGTCAGTATTTAATTCCCTTAATCATTTATGTGAGTGTTAAACGCACCACTCTTTTATTATCTCTTTATTTTTATTATATTCTTAATTTACCATCATAATAATTATAAACAGATTACAAATAATTTCATTGGCTGAGTAAATCTCTCATTGGTGTGAGATATAATTTAGGGATTTTAAGTGATTGAGAGATTTTGCTCGATGAGTATTCTTTAAATTAACATTGTGTATGTTGGACTTAACTTGTCATGGATTAATGACTTATTTTGTTTAAAGAGTGGTTTACATGGGTTATGGAACCATAAATACACTACCATAAATAAGATATGATTAATATTAGAACTCTAAGTTAAGTTAAGGCTTGGATTAAATCCTTAACACTTGGGAATTACAATCAACGTCAACTTGTGACATGGGTGTTAATTTAATGCCATATAAAGCAAAGATCAAGGATATCACAAGCTTAACTACCTAATAATGAACTCACCCCAATATTTATCTAATTGTTAAATAAATATTAATCAATTAATCATTTTAATTAATCTTTGAAAACCAACCCCCAATCAAAATAAAATCAACCAAAAACTTTCTACTTTTAAAAAGTATCATCATCAAGGATTCTACCTAAGTGATGTTATACACATTATTAGAGCATCAGAACATTTAATGTTCGATTGGTGGCAGTCGGCCACACTTTCAAATGGTGTCGTTGCTGGAGATGGTTCATTAAGAAGTATTTTTTTTATTGTAAAAAAATTGATAAAAACACAAAGAAAAATTGCCTTCTCATAAAAATCATAAATGAAAAAAAAACAAAGAAAAACCCGTCTTCCTCTTTCTTCCAAAATATCTCTTAATTCCCTGTGTCCTCCCAAACAATCCCTCATATTTTTTTGACCCTGAAATTTATAAAACACTTCACCAAATTAGGAGGAACATTAGGGATAATCAAATAAATCAAGAACCAGTCATTTTCCAACCAATTGAATTAGATACGGCTAATCCTAGGGAACTAACACTTGAAAAAATTGATTCCCTGATATGAATTACCAACTACTTAGTATTCAATATCCAAACATAGAGGATGAATTTGAACTCAAATTGGGTTTGAATCATATTCTACCTCATTTCCACGGGCTACCCGATGAGGATCCACATCTCCACCTTAAAGAGTTTCAAGTGGTGTTCTCTACCATGAATCCTCAAGGGGTTTTTGAGGAACAAATAAAAATTTGGGCATTCCCTTTCTCCCTAGCTAACCCTGCTAAGTCATTTCTCTACTACCTTCCTCCCGGTTTCCTAACCACATGGAATGACATGAAGAAAATCTTCTTAGATAAATTTCTCCCTGTTTCTCATACAGCTTCTATCCGAATGGAAATAAGTGGTATCCGTAAATTCACAAATGAATAACTCCATGTATATTGGGAGAGGTTAAAAAAGCTTGTAGAAACCTATCTACATAACCAAATCACTAACATACTCTTGATCCAATACTTCTATGAGGGGTTATTGGCTATGGATAGAACCTTAATTGATTCCACAAGTGGCACTGCTCTTATTGATAAAACTCTTGTAGGTGCAAGAGATATCATAAGAAACATGGCTGCAAACACACATCAATTCCATACTCGAGCACATGCTCAAGTCCAACAAGCTCAAGATAATAAATCTATAGAGTCGAACAATATGACCGAGTGGATGAGTGAACTTACAGGTCTTGTGCGACAACTAGTTGTGGATACCAATGTACCAACCTCATATTTTCCACAATCTCTATTCCCTGGACCTATCAAGAACTACGGAATCTGCAGCTACTCATCTCATCCTACTGACACATGTCCACAACTTTAATAGGATCAATCTTTTTCATCCTGGCCAATGGAGTTCAATGCAGTATATTCTCTGAGGAACTCCAACCATCAATAATTAGGTTAGTTCATTAGAAACTTCAACCAACCCTACTATAAGCCCTTCGCTTTTACCTTCAACCAAGGCTTGAGGTATGGTAATCCTATTTCTCATTCACCTAAATTTCCTCCTAAAAATCCAAACCAGTTTCAATATGGTCAAGGTGTTGGTAACTTCCAACAAACTTACTCTTTTGTTCCTCAACCTCAAAAGATCAATTCTTCTCTTCCTCCTCCTAGATTCCATTATCCTAGCGAGCCTACCCAATTCCCAAACTAATACAATCACTTTCCCAAGAACCAAAATCAAGATAATCCCAATCCGGGACAATCTTCTTCTTACAAGAAACGATGGGAAAGTGTAGTGTAAGATCATTCCTATTTCACCCATTCTAGCCTCCAGAACAATGAAACCCAAATTGGTCAACTTTTTTCCCACCTAAGACAGCAACAACAATCAAATTATTCCCAACTCCCAACTCAACCATTGCCCAACCCCAAGGGTAATGTAAGTGAAATTTCACTTAGATTGGGAAAGAAAATTTATATGCCTCATGGTGAGTCCTCTAACTCCCCTTTAAATGTTGACCTAGAAAATGAAAATAAAAAGAAACTCGAAAACGAATCTAAATCCATTCCCTCACCTCCTTCCATTCTACTTAGGACCCAATTCCTTTCCTCAAGTCGTTTTTAATCCAAGGAATCCTTTGAACCCGATCCTGAAATTCTCAACATGTTTATACATGTTGAAGTCAACATTCCCCTCTTAGATTTCATAAAAAAATCCCTAAGTATGCCATGTTTCTTATGTAATTGTGCACCCATAAGAGTAAACTTAGGACCTTTGAAAATATTTCCACCCAACATTTTATCCCCATAATGTGCAAAGATCCAGGGACCTTTAGATTTCCATGCCAAATTAGATGTTCAAACTTTTATGATGCACTCATCGACCTAGGAGACTCAATTAATGCCTTTCCCAAATCCATAATCTCCAACCTTATTCTTGGTCCCTTACATCCAACGAGTGTTTTCATTCAATTTTCCAATGAAAACACTGCTAGTTCTTATGGTATAATTGAGGATGTTCTTGTTCATGTCAATGATCTTATCTTCCTCGCTGATTTTTATATACTTGACATGGAAGGAGGGACGAACTCTTCTTGATCTCCCCTAATTATAGGAAGATCATTCATAATGATAGCAAGAATGAAAATTGATGTCCATTAAGGCATCTTATCCATGGAATTTGGTGACCAAGTGGTCAAGTTTATCATTTTCCAAGCCATGTGATACCCATCTGAGGATCACTCTGCATTCTCAATCCTTGATTTCGAGGACACATCTAAGAATAAATTAAACCCCAATCCATCATGTTCTTTATGTTCTAATGTCAATGGATCTTGTGAAATCTGCACCATGATTAACCAAGTCATAAATGGTAATGTTGATATGGACCTCTCATTCATAGACTCCATCAATCTAGAGGATCTTGAAAAATATCTTGAATCTCACATCAACTCTAATCTCTACTGCTCCACCATGAACAATATTAAGGAAAATGAATTTGAAGCAACTGAATTCCCTTACTATATTCCTGAGTTGTCTAAACCAAAAATGAAAGATGATACTGATCTAAAACCTCTTCTTAAACACTTGAAATATGCATTCCTTTTCCATGATCACTCTTATTATGTCATTATCTCTGTTTCACTTACCGAAACTAAGGAGTCCAAACTTGTTCAGGTGTTAGAGGAAAACAAAAAGGCCTTAGGTTGGACCCTAGATGACATACCTAAAATGAACCCTACCCTTTGTATGCATCACATCCACCTAGAGGAGTCATCTAAACCAATTAGACAACCACAAAGAAGACTCAATCCACTCATCCTTGAGGTAGTTATGGAAGAGATCACCAAGCTTATTCAAGCTGGTTTTATCTACCCAATTTCTAATAGTGAATGGGTTAGTCTAATTCAATTTGTACCTAAGAAGGGTGGGATAACTATTGTCACAACTGAACATGGAGAGGTAGTCACAACTCAAGTGAAGAAAAATGGAGTGTGTGCATTGATTACCGAAAATTGAATGTTGAAACAAGAAAAGATTGCTACCCTCTTCCATTCATTGATAATATTCTAGAACAATTAGATATAAAGTCACACAATTGCTTTCTTGATAGAAACGCAGGCTACTTCTAAATCCCAATCGCACCTCAAGACCAATAAAATACTTCTTTTACTTTCCCCTTTAGAACATATGCATATAGGAGAATTCCATTTGGCCTTTGTAATGCTCCTACAACATTCCAGAGGTGTGTGATGAGTGTATTTTCAGAATTCATTAAACACTTAATGGATGAATTTACCATTTATGGTGATTCATTTGAATCGTGCTTTAATTCACTCTCTCTAGTCCTTCAAAAGTGTGTCAAGTTTAACCTTGTGTTAAATTTTTAAAAATGTCACTTCATGGTTGAAAATGGGATTATTTTAGGGAACATAGTTTCAAAAGAGGGTATTGAAGTTGATCCTACCAAAATTGAAGTGATCTAATCACTTCCTGAACCCACTTTTGTTCAAGACATCTGTTCATTCCTCAGTCATGCCTGTTTTTATCGGCGAATCATCCATAACATCAGTTGGATTTCCATCCCACTCACTCGGTTTCTACAAAATGATGTCACTTTCCACTTTGATAAGGTTTGAAAGAGAGGCTTCGTTGAACTAAAAATTTCTCTTACATATGCCCCGATAATCCAACCCTCAGATTGGTCCTTAACCTTCGAGTTGATGTGCGATGCTTCTGATAGAGCCGTTGGGCCTGTTATTGGTCAAAGAAGAGAAATATTTCCTCATGTAATCTATTATGCCTCAAAAAATTTGGATGAAACTCAATCTCTCTATACTGTGACTGAAAAGGAACTTTTAGCAGTGTTTTTTGCCTTAGATAAATTCTGGCCCAATCTTTTAGGTGCCAAAATCATCATCTTCACAGACCATTCTTCTATAAAGTTCTTACTCAAGAAAAGTGATTCCAAACCGAGGCTAATAAGATGGATCCTAATGCTCTAAGAGTTTGACCATGAAATAAAAGATAGACTAGGAAAATAAAACCCCGTGGATAATCACACTGGGTAGAATTTCTAATTATTCTCTTTCAGAAATCATTGATACGAAATTCCCCACTAATCCCCTTTCATCTCTCACTCCAAAAAAAATATCATGGTATTCCCCAATTGTAAATTATATGGTTTCTGGTAGTTTCATAATTTTTTTTCAAAGAACAAAAAATGATGCTAATAATTGATTTAAAATTCTATTTCTAGGAAGATAATAAACTTTGGAAAACGAGGGCTGACCTAGTAATTTGGAGATGTGTTGATGAAGATGAACATTCTCCCATCTTAGAATTTTGTCACTCAAGGCCTAGTGGTGTCCACTTTGAAACACAAAGGACCTCTAGAAAGGTCCTAGACTTTGGATTCTTCTAGCCTTCACTCTTCAAGGACTCACATGAGTTCTATCAATCATGTCCTACATTCCAAATGTTTGGCACAATTTTAAAGAGAAATAAAATTTCCCAAATGCCTTTAATTTTTTGTGAGATCTTCAATGTTTGGGGCACCAATTTCATGGGATCATTCCCACATTACAATGGATTCTTATAAATTCTTCTTGCAGTTGATTATGTTTCTAGGTGGTTCAAGGCCAATACCACTATAAAGTATGATTCACATACTATTAGTGAGTTCCAAAAGACACACATCTTCCACCGATTTGGAACACCATGTGCCTTGATAAGTGACTTAGGAACCCATTTTTGTAATAAAACCATGGAATATCTTTTGAAAAAGAATAGGGTTATACATAAAACATCAACTGAATATCAGCCCCAGAAAAATTGCATGGCTGAACTTTCTAATAGAGAAGCGAAAAGAGTTCTTAAGATAATTGTAAAACCCACCAGAAAAGATTGGATTGAAAGACTTGGTGAAGCACTTTGGTCTTATCGAACTGCCTATAAAACACCCATTGCGATGTCTCATTTTAGACTAGTTTTGGATAAAGCATGTCATATGTCAGTTGAAATCCAACATAAGTCATTTTGGGTTGCGAAAACTTATGATTTTGATTTTGAAAAATTTTGTGAAGAAAGATTGTTTCAATTGGATGAACTAGAGGAGCTTCAACTTGATTCTTATGAGAATTCTAATCTCTACAAAGAAAAATCCAAGGCACTCCATGACAAACATATCCTACAAATGAAATTTTATGAAGGTTAAAAGGTAAATATCTTCAATTCTAGATTTCGGATTCACCCTAGTAAGCTTAATTCTCATTGTGAAGGTCCTTTTTTTATTACTAATGTTTTTCCATTTGGTGCAGTGCAAGTCCAATACCTCTCTTACAAAAGGACATTCAAAGTTAATGGACATCGATTAAAGCATCGCCATGAGAGGATATACATTTGAGGAACCACCTCCACTTCCATCAGATACACAACTTCCACTGACTCACCACCAAATGGGGATGATGACTAAAAAAATTCAAACTAGGGGGCACCTTTTTCCCTTTAACTCTCTCTCTATCTCTTTGTCTCTCTCTCTCTCCAACTTTCTTCTTATTCACCTATCTTTCATTTTTTACCACTTTCCTCATCACGGTTTTTATTTACTCTTTTGTGTGGGTGTGTCTTTATAAAAAAATCCCAAAACCCTAAAAAACTAAAAAACAACAATAAAAATCACTTAAAAACATGGAAAAGAAAGAGTCATTATTACTCACCTTAAAATTTGGAAATTTTTTCTAACCATTTTGGGGAGTCAAAAGACTTGGTTTCATCTCCAATTTTTTTTGGTTTCTTCAAAAATTTGGATAAAGAATATAGTTTCAAAACCATCAAATTTTGAATGCTCAATTTTTGATTTGTAAAATGATTTTCCCCACCAGTGAGGAACAACATTTTATTTCATGCCAAGGCCACCTATTGCCATATTTTCAAAAATGTGTGTTTTTTACCCCCATTTTTGAGTTTTGAGTTTTTGGACCATCAATCTGAATTTCTTACTTTGGTGTGCATTAAAATGATAGAGGAATTTTATGAACCACATGAGAATCACAATAGTCAAATAGCCTCACATTTTCCTTACATTAATCCTCCTTTTGAAAGCCCATTCAAACCTATAAAAACCTTTTCTTTGATAGCCATATTACAAGCCCAATACCTTATCCCACCCAATATCTAAATGGATTTACATTGTGTTATTTATTGAAATTTAAGTGTGGGGTGGATTTCATATTTTGGGAGCCCTTTTATTGATTTTCAACGAGTTATAATATGCTTGAGGGAAAGCATACATTTTATTGTGGGGGATAAGTTGTCTTTTAGTGAGTTTTGGGGAATGTAATGTACTTTTATTTATATAATTTTGTAAATTTTATTGACAAGTGTTCAAAAAAATCAAAAAAATCGAAAACAAAATAAGAATAGGTTGGTTCTTGGGCACGTCAAAAATCACTCTTCCTCAACCTTTGAAATTGTTATAACTATTAAAATTAGTTTCGCGAAGAGATCAATCATGATTTGAAATATTAGTGTGAGATATTTTTCATGTCCAACTTTCAAAAAATTCAAAAAAAAAATTAAAAAAAAAATAAAATAAAAAAGAACACATTTGTCATTGGGAAAAGTTTTGTGTTTTGTAAATATTTCATCTTCTAATCCCCTTAAAATTTCCATCCACACTTTTTTATTTCTTCACAAAATCATTCCCTTGTAAATATGTGTTTACATTTCCTTCCATGTTTCATTTCAAAAAAAATGTTCATTACTTTTTCTATGTTGATGTTTTTCCCCGTTTTCCCTCTATTTTGGATATCATCTTCCTACCGCCACATAGCAACAGAAAAAACCCCTAAAAGACCTCTTGATTTTTGAGCACTTTAGGCTAGGGAGTGAAAGATAAGAGCTCTTACAATCTATAAGATTTTCACTTTTGGTTGGTGAATGAGTGAAGCTCCAATAATTAATTTTATCATCTTGAGAGGAGTAAGTTTTATGTGACACCATTTTCCATTTATAAATTTGAGCATGAAAAATTGAATTGTTTTTAGAACATTATTTCTATAACAACTTGTGGTGGAATTAAATATGGATAGTGAAATTTCCTAAACCTCCCCTGATTGAGGAAAACAAAATTTTAATATTTGTTGGTGAGTGAAAATGATTTTGTCAGGTTTTTAATTTTTTTATACATGAGGACATGGACAAGGATAAGTGTGGGGGAATTGATGTTATTAATATTTTCATGAAATATTATATACTCCCATTACTTATTTTCTATGAAATGTGCATAATTTGTGTGAAATATTAATGTTTAAAAATTAATTATAATTTTTGAGCACTATTTTAATTCATCCAGATTCGAGTTTGTTTTCTTGTTTAATAATAAATATCCCCCTGCTGATCCAAATTATGTGGTTATTGTTTTTTAGGATTTCTTATTCAATTTCGTACATATCATTATAAGGAATCATTGTCCAATTATGCCATTTGAAGGTTCATATGGACCACACAAGAAGGCCCACAGAATTTGTGAAGAAACTAGACCATCCATGAATATTGAATTACTGGGATCAATATAGAAGTTATAATTCATTAATTATCCTCAAACATTCTGATAACAATTCAAGGAGTTGTGAATAAAAATTTCAAGGCCCAAATCCAGAAACAAGGAGCCCAAATGAAGCTTTGATGTCTAGCCCACCATTCTGGCCGGGTATTAAAATCAGGACATTATTACTACATTTTTTCCATATTTAATCATCAAATAAGGTAGGGAATTTATAGTTTGAATGATAAGATATTTTAAAAAAACTTTTTAGAATAAATTATTTTTATTTTAGGTCATTTTCCTATTCAAAAACCCATTCACATTTTAGCCTTCTAAATAGTGTTGATAAAAATGGACAGGTGAAAACTGTTTAGTAAAATAGCCATATATTTGGCTATAAAAGTAAAATGGCCGCCCAATTTTTAGGGATTATAGTAAACATAAATATATACAACTTTTAAGAATATAATATCTCGATATTCATCTATCTGGATGGCCAAATTGACAATGCAAGTGGAAGGGAAGATTTGGAATGCAAACAGTCCACCTCCTTAAGCTATAAATACAACTCCCTCTTCTCCTTGTATTTGGTCAGCATTTTAGAAGAGAGGATCATATATTGGAACGCCAAATCCTTGTCCAAGGCTTGGTAGGACCTTATATACTCAATTTTTCACTTGATATACCCTTCCTCCTCACTTTGTTTTCATTTACTTTTGTGTTCTTCTTTGTTGTAATCTGGTAAGTCTTTGTTGTTGTAATTATATTATAATGAAAGTTTATTCTTCTTCATCTATTACTCTCATCCACTTTCAATTAAATAATATTAATGGTCTTAAAATAGTTTAAATAAATTTGAATCCCCTTCCCTTATTTTCTTTCTCATTCAATCTAATGTCAGTATTTAATTCCCTTCATCGTTTTTGTGTGTGTTCGAGACACCTCTTTTATTATCCCTTAATTTTTCTTATCTACTTAATTTATCATCAAAATAATTATAACCATATTAATAATAATTTCAATGGATGAGTAAATCATTCATTGTGTTGAGTTTTAATTTATGGATGTTAAGCGATTGAGAGCTTTTTCTCGGTAAGTATTCTTTGAATTAACATTGTGTATGTTGGACTTAACTTGTCATGGATTAATGACTTTTTTTTGTTTAATGAGTGGTTTACATGAATTATTGGAACCATAAACAGACTACCATAAACAAGATATGATTATTATTACAACCATATGTTATGTTAAGTCTGGGATTAAATCCTTAACACTTGGGAATTCCGGTCAACGTCAACTTGTGACATGGGTGTTAATTTATTGAAATATAAAGCAAATATCAAGGATATCACAAGCTTAACAACCTAATGATGAACTCACCCAAATATTTAAATAACTATTATCACATGATACCGAGCATAAATAAGTGATAACAAAGGGGCTTAACTAAGGTCTAAACATAAATCAATAAATCACCTTCTCTCAAGGTTCTAAATGATCTTTAACATTAAAATTTTATAATTAAATCTTTAGAAATCCCTTTTAAAACACTTTTTATAATAATTTTTATTCCATTAAAAATAAAAACAATAATTAATTCATAATACCTAAATTATTGAAAGGAAATCACTAAATAATACAAGCATCCAACATAACCCTTTTTAAAAAAATCTCTAAAACTAGGAAACCCTTTAATAAAATCAGTGAAAACCCTTCATAAAACAAGGGAGATTCATTTTAAAACAAGGGAACGACTATTAAAATAAGTAAACCCTTTATTCAAACTGAAATTTGGATTTATAAATCTAAATTTTACCGAATCACCATGAACTAATCTTTTTTCTTGTATAAAAATTCAAATGAAATTTTACCTAACACTAAGAATCCTTGAAATACTATTTGAAAATAATGTTCCCTTGAACTAAAAAATTCACCCATTTCAACCAAATAAAAAATCAATAAATGATAGAGAACCATTTATATCAAAAATCTAGGTATCATATAAATCATTAACATAGTAAAAAACATTTTTAAAGCATCAAGAAACCAAGGAACTATTTAACAAAAGGAAATGGAATGGAAACACCAACCACAATCGAAGTAACCATATCAGCATCAATAAAAACCACTAGAATCAGCCTCCTATGATGCATCACAACCTAAAAACCAAAAAATATTAAAAACATCAACCCTTTACAATAAAAAACATCCAACCATGACTATTAGGGTTAAAGAACATGGGATAAATTGGAGGAAACTTGCAAGATATGGAAAGATAAGCCCTTACCCTTCAATCTACAAGGAATCCCACTAACAAATCACCAAAAACCAACCCCATAGGGGATTATAAGTATTATAGAAACCCTTAGTAGGTGAAATTAATGAGGGGGGATTGAATATGTAGGAGATATGGGATCCCCTAAATAAAAAAAATCAAAATTATTGAAATTCCCAAACATGAGTAGGACACATGGTTTACTTGAACAATTTAATAAATTGTCTATTTTCCACTACCTAAAACTATCTAGAGCACATGGTTTAACTTCATGGTATAAAAAAATAATATGGTAACCATGTGATTTCCACTTCTTAACACTTTAAATGGAATGTGGTTTCTAATACATGGTTTACAAAATGTGTGCCTACACATTTAGCCTTGGAAAATTTTAAAAGAAACCAAAATTTCACCTTGGGACACCCCAAATCAAGGGTAAAAATTAGTTCATAAAGAAAAATAATAAAATGGAACTCTAGGTTTTTATGGGAACCCTATACAACCTTTACATGATGTTTAACATGATCAAATAAGGTGAGATCTCATTATTTGACCAACAGTTTCTCTTGGGTAGTTAGGGATTTATGGTTGAGATAATACATATTCTAGTAGTTAAACCTGCATGAATCAATCCATATAAATGTTTTAAAAGGATCTAAAACTTATCACTAATATCCTTTAATTAAATAATTATAATTATGTCACATAATTCACACCAATCCCACTTTCCCATAACCTAATATTGAAAATCAGCTTCAATACCTAAACATTTTCCACTATTTTCCATAAATATATTATCAAGAATAATATTTTTTGGTGGATAAAATGGTTCCATATTTTTTAGTAGGTACAAATGAATATTCAACCACTACAAATTTTTTTGTATGTTAAATTAACTTATTATATTTACTCTTCACCTGTGGATCTTTTACGGTCGATATAGAAAAACCAATGTTGTAAATATGGATTACTACTTTTGATGTTGGCATTGATCCTGCCCCTCCCTTGATATAAATTTATTTTGGATGTTGGGATATTGAATTATTCTTAGGTCACTTGGTTAAAGGACCATCCAATTTAAAGATCCACTCCAAGGTAATATTGGGTAGTGGACTTTATAAAGCTAGTGGTATGTTCATCTATTGGACTAGTTGTCCTAGCATGCCACCAAAGTAGTGCACTAACCCTACCTTATCATAATCACATGATATTTTTTTATTGTTTTTAGTAGGTGTATGTATAATCTCATCATTTTTGTCCTACTATATTATCAATAGCCAAAGCTGGAGGATGATAAGAGGATATCATTCATTCCCGACCCAGTTGAAATGAATAATGGATACCCTCTATAAGAATATGAACTTGTGTGAAAATATTTAAATGAAATAAGTATCATCGTGGACTACATTGTCTATTTGGGATACCAAAACCAAAATCCTAAAAAATAATGAAGTAACAATCTTCTTAGGTGTTGCTTCCATTTTCAACAATCATTCTAGAGGTTAGGTTACTATAAAGAGTAATAGTGAAATGGAAATGAATTATTTGTATTCCAGTGACCTATTAAGTGCTAAAATATATTCATTAAATTTAAATAATGTTAATTAGTCTAGGATGAGATGAAAAATAAGGAATTTATTCAGTTTATAGATACATGTAACACTAAAAATTCTCCACCAGCTAACCATAAAATAATTAAAATAGACCATAGATACAATATAGTATCCTCTAATATAGTATATAACTGACCATATGGTAAATCTAAGAAATAAATAGAACTAATAGATTCACTAGTTTACCGTACCCTAACAGTGCTACCATAACCAGTGTGCCAACCCTAACACCTGAGTGGGAATCCTTAGATGGAAATATCCACCCACTCAAGAACATGTCTAGGGATCCCATCAGTTAAAAGATAGGGGATATCACTGAATGAAAAAAAACCCCTGTGAAGTATATAGATTCACCTTCATGGTATCTCCATATAAACCCCCAGTATTCTTAAATTTCTATGTAGGGAATCTATTTCATTGTCAAACTATCAACCTCTATCAATTTGTCTAGAGGAATATATTTTTCTACTCTGTAAAAATGATGACTAAGTGGGGATATAGATACTTTCCTAGGGTCCTTTATACTTTATTCAATAATTCCATCTTCAGAGGGGGATTTTTTTCAAGAGCTTCTTATACATTAACTATAGAAAGAAACTAATCATTCATTATTCCAAGGACTGGAATTCTACCTAGTTTATAAATATATCAAAAGATAATCCCTACCTTTCCATGTGCTATATATAATGTATCAGTTCCTAAACATGAGTGACTAATCATATTTGGGAGAAGTCTAGTTGGTCAATACATCATAATCTAGGGGATCCATATTTCTCCACATATATTGATTGCTTACAATATATTGGTGAACTCTACACAACTTTGATTCACCTAGAAGTCCCAGTCACATTCATTAAAATAATCTAGCACCCAGGTGAAAAACCAACATCAGACTCCATCATCCACTGGGATTATCTAATTAAATGGTGTGAAAATATGAAAGTTTTTGAGAAATGGGGTCTTGATTATGGTCTTTTTCATCGAGAGTTAACAAGTAGTTTTTTAAGAAGTATAAAGTCCCTTGATAAGAATATTGGATCATTAAACCCTTTGTATAGATGTTTTCCCAGATATTACTCAAAGAATAGTAAAACCATTCCATAAGTCTATTTATATCAGGTTCAGGATCGATACATCATCTTTGAGACCAAAATAATATATAGTAATTCAATCAAATTGTGGTTAATTCCAAACCTTTTGTGTGAGAAGGATGTTTAAATCTTTTTTTAGAGGAATAAAACCATAGTGTGGGTCATCCTCATCATTTCTAAAAACAGAAACCATTCTTTCAATCATTTTCATCAAATCAGATAAATGATCCAACCTAGAATCCATCATTTTTTAATAAAAATACATGTGATTATTTTCAAGATAATATAGTGAATTGTATCCTTCTGTATGGTAATCACATAGATTTTTTTACATACAACACAAACATCATGAATACCATTTCTGTAGAGGACAACTGATTACCAACATCATTGTAGTATCCTTGTTATCACACCTCAAGTACATGAGCCTTTATACATAGGAATTTTTGTTTTAATGTTTTTTATAGATTCATGAATTGGGGTCCTTTATAAGATCCTATATAAATGGTTTACAATTCAAAGTGAGTTCACTGAAGATAAAGATAATAAATAAACAAATAGGGTCTTTTTTATTTAAAAGAGGGTCTAAGAACCTTAAACTACCCCCAAATTCTCTCTATGTATACCACATGCTCTTCTATATTGACTGATGGACTACTAGAAAGATCACATAATAACCACATGGGTATCTATTACTTCTTAAGAATTGAACCCTATTCATTATAATCAAACTCCATTCTAAGGGGGGTATTGCTGATTCCCATGATATTTTCATGATCAGCCAAGTCTAAAGGCTATGAACTTTCAAAGCAAAAGGGTTGAAGTCACCAGGTGACCACTCACCACATGGGTGTACCCATGATGAGATCATTATTCGAGAGTTGTCCTTTATTAGGGACCGAAGATAAGATGACCTTATGATCACCTGCATCCTGAGGAGACTCATGTCATTCTCAAGAACCTTCATGACAAGAATATCATGTGGTAAGTCAATCATGCATAATATAATAATGTTCACACCCTGAGTCTCCAAAATTCCATGGATTAAATCACTCATGTGGAATTATGGGATGGTATCCTTTGAAACTACTAACCTTATAGGTAGAAATACCTCATGCATGAAATTTTATAATGATAACCATGTGGTCATGCACTACCTACCACTCAACTATCCATTTCAGAAAGTGATTTACCCAGTCCATTATTATAAATACCTAGTATTGTTTTGATAGATAGAGAGACAGATTAATGCATAGAGTATAAATAGAGAACAAGTGAAAAGGATTTCTCCCTTGATATCTTAGATAAACCCAAATGTATTTTCTAAGACTATAAAACTCAAGAGTAAAATCATTTGAAATTTCCCCTTTTACAATGTCTGAGAGGCCCCAAACATTCACTTATGAGTTTGGTGATAAACATATATACTTTTTAATATATCACATGAATTATAAAAACTCCCAAAATCAAAAGTTTGGTGTCTTTTATAACTAAGTAATGTTACAGTTAAACACATGTTATAATACACATTTCTTCTAGAACTATTCACCACACATGTAATTCCCTTATATTTATCCCCCTTATTGTAATCCTTGGGGAAATCAGAAAAAATAAGAAAAGGGTGATCTATAAAGCCTAATCAGGGATAAAAAATAAAAATCAAGCATAAATGTACATCATGAGAAAAACATGAGGCATTATACGAGAACATGGACATGAAGAAAATATTCATAACACGATCATAAGAACATGATTCATAACCTGATAATATATGCATGATGAATAACTTGATCATAAGTACATTAGGTATAAAATGGAAATGTGGATAAAAAATAAACATGATACATTCATAAACATATCACTAGAGCTCATCACTAGGGTTTTATAATATATATTACAAAGTATTTTGAAAAAATAATCATAAAAATTAACAAGTCATGATTCCATGGAATCAAAAACATGTCATCTAAATGTATTAATTATTTACCCAATTTATTGGGGCACTATCAGATAATACCATTCATATGCCTTAATTCATGTGATCCACATAAGTAAAAACAATACAAAAATTCATTAATAATCATATAATGATATAATGGGAAAAGGGTATCAAATGAAAATAAGTATCTCTCTATGTAAATATCCTTATATCAAGATAATTAATTATGGGATATTTACACCATATAGAATAATTGATATCTATTTAAGTTAATAATTTCCCCATTAAATTAATGCATTAGTATCTTGGTGAATAGAATTCAATTGGAAGAATAATTCAAGGGTATCCACAAGGGAAAATAATTGAAATAAAAGTTATTCATAGCTGATGATAGGAAAGAAAAAGGTGGTGATGGATCATTCTCCGTATAAATAATATTTCAACCATACCACAAGTACATAGAAACATGGAAATGGAAAATAAAGGTAAAATACATGGAAAATATGGAGAGTAAAATAGAATATGAAAAGTTTTTACAAATTGGGTGGGAAAGAAACCCATTCAATGGATTAGTGTCGTAATCTTGGTGAATATCCGACAATCAACTTTAGAATCTATAAGATGTTCGCAAGGAATAAGGTTTCAAGGTATCAAGGTATTCAAATACCTATTATTGTAATTTTATTTGAACCACACAATGATAGCTAAATCCTTAATAATTATTTGAAAATATCATATAGATCATCCAAGCATATCCCCTAGGATTTCCAAACCAAGTGTGCAGTAAGGGTCCATTCAACATGCACCAGGATGATGACCAGGATATACCTGACCAAATAATTCTAGGGTTATAACACCTATAGTAATCTAATGCAAAGATAAAACCACTTTCAGTATTTTTACATAGATTTATTTTCTTGAAAAACCACTCACACGTTACTTCATCAAAATATTAGTAATGTTTCATAATTACAGGATTTTTTTACATTATAATGACTTAAGAAAAGGATTTATGAGAGGGGGTAAATAAAATATTTTTTAAAACATTTAAAATGTAAAATAATGTCATGGAAAAACGATTATGGTAGTATAGAAAAGAAATTTTAAAAGAAAATATAACAAAGATACTAAACTTGAGTGCGAAAGAGTAATATCGAAGACCCTTACGTTGGGAGGAAGCTTCTTAAAGAAATAAAGAGACACCTCAGAACCTTAAAACCACCTTTTAGATACTATAGTAAGTGAAATTGAGATTTTATTCATTCTAAATGGTTTTTCTGTATAATGATGATGGAATGGGTGGTATTTATACTTGAGGACAGGTGGTTTTATGTTATTAAATATTGATTATTTTGTATTTAAGGATATCAACTTTTTGGTGGCATTAATTCCACAAAATTTGGTTAAAAACAAATTTTGGAAGGCTTGGTTAGATAATTTAAAAACCTCAACCTCCCATTTAAAGTTTTCATTTTTAGTTGTTATATGTATTTTTCTTTATAATTTTAACATTTTATATTATATTACATATGTTACAATAACTCTTTTTTAGCACGTAACATATTTGTGTCTAAAAACTGAAATTAAAATTATTACATATTTTAAACATTATAATTACAAGTATTTGATCCATTTTACTTGATTCATTTTATAAAAGTGATAAAAATTAATTCTAATATGATACGTGTAAAACTTATAATAATAGTTTCTTTAGAAAAGATAAAATCATCATTCCAAAATGCTAAGTATTTTTTTTCTAAATGTGATGAATTTTTTATTATATATATGAACTAAACAAATTTTAATAAAAATAATGGTTATTACATTGAAATACATAATCATATCCAGATTATATCATAGGATTTATGGTATTTCGTAAAAAATGGTATTTTCACTTTTTACCCCAAAAATCAACTATTTTAGAAAATTCTAATAAATTAACCCTAATATAATTTCAATGTGATAAATCAAAAAAATTTATTTATTTTATTAAAAAAATATTACAAATATGATAATTTTATCTCTTAAATAAAAAAACCTAATTTATTAAAACCTAAATTGTTTTATGACATAGTAAATTTTCTTACCATTATAAAATTACTTAGGACTTTGTTATTTTATATTATAATATAGAAGTGTTTTATAAGATAATTTCTTTAAAAATAATTCATTTAAAATATATGAGTTTATCATAAAATGTAAATTTAATTTAAAATAAATATTATTTATAATTTCAAAAAAATATAATCATAAAATAATCCCAAAGATAAATTTATTATGAAAAAATAATAATGACCAGTGGTCTTATTGAGGAAGTTTTATAATTCCCAATGTTCATATTAGACAATATTCTTAATACTTAATGGCAATATTTTCTTATAAATACACCATCATTCACTACATCACTTATAAAGCTTATTACACATCCTTTGATAATGTCAATTATTTTCCTAATGCTTCTCTTTCTTTTTACAATCATTGTGGCAGGAGTGATCTTTACTGGGTAATTCAAGTCTATGGAGTTACTTTTAGTTAATTTATTCTTATTCTATGTGTACGACCCCTAAATTAACATAGTTTTAATAGTCCATATCCATGCATGATTTGTAAATATCTTATGAAATATAAATTTTTTATGTGTTATTATTGTAAAAATAGTCATTATAAAATAGTAAGTACTTCTATTAATAACATAAGTGAATTTTAGGGTCGTTATATTATAACCACTAAATAAATTGAGTCCTCAAAATTTTCTCATTGAATGATACTTATTAAACTAAAATATTTACTTAAATGTTACCTCTGGAATGGTCGCACTCTAAATAACTAAAATATTTTAATCCTATGGGGTCATACTAGTTTTACATAACCTAGTCCACTATTTAAAATTTTTATCTATCTAAGGCTTTATACCCAAATATTATAAATCCAAATTCCCAAAAATAACCAAACTAAACTTTGATACCAACGGAGATAACCAGACCCACACTTCTAGGTTTGGTTCTAAACATACATACTTTTTAATACATCACATTAATTATAACAAACTCCATATATCAAAGTTTTGGTGCCTTTGGTGACTAGGTACATTTACAATTAAACACGTGATATGATTCACATTTCATCTAGAAAGATCCCCCAAACATTTAATTCCCTTATATTTATCCATTTCATTGAAATTCCAATGGAAATGGTGAAATATAAGAAAAATGTGATCTATAAATCCCAGTAAGGGATAAAAATGAAAATGAATCCTAAATGAACGTCACTGGGATAATATGATGCATGATATAAGAACATGAACATGAGGACAATAGTCATAACATGATCTTAAGAATATGATCCATAACATGGTCAAAATTATATGATGAATAACATGATAATAAGTACAAGAGGAATAACATGGAAATGTGGTTATAACATAAACATGACACATTCATAAACATGTCACCATAGATCATCACTAGGGTTTGGTAAAACATATTACCAATGATTTTGACCAAGGTATCATAAAACATTAACATAGAATGAATCCAAGTTATCATGAATATATTATATTTGGAGATTAATTCCTTACCCAATGTAATCAAGGAACACAATTAATTTTCCTTAATTCATGTGATAAATATAATGAAAACATAAATAAATCCATCAATAATCATAGTATGAACCTAGAGGAAATGGGTATCCAATGAAAGTAATTATCTCTCTATGTAAATAAACTTCTATTAAGATAATGAATTATGGGGTATTTACACCATATAGAATAAATGGTATATGGTAAATTAAATAATTTTACCATTAAATATATCAATGAGTATCTAGGTGAACAACCTTTAATTAGAAGAAGTATAGATGGGTATATACATGGGAAAGGTCTTCGAAGAAAATTTATTCACTGCTGAGGATAAGGCAAGGAAAAGGAAGTGATAGATTATTCTCTATATAGATCATATCTCCAACATACCATGTTTACATAATAATATGGGAATGGATAAGAAAGGTAAAATAAATATTAAAAATATATATTTAAAGATAACATGAAAATTTTATATAAATTTGGTGTGAAAAAACCTATTTAATGAATTATTGTTTCTATATTGTTGAATATCCAACAATAATAATTATAAAATATAGGGTGTTTATAAGGACTAAGGTTTCAAGGTGTCTAGGTAACTAAATACTTGAATTTTCAAACTTATAAGAATGATTCAATGATATATAAATCCTTTATAATGGTTTTTTAAATATCATGTAGATCATCCATGCATATCCCCTAGAAGTGTCAAACTTTGTGCATTGTATGAAAACCCATACTACCAATCCATGTGTTTCACCCTTTTTTTTAAAATGGTGAAATTCCAAATATTCCATCACTCAATTTTATGCCCTTTGGAACCCATTTATTCCCCCTTGGATCATACGAACCACTTTACATATGACCCTTATTACTTACCTCTTCCATAGAATCCTATAATGGTGTTTCTTCTCATTTTTTATTGATTATTCAAGGTAAAAATATCTAAATATCTTCCTCTCCCATAATCCTTTTTATTTCATTAAATTCATCTTCTCTCACAAATCTTAAAATCCATGGTGAATGGTTCTAGGGTTCAAGGTAGACATAATCATAAAGATTTTTATGTTTATGTATTAGTTTCATTATCATCATTGTTTTTCAACTTTTCTCTTTCATAGGTGATTTGTTATGCTCAATTAATGTGGGTGATTCTATGTAATCTATTCTTTTTCTATGTCATTACATGATTGAGATTTCTAGAAATCATTTTACACATAATTATTATTATCTATGTTAACTGTGATAAGTGAATATTTTTTTCATGTTTTAATCACTTGAAACATGTAGACTTCTATGGATTATATAGTTTTATATTTGAAAAAGGTTTTTTCAGAAGATTCATGTGTATGTGTAAATATTTTATTTTTTTTAAAATAATTTATTTATTTTACGGAGTGTTTTCAATTATTAAAGGATTTCATTTTTTTAATACCCATTATTTTAAAAAGGATTTTTGGGGTTTAAAATAGTTATTGATCATTAAATTGGGTTTTAAATTCATGCTCATTTTATATGTTTTAAAACTGTATTTAAAAAAAAAATTCTTCCTAATTGGATTTTTAAAAGTTTTAATTATGGTTTAACATCCAAAGATGGTTTTAAATACATGATTGGAATCCTTTAAAAGGATTTCAATTGTTATTTTTTGAGTACCTTATTGATTTTTCCATGTTCTTATTTTCTGTTTATGGGTGATGCATTGTATATGGTGACTGATGATGTGAAAAGGGATTTCCTCTTATAAGGGAATTAGAGGTGACTATAAGTTATATATTTATATTTTATTGATGTTTGTGATGGTTCTTGTGATTTCTTCCCTACCTCTATTTATTTGACAACTTAGGAACCCAAGGATAGTAGAGATTTATAGACTTATACTACACTATTTCAGGTTAGACATGAGCTAGTGTCCCCTTTAATGTGAAATAAAACTAGATGAGGGTGCCATTGAGGATTCCATTGTGGGATATTCAGGTGTATTATGTATTTTTTTAGAATACAATATAGCCTGGTAGTTAATCCTATATATATGAAAAAGGATATGATTATCTTACCTTGGGACTTAGTGAGTTGCCCATGTACCTTGACCATTGTTCAAGACAACATTTATGGGATTTCCATTAATTGTTTCATGTATCCCCTTACTTTCTTGGATGTAAGATATCTAAAAAATGTTTCAAATTGGGTAACATGGGTTTGGTGGAAATGTATGGTTTTATGAAAAATGCACGGTTTACCCTCTTTTATATTTTAAAAGGGGTTTCTTTAAGACAATTTTTTTATAATATTTTTAAATTTGAAATAGTTTTAAGGAAATTACTTTCAAGTAGGAAGTGATGTTATTTGTTTCATCTGTGATTCTAAAAAAAATTCAAATCGGGTAACATGGGTTTGGTTAACATGGATTATTTTATGAAAAATTGATGGTTTACCCTATTTTATGTTTTAAAAGGGTTTTCTTGAAAATAATGTTTATATAAAAATTTTAAATTGGAAATAGTTTTATGGAAATTACTTTCAAATAAAAAGTAATGTGATTTGTTTTCCTTATATTCTTTCATGAAAAAGAACTATTTTCCAAATATAGTTCAAACTAGAATTTTAGAAATGTCACTTTGTAATGGTATTAAATAGAATCCTTCATGAGATACCACTGGCCATGTTTTATTCAAACCTGGCATACACCACCAAGAATATGAAGTTATCCAGATTTATTTTAGGATATCATTTCATGCCTCAAATTATTTCTAGTTAGTTGACCCCAATGAATTGGTATCGAGAGGTGGAAGGGGGTTGTGAGACATGTTATGTTAGTGTTTATAATGTGGTTTTCCTTTTAGTTTATTATGGGATGTTTTGTATCATCCACTGTAGGATTATATATATATTTATATATAGAATTTTCTCTAGAATTTAGTTTGGTTTCATAATTTTTACCCTTAATTTTATAGTGTATGTTTATTTTATTTATATAATGTTTGGTTTTACATATTTAATTTATACTCCTTACTTATTCCTTATGTGAAACTATTCTCAATGGTGTATTCCTTGGAGATCGGGAACTAGTTTTCAGCTTGTGGGGGTAGTAAATTCCCTTTGAGCCCAGTAGTGATTCGAGTCGTGTGACATATTGATATAGCCCAATTTTTTCACTACAATGGTATCAAATCCTAGGTTATTTTATCAATAGAGACCTTAGTTTTTAAATTATTTATGTTATTTGGGGTGTTGTGGTAAAAATGTATAATAGTATGGTTATAGGGAACCAGAAGATTCGTCATGAGTGGGATCCTAATAACCATATATCATGATGATGCCTGGGTTACCAAGGGTACTGGAGATTTAAATTATGAGTTTTAAATTTTTTATTAATGATGGTGTATTGGTCCTCCTAAGAATTTTTTATTTTATTGAGGACTTCTCCAGTTTTGGGATGATAATAGAAAAAAGAAGTCACACGAGGTTATCTCACACAACTTGACAACCCATGTATAATCCTAGTGCTTAATTATATAAATTATTTAGGGTTAAATTCATAATTATATAATGGTTTAGAAACTTGGTGTCTTAATCATTCATAATTCTATATTTTGTTTGGATTGATATTTTGGAAAATATTGACTGATTCCTGATGATGGGATAAATTTATGGAATCCATCATAATATGATGGAATATTTGGATTAAATTTTTGTTGTAAATTATATGGTAATGTTCTTGTTTTTGTTTTGTGAAATTTATTTTGGTTCTAAATAATGGGATTTCATAGAAAGTTGGTTTCCAAATTAGTTTTGGGAGTCATTTAAAAAAGGTAACTAGTTTTTAAAGAAATCATTTTTATATCTTTTAAATGATATTGAAATATTTTTAAATTCCATTGTATTTTAAAAAAATTGAATCAATACATAATAAGTAAGGGGTTTTGTAAAATTATTTATTGAGAAATTAAGATATTTTACCTCTAATAAAGTGTGAAATTATTTTAGTGTGTGTTCAAAAAACAAGTTGGTTTTTTTCTAAATTATTGATTTCAAGTTTTTGATTTTAGTAAAAAGTGTTTTAAAATCCTTAATATAGGATTCTAATTTTAATGAAAATTGGGGGGGGGGGTTATGTTTGAATAGTGTTCCATGTTTTGGTGGAATTTCTATTTTTGAATTTGTTCCATATTTTTGGTGGTACCTTTTGGGTTTGTTATGTGTGACATTAATGAGTTAAATTAATGATCCATGTTATTTATTTCTTACCTATTAGTAAATTATTAAAAAGGGATGGAAGGTCTATTTTTAGAGATAGACCTTTGAGTGATTCACATTATTTCTTATTTTTAGTTCCTCAAGTTGATAGACTTACCCAGACTTGAGATCAAGCAGTAAGGCTAAAATATACCTTGATATTAAACCTTATCACAAAATTCTTCAATCAATGTATTCCCTTTTAAAATGTTATAGGTCTTTCAGATATGTGTCTAAGGTGTAATTTAGGTTTATGTGATCTATTTCCTTATTTCTATTTGATGGATTGGAATTTGGTTATAGTTTTTATGGTAACCCATATCTAGTTGTGCTTGAGTTGTTCTATCTTTATGATTATGGTTTTCTGGTTGTTCTTGTTGTTTATTATGCTTCTTGTATTTTTTTAGTTACTCTTATCTTATCATTGGGAGTTTTGTTTGTGAACTACATTTGGGGGTTTGGGGTTTTGATGGTTTGAGTATGAAAACCATGGGTGGGGTTTGGGAGTTCTATAATGGATGTTGTTTAGTTGTTCCCTAGCAGAATCCACTTGGATTTTATTGGATGCACCATGTGTGACATTCCATGAGTGATTCTATAGATGACCCTTTTTTTAATTCTCTGGGTTTGGATTCATGTCATTTTGTGTTTTTCAATCATTTATTTGGGGGTTATTATTCAATATTTAGTTGGATGATTATGCTTTGGTTTAATCTCACTAAGTTGGCATGATGGTTTGGAAAATTATAGTTTTTATTGAGTTTCTAGTAGAAGTGGGTTTCTTGTAATGTTGTCCCCTTTTTAGAGAGAGTTTTTTCTATTGGCCCATAGTTTTAGATGAAGTCTAAATGCTAGGGAGACCTTAATAGGTCTTGGTTCCCTTTAGAACTTGTGACCATTATTGATTAATTGAATTCCACTTCGAGATGTTAGATGTTATATGATGATATTTAATATTGATATTGATTAATAGTTTTAGTTGTTGTTTTCTTTTATTGGATCTTTTTATATTTTCTGAAGCATCCAACCTCTTTATAAAGGTTTTTGAGTTTTAGCGCATTTCTATATTCCATCCTATTTTGATGGATTTATAGGGGAATAATTATGGTGGGTATAATCTTCACACCTTGTTTTTTTATTTCCTTATTATTTTATTAATTTATTGGCTTAAATATTTTTCCTCGAATATTGAGTAAAATCTATTTTAAAATTCAAAAATATTGAATTTCTTCCTCTATATATGGTTTACACAATATTTTTTGGGGGAACTATTTGTTTTCCTTTACATAGAGACTTTTCCAATGGATGTTTTTCATGTTTAGTATGAATATGTAATGCATAGTTTAGTTCAAATCATGAGGATCCCAGAGTAAAATGTACAGATCCTCAGGGGGTGTAAGGATATCCATGCATGTATTGCACACAGTTAGTATAAACCTTCAAAAAAGTGTGTGAATGGATATGTAATTTTAATAGTGTGTTCTACACTGTTATTTCATAGTTTTCCAAACCATGTAGCCAAACCATGAAAGTTCCCATGTCTCATCCTATGTCATCTTCACACTTCACACAGTTTTTAAAAATGGTTAAATTCCAATGATTCCCTACACTAATTTTAAGCCATTAAGCACCCCTTTATTTTCACTTATCTTGGATGAATCCCCATAACACATAGTCTCATATCATGTCCTCCTTTATGGATTCTTTTCTAGGTTTTCCTCCTCATTTGATCTCAACTATTCTAGTTAAACACTTCTAAATCTCTTCCTCTCCCATCGTTGTTGTTTTTTATTTTGATTTAACTTCTCTTGTGAACCCTATAATCCATAATGAAGGATTTTAGGTTTTATGGTGGAACAAATTATAGGTTTTTGATGTATCGAGATTCTATATTTCATGTTTGTCATCATTTTTAGCTTTCTACATCATAGATAATGAGTTTTACCCAATTTAAGGTCGGTGTTTCTATCTAACACATTATTTTTCAATTTATTTTCATGATTGATATTTCTATAAATTATTTTATACCTAATTATGATTATTTTTGGTTCTATTGATGGGTGTTTAGTTGTTTTAAATGTTTTCATCATTTTTAACAAATACATTTCCATGTATTATACAGTTTTAAATTTGAATGGGGATGTTTTAAGAGTTCTATGTTTATCTCTAAATGTTTTATAGGTTTTTAAAATTAAATTAGTGACTTAATAGAGTGGTTTTAATTAAATATAGATATTATTTATTGGAACATTCTTTCTTCTGGATAGGAAATTCTTGACATAAAATGGATTTTTAGCGTTAAAGTGGTTTAGAAAGTGATGCTCATTTTAGATGTTCTCAAAAGAGATTTAAAAAAGATTTTATTCACAATAACATTTTTAAAGGATGTAATTAAGGCTTACACTACTAATCTATTACTAAAGTAATTTTTCGCTTCTTATAAAAGGATTTCAATTGGTTTTTTATGAGGCCCATTTTGATTTTACTTGGTGAATATTTTCTATTTATGGGTGGTTTATTTTATGAAGTGAACAATAAAGGATGAAATTAGGTTTTTTCTTATGAGGGAATTTGAGGTGAGGTTGAGTTATGTTGGAATCCTCTTGTTTTAATGCTCACAAATCATTTTTAAATCTTGTAAATATTGTTTAATCTTGTTTTATTATGTTTTATTATTCTTATGTTTAATATTAATCTATTATGTGAGTATTATTTCTTAAGATAGATTGTAGATATTTTACAAATTATGAGACACTATTTCTATGACCAAAAAGGTCTCACCATCTAGGTTGAAAATCAATAAATTCTATGAAATCATTTTCATGACACCGTTACACCATTCCAATGCTTCCTGTTCCAGAATTTGCAAAGGACCAGACACCAATTTTATGCTATCGGTTCAGAATTATGAAAAAGTCAGTGACACCATTTCTCACAAAGGACCTGACATCGCTGCAAAAAGTCATTATTATAGAATTTTCACAAAGTATGAGATGCCTCTTAGAATAAAAAAATGAGTCAACGCTGACTTTGGTACCGCTTCTGACTCATCATTCCTAAGATATAGTTCCAAGACACCATTTAGAATTTTTACAATAGGAAACACACCATTCCAGTGACCATGTTCATGAGACACAATTCCAAGACACCATTCAGAATTTTTACAAAGGAAAACACACCGTTCTAGTGACATCATTCAGTGACATAGGACAAGACACCATTTCAAGACACCACTTCAGGACATCATTTCAAAACACCGTCCTTATGTCATATCTGACTGTGACACTATACCATACTTATTTCTTTCTTTCTTTTCCATTTAAATTTACAATTGATTCTAACTATCATATTTGAGTCGCTTAATGACACTGACATAATTAATGGTCTTCTGAAGACATGTTAGCATACAACACGAGGTATAATGTGTGGAGATTGTGATCCTTGTCGGCTATAACACAAACACCCAAGATTTAATACAAGGAGTCACATGAGAATAAATATGGTGATTTTGGAGGGAAATTGAACATACATGCATGCATGAATTAGAATAAGAACACTCGACTCTTAGCCTTCTTATTGTGAGATAAAGAAGAACTTACTTTGAACCATCCTGGTGACATCCTTGAAGCAACAAGTAAATTAAAATAAGAAGAGAGAATCACTAAACTAGAAATGAGAACACAGGACTCGAAACACTCTATTTATGAGTCTGTTTTGGGAAGAGGACTTGGGCATCAAATCTTCTACATCCTGGAAGTCCAGATCTTCATAGAACAACACCCGAAGCATCTCTAATCCCTTATTATTATATTCTTCTCTGTTGTGTATAGTTTTATTATAATTTAGAATAGTGTATGTATATGTATTAAAACACACACAGTCTCATGTGCTAAACTGAAGGATACAATATATCCTCTCATTACTACCCTTTTATACCATTTCTCAACCATGTAAAAATGTGGAAGGGGTCCTTGTGTGGCCTATTAGTTCTTGTTACAACATAGAACTGTGGTAGAGGATTTTTTACCAAGACTATCTTGTGTAATTTTGTGTAAACCTAGATCCAAGGTGTGAATCAAACTCCTATATATATATATATACTTCTTTGTGGTAGGTGATCACTAAGGGGAGAGGACTAAGTCTCAGGTTGAGATTGAACCTCTTGTTTTAATCTGCTATGTTTTCAAACATAGTTTAATTTGTTTTTACTTATGTTTTAGAAAACTAAATTTCACTTTGATAGTTAGTATTGGATAGTATTTATAACTATTTTGATTTAGTAGATTAGTTTCAAAAGTTATATCAATATATCATATTGTTATAACAGAGAAATAATCAATCTTGTGAGAAACTATTTGAACAGTCATACTATTATAAATTCACTACCTTGGTTAACTGGCCAATTTTGTTTTTAAATTGGTGGAATATTTTTAATAAAGTTTTTAACTGAATTTTTCATGGTAACTCAATTCACCCCCCTCTTGAGCGTCCTACTACATCCAACAAGTTATTTATTTATTCTTTATTAATGAATGTGATGCTTTTTGTGATTTTTTTCTCACCTCCACTTGATTGACCACAAAGGAACTCTTGGCTAAGAAATTGGTTTAAACATATACTACACTAGTTCAGGTTACAAATTGGGCAGTGTCCCCTATAATTTTAAATAAGAAAAGATGGGGGTTCCCCTGAGTATGTCAGTGTGGTCTATTCAGGTGGATTGGGTGTTTTTTTAGGACACAACATAGGCTAGTGGTTAGTCCTTTGTATGTGGTAAAGAGAAATAATGTCTTCCTTTAGGACCTAGTGAGTTTTCCATGAACCTTTCTCATCATTAGTGACATCATAAAAAGGATTAACATTTCCTGTTTCTTTTATAACCTTGATTTATCAGTTACACAACACATATGTTCTGCTACATTGTATTTAGATAATGTTTTATAGATATGGTTCCTATTTATTTTATTAGAATTCTATAATTTTATGGTTTATGTTTTAAAATGGTTTATTATAAAAGGATTTTTTACTAAGGGTTTTGAAAAGGGTAATTTATAGTATTCCAGTATTTTCATACATAGATATTACATCATTTTGGATGAACAATACATATATAACATTACAATACAATCCAAAACAATAAAGGTTTAGTGACTTTTGAGACTAGACACTTAAAAATATTATTTAGGTAAATTCTTTATAATATCCAATAATGTTTTCCCCACATTGTCCCTTCTTGACAATCCCTACTTAATTCCTTTCTTTATAACCTGGGGTTGTGGAACATAAGAAATGGTGATCTAGGATACTCAGTATTGGTAAACATGAGATATATCAATCAATGATCATATGAAATCATAATATAAGAATAAGGGATTGAGATCATGACTATAACATACAAATTTCATACCCAATCTATCAATGATCAAAAACATGATTCATGGTGTAAAGCATTATTATTTCAAAATTCATGAATCAAAAGAGTGAGAAATATTCATAAATCAATCATGAACCTTAAGTTCATATCATATAAGTGTGACACCATCATAGGTATATAAACCATTTAATATGTAAAGGTTAACTACTAGGACCATAAAATCATAGTGGATCATGTATTATCACCTATTTATCATAGTGGATCAATCAAATCAACTTGTTTACCATACTGGCTCAAGTACATCAACTTTTTCCCATAATTATCTCATGGGATATAAAAAATTACTCAATGCATTGGACGATTATATAAATCTAGGTCCACCCATAATAAAATCAAAATAATACATATTTATGACACAATATCATAAAATATTCAATATATCATCATATGATTGTATCATAACCCATGAAAATAAAATTATTTTCATAAAAGTTTATAATTTAATCATAGTATAACCCATGTAAAATAAATGGGTTTAAAAAACATTTTATTATCCTAATAATAAACCATCCAGAGAAATAATAAGGATTTTATATTGGATTATATCCTTAGTAAAACATAATTTGTATCAAAGATGTTATTATTTATGAAAATTCCTTTAAAATAATCACTTGGATATTTCTTAAGAAAAATACCCTTTTTATTTTAAAATCACCTATTTAAAATCTAAAAATTTCAACAAAATTGTGGAAAAAATTAATTGAAAATAACTATGTAACCATATAAAGGAATATTAAAATAATTTAGTGGTCATTATGGTGGTATATTACCTTCATTTCATATAAGTTAAAAGAAAACATTCCTTTCTCACTTTCATAAAAATGTCAAAATTTACCTTGTTTGGAAAATTATTGAAACATTACTTTAAAAAATTATATTTAAATTCTAACATTTGTAAAAATTAATTAAAAAAATAAGAGGATAATATGAAAAAAATTAGAACCTTTTATATAAAACATGTATTTGAAAGAAAAAAGATTTTTGATAGAATAATAAAATATAGTTGGTATTCCTTAAAAAACATTTTATCGATCTCTTGAGAACTTCAAGTGAGGAAAATTAAAGGTAAAATTTATTATACCTAAATTAATATATTTTAATTAAATAAAATGGATATATTATATTATGATAATATATTTTCATCAAAGGAAATTCAATCATAAATAATCCCAATTAAAATAGGATTGAAACATAAATCCAATACCTCAAGTCTCGTATTTCTTGTATACATTCAAAACACATGTATAATAAATAAATATTTATTATAATTTTTTTATAGAACTATAATAATATATATCATACCATTTATTATTTACTTATGACATCTTATGACCCGTTTATTAATAATTTGTTATTAAAATCACACTTTTGTGATAATTGCATTAATTTTCATGCATGTTTCGGTTTTTCAGTCCCAGCCCTTATAATTTGATTGATTTTCCATAATATCTAAAATTTTAATTATTATAATAATATCATAAATATTAATTATATATATATACATGAAATTTAGAGATAGGAAATTAATTATATTGTTTAGGGAGATGGTAAGTCGTATGTAACATGTATACTAATTTGGCTTCTTGAAAGAAAAAAAAAAGGTAAATCAAAATTCACCCATCAAGAAAAATTATTAAATCATATAATATATATATAAATATTCATTAAATCTACCCTTCTTACAATTCATTTAAAGGGAAAAATTAAAAATGAATCACATCACCTTATAGAGGTGGTTTTCCACACTTACGCAGGAGCAACATTATCATTTTCCAATGGATTGGAATTTAAGATGGTAGATATGATATTATGATTATAGAATAATAATTATGTCATAAATATCATATATAAAAATTAAACTCACCATACTAACCATCCATTAACGATTTTAGTGGAAAATTAATTGTACTGTTATGTGAAGATTCTAGGTTATACGTACGCACGAGGGATACTTTCACTTACAATTTGATAGAAAATAGGGTGACTAAAAGAATTTTCATAATCATAAAAAATTTAACTATATTTATTATATTTAATTTTTTATTTTATGAGTAATTTAATATATTTATAATAAGTTTAATATGAAACAAATTGAAAGAGGTTGGGTAAGAGGATTACCTCTTTTTTAGTATGCCTCCTTTATATCCCTAAATAAGGACCATTATAATGGTCTTTTAAGAAAAAAAATAACCTCTAATTTTTATATAGGGAAGTTTAGAAGTGATTTTTTTGTGATTTGGTTGATCTATAATTTCCAAAATTTCATAATGAATGGATTGGATATGTTCCCTTTTATAAGTGAGGGGAGGGGTTCTCTAGAAATTTCTTAAAAGATTAAAATATAAAATATTATTTCTCCATAAAAATGCTTCTAAATGGATATATATTTTAATCTAATATAGGATTTAATTTAAATACCATAAAACAATAAAATTTCCATAGGATTAAGAGGTGTTTTAGACCTTATGTTCTGGTTTAACCCCTTAGTTAGCATATTTTAACATTAATCGCGAGAACGACTTTTTCAATTTTAAAGGGTTATAATATTACATATAAGGTAAAAAACATCTCATAAATGTCCAAGGGATGAAATTTTAAACCATATCATATCTCCTTCTTCAATTTCATGATTATATTATTTTCAATTAATTTAATAAAATATTATTTTCATACAATATCATTAATGTCATTTTTGACACTATTAATTTAATTTGACTTTAAAAACATCAATAACAATATGGAATTAAAATATAATCCTTTCACATGTAAATAATATGTCATATTTATCTAAAACTATCATTTAAAACCATAAATCAGACAAATTATATTACTTCTAATATTTTTAAATTCATTTAATTTAATTTTTCTATTTATTGAAGAAATATTGTGTCAGTTTTTTGTATAAATTTAAAGTAATTATATAATAAATAAAAATTAGAGATAAATTACTTTAAAGAAAAAAATTCATTATTCTAAAACTAACCTTCAATATTCATTAAAATATTTATTTTATCCTTATGTGATCAAATAATAGATATTTAAAAGTAAGAGAGAGAAATTTTCCATTTTTCTTTGCTTTAAATATTATATCAGCCATTTTAATCAAAAAATGTACCTTAAAAATTAAATTTTCTACCTAAGTGGTAAGGTTTGAATTTACTTCATAAAATAAGAATTAATATTAAATATGGTGAACTTAACACTTAATTTTAACGTAGGCTAACTCAATTTTCTATTAACCAAGGTGATAAATTTTACCATGGTTATGATTCATAATGCCTAAAAATAAAAGGGACATATTCACCAAATTTGGACCTATTAATTCTAAATATTGAAAACATTTTAAAATTTTCAATTTCTTTAAGTGTAATAAATAATAATGCAAAACTCGACCCAAAATAGTTTTTTGGAAGAAAAAAAATACATTTTAAGCATAAAATTGCATATATATTTTTATCTCATGCCTAAAAAATATTAGATGAATGTTAAAATATTTTATTTAATAATATATATATATATATATATTTAATTATTTAATTAAAATCATTAAATAATAATGATAAATTTAATTTATTAATACAAAAACACATTGTGATCATAAAAATAATTTTACAAATAACATATATTTTTTACTCATATAATTTTTTATTTTCTTTCATAATCAATTTATAACTAATGAATTCATTTTATAAAATCGTAAAGCATAAATTTTTTATAATTTAGTTGGTCTTATTCATACCCACCAATCCAATGGATAGACTATAATTGTATATTTACTTATCATTTATTTATACTCAGGGTTTCATTTATTCCAAGCTATAAAATAAATTAGATTTTTTTAAGAGAAATATGTCATAAAAACATAGGGTGTTACATTCTACCCCCATTAAATTGAATTTTATCATTAAAATTTCATCACTATAATACAAAAATCAAGGATATATTTGTTTCATCTCATCATTAGTTTCCCAATTATCTTCCTCTAATTGACAGCTTCACCCTCAAACCATGACCACGTGAATGATCTTATTTCATAGAAATTTTTCTCTATAATCCAAAATCTCAACTGATTGTTCCTCATAAGAGCAATATTGTTCAATTGGTTTAACCTTTGAGTTTAGTATATATGAAGGATCAAGTATGTACTTCCATAAGGGATATAATTGGTACAAATTGTGAACTTGAGAGAGATTTTGTGGAAGATCCAAGTGATAATATACAATCTTATTGTAAAAAAATATATTAAGGTAACATAGAAGTGTTTTTAGATTGATTGTCTTTGTTGAAAAATTATTTTTAAATAGATAGTTGTAAATTTCAAGAAATATTGTTGAAAATATATTTTGAAAAAGATCCAAGAAAAAGGAATTGATTCTCTAGAGGTGGGAAATTGTGTGTATACATGGTGGTGTCATTTCCCAGTGTTTGTCAAATATTTGGGGTCCAAAATCTTGAAACTAGATAAATGTGTTTTTTGAAAAGTAAGTTGTGTGAAATGTTGAATTATAATGTGAATGTTTTTTGTAAAACAATATTCTGTATCAACACATCAAAATATGGAAAAGACAAGAAGCGAGTAAATGATTTTAATGTGCATGAAAAATAAGTTTGAACCTGAAAAAATATCTTTTTTTATTTTCAAATAATCACTTTATGGATGAGTGGTAACCAAATCCTACATGGAATACATATTCAAGAATCCAAATGATGTTCAAATTTTAAACACACATAAATTCCAAGGAGTCCTTCAGTTGGAGCCACACCATTACGCCTTCCATCATCATGAATCCCACTATTTCCATAATCATCCTATCACCGCCATCATAAGAAGTGTGTGCAAAGAGATGCCCCACTCATTTTAGAAGCTTGATCAGTAGAGAAAATAAAGTCTCTAAATTTCATAATAGTTATGTTTAAAGGTATTGTCTCACAAAGAGAGTTTCATGCAAAGAATAAAAGTTGAGGTCAAAGCCTAAATGTTGTGCACAAGTTGGTAGAGTTTCATGTAAGTTGTGGGAAGGGTTTTGAAAAAAAAGTTTGGCGGACATATAAGAAGTTACCCAGTAATTCTGTGGTAAATGGGTATTCATCAAGTGAATGAAAGTCGATATTAATAATACACTAAATTTGTTGTAAAAATATTTATTCAGGTGATCAAAGTATATTATTTTGAAGGATAAGTGGAACACTTCCATTGAGAGATCATTGAGCTTTCATATTTTAATTTTTTGTAAACTATGATGGATAGTGAGTCTACTCCAAACTCTATAAATAGTAGTGTGATTTTAGTGTATTTGGTACATCGGAACATTTTTCATTATATGCTTTTTTGATATATCCTGGTGAGGTTGAACCAACTAAAATTTTTATATCTCATGCATGCTTTCATTTCTACTCATACATTACTATGGAAAAGACAGAGAAGAGTGTTTTTAATAAAAAAACAAGATTTAAAGGGGAAGTCATTTAAATATTTCATACACTAATTAACCCCCTTCCCCCTTAGGGAATTTAACATAGTTGGGCTAATAATTGGTATCATATCCAAAGGTTAATTTTAGTTTTTCTCTCCAAGGGGTTTTAATAGACATTGTCAATCATAATGGGATTCTAATATTTGATGGAAATAATTTTCAATTATGGATGAATCAGATTCATAAATATTTCTTATCCTTATTTATGGGTGGTCATACAACACAAACACATGGTAGTTCAGCTAGTGTGGAAAATGGGGATATATCAAAAGCATATAGAAGATAATTGGATGTCGATTCCAGAGTAATAAATGCATTAGGGGGATCCATATCCAATTCAATCTATACAAAATTGGTTTCATTTAATCCAACTCACGTAATGTGTGAAAAGATATTAAATATCTATGAATTTGACTCAAAAGTTAGAGAATCAAATCATCATGTTCTGTGGAACAAATATGAGCATTTGAGAATGAAACCCAATGATTCTATTGATGTATTCTTTGATCGGGTGAATGTTGTTGTGGAAGACATGCTTGGTCTTATAAAAGTTATTGAAGTTGTAAAAATTGTTACTAAATTCTAAAAAATACTTCCACCTTGGTTCAATTTTAATGATTATATGTTAGAGGAAAAAGATCCAAAGGATCTTACATTAGACATCTTGAACAGTACATTGGTTACATATGAGTTTAGAAATGAGGACATTGAGTCTCTAGGAAAAGGGAATTCCAAAGAGGTGTAATTCAAGTCCATGAATAATCTCAACATTAAATGTTTTTGGAAGAGGAAGAGATAGAGGAGTCAATTTCATTCCTTTCTTAAAATGTACAAAGGGTAAAAGTAAATTTCTAAGGGAAACATCAATTAGAATAATTTAGATGTGGAAAGGTTAGTCATATTGTAGCATAGTGCACTTATAAATTCCAAAAAGATGATGAGGATGACGTTTAAATTCCAATGAATTATTCTTGAACCTATGTGAAAGGTTAGAAAATTTTTAAGATAAATTTCTTTCAAAAGAAGAGTTTTCTTTCAAAATAAAATGACAACTCAGAGGAATCTGGGGTTAAAGGGATGGATAACGACAAATATAATGGATAAAACGCTTGGTGATAGTTGATGGTAGCTCCCATAAAAGAAAATAAATTTACAATAATGAATAATAATTAAAAGGAAGGGTAGATATACAGGCTAAATTAGAATCCTATCTTGAGGAGAAAGTTATTTGGGGAGTGGAAATAAATAAATCAAATAAAGTGGTTCATGATGGAAAACTCTATATGCAGCAACAGGAATAAGAGAAGTCTGAGCTAATAGAAGAAATTGAAAATCTTAATTCTACAATTTTAATGGACTTAGAAATAGTTGGTGAGTATAAGATCAATGTTTAATAATAGAAAATGGTGATTTATTGTTTAAATAACACATCAAAAGATGAAATCAAACGTATCGAATAACTTAAAGAGGAATTCTTCACCCTAAGAAAAAGTGTTAAGGATCAGTAAAAACTCTTGAATATTTGTATGACATCAGTAAAGCTGATAATTTAGAAAATAAAAAAGATGGAATTGGAGCATAGTGGTTTGGACTAAAAAAAGAAAAATTGAAATCCAAATAATAAGGTTGGTATGGGGATTGATCAAAAATGGAAATCAGTAATGGTTGAAGTCATAACACAAGAACTCAATCAGATATTAAAGATTTATTTAGGTATAAATAATAATCTAAATATTTATAGAACCTAAGGGATAATCGGTGGGGTATAAGTGATAGGTAGAATTGCACCCCACATTAGGTGTTATTTTTGTGGAAATATGGGACACTCAAAAAATATTTGTTCCATATCCAATAGGTATCAAATATAAAAATACAATAGATGAATCTATAAAGAACTTAATATTCTAGGAAATAATTTTATGGTCATTGTTTCAAGTGTGGAGGATTCAGGAACATAGTATGATATTCCTCATCAACAATGTAGAGGAATGTACAGAGGTAGAACCAAATTGGTCACAAATAGCAGCTCAATGAATCATCAATTCAACTAAAAATTATAAAAACAATTATCCTTATAATATAATTGTTGTCCATCATACTCGAAGAATGATAAATATTTTCTATATATATTGAGAATAAAGTAAAAATATAGATGAAAAAGAAAAGAGGTGAGAAGTTAGTGGTTGTGGAAATTTCCCTTAATGCATCAAATCGTTCTGGTGTATGGATCCTTGATAATGGATGCACATACCATATGAAAAGAAATAAGGATCTTGTTATAGGCATAAAATGTGACAAGGAAGGTGTTTTACAATTCATAAATGATGAAGTCTTGAATATTATTCTCTTGGGAAAAGTCAAATTTAGGGGGGGGAAGAAATAATACATGTTGATGTATTCATTGTTAAAGGTCTTAGTCATAACATACTTAATGTTAATCAAATATGTGACTCAGGGCATGCTATAAAATATTATAAGAAGATGTGTATCATTAAAGGAAGAGGTGTTTAAGTTGTTCTACAGGGAAAAAGAATAAAGGGTAATATATACCTTGTAATTAGAGAAGAAGGCATGTGATTTTTATCAATAGAGGAAGAAAACATGTTGTGGCATAAATGTCTTGGTCATCTATGCCAACCATACATGGATGATCTTATCAAATGTGATTCAACTCAATACATACCTAAAATATCACATGATCTTACTCATATGTGTGGTGCTTGTCAACAATGGATGATCATCAGAAATACACACAAGGAAAAAAGAAAAAAATTACAACCAGAGTTCTTGAATTGGTGAATGTAGATGTATGTGAACCTATCTCACCAAGATCCATTGATGTAAAGAGATATTAAATTATTTTCATTTATGATTTTAGCAGGATGGCATGGGTTTTGTCACTACCCACAAGAGCAATGTGATCAGTTTCATAAAACTATATAAGAGGGAATCCAAAAGGATTATTTAGAAAAAAATGATGTTTCATGCTGATAATGGTATGGAGTTAATAAACAACCAGGTAGAGGATTATCTCATGAAACATAGGATAAGTAATCATGTTTTATCTATGATAACTCCTCATCAAAATGGAGTTGTTGATAGGGTAAATCAGATTATCGACAACATGGATAGAACAATGCTTATTGAAAAGGACCTACAAGAGAAATTCTATAATGAATAATTCTTGACATCAGTAGATATATCTAATAGGGTTTTGTTGTGTCCGAAAGAAGAAAATATTTCTTATGAGATGTGGTGTAGAAAGAGGCCATCATTGAAATACATTTGGATAATTTTAATTAAGTGTTTTATTCTCAATAATTAGAAACACATGAGATTTAAATCACATAGATATTAAAGGATATTCCATGGATATACAAGAAAAATCAGAGTATATAAATGCTTTAATAATATTTTGGGAAAAGTAGTTGAAATAAATGATGTCACTGTAGTTGAAAATGAACATATTCTTCAACAATGTAGTGAATATGTTCCTGATGAAATTGATGAGGAGGTAAAAAACACAGGGGTATAATAAGTGGAAAATTTTTATTTAGAATAATATAATGATAATGAGGATGAGGAATTCAAATTTGTATCTACACAAAATCCAAAGAATCAAACTAAAATTGACAAGAAAAATATCATTGGTGATTAGAAAGCACCAATTTAAACACTTAGAATGAATTCTCTATAATATGCATCCTCCCAATCTTAGGTATAGCCTAAATGTTTTGATGATGCTGCTGGAGTTTAGAATTGGGTTTAAGATATGAATGAACCGTTTATCAAATTGAGAAGAATCAAACATTGGATATTGTTTCATGGAAATAAGAATATAATTGGGAAAAAATGTGTATTTCATGAAAAGATGAATGAATATGGAATATTTATTTGAAACAAATCATGATTTGTGTTCAAAGGGTACTCCCAGATAGAGGGTACTGATGATGAGAAAACATTTTCACCTATTGCAAGCCTTGAGACAATCAGATTATTCTTGGACACAATAGTGGAAAGAAGGTTCAAATTTTTCTAGATGGATGTCAATTCATTATTTATGAATGGTGTTTTGGAATTATAAGTTCATATTGATAATCCAAATGGTATTCTAATGCATTAAGTTGAGAACATATTTTTTAGATGAATAAGGTTCTATATGGTTTAAATCAAGCACCAAGATCATGGTATTCAAGAATATACCGGTTTTGGAAGAAGCTTGATTTTCAGTGTGGTGTAGTTTATTACAATATCTCTATCAACAATAATAGTAACCAAGGATGATGGTGTTGCTTTATACTAATGACATAATCTTTGGTGGATCATATGAAGCACATTGCAGATAGTTTTCCAAATTCATGAAAAGTGACTTCAAAATGTCAATGATTGGTGAAATGATGTTTTTCTTTGGTTTACAAGTGACACAAGGAATGAATGGAACACTAATTTCTCATTCTAAATATGCCAAGGTAATATTATAAAGATTTTGAATGGATAATTACACAGATATAACGACTTTAATGGCTAACTGGATGAAACTATCACAGGATAATGAAGAAAATGTAGTTAGTGTCACAAAATATAGGAAAATGATTAACAGTTTATTGTACTAGATAGTGAGAAAACTTGATATTATTTTTCTACATGAAAATAACCAATATATCAATGCGATCCTAAATAAATATATTTTCTCGCAGTGAAAATAATACTTTGGTGTATCAAGGGAACTATGGATTTCATTTTTTAGTATAATGACAAATCTCAGCAAGATTTATTAAGATATATGGATGAAAATGGGTCCAGATTAGAAGATGATAGAAAATCAACATCATGTGGTGCATTTTATCTTGGTGGATTGTTTATATATTGGATAAGAAAAAAAATATTTCATTTTTTTGAGCACCCTAGAAGACAAATATATTTTGGATACTCAAGAGTGCACTTAGTTGTTGTGGATGAAAAAATAGCTTGATGATATGGTGGTTGAAGTGAAGTCTCTGATCTGAATCCATTGCGATAATTCAAGTTCTATAAATCATATAAAAATATTCCATCACTCATGGAAAAATCACATTGAAATAAATTATCATTTTATCAAGGAAATGGTGGAGTGTGGGATTGTTAATTTGGAGTATGTGCCTACATAACTATAGGTTGTGGACATTCTAACAAAGGATTTACCCAAAGATTCATTTGAACGGTATTAACTTGGTTTTTAATTTCAGTTGAGTCCCCTCATATAAAAAAGTGTGGATGTGGGACCCCCTCTTCTCAAGGTATGATATGTTATCCCCTAAAGTGTTGATAAGTGTTCATTGCCCTATTGCAGACCACAAAAGAGTGACCTTCAGGTTTATTGACAATGGGAGAGAAATTGTGGCTGTTAAAGGTGATAAATTATCTTAATCAAGATGAAGAGATAATTTTATAGGGGGAAATAAAGTTGGGGGAGTTTTATATCATATGATGCTAAATTTGATCAATCAAAGGATATATATCATGACAAATGGGGTCTATGATGAAACTAGTTTAGTGGTTCTAAAATGAAGTGATCATTGATGAGATTTTAATGCTACTCTTGTTTCTCATGCTGAGCTTGTCTCATGTGGGATTAGATTGTGTGTTAAGTAATCCTTTGATCACTATCTAAATCACAAGAAGAAAATGGTAGTTGAAGATGTAAGACACTTTATCGAGGTATAAAAATGAGAAGAGTTTTAAATAATCCCAAAGGGGGATATTATCGAGAAAAATCCCCCATGGAAACAAAGTAGGGTTTTAGGTTGATTGTGTTTGTTGAAAAAGAATGTTTCCATGGTTAGTTGTGATGTTCCAGATAGATTGTTGACAATATATATTGATAAATATCCAAGGAAAAGTATATTAGTTAGTAAAATGTATCAAAATTGATCACTAATACTGTTGGAATCTTAAGCATTCTCTTATTGATCACTGGAGGTGATAAAAAAATTGTGTATATAAGGTGGCACCATTTCCTAGTGTTTTCCAAAGTTTTGGGGTCCAAAATCTGGAAAATAAATAAATGAATTTTGGAAAATGATATTGTACAAAAGAATAAAGTTCAATGTGAATATTTCAAACATGTTAAGATTCAGGATAAAAACATCAAAATATGAAAAATACAAGGAGTGCGTAAAAGATGAGTTTTTGTGCCAAAAGGAGAGTTCTGTGTATCCTTGAAATAAAGTTGAATTGATTGGTGAAGAATAGAGTTACGTTCCAAATGTGACATCAAATAAAGATCTTTTGTTCTTAGGGAAATATTATGTGTGCAGAGGAAGACATGCAAGGATCATACATGTAGGGTCGGCTAGGTCTATAAATAAGTGACTACCCCCCTCATCTCATAATATTGACCCTTGGAGAAAATTAGGGATTTGAATCATGTAAGAGGAGTGTGAAATGGGATTTAATTGTGTAAAAATAGAGTTGCGTTCAAATTATAAAAATTTATTAAAAAGCCTATATGTTTTATGAAAGTTTTCAAAGTTTCACCCAAATTATGGAAGGTTTTCATTAAATATTTTTTTAAGACCTATAATAATTTTCTCAGTAATTTTTTGGTAAAGGGTTATTCATCAACTAGTTGAAAGTGGAACTTAATGATACACTAAATGAGGTGTACAAAATTTTGTTCAAGTGATCAAAGAGGATTATTCTAAAGGATCAATGAGCACACTTCAGTTGGTAGAGCAATGAGATTTCATATTGTGATGGTTGTAAACCAAGAGGGATAGTGAGTCCACTCCAAACTTTGTAAATAGTAGTGCAGTTTTATTGGATTTGGTACATCAGAAAATTGTCGTTATATTCTCTTTAGACATAGCTCAGTAAGGTTGAACCATGTAATATTTATGTGTATTTTCAAAGATTTCATTTATACACATAAATTTTCTACGGTAAAGAGAGAGAAGAGTTTTTTGTTTAACAATGAAACAATATCTGAAGGTGCAGTCATTTTAATCAATCATACCCTGATTCACCCCCCCCCCCCTCTAAGGGTATTTATCCTAGTTTGGATAACACATAAAAATGAAAATAAATTATTTAAAAGGGATTTATATTCATAGGTATTTGATTCCCCTTCTCTTTAAATATCATAACCTTATTCTATAGAGATATTCATAAGAATACCTTTTCACCAAATTCAAACTCTAGATCTTACTAATGATTTTCAGTATAAATTCTCTACCAAATTTCAGCTACACTTATGTGTTGTTTAATAGATTTGACATTCTCTTCCATTTCCTCAACTAGATCAGGTCCCAATAGATTTATTTCTCTAACCTCATCTTAGTATATTGGATTTCTACCCTTCTTTATATTAAGGTCTTTATAAGGAGTTATCTGAATAATCAAGTGATTGTTATTTTTATAAGAAAACAATACTAGTTCTTGATAATGATGTTGTTAAGTTCCTAAAAATCAATGAAAAGTTTCATTGACACATATTTCTTCTTAAAAAAATAATAGGTTCACCCAATTGTGATACAATAGGGATTATAAATCCCTTATCATGACTATTCATGATTTTCTTCTTAAATTTATATAACTCAATTAGAACCATTCAATAAGGAGTATTGGAAATAGGTGTGCCACCATGTATGAGTTCTAATGAAAACTCAACTTTATATTTCATAGGAATACTGGGATTTTATTCTCAAAAGACATCATAAAATTCCTATTTAATAGGTTTATCATAAATTTTTAGTTTCTCCCCAACAATATGAGATAGATCCCCTTCAAGGATATGAATTAAAAACTATATGATAGAAGGGATTTTCATTGGTATATTTTATTCAACATTTAACTGATAAATTATCATAGGTTCATTCATAACATGAAATGTGACTTCCCTTCCTTGGAAATTAATATGGGATACATATAAAGAATTATAATCCATGATTAAAATAATATAAAATTCAACTAAAGGGATGATAATAATATTTTTAGGAAGAAATTTCCTACAAAGATTAATCATAGTGGAACTATAGACTTGATATGTGACCATCGTATCATTAAGAGCATTTACCGATAGCTCAATATCTAATCATTAAGCTGGTAATTCAATACCCTTTTCAAATTTCATTCATTAAAAATATATTCTAGATAAAAAATCATTTAAGACATTATTTGTTCAAGAGTGGATGATAATTTTACATTTCACCACATCATTCCTTAACCCACTTTAGTAGTTGTGATCACATTATATTTCCCTTTGTATTTATGAATAAGAGGTTTTTTATATTAATCATCATTATAAATATTCATATTCATGCACTAGTTGTAATAATTCTCGTACTCTTTGAATTTGGAAGCATTTTAGAATGGGTGTCACATTATTTAGATTCTTTTTTTCCTCTATTTCATGAACACGAATATTCATCATCTTTTCATATTCAAGGGATTTATGACCCACCTTTCCACATTTAATGCACCTCTTAGTTCCATTAAAGAAATTCCCTTAATGTTTTATACCACATTTCTGGAATGTATATGGTTGTAATTTATTTACACCATGTGATTTATTCATTTTTTTCATGAGATTACTGCATGTATTTCTTTTTAAAACAAGAGAATTTTTAGAATCTTCAATCTCTGTTTTTACCTTGGGAACACGTTGAATGATTTAATTATAGCTAAAAATTTATATTATAGCTAATAACATTTGGAAACTTGGTTTTAAGCCAGATCAATAAATTTTTCTTTTATTGATAATGATTTAACCATAACAATACCTTGAAAAGATTGAAATATTTTCCCCATAAGTTCTAATGGATTTATCCTCTTTTTATTATACTCAAAGAATTCCTTCTCCATATTTTTTATGTAGAATACGAGGGAAGAACTAACTATAAAATATCATCTTAAACTCATCCCATTACATGGATTCAATTTATTCATCTTGTATCATGTTCTTAATAAGTTTAAAACATTTATTTTATTCACCTTCCAAACAATAAATTAATATGATGGCTTTTTCATGTTGATGTACTGGAGAAAAAAATTTCCCAATGGTGTTGATCCATCACTCAGCCACTAGTGGATCAGAAAGTGCTCTAAAGTAAGGTTGGTGTTGAATCATGAAGTACTAAATGGTACATTGTTCCATCCTTTGATCATTTAGAATATCATCATGTTTCGTGGCTAGAGAAAGTTTCATGGGAATATAAGCTTTATTATCCATTCTATCTCTCACATCATTTGGTTTCTCAAGTTGACAACCATTTCATTTTCCACCACATTCATTGTTAGCATAATGTATTCTATTTTCAACCATTGAATAAATCCAAAAATCAATTTATAATAATAAATCAATAATAATTATAGTGTCATAATCGAAAAATATTAACTAAACCATGCTCTGATACTAACTGTAGTGGCCCTGTAAATTCATACATAGATGTTACACGATTTTATATGAATATTCCGTATATTACATTATGATCCATTATAGAACCATGAAGTTTTAGAGTATTTGTAAGCTAGATACACAAACATATTATTTTGATACATTCTTTATCATATCAAATAATGTTATTCCAACAGTGTATCCTTCTTGACATACTCCGCTTAAAACCATTCTTTATAACCTTGGTAATGGAAATATAAGAAACAGTGAGCTCATATTCTTAGACTGGGTAAACGTGGGAGATATCAGTTAATGATAATATGGTATAATAAGATAAGAATAAGGTTATGATATCATGATAATAACTTACAAAATTCGTACCAAATGTGTGAAGGATCATAAACATGATTTATCAAATAAATCATTATCATATCAAAATGCAGGAATCATAAGAGTGTTAAATATTCATAAATCAATCGTGTACCATATATTCATGTCGTAAAAAGAGTGAAAAATCATAGGTATAGAAACCATTTCATATTTCAAGGTTATTTATTGAAACAATTAAATCATAGTGGATTGGGCATCATCACCTATTTCCCAAAGTGGATTAATCACGTTGACTTGTTTCTAGAAGTGGATTAAGAACATCTAATTTTTCCCATAGTTAGTCAAGCACATTGTCTTGTTTCCTGTAACTATATCAGGATATATAAAAAATTACCCTATTAGTTGGAGGGAAATAATATTTTGATCCCATTCATTATATAATGAATTCTATACATATGTGTTCTATAAGATTATAAAGCATTCATCATATAATCATATCATAACCAATGAAAATAAAAAGGGTTTCTTAAATATTTCATAATTTCATCACATCATAACCAAAGTGAAATAAATGGGTTTTGTAAACATTTATTCATTATAAACAAAAAACATCCCAAGAAATAATAAGGATTGTATCATTGGATCATATCCCTAGTAAAACATAATTAACATCAAAAGATGTTATCAATGATTAAAATTCCTTCAAAATAATCACTAGAATATTTCATTGGGAAAATACCCTTTCATTTTGTAATCATGTATTTAAAATCTTGAAATTTCTAAAATAATCTAGAAAAAAATTATTTAAAAATAGTCATTGTAACTTATAAAGTAAGATTCAAATCATTATGTGTTTATGATAGTGGTAAATTATATTCAATCCACATAAGTAAAAATAAAACATTCCTTTCACACATTTGTAAAAAAAATCAAAAAGTACCTTGTTTGAAAAATGATAGAAAGAATACTTTGAAAAATATTAAATAATTTAAATTGGGTAATAATGACATTAAAAATCATAGGATAATAGTAAAAAAATTGAAAACATTTTATTGAAAATAAGGACATTGAAGAAAAATGTTTCTCAACAAAATAGTAAAACATAGTAGGTTTTCTTTAAAAATATTCATTAGATCTCTTTATCTATTAAAGTGAGGAAAATGATAGTAAACCATGTCACTACTAGAAACCTGGTGTTTAACAGCACTGGTATTTATCAGCGCAAGAAAAGAAACGATGATAAATGGAATCTTTATCTGTGTTAAAGAAAGCACTGATAAATTTAACCTTTTATCAGTACTTTTTTTTCACTAATAAAGGTACCCTTTATCAGTGATTTATTTTTAGAGCTGACAAAGGGTACCCTTTATCATCGCTTTATTTTTATAGAAGACAAAGGATACCCTTTATTAACAGTTTCTTTTTAGCACTGATAAAGGGTAGCCTTTATCAGCGCTATATTTTTAGTGCTCACAAAGGAATCTAGTATCAGTGCTTTTTTAGCGTTGATAAAGGTATCAATAAATAAAATGATATAATTAAATAAATAAAAAATAAAAAATGAGTTTGTTAAAAAAATATTAATTTTTTTTAATTCAATAATTATTGATAAAAATTAATAAATCGATTATACTATATATAAATTATAAATACAAATAAATAGTCTGTATTAAATATATAGATATATACAAAATAAAAACTACACAAATTAAAATTAAAATTAACTAAATTGAGAAAAATATTAATCACTTTATCAATTAGATTATTATTAATAATGTTAATAAATACTATATATTTAATATATATATATATATATATTATTATATATAAATATGATTTATATAATACCAAATATTATGTATACCTTATATTAAATAGTAATAAATTTATTGAATAATGGTTTATAATTAAAAATTGATATGAATAAAAAAATAATGATTAATTGCATCGAGTAACAGATATAATTGAATGTCGTTTGATTTTTCAATTTTTAAAATTTATCAAACATTTTATATCGATTTCACATATATTTAATTAATGAGTTTTTATAAACTTATGCAGACACAAATTTTTTTTTTAATTTAATCAATTTATATTATTTATTTTATATATATTTATTTACAATGTTTTAATATTTTCTATATGTATTCATCTTTATTTTAATATATATCCATTTTTCAATGATTTATATTAATCAAACTTGTCCAAATTTTCAATATTGTACTCATTTTTAACAAACATGAACTTGAGATTAAATATTGATTAATAATTTTAAAAATATATTTTTAAAAATATTTATAAATAAATATAATTATAAAAGTATATTTACTGTTTCTATACATTTATAGTTATAAATAGATAAATGATATTTGTTTAAAAATTATTTATATAATGATAAATAATTAATAATAAAATTAAAGTAAATTTATTTAAATAATCAATATATTTACTATGTTTATCTATATATAATTATATAAATATATATAATGATATAAGTATTATTTTTTTAAAGGTATTTATATAATTATAGTTAAATAATTATATATTCAAATAATTATAAAATTATTATTTTATAAAATGTAATATGAGAAGTATTATAATTATATATAATGATTATACTTTTTTAAGAAAGTATTATTATTTTTAAAATAATAGTTCTACAATTATTTATGAGTTCTTTTTTAGCACTGATAAACATATATATTTATCAATGATAAAAAAAAGTGATGATGAAGATTCATTTTATGAGTGATTATTAATTTAGCGCTGATAAAATGTATCTTTATCGGTACTTTTTTGAAGTTTCGATAAAAGTGGCATGATCTATTTTAAGAGCCCAAACCACTACGAACCAGTTCGCGGTATCTAAAGCCCTATGCTGAATCAACCTACTGCCGCCGCTCCTCGGTGTTGAATCCAAGGTTGAATCTAGGATAGAATTAGGGCTCTAATTATTCCAAGTCTTGAATCCAAGTCTCGAGCGATACAAGGGTTGAACGCAACCACAACTTAAAAGAAATCAAGGTTTTTTTGTATCTCTAATTTTACTCAGTTATCCAATAAACATTCTCATCCCACATCCATGTATCCCATAAAGTCTAGTTTCACTATAATATAATAAAACAATCGAAAATTCATTCTTTTTTAGATATATTTTAGCAGTATCTTCCCCAATATCATGTGGGTCTTCCTGGGACAACATTGGTAGAGTCTAACTTGAAATATATCAAACCCAATGTTATTTCATGTTGTTGTGAGGTATAACAGTCTCTCAATACCTATATTCTATTACAAATACCTCTTTGTAATCATAAACTTTTCAAAAATTCATCCATATAGTGGTCAGTGATGTCATTAGGTTGGAATGTTACATTACAAATCACTTGAATGATGAAATATCTGACATCACTGGGGTCCTATATTATGACATACAACAATTGGAACTAAGAGGGTTGAGTGAGGTGGAACTAAAATATATGGTTATCCCATTTTATTTGAAAGATAATTATTTAAGTTTTATCCAAAAAATGGATGATAAAATATCTAACACATGGGAACAACTATATAATGATTTTTTCATGAAACTTTTTCCTAGGATAATGAGCACTGAAATATGGTGTAAAATTAATGGATTTAGTAAGGATGATTGTAAACTATTTAATGAGGCTCGGGATAGATTTAAGGGTCACTTATGAAATGTAACAATAAAATTATTCTAATAAATTTGTAAAACCAAATGATAAAAAACATTATATATGTTTGATTTGTTGTATTATTTATTACTTCTTGAAAAAATATAATGTTTTTAGTTTTTGTTTTTAAAATATTTCAATTTGAATTTAAATAAAATTAATTAAATTCTACAAAAATAAAAATCAAATAATTTTAATATTATGTAATCCTTGGACAATATTATACAGTAAAAACTAATTTTTATAAAAAATTTAAATGATATATTGATTTTTTTTGTCGAAATGTAGTCAGAAAATAAACAATTGGAATGAGTAATTTTATGGGAAATACCACAACATCATGGTGTTTTAAGAAACAAATTATTATTTAATTATGTAGTTTAGAAGAAGAGTACATTATTGATATAATTTATTGATATCAATCCTTTAGGATTGATATAAAAAATTCATAATTTGATATTTTCTTTGAAAATAAATTATTTAATAATAAAAGTTTTTTATTATTTAAATTTTAAATTAAATTTTAAATTATTAAAGAATAAATCGTCTATTACTAGATTTAACTAATTCTAATAAAATAAAATTTTATCATTGATTGATGTAAATTTTATAAATAAATTATAATAGAATCTATTTTTTTGAAATAAAAATTATTTTTCTTTGATAAAATCAATACACATTTAGAATCCCACTTCAAGTATAGTTTATTAGTTTGGATTTAATAATTTAATAACATGCTATGTTCACTATGGATTTTTAATTATATTAAATTTTGTAGTTTACTAACAAAAACTTAAATCCATTTTTTATGTCTTAGTGGTAATATGATGGCCCACAGATGTAACCATCTAAATTACATGACCTAAATTTTTTTCATTAAAATGAATTACCATAACCATTTATGTTAAGAGTTTTATAGAATTAGGGACAACATTAACTAAAAACTCGTGTATTTTTAAACTAATGGACATTTTTTGGAATAATATATGAAAAAAATTGATCCATTAGAAGCCTTTTATATTCTTATTTGGATCAATCTTTACATGTCATATTATTATTATTTAGATCAACCTCCTCATGAATGGATTTAAACCAATTATTATCCTTATCAACCACTCCAAATTATTTAGGATTTACATGGGAAAAATGTGGTTTTTTGTAGTATTACTCCTATGAGTTTTTACCAAAAAATTCTGACCACTAATGAAATTTAATTCATTAATTTCATCCTTTCTTATATTTCTCCAAGTTTATAAAAATATAGCCATATTTGAAATGATAACCCACTCATTAATACTTCTTAAAAATCACATCATTTCTTTCATCATATATCTAGTAAACACTATATATGTTTTACTATAATCCATCTAAAAGCAGATCATTATTTAATATGGAATTTTGGTTCCACCTTTAGGAATATCTAATTACCATCCATGTAATTATCACAAATGGGAGACATTCACCTCTGATAATGAATATCGTATGGGTATTTATTTATTTATTATAAAAATGAATATTTTTTCAACCCAATAGGATGTCATTAATTTCTCTCAGATGATTTAAATCATCAATCCAATGTATCTAATTTTACCCTAATCCTCATAACTCATTGATTTATTATTTTTGGAGATCTATTTTCATTTTTTATCATCATTCTTTTTTTACTGTCAGTATATTCCTATGGTAAACAATGTTTTCATAGTAAAATAATGATCCAAAGAATTAATTTATTGTTTCATATTTATGTTTAATTTATTTATTTTCATTATAACTCATATAATAATTGTTTTCTTGTATAGGAGGATCTTTTGATCAAGTTTGGGGGAGTTCAAAGCTTCTCGTGCTCATGAGGGATTGAACTTTGAGCCTACAATTGAGAAAATGAAAATAAGGAAAAGCATCAAGAATGAATCAACCCATTATGAAAAGGTGAATTCGTACTGCATATTTAATTAATTTTTTCATAATTTATTTGAATATTTATAAGTTAATTTCCTTATCATTTTTATCTAATACTTATATTTTTTTTCATAGATCTTTTGGGAAGTCTTATCTTTCTTTCAACTATCTACAACAATCCACAAAAGATATAAAATGATTTTTTCTGCTAATTTTACCATGTTTTTTTACATTGGAGTTATTTTTCAAATAGAAAACATTTTATATTGATTCAATGATATTAGATGAAAAAACTTTTTCATTATTGAAAGCCCCTACTTTTATGACTTTCAACAATGGTAAATGTTTTGGATAAGAACATATAATCAATATGTAGTTTTAGTAGTTCAAAATAGAAAAACAATAGAAAATTAGTGACATCATTAGTTACGATTTTTTTGAGACTTAGGGATGTGTAAGAATCATCCACACCTCAATCTAACACGCGGTGTGACCAGTATGACTCCAAACACTTCTTTTTTTATAAAAAATCACATTAATTTTAGTAAAAAGGAAAAATAAAATACTCAAAATTGAGAAAACAAATATTTATTATTTAAATACTTTAGGGAAATGATCCATAAGTCATTTGAGACGTGTATGAATCAATTACACTTCAATTTGACGTATGGTGTGACAGTTATGACTCAATGTGTCTGTTATCAGTTTAAAATTGACAGTTTAGTTCAAAGAATTTCACTCACTAAAAACAAAGAAAATGCTCTTGGATTTTCTTACTAATTTAAGAAATATATTTATAATTCATTTTTGATTTGTAGGAATCAGTCTCAAATCAAACTGATCCACAATTTGATCAGTATAGGTCAAAGTGCATGTTTTCAGTTTGAAAAGACATTTTAGTAAAAAAAAGTGACATACTCAAAACTGAGAAAACACATTTGGATTATTTTTATACTTTAGTAAAACGGTCCAAAAGTCATTTGATAAAAATAGGAATCATTTTTACCTCAATAAGTTGCACAGTTTTACTAGTATGGCTCCAAGTGCAACTTTTTATTTAAAAATTACATAAATTTTAATAAAAGGGAGGATTGGCCTACTCAAAAATGATAAAAATCATTCATATTGTTTGGATACTTTAGGAAAATAATCCATAAGTCATTTATGATGGTTAGGAAACATTCTTACCTCAATATGATTCATGGTGTGATTGGTATGACTCTAAGTGAGTCTTTTTTATTGAAAAATGACATCAATTTTACTAAAAAGGATAACTGACTGACTCAAATATGAGGAAAACATTCATATTGTTTTTTTAATTTAGGAAAATGATATATAAGTCATTTATGGCATGTAGGAGTCATAGAAACCTCAATATTATAAACTCTGTTCTTGGTGTGACTCAATGTGTCCCTTATCAGTTTAAAATCAACATTTTAGTTCAAAAAGAGTCACTCAATGAAAACCTAAAAAACATGATTGGATTTTCTTGATAATTTAGGATAAAGATTCGTATTTAATTTGTGAATTTAAGGAATTAGTATCATATCAAAATGATACATGATGTTATTGGTATGAGACATACTGTGTGTTTCCAATTTAAAATGAAATTTTTGTAAAAAGGATGAGTGATGTACTCAAAACTGAGTAAACACATTCAGATTGTTTTGATACTTTATAAAAACAATACAAAAACTATTTGGGATGTTTAAAAATTAAACTCACCTCAATATAATGCATGTTTTGACCATTATGTCTCTAGGTTCATCTTTTTATTTAAAATTGACATCAATTTTAGTAAAAAGGATAACTCACCAACTCAAAACTGAGTAAACACATTCGGATTTTTTGATACTTTAAGAAAATGATCCTTGTTTCATTTATGACATATAGGAAATAGACACACCTCAATACAATATAATTTTTGTCTAGTATGACTTAATGTGTTTGTTATCAATTTAAAATCAACATTTTAGTTCAAAAAGCGTCACTCACTGAAAACCGAGAAAATGAAATTTTTGTAAAGTATAGGAATTAGTATAAAATCACACTGACCCAAGATGTGACTAGTATGAGTCAAAGTGCGTGTTTCTAATTTAAAATGACAATTTAGTAAAAAATACAAGTGGTGTACTCAAAACCAGGTAAACACAATTGGATTGTTTTGATACTTTAGGAAAATGATCCATAAGTCATTTGAGATGTGTAATAATAAGATGCACCTCAATCTAATGTACGATGTGATCAGTATGACTCCAAATGTATTTTTCAATATATAAGTATCATTTTAGTTTAAAACACACACCACATCCTATATTTTTTTTTCTCTTGATTAAAATTCTATATTTTTACTTGATTTTTCTAATTTTTTTGTGTTTTTGGTGCTGCATTGTGTTATTATAGCTCACAACACTAGTGTTGTAGTGTACTATTACAGAACACTACAGTATGACCCTTTATCAATAGTTTTATTAGCGTTGATAAAGTGGTTTGTTATCATCACATTTATCATCACTGATAAATATTACTTTACCAGTACTTTTTTAAGCGCTGATAATGGATCCCTTTATCAGTGTTTTTTTAGTACTGATAAAAGACTTGGGATTTTAATCTCTCTCTAGTAGTATGCACTTCTATAGTGCTAATAAATGCCATTTTTACCACTGTAAATGGACTATTTTGTAGTATTGTGTGTTCTCTAGATATAACTTGAGTAGAAGAAAATGAAATTCATTTATCATATAAGGATTATATAATTTTCTCAATGGAAATTCAGGTATAAACAATCCCGATTAAAATAGGAATGAAACATAAATCTCTTACCTCAAGTATCGTCTTTCTTCATAAATGTTCTAACATCATATATAATAAATATATATTTATTATACCTGTATTCATAAACCATAATCATATGTATCACAACATTTATTATTAACTTATGATAACTTATCAACCGTTTATTAAACTTTTTTTTATTAAAATCACTTTATTGTGTGATAACTACATCATTTTTTATATATATTTATATTTTGTAGTTCTGGTCCTTGTACTTTGATCCAATTTTAATCATCTATAAAATTTTAATCATGATATTATTATTATATATATTCAATATATATATATATATATATATTCATCCATAAAAGGTAGAGACAGAAAAATGAATTTCACTATTTATAGTGACGGTAGTCCGTGCATAAGAATAAATGTTGTTTTCACTTTTCAATTGATGAAATAAAAGAAATTAAAAAATAATTCACCCTTTAAAAATAATTATTATATCATATATATTCATTAAATATACCCTTATTACCATCTTTGAGAATTTTAAATGAAAAATGAATCACATCATTTCATGGAGGTGGTAGTCTATATTTATGTATGAGCGACATTATCCATTTCCAATAGATTGGAAGGTAAGAAGGTATATATGATATTATAAATAAAAAATAATATTATGTAATAAATATAATATATATCAACATTAAACCCATCATAATAACTATCTTTTAAATATTATTAGGGAAAATTAATTGTACTTCTATATGGAGATGATAAGCCATATGTAAGCATGAGTGATACATTCACTTCACATTTGATTGAAAAGAGAATGAATATAGGATTTTTCATATTAATAATAATAAAATTTCTGTATATTTAGGATACTTAAGTTTTTATTTTATGAATAATTTTACAAAATTATTGGAATTATAAGAAGAAATAAATTGAAATATTTCAGGTATAGTGATAACCACTTATTTAGTAGGCTTCCTTTAGATCCCTTCTTAAGGACCCTAGAATTGATATTTTAAGATGACCATCACCACTAATTATTAGGTATAAAAGTTTATAAGATAATTTATCAGGTTTATATTGAGATAAAAGTTTTAAATTGGGGTAAATAAAATAAAGGAGAGGTTTCCTTTTATAAGTGATGGGAGGGGAACTCTTGGATTTCTTAAAAGATTAAAATATATTAATGTATTTCTCTAGAAAATTGCTTCCAAAAGGATATATATATTTGAATATAATGGGATATTTGGTTGAAATTTCATCAACCAATAAAATTTGGACATGTTTAAGTGGTTCTCTAAACCATATTTTTTGGGTTAATTTCTTAGTTAACCTTTTTTAACATTAACTTTGACAAAATTTTCACTTTAATGTCTTATAATTTTACTTATAAGTCAAAAATGGCTCATAAATGTCCAAGGGATAAAATTTTAAACCATATATTACCACCCCTTTTCCAATTTCAAAATTTTATGCTTAGTAAATAATTTAATAAAATTTTATTTTCAAAAAATATCTTTAATTTCATTTTTCACACTATAAATTTAATTTGACATTATAATCATCAAGAAAAATATGGAATTCAAATATAATCTTTTCACACATCTTTAATATTTCATATTTATCTAAAAATTAATAGAACACAATAAATCAGTCAAATTATACTACTTTTAATATTTTTAAAACCATTTGTTTTATTTTTTCTATTAATTGAAGAAATATTGTGTCATTGTTTTGTAAGAATTTACGGTAATTATATAATCACTAAAAAACTTAAATAAATTTTTATCATGAGAATAATTTCATTATTTTCATAATAACCATAAATATTTTTTCACAACTTACTTTTATCCATCTATGAACACATAAGAGATATGTAAAAGTAAGAGAGTGGCATTTTGTATTTTTCATTGGTTTAAATATTATATAAGTCATTTTATTGGAAATGTTTCTCATAAATAATTAAATATATAGACTAAAGTGACAAGGGTCTAATTAAATTTTTCAAATAAAAATTAATCTGAAAAATGGTGACTCTAAAACTAAATTTTCATCCAGGTTAACTGGATTTATCCATTACCAAGGTGATTAATTTTACCATTGTTACTATTCATAATACCTAAAAATTAAAGAACCTTTTTACCAAATTTATACCACTTTATTAAACATATGAAATAAATTTTCCAAAATTTAATTTCTATAATTATAAAAATTTCAATTTAAAAATACAATAAAAAACATGATGAAAACCATTTTTTTATAAAAATACATTATTAATCATAAAACTGGATTTATATTATTATCTCATGCCTATATAAAGTATTATATGGATGTTAAAATATGTTAAATAATATATAATTTATACCTTTCACTAAAATCATTCACCAATACTGATTAATTTAATTTTTTTAGACAAAAACACATTGCACATATAAAAATTATTTTCCAGAAAAAATATTTTATTATTTCAAATAATTTTTTTATTTTAATTTATAATCAATAAATAATTATTGAATTGATTTTATAAATGTGTAATCAATAAATTTTTCATAATTTAGTTTGTCATGTTCATATCTTTCAATCCAATGATTAGGTAATTAGTGTATATTTTATTAGGGTCCATTTTTTACTCAGAGTTGCGTGAATCATAAGCTATCAGGGAAATTAAATTTCTTAATGAGAAATATATAATAAAATATTAATATGTTACATAATTTGGGTTTAGTGTAAATGGATGGTTTTATAGAAAGATTCTATCTTTCCCTCATTTATTTTTTAAAATAGACACCTCTTAAAATTAAATTTGAAAAATATTTTTAAACTGGAAACGCTTTTAAGGAATGGGCATTAAAATGGAAAGTGATTTGACTTGTTTTAATTTTTAAATTTCATGAAAAAACATATTTACTAAATATATTTCAAACTCTTATTTTGTGAATTTCACTTATAAGGGTGTTAAAAATACTCCTTAGTGAGATCCCACTGGGCATGTTTTTTTCACTCCCTATGTACACTATCAATAATATAGATTTATCATGTTTTACTTCCAAACCCCAACTAATGACTCATATTTTTTATAGTTGCCTATCCTCTGGGAATTTTTATTGGGAGGTGGAAGGTGGTTGTGATCTATATGGTGTTATTGGTTATGAAGTGGATTTACTTTTGGTTTATTTTGGGATTTCATATATGTAACACCAAGAGATTTCTTTAAATGTGTTTTTGAATAAATTTAATCTTTTCGATATTTAATAATTCACGCAATAATTAATATGGATTTTGTTATATGAAAAACACTTTGTTTGGATTTTTTTGTACGAAAAACCAAGATAAGAATTCTATATATGCAACATCATCTTAGCTTGCAGTATACGAAACACTATTTTTGGCTTGTGTTACACACAATGTCTAGTTCCTTTAATAGCTTACATTACACGTAAGACTGAGTTTTATCAAACAATATTATATTATAAAAAAATATTACATTATATATAGTAAGATATAACAAAGATTTAAATTTTCGGTTATGAATATTATTAACTAACTGATGAAAATATAGTTTTTATAATATGAATTCATTGGTTAACAATTAATTATAAATGAAAATATATACCAATTGATTATAAAAGAAATAGTTTTATTTTTAACATACCGAAGCCATTTTGTCATAATATATTATTTTATTTACAATTAGATAATTTAATTAATGAAATATATATATTATATATTCAATCAAATATTTTTTATATTTATAAAATTTATTTTATATGCATAAGATTAGAACGAACTCAATTTTATGCATAAAACCCTATATTTTTTAAAAGAGTAATTTTACCGCCTTTTAATGACGAAACCATTTCAAAAATTAATTTTGCCATATTTATAATTTTTATATGAAAAAAAATCTTATTTTAAATTAGTATATAAAAATTCACCATTGTTGAATTTTTTGTATTTTTCTGAGAAACGTTGTTTTTGGATAAATAGGGAAAAATACTATATTTTAGTTCAAAACTGCATTTTATTATAATTTATTTATATAGTTAAATTAAATTTTAAATTAGGTATAAATTTAAATTATTTAAATTATACATCAATTAAACCAATTTATATCATTAAAATCAATTTTACATTTAAATTAGATATAAAAACATTTTAATCTTTTTATTATTTCACTTTAAAATCCCGCTTTTTTGTTGTGTCTACGGGATTAATTTTAAATCTCATTTTTTGAATTATGTTTAATTGAATTTGGAAAATTGGATTCCATATTTAGAATCATAAGGTCCAAATTAGGTTTTAAGCTCAATTTCATTTTTATATATAAAAAATTTACCATGGTAAAAAAATTATTTACTACTGTATTGGTAAAAAATTGAAACATGTAAAAGTAAAAAAGGGAAATAGATTAAAATACTTAAAAATACAAAATTTAAAGGTTGGTTGAGGAGTGGCTTGACCCTAGCCAGACTCTAAAATATTAATTTTCACCAAAAGTTTTTGAATTGTATGCCACCTCTAAATGGTTACCTTTAAATATAAAATATTCATTGTTTTATCACATAAATCCACCTCTCCACGAGTATAAATACCACCCCGCACCACCCCATTTCAATACAGAAATACTTGTATCTCCTCAAATATCTTCCCAAACTTATCCTACTCACTCTCCCTAAGTCAAAGTGCTTATTTTCTCACCAAAAAGACCAAATCCAAGGTCATCAAGTGTCTCTCAATGAGTTTATATTCAAGAGGCGGTTTAAGCTTGTTTGAAAGAAGTTAAACACGAGGTAAGGGAATTTTGCATCACTTTTTATTTTTGTTAGATGCATGGATTATTAACCAATCTTTTTTGTAAAGTACATACTACCCAAGAATGTATTCTCTTATTTTTATAATTTAATTTATGGGTATTCACATATCAATTTGATGATCTCTATTTTATGGGGTTTTACAGTTCAAAAGTTCCCAAATGAGTGAGGTAGTTTTTCTTAAACGTGCCTTCTTTGAGACACATGTTTTGTTAGAAACCTATGTTCTTTTAATATGTTTATATGCTACCTTTTCAAATGTTATATCAGTAATATCATTATTTTAATGGTATTTTAGGCTTCTTTTAATGTTATTTTTTCAAGGGGATTATGATTTAAAGGTTTCAATGTGGTATGGGACACTTTGAAATGTATGAAGATGATTCTCCTCAAGAAATGTTTTTTGAAAAAGTTTTCATAATCTCATTTCCAAGGGAAAGAGTTTTTTATAATTTAAAGTGTTTTTTTAAAGTCGTCCTTTATAAATTGTTAAATCTATTTGCAAAGAAAAATGTTTTCAAAAATGTTTTATGTTATAATAAATGATTTTCAAATAAAGAAAACGGGGTAATTTCACAATATCATTAATTTTTTAGATTTTCTTACATGAGTAATTAATAAGGTATATTTATCATCTATTTCCATGATTCTAAAAAAAATTATTATATTTTAACTATTCTACTAAATTTTTTAAATTCATTTTTACCAATGTATAAGTATTTATTAAACAGCTTTAAAGTAATATTTTTTCATTTTCCAAATAAATAACTTTTTTGTTTTTTTAGAAAAAAGTAGAGGAATAATTTTTTTAACTAATATGGAATGAAAGTATTTTTAAACATTCATGACGATTTATTTCCTTTAATCATACCTTAAAATAATAAATGCTTAATTTTAAAGAAAACATTTTCTTTTAAAATTGTGTGGTTTTTCAAGTAAAGAAAATATTTTCAAAGAGAAAATGATATTTTCCTCAAGAATTGTTTTCAAGTGATATCTAAAAAATATTTTCCCTATAAGATTACATTATTTGATGTTAATTATGTTTTATTAGGGTTATGATTCAATGTTTCCATTGTAATTCTATTTATAAATTATTTATTTTTGTGATGAAATGGTATTTATGAAACTCATTTTTTTTCTATGGGTTATGTTATGATTGAATGATGTTTATGAAACCCATTTATTTTTATGTGTTATTATGTGATAAATGATTTATTTATTTTTCAAACACATATGTATGATTTCATTATGAGATGGGTGGGACCTATATCTCTCTTCTATGTAATGGGTAAATATTTATATATGCCACTAAGATGGTTATGGGAGTGAACTATGACAACCAAGATGGTTATGGAAGTGAACCATGATTACCAAGATAGTTATAGGAGTGAACCATGACTATTAATATTGTAATTTGATCTAACCATGACTAGAAATATGGTTATGGGAATGAACCTTGACTACCAATATGGCTTGAGAGTGAAACCATACTACTTATATGGCATTGGCAGTGATGCCTTGATTACTATGGAAATCATTTTTATATGAGTATGTGTATGCCATAATTCCATGCCATATTCCTATGTTATGATTTCATGGGTTATGTTATTTATTTCCTTATAATTCATGTCTTTTAAACTTCCACTCTTTATTCAATGACTCATGCATATGATCGTTTGATATGTAGGTTATGATCTTAAAATATTATGTTCATGTTTTCATACCCTTATGTTCTTATTATAATTACATATATTCCTTGTTTTCCTTTACTAAGCATCTGATCTCACTCTTTTTTAAATCTTCCTTTCCCTAGGTTATAAGTAATGTTTTTAATTAGGAGTACTAAAAGAAATGATCTTTGTGGAAAACATTGTATATCATCCTCTAGACTAGAATTTTGTGTTCTATGTTTCTGACGGCACTAAACTAATACAGTCTTTGGACATTTGCTTGTGTCATTTATTAAGTATTCTAAAAAAGTGTGTAATATCCATGTATAAAAATCTTAGGTCTCTATAGTTGGTATCAGAGAGAAGGATTAGTCAATATTTGGAAACTATGATGAAAAAACATACTAAGATCTGTACTGATATTTACAAGGACATTTCTAGGGATGTATCTAAGGATAATCCTAATGTTTCATTGATTTAAAAGTAAGTATCATGATTTAGACATAATATAAGTAATTTATCATGATTATGTGGTTTTTACTATGATAATTGTTTCTTACACTATATTTTCTAGTTTTAGTCAATGGCATGAACCATAAGAAACTGGGTTAAAGTTTAATGTGGTTGGAAATTTTCTAATGAGAAGTCAAATGGGATAGTTACAAGAGTGAATGATGTTGTGATCATGCCTATTTAGTTTTTACATTACATGATTAATAATGTGTACCTTAAACAACTCTTGGACTCACAAAAAAGAGAAAGAATAATTTTGCAGAGAGTTTGGGTAATGGAGACCATGAAAGAAAGAAGATTTGGTTTCCATTGTTTTAAGAATGTGGAAATAATCACCTAAGTTAATTTCTTAGAGGAACATAAAGATGTTCTGACTGTGGAAAATAAGGGCATAAATAAAGTAACTACATAGTAAATATAAAGGGTTTGGTTAATGAAATTAATGGTAATATTAGCCTCCCCAAGATATCATCAAAGGTAAAATGCTTTAAGTGTAAAATTAATTGTTATTATGAAAATAAATTTCCTAAGTGGAAAGGTCCAGAAACGAATTTAGAAGGTTGTATGAGTAATGGTAATATTACTGCTGATGATGAGACTACAGATGAAATGAAGGGAAACATGTATTAACTAATCATATGAGGTATCCTTCCTATGTATTATGGATGATATAAAATAATAAAAGTATTTATGTATTTGGATACCAGAATTATGTTATATAAATGTATAAATATACAAGAATTGTTCGGTATTTGTTATTAACTTAGGATTTAAATTATTGTGTCAATTTTTTTTGATGTACTAGAAATATGATTTAATCGAAAGTTGACATTTTTACTAAGAGAATATAACCCTTAATATGTCCCTTATGTTAAGATAATTATATTTAGATAATGATATTTTGGATATGAATAAGTAAATTAGATGGTACAAATTTCCTTAGGACTGATTAAGGATTTTTTGACATGTGGGTTATGCTATCATTCACAAAGTTTACAATATTTTGGGAATTGAGGAATATATTCAATAAACTTTGGGATAATGAGACATGCATCTTTTCAATAAGGATGTATGGTAATTCATGTTATTACCTTGAATCAAGAGAATACATGATGAAGGTATTCACATGTTTGGAGTTTGACAACCAAAATATACCCGATGGTATATGGGAAATAAATGTTAAGCTGATTTAGTGCAGTTTTTTATTTTTATCTTTTGAAAGGATTATAAGGTTAACCATTTATGAAATGGTTTAAATTAAACATTGGATTTGGTTTTAAATATTAATGTGTTATCTCTCCATTTTATGATTTATGAATATTTCATAACTTGTACTAACCTTTTTTTGATAAAGATAAATGTAATAACCTATCATTGTATTTTTACATCTCATGATCTACAAACACTTTAGGAAGGAAAAAATTCAACTTAATTTCTTATAATAAGATATAAAGTGGAATTTCATCATGGAAAAATAAAGTGTGAGGTTTGGGGGCTAAGTAAGTATATCTTCTCATATAAATTCTTAAACATTTGTAAAATGTATAGTGACATAAAATGATGTTCTGTTATAATAATTTTTTATGATAATAATGACCACTTTCACGCTTCTTTAGTCTATGGTTTTGTGATTGTTAACATTATCGAGTAACCCACATTCTAGTGATCAATGATCTTTATCAATATCTATAATTTTTTATGATTTTCCTCCATGATCAAATCTTCACAAATGTTCTTATATGTAGAAATTTAGTTATGTTTTACTTCATGTAACCATTATTTTACAAAATTTCCTTTTTAATGGAATGTTTTAGTATTTGTTTTTATGATGTGAGTTTCTATGAAAGAAACTGTCAAGTATTAATATTTTAATAACCCATATAAATTTTGACGGTGAAATTCATTTTAAGGGAGGTATAATGTAAAACCCTAATATTTTGTGGAATATTTGTTTAAAAATAATTTAATCTTTATGACATTTTTGATTTCACAAAATACTAAATATAGATTTTGTTATATGAAGAAAATAAATGTTTTAATTAAATTATATGCAATTCCAAGATATGTCTGCGCTAAATAATACACCATATTAGCTTACAGTATATGCACCACTATTTTTTCTTGTGTTACACACAATGTCGAGTTCCTTTAATAGCTTGTGTTACACACAAGACCGAGTTTTATCCAACAATACGATATTGTTAAAATATTATTTTTTAATATGTATTAAGATATAACATATCCATTAAATTATAATTATGAATATTATTAAATAATTTCTAAAAATATAAGGTTTAAAATTTTAATTCATTGGTTACAAGTTAATTAGAAATTATAATATATACCAATTGATTACAAAAGAAATAGATTTATTTTTATGCTCCCAAAGTCATTTTCTATTAATTAATTAAATTATTGACAATTATTGAATTATATTAATGAAATATCTGTGTTATATATTCAATAAAATATTTTTTATATTCATAAAATATATTTTATTGGTATTAGATAAGAAAAAACACAATTTTACACATAAACCCCTATATTTTTCAAAAGGGTAACTTTATCAGCATTTAATGGTGAACCCATTTTAAATATGAATTTTGAAACTTTTGGAATTTTTATATGACAAAATAAACTTCTTATTTGAAATAGTTATATAAAAATTTATTTTATATGTATTTTTGGTATTTTTCTAAATAACATTATTTTTCAATGAATAGTGAAAATACTACATTTTAGTTCAAAGATGCATTTTTGTCTACTTTATTTATGTATAAAAATTATATTTTAAACTGTCTTTAAACTATAATTAGTTCAATTATACATCAAGTAAACCAATTTAGGTCATTGGAAACAATTTCACATTGAAATCAGATAGTAAAACATTTTAAACATTTGAATGTTTCACTTTAAAAACCTGCTTTTTTATTATGTATGCGGAATTAATTTCAAATATAAGTTATCCAATTATATTAATTGAATTGGGTAAAATGGATTCCATATTAGTAATTATAATTTAAAAATTATTTTTGAAGTGAATTACCCTATAACACCCTAATAGAGGAGGGGTGAATTTGGGTTTCATCATTTTCTTCTTAGAGAGATAGATCGTGTTCTCACGTTGGTAGGAACCTGTTAAACCTGTCAAGATATTGTATGAAAAGAGATGAAACAACAATTTTACTTGGTTCACCACTTAGGGATTGTACAAGGATTATATGTTGGTAGTGATTATGTTGTACCTAATTCCACTAATCTTTACTAGTTGTGGAGTACAAGAAGTTCGACAGAGTCACTTTGTTCCAGGCATACTACCTTTACATGATTTTAGTGATAACTCACTGCTTCTCTTAGAACACTTCCATATAATCCCTCAAGATAACTGCTTTAAGGGAAGTCTAACTCAGTTTATCGACTTGAAGTTTTATTCAATGGATTGGAATTAGAGTCTTTGTTACTGACTTATCACAAGACTCTACTTGCACTACAGGCCTGAGTTGTTGCAAACTGAAAGCCCTGTTCAATGAAACAATAACATTCAATACTACCTTTCATGAAGATCCTTCATGAATCTCAGCCTTTAATGAAGCAGCCCTTCCTTCATGGAATAACAGGATTTGTGAATATCACTAAGTCAATATGGAACACCCCATCATCGCAAAGCACTCAATACTTAGAAGCATTGGCACCAGTCAAGACTAAGATAGTCTTTTTACAATGTTAAATCTTTATATATAAACTAAGATTCTTGGATATCCCATTTATTCATGAAATCAGATAAATTACATATTTTCCTTGAAAATGTTCATGTGAAGTGAAGAGGGGTAGATTAATATTTATAGGCTCAGTTGTACGTAATGTTCCACTTCCTCTTCATGGATTTTTTTGATCATTCAAAAACATATTTTCAATTATCCTCCTATCACAAAGCTCCATGGAAATTCCCAGTTTGTGATGCTCTTCATAACTAAAGATCTCTCCATAAAAACCCTTCACAGAATTCACAATGCATGTTGTAATCATAGAGTTGTCTATCAAAACTATCACGGAGATCATTGTCATTATACACGATTCTCCTCATCTTTGCAAACATAATCTCAGGCTTCATATAATCCATGAATTAACCATATTTATGAAATGTAGACTCCAAAAAATTAACTTTGGTGATGCTCACCTCTTCCTCTAGATTTTTTACCCCAAAAATTTAACAAACACTATGAAACAACACCACCATCAAAACTATTGTTTGCTTGAACTATAAGATCTGTTTCATTGAAATCTCACTGTTCTTCTATGTGAGTATTGACAGAAAACAAAAACCACATGACATTTCTAGAAAAGTACAGCCATCATTCCAACAATCCCCCCATTTGGATTTATTGGAAATCTGCAAATAAATTCAATGAAGCTCTATCCACTATCAATACCAGAAATGCAGGAAACCACTTAACCAACACTATAAGTCTACGTGATAAATGATTGGAATAGAAAACAAGATGGTAAGAATGAATTTGGTTCTTGTGATTTAGAATGATTAAATATAACCAATATAAGATCTCATTGTTTCCTCATAACACTGGATTGTTTTCTCTATTCTCCATTCTCTTGCAACCAGAAAAACATTTCACTTTGCACCATTGTTTTCTAAATTCCACATTCTCCTAAAACTAGATAAAAAATTCACTTTCCACCTTTGAATTTAACCATTCTACCCCATTGGAAATAAACCCAATGATCCTAATCTTGATGTGAACAGCTTAGAACATACACTCCTTGGATCATATCTCCCTCATAAACCTGGATCACTTCCACAAACACATTAAAATAGTTAACACAAGTGGGAGAGGGATTAACTGTATCCTCCTCATGCATTGGGAGGTGGTCGAACACTAAGGTTCAACCAATTCTTCATAAACACGTGTTCTAACAATTGTTTGGCTAGTATGTCATCCACTTGATCATCAGTGCCAACATGATCCATTTTAATCATGTTGTGTTCATCCTTTTCCATGATAAAGTGGCATCTGATTTCAATGTGTTTCATATGACAATGCTAAATAGAATTCTTCGTAATATCAATTATAATCTTGTTATAATAGTGAATCACCATTGGTTTTTTCACCTCATCACTAATACCAATGAGTTGTTTCTTCATCCACAAAAGTTGAGCGCATGATTTTGTAGCAGAGATATATTCAACTTCACCAGTACTGAGAGAAGTACATTCATGTTTCTTAATCAACCAGCCCACACATTTATTTCAAATAAATAATTATCCACTAATTATGGACTTTCTATCAACAAAATATCTAGCCCAATAATCCTCAAAAAATGATGATAGTTCACTATCAATTCATGAATCAAAGTATAAACCATAATTGTGAGTGCCTTGAATGCACCACGTGATTCTTTTCACTACCACAATATGTTCTTATTTTGGATTACTTTGAAAGAAGGCCTCTAGGTATGTTACAATGAAAATATCTAGCCATTTAACTATCAGTTATAGTAGGCTCCTAATGATTCTCCTATACATTGTGGGATTTACAGAAGTCTTATCCTCATGATTTCCAAGATTAGTTTCAACCACAATTGGAGTTGACATTGGTTTTGAGTCATGCATATTGAATTTATTCAATAACTATATTGCATAATTTTCCTATGAAATAAAATTGAGGTATTTATTCTAGATCACCTACAACACTAAAAAATATGTGGGTTCCCCAAGTATAGACATTATGATTTCATGTGATTGTAAAATTCATCCATTGATCCCTACCATATTCCACCGAAAATAATATCATATACGTACACCATTACCATGAACTCGTCTTTCAGAGAATTATTCACATAGATATTGTGATCCAATCCTCCTATTTTAAATCTGTGATTCTTTATATTTTAATTCATCCATGAGTTCCATGATTGTGATGCCTACTTCAGGCCATAGAGAACCTTCTTTAATCTGAAAACTTTCATTTCATAATGACCAAGATGAAAACCCACTAGTTGTTCTCTATAAACTTATTCTTCAAGGAAACCATTTAATAATGTTTTTTTTAAATCCATTTGATACACTTTGTATACTCTTTAAATTTTTCTGGCAAGAAAAAGTCTAATTGGATCTAGTCTAGCCACCAGAGAAAATGTTTCTTCAACAAAAACACCTTCAATATGTGAATATCCTTTATACACAAACCGCACCTTATTTATGATCACATTATCAAGATCATCGAATTTATTCTTGAAAATACACTTTGTACTAATCACATTGCGAATGTTGGGTCTCTTAACTAGATCACTTGTTTGGTTCCTATCTATTTGATCTAACTATTTATTCATGGCTTTAACCCATGATTGATTTTTTAGCTTGTTCATGTGAGGATTGTTCCACAACTGATAGGAAGACATATAGTGAATTGTTCCTCATTCTCCTTGTCTGTGTGGGTTCTATCCAATCTCCAATTTTGTTGGATTGATTTGTTTTTACTCTTCGATTTCTCTTGTGAGGTTCATATGAATTTTATTCAACCATAGTTTTTTCTTCTGATTATTCTTCTGAATCAACAACTTGTTGTGACCTCTAAATTTTTTGCATTTCTTCCACTACACCTGTATTCTAATATGTTTCATGCACAATTCCTTTTGTATCTTCAATAATATCATCATAAGATACCCTCATAGTATTTGTGATCTTATCTTAAATTATCTTAACATCACTATTTTACACAATTTTTCTGAGATTATTTTTGAAACATTTCTATGATTTATTGTTAAATGAATATTCAAGAAATATTCATTCATCTACCACATCACCATACTTTCCTTGATTTCCTTATTTTTTTCTGAAAAAAAAAATTACTTCCAAAGTCATTGAAATAATTCAAAGAGAGATTCCTTATATTCCACAACTAAAATGGTGTATTGGTTTCACCAATTTAAATCCCTATTTGGTTTTGAATATACATTTCATCTTGAAAATCCTCTTTCCAATAATTTCGAGAGATATGAATCTAAATCAGCATAGTTCTATCAATATTTTTCACTTGTATTCCTATAATAAACAACTCCATTTTGTCGTGGGATTCTCACAAAAACATCCTCATGGTGTGTTCCTTGCTTCTCTAGGTAATTTTCAAACTTAATGGAAGTTTATTCCCCTCCATTAGTAGACTTTAGAACATTGATTATCTATAGAGTATCATTCTCGGTGATTTGGTGATAATTTTTCATGCAGTCAAGCACTTGTTTTTCCAATGTATAACCATCACATGTGTCATTCTACTATAATCATCAATGGAAAAAGTACATTTCTCCATTCACTCCAGCAATACTTATCGAACCACATACGTCTGTATGGATAAGATTAATAATATTTGATTCTTTTTTTTTCTTTTTCTAATACGAACTACATACTAACTTTCCTAGTATGAAAGTATTATAATTCTTTCCTCATTCACACCTTATATTGGGTATATCTATGATTATATTTAAATTAGATATATTTTCCATGTCTTGTTGGTTAATGTGCCCCAACCTTCGATGCCAATGTTTTTTTATTCTTTGACTATTAGATATAAAATACTCTTTATTGCCAACTAAATATAAGTTTTCATCTGTTTTATAGAATTTTATGAGATAATTTCATATATTTCCCATTATAGTGCAACATTTTTTATTGAAATTCACTATAATTCATGAGTCACATAGTATAATCACACTTAGGATATTGTGACATAAACTATACACATTAAGAACTTTAGTTTTCATTAGCTCTCCATTATCCAATTTGGTACTTTCACTTCCTTTAATCTTCAAAGCACCATCATTACCGAACCTTATTGTTCCATAAAACCTTTTCTTAACATTCATTAATAAGACTGCATTAACTATAATGTGGTATGAGCATATTCAATAAATAATCCATGTGTTTTTTCCTCTTTATAGCTTTGATGGATTCTTATTCAAGGTTGGATTTTTCAATTTTCTTATTTTCCTTCAATGAAATATTAGACTGGGTGAAGGATAAATATGGTCTTTCATTTATCTATTCCATGTAAGAAGGTTTTTTATAATTATAATCATCTTCTATAGGATAAAATCTTCTTAAGGAGAAGTACCATTTGGTTGACGAGTATTGACTCACCTTTGAGTTCTGTTTAAATTATTCATTCCTTTCCTCCTCCTACAATGAACAGATTTATGACCAATGTTAGAACAATAAAAATAATACACATATAAATTATTTATTCTATAAGAAGTAGGATATGAATTTTTTCTCCATTGTTGACTTTTTAGCTCTTCCCTATTCAAATAGATTCTTTCCTCTTTGTAGTATGACATGGTATGATCTAGATAACCACGGAATTGGAATTTCATAAGAGGAAATGTCTTCTCATTTATATTCTTACTCATGTCTCCTTTCTTAGGAAAATAGTTTGACTTCCTATCATTTCAAGAAGCTTAAGTATAGTTTTCATGTCTCTTTTCAGTTTGATTTGAAGGTTTTTTTTCCAGTACTTCAAGTGAATTTTCAATATGTATAACTTTCATGATGCCTTTACTTTGTACCATTTTATTTCCATCATTTTATGTTTCATCATCAAATCCAATTGCACTACTACCCATGAATGCATGTCTATAATCATTAAGAACCTTCTCAAATACATCAAAACCACACTGATCACTCTCCAACAACTCAACATCTGATAATTTTTCAAACTATGTTTTCTTCTTTGTTTTTTTTGAATTCGATTCACTTTGGAGTTTACTCTTCATAGTAACAACTTCATATTCGAGTCCCTCAATAGTATTGGACTAATACTCTAGTCTATAAGTGAGTTAATTGATGAACTTTTCCTATTCTTCAATTATGATATTTAGTTCCACTCTATTTTATGTGCTTTCAAGGATTTTTTTACTATACTTTCATTACTTCTTCTAGTTGTTCAATTTCAGCTTCAAGTTGATCAACATATTCTGATGATGCTTCCATAACTACTATCCACTATTTTATCTATTAATTTGATTCTAAAGCTTACTATGTTCATACTTAAGTTACAAATTGATATCAACATCAATAATCAACTGATTATCTCTAGATTTATCTTTTGAGGGTTCTGACTTCTCAATGGTAGCCATCATAGATGCTTGGCTTCTAGATTTAAACTCTAGTTCTTCTTCCTCAAAGAATTCATTATCATCATATTATTATTCATAGAAAAACACTTTTTCTGTAGTTTCTTTCCATATTTTAATTCTCCCTTTTGAGAATACCTTTTCCAAGGCTTTTTTGAATTTCCAACTTCACTTTCTTCACCATCGATATTTCTTGAGAACTAAGAAGCAATGTTCTTAAATCTACCACAATAAAAGTAGTCCAAGGGTATATTTCCTTCAAATATCCCTTTACTTATCTTGAATTTCCTGGAAAATAGAAAAATTCATATATCTCCCCCATTGTCTTCATTAACACTATCTCCTATAATATCATTTTTTCCATGGCTTTGATTTCCATTTCCTTACTTACACATGTTGTTGTATCTTCTGGTCTGATTCTTATTTAATATTCCACAAGACTGCTCAGTAGATCGTCTAGTGAAATTTTAGATAGATCCATTTCTTCAAGGGCTGACACTTTTGGGTTTTATATAGGTGGAAGACTTCTCAAAATATTCTTCACAAGTTCAATGTATTTGATTTTTTTTTTCAAGACCTCAAATTTCTCCTATTACTTTAGTAATTCAATTGAAGAAGGAATTTGTATTCTCATCAGGATACATCTTCAGATCATCAAACCTATTGTGTAGGACTTGTAGTTTTTCCTCCTCCACCTTTTTTCTCCTTCTAATATATTCTAAAAATTTTCCCAAAAATACTTTACTGAAGTATAGATCATCACCTTTAGATAGATCTGATTAGAAAGTGCTGCAGTGAGGATATTATATACTTTAGCATCTTTATCAAGCATTTTCATTTCTGTATCAGTCATAGATAGCCTTGTTGGATCAGCGACTTGTATTCCTTGCATAGTAAAAAAAGGACTTCTATTCAAAGAGATATTAAATGATATATCATCCCATTCTTCCAAATTTTAATGTTTATTCAATCAAATAGGGTCACTCCCCTAACATTTACGGAGTTCTTCATGACATAAAAGAAGGAATTATTTAACACCAGCAACCTATAGGCTCTGATACCACTTATGGAACCCTAGAACACCCTGAGAGGGGAGGGGTTAATCAGGGTTTCAAAATTTTCCTCTTAGAGAGTTGGATCGTGTTCCAACATTGATAGGAACTTGTTAAACTTTTCAAACAATAGTGTGAAAAGATATGACACAAAAATTTTACTTGGTTCGAAACTAAGGGATAGTCTAAGGGGAGTATGCAAATAGAGTGTATATAGTACCTAAGACCACTAATCTTCACTAGTTGTGGAGTACAAGAAGTTTGAAAGAGTCACTCTATTCTAGGAATACTACCTTTACAAGATTTTAGTTATAGTTCATTGTGTCCCTTGGAACACCTTCATTGATTCCCCCTCCCCTAGATCACTACATTGAAGGAAGTATAACTAATTTTATCGACTTTAAGGTCACTTCAATGGATTTTCATTAAAGTCTTTGTACCTGACTTAGCATGAGACCCTGCTTGTACTGTAGACCTAAGTGGATGCACATTGAAAGCCTTGTTCACTAGAACACTGATATTAAATACTTTATTTTGTGAAGCCCCTTCACGAAGCTCACTCCTTTTCAAAATACACCTACCTTCATAGAACAGCTATTTTCATGAATCCCACTAAGTCAATACATAACACCCTATCATAATGAATCACTCAATACTTAGAATCATTGGCATCAGTCAAGACTATGACATTCTTTTCATGATGATCAAGATTTCTTAGAAACCAAGATTCACATAGATCCCCTTGTTTCATGAAATCAAAGAGATTTTGGATTTTCCATGAAATTTTTCGTGTTAAGTGAAGAGGGGTAGACTCATATTTATAGGCTTGGTTGTACACTATTCTCCACTTCCTCTTCACATAGTTTTCATATCTTTCAAAAACATCTTCACAGTTCTCCTCCTATCACGAAGCTCTATAGAAATTCATTTTGTGATGATCATCATAACCATGGAGATCTCCATCAAAACTGTTAATGGTGTACACAATTCATGTCATAATCTGGTATCTTTCTGTCAAAACATTCCCACCATCATGATGATCAAATTCTCGTAATCACAGAGATCACTGTCACTATTTGTGATGCTCCTCATCATCAATAACATAAAACCAAGATTCATGAAATTGTTGCCTTTACCATATTTATGAAATGTTGATTCTAGAAAATTTTTCCCACATGATGGTCACCTCTTCCTCAAGATTTTTGACCCCCAATTTTTGGAAAAAACTAGGAAATGATGTCACCATAAAATTGTTGTCAACTTGAACTCTAAGATCTCTTTCCTTGAAATCTCTCTATTCTTCCATGTGAGGACTGATAGAAAACATAAACCATACATAATTTCTAGAAGAGATCTACCTTGGTTACAATAGTAAAGTCAATTTAATTTTTAGGTATAAAAAGTTACCATAGTAAAAAATATATTTACCATGGTATAGGTAGAAAAAGGAAACATTTTATAGTTAAAAGAGAAATGGATTAAAATACCTAAAAAACAATATTTAAAGGTTGTTTAAAGTGTGTCTCAAACCTAACTAGCCACCAAAATATTAATTTTCATATAATGTCGTTGAATTTAAAGCCACCTCAAAATGGTTGGCTTTAAATATAAAATATTTTTTATTTAATTTATTAATCTCACCTCTCCTCAAGTATATATACCATGCCTCACCACCCCATTTTAACAAAGCAAGCCCTGTAAATCTTCAAATATCTACCCAAACCACTCCACGTTGCTCTCCCCATGTCCAACTTGTTATATTCTCACCAAAATACCAAATCCATGGTCATTAGGTGTCTCTCAAGGAGGTGATATTCAAGAGGTGGTTTGAACATGTTTAAAAGAATTTGAATGTGATTTAAGGGAATTTCACCTCAATTTTAATTTCCATGTGGTACATTCTTTATTCACCACTCATTTGTTTTTTGTGGTGTACATACTACCCGTGAATGTATTTTATGAATTTTATAATTTAATTTATGGGTGTTTATATATCCATTTGATGATCTCTATTTCATGGTGTTTTATGGTTAAAAAGTTAACAAATGAATAAGGAAGTTTTCCCTTAATTTTCCTTCTTTGAGACATATGTTTTGTTATAAACCTATATTCTTTTATGAGGTGTATATACTACCATTTGACATCTTATATTAGGAATATACTTATTTTCATGATATTTTAATCTTCCTTTAATGTTATTATTTTATGGGGATTATGATTCAAATGTTTCGAAGTTGTATGTGACACTTTGAAAGGTTTAATGATTATTATCCTCAAGAAATATTTAAAAAAATATCTCTTATGAGAATTTCCAAGGAAAAGGGTTCTAAAGAAATTTTATAGGGTTTAAAGTTTTTTTTTCATATTTTTATTTATATTTTTTAAATATATTTTCAAATAAAAATGTTTTTAAGAATGTTTTATGGTCTGAAAAACGTTTTTAAATGAAAATGGGGTAATTTCACAATTCAGTACTTTCTGAGATTGTTTATACATAAGTATTTACTGGGGTATATTTATAATCCATGTACAAGTTTCTTAAAATTCTTTCCCAAAATATTTTTACTATTCATATACAATGGTTTGAAGTCATTTTTAGTATTTTATAAGTTTTTATTAAATTGTTTAAAAGGATTTTTTTTCATTTTCCAAACGAAGTACTTTTTGACTTTTTCGGAAAAAGTACAAAAAGAATGATTTTTTAACTTATATAGAATGAATGGATTTTTATTCTTATACAAAACTTTAATTATTTGAATATTCCCTTTCAATATTACAATATTATATTCAAAGAAATTTTTTTCTTTTAAAACTACACAACATTTCAGCTAAAGAAAATGTTTTCAATGCGGAAAGAATATTTTCCACAAGAATTATTTTCAAGTGATATCTCAAAATTATTTCCCATATAAGATTAAAAAATTTGATGTTAATTTTTTTTATTGGGTTATGATTCAATGTTTCCATTTTTATTTTTTCTATGAATGATTTATATTTATGTTAAAGAGATATTATGAAACCCATTTCTTTTCTGTGGGTTATGTTATGATTGAATGATGTTTAAGAAACCCATATATTTTCATGGGTTATTATATAATGAATGATTTATGTTCTTGTGGAACACATATGCATGATTTAGTTATGTGATGGGTGGGTCTAATATCTCCCTCCAATGCATTGGGTAATGATTTATATCACATGAGATTGACATAAAGGACCTTATCCACCAAGATGGTTATGGGAGTAAACCTTGACTACCAAGATGTTTATGGGAGTGAACCAAGACTACCCAGATGGTTATGGGAGTGAACCATGACTTCCAAGATGGTTATAGAAGTGAAACATGACTACCAATATGGTTATGGGAGTGAATCATGACTATCAAGATGGTTATGGGTGTGAACCATGACTACCAAGATGGTTATAGGAGTGAACCATGACTTCAAATATGGTTATGGGAGTGAACAATGACTACCTAGATGGTATGGGAGTAAACCCATACAACTAAAATGGACTTTGAAGTGATTCCTTGACTACTATGGAAATAGGTTTTATATGATTATGTGTCTACCACAATTCCATGTCTTATTCCTATGTCATGCTTTAATGGATTATGTTATTTATTTCCATATTATTCATGTATTTTGAACTGTCAATCTTTATACCATGACGCATGCATATGATCCTTTTATATTTAGGGTAAGATCTTAAAATGTTATGTTCATGTTTTCATAACCTTATATTCTTATTATCATTACATATCATCCTTCTTTACCCTTACGGAGCATCTTCACTTTCCATTTTCATATGATTCCTTTCCTCAGGTTATAAGAAAATTTTTTAAGTAGGAGTAATAAAGGGAGTGATCTTTGTGGAAAACATTTAATATCATCCTCTAGACTATATGTTTTTTTCATGTTTCCAAAGGCACTAGACTAATATAGTCTTTGGTAATTTTTGTGTGTAATGTATTAAGTATTTAGAAAATGTGATGTAATGTCCATCTATGAAAAATTCAGTTCACTATAATATATCAATCACTCTGGACTTATATATAAATTTATTTATAAAAAATTCTTGTATTTAGTTTGTTTTATACTCTATACCCAAAATTTTATAAATGTAGTTGTTTACATCAGTTATGGAATGTTTGGTTTCAATTATTTAATTTAAATTGTTTACTTATTCCTTGTGTGACGTCATTCCCAACAGTTTATTCCAAAATTCCAAGAAACTAGTTATTAGCTTATGGTGATTAGTATCTCTCTTAGGGCCTAGTGGAAATCCAATTTAGGTGATGTCTTGGGTCAACCTGAGATGTTTCCTTATAAAGAAGTTCATACTACCTCCAAATAATTACCAAATCATCCTAATTTAGACCATATTTCCTACAAGTTCCTCACTAGATCATATCCCCCACTCAAAAAACAAATCATATACCTCATGGATCCATAATCTCTATGAAACCAACCCATCCTCACTGGGTTATATTTCCTTTGTTTCCAACCAAAAAGGGTTGTGCATGCAAAAGTCCCACACCAACCATTTCTAGGAAATTTTCACCTAGACATGCTTATCACATAATATTAAACTATATAGGGTGTTCTGTGAAAACCATCAGATCACTAGTATATCTAAATTTTAGTTTTTTATCATCTGGTTTACTTTTGGGTTCTCGAGTTTTAGGGATTGAAAATTGGATTTTATAGGAAGAAATATGAAGGTGTACAGTTCGTGCACATTGGGTCTCATCGTGTAGCTAACCACGAGAGGGGTACTGGTTTTGGGACAGTATAATTTCAAAGGTTTGGGAATGGTTTTTCAAATAGTATAAATCCTAGGGGAAACCATGTGGCCTTATTTTTGGGGATACAGTGGCCCTTGCATGGTTGGTGCATAGTTTTCCTAACAATGTAGTTAAACTATGTAGCCTATCTAGATCATTAAAAAATTATTATTTTACAAAATTTACAATGTAAATTCTTAGTACCGTAACCCTCATTTCATCTCCCTTTCATGCACATCCCATATTCTTAGCTTGGGAGCGTCTTACCTTTCATATTTGGTGTTTTTTGACCTAAGTTGGTAAGGCTTGTGGTAAGATCTTTTCCTTGAGTTTTCTTTTTTCTTTTCCCTCGTCTCATGTTTATTCTTCCATTTTTAAGGAATTGTGGAACCATAGTTGGTTTGGATGGAAAACCCTTGGTTTATAATGGGGTTTTTGCTTTGATTTATTTTTTATTAGTTGTATGAGCCCTTCTCCAACTTATTTTGGGTGGTTGTTTTTGAATGCGATGTGTTTGGAAATGATTCTGAGGGTAGAGTTTCTTTTTATGGTATTTTCCTTGAATTGCCTTTAGATTATTATTTTCCTTTCATTTATGATTTTTAAATTTCTATTTAATTGGTTTATGGTTGATTTTTATTAATTTTTTGATGTTCTTTAGGGATAGTGTTATTAATTTTAGTGTCTAAAGTGGATTTTCTAAATGGGAGCGGAATATGTGCACTCCAAGAGTTTAATAAAATGGATCAAGAGGTTTTTTGGGTTTTAATGGATTTATAACATGATTTTAGAAATAATTTTACCTTGTGGGAGTTATTTTAATAAAATGGGAATATTAGTATTTATATTTGTTTTTAAAATAGATTTTGATTATATGGAACATGTTTTATGATTATGTTGGCATGGAGTGGCAAATGGGTTAACTGAGTTGTGAGTAAGGGGTTATATAAGGGATTGTGAGAGAATTTAGAGAGTAATAACATGATAGATTCCATTTTTTAAGGTATCATGAGAAACTTTTGTATGAATACCATGATAGATTCCATTTGTTTTTTGAGAGATCGATAATTCTCTTGGATTTGGGCTTGGGGAAGACTGTGAGAGATTTCACTTTGTTTAGATGGCTGTCATATCTTGTTTAGTATCACTCACATTAGACCCGTACAGTTAGATCCCTAAGTGCACTTACTCGTACAATATTGATTTATATGACTTTTTTATTTTCTTTCTTTCATGTTTTTATAATATCAGGTCTGTTATGCCCATTTCAATTTATATGGTTTTAGGATGTTAATCTTTATACTCAACTTTACTAAGAATTATTGTATATGTTGATCATGTGGTGTCTTTTGGCCTTATTTCTTTATTTGATCCATGTTGGAGTTGTTTTGGGAAAAAAATTTGTTTGAAATAGAAAACCAAGGGGATTTCAAAGGCTTGTTTTAAAGAAAAATGTGTTCATGATAATTTAGTTCAGAAAAGTGTTTTCAAACTGATTTATTAGTTTGCATGGGTAAACTCCTTATATAGATTCATGGTGGTATCCTTTTGGTCTATGTTCCTCACACCCTATATATTCCTTTGGGTATATATAGATTTTTTATAGGATGCATGTAAAGTAATTGGAACCATAAACCTAGGTGGATTTTCTTGATTACAGTCATCTGGTGTTTTGTGGAAGAGATGTGGTCTCGTAGAGTTGGAACATGTTGATTTGTTTTGGGATTTTGGTATTTTATGGGATATATGTATTGGTATTTTTCGAGATGTTTCCCCTTTCTTTTGAGTTTTGATCTTTGACTTGTGATACCATGTATATATCCTTTTTGGCTTGCTTTTATATGATGTTTTTATGGTATTTTCTATATTTAATTACATACTATGAATACTATATTTTATTCTATTGACTTTGTCGATATTAATGTGGTTGTACTATTTTAAGGATGGTTAATGCCGGTTTACTAAGAGTGAAATCATTCCCAAGTAGATGAGGCATGCAATCACGGTCTTTGGCTCTAGGTGTTTGACCTTCCAAAGGATCAAAGTCGAGCATCAGAGACCATCCAGGTTTTTCAAGACACCTTCCATTCTTTTGTGGACTTGTGAGAAGTTATCTATGGATTTTGGGATCAAACTACCTCATAAACTAAGTGGAAAAGTTTTTATATAGATGGTTTTTGATCGTTTGATGAAATCAGTCCACTTTTTTCACATTAGGGAGTCAATGAGGGTAGATAAACTTGGAAACATGTATGTTTGAGAGGTTTTTCAACTTCATGGAGTTTCTGCATCAATTTTTTCTGATTGGTATGAATTTTTTACCTAACGATTCTTAAAGAGGCTCCAAGAGCCTTTAAGAACCCAGTTGATGTTGAGCACTGCGTATCACCTGTAGATGTATGGTCAATTTGTGTAGACCATCCAGACTCTTAATGATTATTTTCTAGAATGAGTGATTGATTTAAAAGGTTCATGGGAAAGGAACCTTCCATTTTCTAAGTTTTCTTATAAAAATAGTTAGAATTAATTTATCTGGATGGCTCCATTTAAAGCATTTTATGAGTGGCCATTCCATTACCTATTGAGCTTGGATGGGGTGGGAGAGCGTTCCTTGGAATGATAGAGTCTCATCTAGGAGACAACATAATTGTATGACTACTTCAAAAAACATTGGTGACAGATCAGAGTCACCATTAGTATTAAAACATTCAACTTCATCACCCATTGAAGTTGTAAGTTGGTAATCAGGTGTTTCAATGGGTATTTCTTCGGTTGGGGAATCATTATTTTGGAAAGAAGGGAATGGTAGTGCCATGTTATGTAAGGTCATTTCATGTTGTAGAATGACCAAGTAATATATTTTATTGGTTGTATTATCCAACATGTATGACCTCGATCCATGGTGTCTTATATGTCTCTCAGTTAAAGAGATACCATCTGGACTCATATCATGTGCTAGAGTGGGAATATTTGGATGTTAAGCCTAGCACCTCCATTATGGATTAGCTAGTTTTAATATAAGATTTTCAGAAGAAGGTGATTCATGGTAATTGAATCTTGTTGGTCTGTGTGCTCTGACAGTGTCATGGTGATAGTCATGAGACATGGGAATGGGAAGCATTGGTGAGTAAGTAGTGTCCTCTCTTATTTTCTCATATGGATTCCTAAGGACTTTATATGGGTATAAAGTGACATTGTGTGGTGTTTGTGACACCAATTAGGTCATCGGTACATCTAATTTTAAGTTTTATTTATAATTTGGTTTAATTTTTTCTTCCCAGTTATTGGGGGTTGTATATTATAGTTTTTGGGGAAGGAAGAATAAGGCGACTGGTTTGCCTAACCATGTGGGTAACCATGCGAGGAGAATTGGTTTGGGATATTATAGTTTACATAGTTCGAGAATGTTTTTTCAAATCATGAAAATCCCATGGGAAAACATGTTACTATATTTTTGAGGAGGTAGAAGCTCCCACATCGTTGGTGCATGGTTTACCTAACTGTGCATCCAAAATGTGCGGTCTATCTAACTCATTAAAAATTTGGTATTTTTCTCATATTTTCCATGTTGTTTTTTAGTCACTTGACCCTCATTTTTTATACCTTTCAAGGAAAACCCCTCTCCTTGGCATGTAATCTTCTTCTTGTTCATATTTGGTGGATTCTTCTTGTATCCAACGTGGTTTGGCATGAGGTAATCCCCTTTCTTTGAGTTTTCTTCTTCCATTCTGCCTTCTCATGTATATTATTCCATTTTTATAGAAGTGTGGAACCCTAGTTGGTGTGGAAGGATGAAACTAGTGTTTTAATTTTGTTTTTGGTTTGATTCTTGGGTTTTAAGTATTTTCTGCCTTTTTTACCTATTAAGGGTGGTAGACTTCAAAGGCGATGAGGTTGGAATCAATTATGAGGCATGTGTTTATATTTTAAGGCATTTTCCATCACTTAAATTTAGATTAAAAATCTATTTTAGTTTATGATTATTGAATTTTAATTTAATTTTTTTATGGTTTATTTATATTCCATGTTTGATGTGCTTTATTTCTTGGGTTTGAAATTTTAGTGTTTAAAAAAGATTTTCCAAATGGGAGTGTCATGTGTGCACTCTAATTTTTTGATAAAATGGTTAGAGGTTTTGTGGTTTTAAATAGATTTCTAAATTGATTTTTGGAATTTTTTTACCTTATGGTATGTGTTTTAATAAAATGGGAATATTAGTTGTGAAATTGGTTTTTGAAATGGATTTTTATTATAGGGGACTTTTTTTATGATTCTATTGGCATGGAGCAGCACATGGTCTCACAAGGGTGTTTTTGTGGGGTTTTCTAAAGTACCGTGAGAGACATCAGGGATGAATAACATGAAAGATTCCATTTTTTTACAAAGGATCATGAGAACTTTTAGTAGGAAAACCGTGAGAGATTCCAATTTTTTTGAGAGACCGAGAGAGATCTTAGAGTTGGGAATGGGGAATACCATGAGAGCTTACACTTTGTTTAATTGGATAGTATATATTTTTTAGTATCACTCACATTAATCACCTATGGTTAGATATCTAGGTGAAATTACTCATACCAAATTGATATATATGCCTTGTGAATTTGATTAGTTTTATGTTGTTAAGATATAATGTGTTTTATTACCATTTTCATTTATATGGTTATAAGATATTGAAATTTATTCTCATAATATTATAAATTATTGGATATGTGGAGAATGTGGTTACATTTGTACTTGTTTCTTTATTTGATCAATGTTATAAATTTTTTTGGGAAAACTTTTTTTTGTTTGAAATGGAATTAAAAATGGATTTCAAAGTCATGTTTTGAATATAAATTTTTTCCTGGTGATTTAGTTTTGAATAGTTTCTTTAGAGAAATTTATTGGGCTGAAAGGGTAAATTCCTTAAATAGATTCATGTCGGAATCAAAACCTTCATATTTATTTGGGAGTACGTATATTTTATTTTGAAGGACATTGGTAAAGAAAAAAGAACCACATACTTTGGCGTCTCTTCTTGATTACTGTCATCTGGTGTTTTATGGTGGAGATGTAGTCTCACGAAAATGGATAATATAGATTCCTTTTGGGATTTTAGTATCTGTTTAGATATATGTATTGGTATTGTTGGGATTTTCTCCATTTATTTTGATTTTTTAAGATTTGACTTGTGATACCACATATATGTCTATTTTGGAATGCTTAATATGATGTTATCTATGGTATCTACTAGCTTTCATTGTGTACTCTGAATTTTATTTTATTTTTACTCTGATGATATTGGTTTGGTTGTCTTATTTCATGGACAAGTCATGCCATCTCATCAGTGGATGTTCATTATGCTCAGTGATTTTCACTATCCTGTAGTGATCAGGAATGATATTTGGGTTGTGTGATGGGTTGTCTCGAGTAATGGGTTAGGTCAACAAGGGTTGGTTTGTTTCATGGTCCTTGTAATCTGACCTTAAAATGTATTATTTTTCATGTTAAATGGTACCAAACTTTAAATGTTCTTTTTCCCTTCATAAGGATATATATTAATCCCCTTTTAAGGGATCGACCCAACACCATAAGCACCCACCTTCACCCAGAATGGTGATAAACTCCAGAGAACTTGATAGTGTGACTTTAAACCATAGTATACTAAAACTAATAATTACTAAAAACATGATGAATAACCTATATTATGTTCATCTAATACCATAAATGGAGAACCTATTATACATATAGAAGTTAACAATGATGGAATTCCTATGATGTGTAATAGGTGTTCACATCAACGTGTTGTTTCAAACTATTACTGGAATAGGGGTAACAAATCCTGTGCTAGGATTTGGGAAGGATTCAAGAATTATATCTTCAACGTATAATAGAGTCCCATGGTAGGTAATAATTCTCCATAAAAGGGTGATATGAGCCTAAACTCCCACCCACTCAACCAACGTGCATTCTGAAGTGTAGCTACTATAAAACCTTAGTGACCACCTGCCTTTGTAAAAAAGGTCCCCAATGAAATTTACATCAAATAATCATATATTAATGATGGAATTAGAGTTTCTATTAAAAATAAAAATGGTGAACCCAATGTGAAATCAATAACCAGAATATAAAATTTTCATAGAGCTTTGATCCATATTTTATTTCAAGTAATTCCATAGGAAACAACTATTGTGATGAGGGAATCCACATTGTAAGAAAAATTGAAACGTCAAAAGAACTACATATTTATGATAGTATGGAATGTTTCAAATTATATGGATTTTGTGGTGAAGATAAAGTTGTATATTTTATTATCACATTGGGAATTCAAGATCGAGTTTCAGGGGATTCTATTGATAATACATGGTTATTTTAAATGATATTTAAATACTGTAAATATTGTATGACTAAAATCTAATATTTTTTAATCATTAAAATTATTTGGAATCTAGAAATAATATTTTTGTATTCTTTGAATATATATTCTAATGATATAAGAAATGTGATAACTTTTTTTATAATTCTGATAAATAATGACATAATGATGCATTAAACAATATCTCTATCGAAGAGAGAGAATATATGAAGAACACAACCTTCATTCCATCTAAATGTTTGAAACAGGTTGAGGCAAGCTGGTTCCATTACTATAGTTTCAAGTACTTCTTTTTAAAGAGGAAGAAAACCATCTCAGGAAAGTAAGATCTCAAGCCTGAGTTTTTCATTTAGAATTTATGAGAGTAATTTTGATCTATTGTGACTATATTTGTATATACTTAGTAATTGATGTCATTATTGAAGAATTTAAATTCCCTGATTTTGAAGAATCCAGTAGTGCGTTAAAGATCTTTGTAACGTCCTGGTTCCGGGTGCTGCCTAAAGGTGCCCTGTACCTGGTTGGTCACATGGCCTCAAGCACATTTCTATGAATTCCAGAGGATTCCGACTAGCAGTGAGTTCTTTGGGTGTGATAATGGGGAAATTATGCCCTAATTGTCGTAGTAACACAGTAGAAACAAATAGATAAAAATAGTGTAAGATGTAATAATACCATAGAATAGGAAATAGTGGAAGAAAATGAGTAAATAAACAACTGGAGCTCATGTATAAATGATGCATGATACATATTACTAGGAAAGTATCCAAACAAGTCACAATTTTGGAATACAGTAATAAACCAAGTACAAGGAAACAAAACAAGTAAACAACTCCAATATCATCACAAGCCTTAGATTGGTCCCATGCTCTCCAGATCCATAGAAATCAAGTAACTAAAGTAGAAGGGTTCTTACCCTTGTATATACTTGCAGCAATATAATCTGTTTGGGCCAAAAAACATGACCCAAATAGGGTGTGAGACGAATCCCAGTAGGTAACCACCCAATGATCTATGCCTAATAGTTAGTGAATATATATAGAATTCAGTATGAAAAATGAATAAATAAACAAATAAGTACTCAAAAGTAAAAAAATCCTATAGTTTAGATTACATTCATTTACATTTATCAAATTAGTCAAACAATCAAACAAAAGTAATTCTCTAGGAAGTTCTGATAGTCTAACCCCTCTGGTTCAGCTTAAAAAAGACTCTCTAAGGAAGCACTCACTGTAAATTCCCCTTGTGGTCTCATAACGGTAAACTATAGACACTCTGGGGAAGCACTCAATGTCCAATTCCCCATTTGGTCTCATAACATGGAACTAAAGACACTCTGAGGGAGCACTCAAGTCCATCCCCCCTATGGTCTTGCAACATGAAAAGTATAACAAACACTTTGGGGAAGCCCTCAACATCCATTCTTCCTATAGTCTAACTACACCAGGTTCCCAAATCCATGTGTATGTCAATTTTGCACGAGCGATATCCATCAGCCAAAGTAAATCACAACATACTACATGTCTAAATAGCTATAATTCATATCACAACATATCCAATTAAATCACTCCATCCTAACAATACTAGTCATGGAAAACAAATCATCCTAACAGGAAATTATAGACCCAATGGCTTATATAAAATCCAACATGGGAAAACACATCCATAGCATGGAAAATAAACCCTATTCACAATTAAACATCCCTACTCAAGCTAAAAAATAATAGCAGGAATTAACAAGGTTAAATTTTATAAACATGAAATACCCTAAACTAGGGTGTTGGGAACTCCTGCACATATAATTCAAAGACAATCTACGGATAGGCACAAATCACCTACCTCGACGTTGTATGATCAATATAGTTGAACCTTCACCTTTGAATCAACCTGTAACATTGTAGATCTACAAAAACATCTAAAACGTTCAACCAAGGATATCTCACGAAAGATGAGAAATCATGATATGAGACTCTAGAATAATGAATAAATCACTATAGTGATTCCAATTCAATCGACGGTGGTTTAATTGAAGAACGGATGGTTGATTGCAGGCTTGGAGAAGAATCTTCGCTCTCAGTCGCTCCGGGCCGAGACAGAGATAGAAGAATACGTTTATGTCAATTAGACGCGACCCCAGTACGATATAACAAATAAAAAAATGCACAGCGTGTTCCTAGAGGATACACAGTGTGTATATTTCTTTATAGGGATCCACTTTATGTGCTCTCCAGGTCACCCCACACGGCCATGTACTCGGTCGTTACGCGGCCAGTACACAGCTACCCGCAAAAAACCAGTAAACAGTGTGTACTCCTAAAATTTCCAAAAACTCCTCTCTTCTCCAAAATTCCAAAAATTAAGATCCATACTTGAAAAGAAGATCCGGGTTCTTACAAACTTCCCCCATTAAAGAAATTGTCCCTTGAATTTCCCTAACAAGGTGGCAATGAAGAATAATCCCTAAACAGATCCAGCCACTATGATCATGCATTGGTCTCCCTCTCTCAAGTCTTGTCCTGTACTTTCCCATACTGTCATAGCACACATACTAGAGGAACAGACTGTCCACAGAGAACCTTTTCACTGATCAACAATCTGGATAGTATGCTCCTCGAACGAGGAATCCAACTCCAACTCAACCTCCTTAGGTTGGAAAACATGAGATGGGTCTGAGAAGTAACGTCATAGCTAAGAAATGTAGAAGACGTCATGCATATCCTAGTACCTCTGAGGTATCTGCAACTAATAGGCAACCTACCCAACTCTCTCTAAAACCTAAAATGGCACGACGTATCTCGGTGAAATCTTACCCTGTCTCCTAATCCTCATGTGTCCTAACCTCATTGTGACACGTTATAAAAACTTGATCTCTGACCTTTAACTCTATAGGAATCTTCATCGATCATCATAAGACTTCTTTTGTGACTGTGTAGTATCCATCCTATTCTAAATCAACTATATCTTCTTCATGGTCTTCTAGAAAAGATGAGGTCCCAACATAGCTACATCTCCTATCTCCATCCAACATAGGGGTGATCGTAATGTTCTACCATACAAAGCCTCATAAGGTGCCATATGAATAGTTTCTTGAAAACTATTATTGTTGGAAAACTCCACCTAAGGTATGTTCGTCTCCCAAGAATCTCCAAAATCAAGGACGCATGCTCGAATCATGTCCTATAGCACCTGAATTGTATGCTAGAACTGACCATCTATCTGGGGATGGTAAGTTGTACTTAGAAGTTATTATATACCCAAAACCCTTTGTAATCCCTTCCAAACCTGAGAAGTAAAACAGGTATCCCTATATGAAACTATGAAGTGTGGAACCCCATGTAAACATATAATCTATCTGATGTAAAACCTTCCCAGCTCATCAACACTAAAGGTCTCCTTGATCAGTAAAAAGTGTTCAACCTTCATGAGTCTATCAATGACAACCCAAAATATATCATTCCCTTGAGGTGACCTCAGAAATACCATCATGAAATCCATCATGACTTCATTCTAATTCCACTAGAGAATGGGTAATTGTTGTAAAATTCCTTCTGGTCGCTGATGATATGCCTTCACCTGCTGACATGTGGAACACCTCATCACAAAACCAGCAATATCTCTCTTCATATCGGTCCACCAATACTAACGGTGTATATCTCGATACATCTTGGTGAAACTAGGATGAACTTCCCAAACTGAAGAATGAAAATCCCAAAAAATATCCTCACGTTTGTCTGCTGACACCCACACATGTCCATGAAAACGCAAGATCTCATCCTCGCCTATGGTCCATCCATGAATAGGGTCCTCTCCTGACACACTCTCTCGTAGAACTAAGCCTTCAGAATCTAATATTTGCCTCATTCTCAATCGATCATGTAGAGTATAGGTCATAGCTATAGAAGAAATAAATGTATTCCCCTGTTTACCATGCACCTCCAAATTTATATCAAAGAATATAGTCATAAGCTGCCACTCACTACTAGCCTCTTAAACTGCCTGTATCTTATTCCTCCTGCTCAATGCATCTGCCACTGCATTTTCTTTCCCTAGCGTGTAGGTAAGCTCAAAATCAAAGGACTCAAGGTACTCAACCCACCTTCGTTGTCTCAGATTCATATCACACTGAGTAAAGATATACTTGAGACTTTTTTGGTCGGTGAAAACCACAAAATTATATCCCAATAGATAATGTTTCCAACAACATAAATCATGAACAACTGTAGCCAACTCGAGATTTTGCATCAGGTAATTCCTCCCTTGTGGTCTCAACTATCAAGACCCGTACGCAATGGCTCCTCCACCCTACATAAGCACTTATCCAAGCTCAATACCTAATGAATCACAATAAATAGTATAGATCTTTCTTGGCTATGGAAAAACTAGTATCAGTGCCAAATTCAACCTCCCTTTCAGCTCCTAAAAGGCTGAATCGTAGGAATCTGACCATAGGTACTTCGCACCCTTCTTAGTCAGGCCCTTCAGTGGCACTACTAATCGTGATAAGTGATGTATGAAGCATCTTTAGTAATGATCTAGCCCTAGAAAACTTTGTACCTCAAATACGTTATTTTTTTTAACCCAGTAAACTACTACTATCACTTTCCCTAGGTCTACTGATACTCATGTATAAGAGATTACATGACCCAAGAAGTGAATCTGGTCCATCCAAAAGTGGAATTTTAAGAGCTTATCATATAACTGATGCTCTCTCGGCGTACTCAAAATGATCTCAAGATAGGTAGCTTGGTTATGTCGAGTGTGAGAGTACACCAAGATATCATTCACAAAAACCAACAAAAAGGAATCCATGTAAGGATGGAACACTCGATTCATTAGTTCCATAAAAATTGTAGTCACATCTGTGAGACCGAACAGCATATACACATACTCGTATAGACCATACCTACTCTGAAAGGTTCTAAGAGGTACATCAGATGGTCTAATGCACAACTGATGATAACCGGATCTCAATTAAATCTTCAAGAACACCCAGGCTCCTTAAAGCTGGTCAAAGAGATCATCAATCCTCAGTAAGGGATATTGGTTCATGACCATCAACTGGTTCAGCTTTCGATAATCGATGTAATGTCTGAGGGTACCATATGCCTTCTTCGCAAATAGGACCAGTGAACCTCAAGGAGAAGTACTGGGTCAGATGAAACCTTTTGTCTATAACTCCTGTAACTACTTCATGAGATCCTGTAACTCTGGTGTAGCCATCCTATAAGGAAGAATGGACAATGGTGCCACTCCTAGAACAAGCTCAATAGAAAATTCTACATTTCTCCAGAGGAAAACTTGAAAAGTCCTCTAGAAAGACATCCCTGAAATGATCCACCACTGGAGGAAAGTCCGTCTGTGAAGTCCCCTGGCCATCTAGACCCAAACTAGAAATATGGGTTGTAAATCCTCCCAACCCATGATGCTCGTGTCCATATCTACTCGCCTGGACATCACATTTTCCCTTATGTAGAAACAAACCACCTTCTGGTGATATAAAACTCATCCTACAGTGATAGAAATCAACAACGGCCTGGAAGGTAACTAACCAGTCCATCCCAAGAATGACATCATAACCCGTCATCTCTAAGACATAGAGGTCCCATAATAAGTGACACCCACAAACTTCAAGAGGGAACTCCTTTCACTAACGTACACTAGCCTTTCTAGTCCCCAATGGAGTATCTAGCATCAAGATATCAGTAGAAGTAAAGATACAGAGCCCAAGTCTCTCCAAAATAGCCACAAATATGAAACTATAGGAATCCCTTATATCAAAATGTACAGAAGCTAAGTCTGATGCAACTAGAATCATACCTATAAATATTGAGGGTCTAGGATCCTACTTTAGCTGGGTCTGCTCCACTGCAAAAGTCTAACCTGTACCATGACCCTACGACCCTACCTGACCTCCCTAAGTTAATCCAACCTACTGTCGTTGAATTCTTAGAGACTGGTTACCACAACCACGACCTCCACCTCGGCATGAATGGTTGTAAGAACTCTATTTCCTAGACTGATGACAAACTGGTGGTTCTTCTCAGGTATGAGGAGTCGAAACAGAACCCCTATCTCCAGCTAATAGTGAGAAAAACTGGCAGAAATGCTGAATATGACCTATCTTTCTGCAAGATCGGAACTCCACCGGGTCTCTCGGTTAATGTGGCCTTGTATTCCCACTCTTCCCACACTGGTAGCATACCACCTGGGAACCTGAAGGAGTATCATGCCTCCTCAGGTCTCCGTGCGTAGACTACCTGTGGCGCTTCCTACTGTAAGTCTGAAGGGTATCAAATCCATATTTTGAGCCTCCCTAGCTCACAGCTCTATAATCCTTCATATTTCACAATGTGATCCACACCTGGTTGACTATAGAAGTGATGGAATTCAACCTGAAGATGTTTACCTGATATCTGATGTTGTGCCTGAGACCATTCTCAAATTTTCTTGCCAAAAATAACTCATCACCCCCTGGAATGGGTGTGAAGTGATGAAGTTCTATGAAGAGAGAATAATACTCCATGACTGAGAGAGTACCCTACTCCAAACTCATGAACTCTCAGGCTCATTCGGTCCTCAAAGTCTCTAGGTAGAAGTAATCATAGAAGGCATGCAGGAACTCATCCCAAGCCATACCCTGCCGGCACCCTGCCTACGAAATCACATCCCACCATCTCTTGGCAGAATCCTGAAGCATGTAATTAGCAACATTCACCCTCATTTATAGAGGCATCTCCAGATTTTTAAAGATAGATAGCATGGCTTCTAACCATGACTCTATAGCCTGAGGTCCTCCATCCCCTGAGAATGTGGGAGGATGCTGCTATTGAAAGACCCGCGTGTTACCTTAAGCTTTCACATGGGAGTGTTTTTCTGCCAAAATGGGTTGTGTAACACCCATAAACATGGTGTGTTCTCTTTAAGACATGGTGTGTACTTGAATATTTTCCTCTATCCAAGTTCATCTACATGGATAGAACTAGACGGTTCCCTTAGAATAAAACTACACTGAATGTTTGTGCCAGACACGGAATGTACCACTTAAGTTTCAACTGCATGTGTTTTTAGTCACACGGTCAAGGCCACGGTTGACTCTACATGGCGTGTTTATGCCAGAAACAGCGTCTACTAGAAGGATTTCACCAACCTGTGTTGTTAGTCACATGGTCTGAAACACGATTGACTCCACATAGAGTGTTAAATATATAACACGGTGTGTACTACCTGATGTTAATCCACCTGTGTCATTAGTCACATGTCCGGATACATGGTCTCTATAACACGGAGTGTACGTTAGGAACACGGCGTGTTCTGCCAAAGCTTTCCCAACCCCATGTCTCTACCCACACAGTCAGTAACACAGTTAAGGACTACATGACGTTTACATACAGTACATAGCGTGTACTTAAGAAAAATAGTTCCTTCCCAAATAGAAGGATACATGGCATGTATTCATCATTACACACTGTGTATTCTGAGCTTTTCCTAGTAAAAAGCCTCAGAAACTACTATAAAACCCATAAAAACACTGAAACAAACATCAAAGTTCTAGATTTCGATCCACAGGGTCCCATACTCCCCGCAAATCAAAGATTGGAATCTTATACATGTACATCACAAGGAATAACAGTGTAATAAATCACATGATATTCCAAATTTTGATCCATGACATCCCATAACTCCTCAGGGACCAAAGTTTGGCATCCATTCCAAATAAAATTTACATATTATCAATACTCGATAAAATAGTAGGTATTCTATCAAGGCATCTACCACAACATCATGCATATCTAGCACAATATCTATCATAACAACATGCAATCGGTAATGCACCCTAAATGGAATGACTAGAATGCAAGACTTGCGATCTCTAGAAAGTTATTATATGATACATGAGATGGAATACCCTCATATAATTGGGTTTCAACAAACATAGAACCTAAATAATATCAATGATAACAGCATAAAAACATGTGAATCACCCAACAGTGAAATCAAATCAACTGTAATAATTGCAAAACTATAAAAAATTTAATAATCGAGGTAAATTAGAATTTCTATGTACACGGGTTTGCTACTCCTAGGCATAGGTTATTACCAACTACCTATTACTTCCTATCCCTATCTATAGGCTCCAAACAGTAAGTCAATAAGAAAATAATTCCTTTGATACCACTTTGTAACGTCCCAGTTCCGGGTGCCGCCCAAAGGTTTCCCATACTCAGTTGGTCACATTTCCTCAAGCACATTTCCATGAACACCAGAGGCTTCTGATTAGTAGTGAGGTCCTTGGGTGTGATAGTGGTGAAATTATTCCATCATTGGAAGAGTAACATAGTGGAAACAAACAAATAACAATAGCAAAAGTAATAATAATACCATACAATAGTAAACAGCGGAATTCAACAAGTAAATAAACAACTGGAGCTCATATATAAATGATGAAAGATACATATATCAAGGAAAGTAGAAAAATAAGTCACAATAATGGAATACAGTACTAAACGAAGTATAAGGAAACAAAATAAGTAAACCACTCTAGCAGAATCACAAGCCTCATCTTGGTCCAATGCTCTCCAGCTCCACACCAATCAAGTACCTGAAGTAGAAGGGTGTTTTCCCTTATCTATACCTGCAGAAATATAATATATTTGGACCTAAAATCATGACCCAAATAGGGTGTGAGATGAATCCCAATGGGAAACTACCCAAAGATTTGTGCTTAACAGTCAGTGAATATATATAGTAGGAAATATGAAAAATGAAGCAATAAACAAGGAAGTACTCAAAATTAAACAATCCTATAGTTTCAATTTCATTCATTTTCATTTATTAAATTAGTCAACCAACCAAACAAAAACAACCCTCTCGGAAGTTCTCACAGTCTAACTCCTCTGGTTTATCTTATCAAAGACTCTCTAAGGAAGCACTCACCGTCAATTCCCCCTATGGTCTCATAATAGTAAACTACAGACACTCTGGGGAAGCACTCAACGTCCAATTCCCCCTGTGGTATCATAACATGGAACTACAGAAACTTTGAGGGAGCACTCACATCCATCACTCCTATGGTCTCGCAATGTGAAAATTATAACAGACATTATGGGGAATCCCTCAGCACCCAATCCCTCTATGGTCTAACTACACCAGGTTCCCACAACCTTGTGTAAGTCAATTGTGAACGAACAATATCCAGCAGCCAAAGTAAATCACAACATACTACATGGATAAACAGCTGCAATTAATATCAAAGCATATCAAATAAAATCACTCCATCCTAACAAAACTATGCATAAAAAACAAAGAATCCTAATAGGAAATTTTATACCCAATGGCCAATATCAAATCAAACATGGGAAAACACATCCATAGCATAGAAAATAAACCCTATTCACAATCCATCATCCCTAATAAAGCTAACAAAGCATAGAAGGAATTATCAAGGTTCAATTTCCTCAACACACAATACCCTAACCAAGGGTGTTGGGCAATCTTGCACATATAATTCAAATACAATCTATGAAAAGACACAAACCACCTACCTCGCCATTGTACGATCAATATAGTTGAACCTTATCCTTTGAATAAACCTAGAACATCATATATCTACAAAAAATTATAAAACATTAAACCAATGATATATAATTAAAGAGGAGAAATCATGAGATGAGACTCTAGAAAAGGAATAAATCATTGTATCGATTCCAACGCAATCAATGAAGGTTGAATCAAAGAATGGACGGTCGATCAGGGGCTTGGAGAATAATCATTGATCCTAGTCGCTCCTGGCTGAGCGGAATATAGAAAAAGACGTTTCTATCAATTAGATGTGACCCTAGTCGGATATAACAAATAAAAAAATACATGGAATGTTCCTAGATGATATACTACATGTATAGGATTTTACAGGGCTCCACTTTAGGCAGTATCTAGGTCACCCCACATGGACACGTACTCGGCCGTTACACGGCTAGTACACGGCTACCGGTGGCAACCCGATACATGGTGTTTACTCCTAAGTACATGGCGTGTACTCCTAATGTCACGAACCAAATCTGGTCGCCGCCCAAACCGGAACCAAACCCAGCCCGTGACATGACCCGAAGGGCGTTCCCTATCCCCACGGGCTGGAACAAGTGCCCGGGTATCATTTATTTAGGTTTGGGAACAATTTACCTGAATATGAAGTCATAAACCATTAAAAACAATCAATAAACTGAATCTGAAAATTTATACCAAATGATGTTTAAACAAAAACCAAAACGGAATACATAGGTTTAGATTCAATACAAAAGGTCCAAAGACACAATGGAACAGAAACAAAATAGCCCCATGGACTCCACATGACAAGGGGTCATCACCCCCAAGTCGTCTCCACTACTCCGCCCCAAGGATGAGGACTAACACCCTGAACCGCCATCACCCTTAGCCTTTCCTTTACCTGGGTCAAAAAAAAGGTCTACTTACACCCAAGGGATGTAAGTAGGGTGTGAGCCTAAGCCCAATAGGATAACACCCTATGATTCCAAGGTGCATGCAATACAAGGTGAAAAAAAAACAAGCAGTTTTAATATGCAATTAAAAGCGGTGAAAAATTCCACAAAATGAAACTTTAAATTGAAAAAATTTTTCAAAATAAAACTTTCAGAATGTTAGCACATTTAAATAGGAATATTAGATACTGAATTATAATTCCAAAGACACCCAAAAACAAGGGCAAATACCACAAATCCACTGAGCAACAAAACCGGGAACACCCCTAGGCACTAGATAGTCTCAGGCCCCATGTACCTCGTACCTCAGTGTAATGTAACCATAGTAAAATTCTTTCTCGTGCACGAGCCACTAGTAGGGAACATACCCATAACCTAGTGGTCCCCAATAATCATCCACAAAGTTTAGTTAGAGTTGTCGTTATCCAAATGCTAAGTGAAACAGGGACAAAACCCATCCAGTCCACTAGCCGTACTAGTACAAATCCGCCCCACCTAGGTACCCGGGCTTCCCCCTTTGTGCTCAAACAATTTAAGGATTTAACACACATCCATTTTAATGTAAAACACCACTAATGGTCACATACACCAAATACAGTAGCTATCTCCTTTTATACCACTTAAAACACACAACAAACTCTTTGAATTTGAATAAATCAATTTCACAAAATCTCGTGTAGTTTTGCACACAAAACCCCTTAAGAAACCCACTTGTACATGATGTTCACAATTGTAAGTTACTAAAACAGTAAAGGCAGCCCAATAAATATCAATTAAAACAACAAATCAATTTTTGGGCATCTTTATGTTAAACAAGAAGTGTTTTCTTTGTAAAACCTTCATTTTCACACAAAAGTGGAACCAAAACATCACTTTCTTTACAAACACAATTAAAACCCATTTTTTCAGAAATTACCAAAGGGGATAAACATTATAAACAGTATTTTATGCCTTATTACAGATCCATAAAAACAACTAAGTATTTATAGGGCATCCCCAAATAAACAAACAAAACACTTCTTTGGAAAACCCCCAATTTCACACCAAATTGGCATTTTAAATTCAATTGCAATGGAAACATCATTAGAACCAATTTTTTCAGCAATAATAAAATTATATAAATTTGAAAATATGATAAATACAGCATGCTAATACACAAAGATTGCATTAACATTGGAATCACCTACCAAAACAAATGAAACCATTGAATCCTTTGTGCGAAAACACAAACGCACCACCGCCGCACCTCAAGAAGGGTAGATCAAACCTAAAATAGAAAATTGGTGCAAGAAAACCCAAGGTTAAACCTTAGGTTCTAACCCCTACCCACTGTTCATTGTTCACTTCAATAAAAAGGGAGTAAACCCTAAAAAAATAGAATGAAACCCTAATCAATTTGAAAGGAGAAAAGAAATGGACAAACTTACTTGAGAAATCTAGAATGAATCTCCCCAAAACACCAGTATCTGAAATTGAAAACGGCCAAATATCAGGGGATATTCTAACAAGAATTATTAGGTCATTTAGGAATTTGAATGGAGGGAAAAGAGTATGAATTGAGAGAGTTATGATTGAATGAACATACCTCATCAAATCTGCCCGATTTTAGAAAATCTAAGATGTGCGTCCCTCAATCGCGATCCTAAGAGCTCCAAAGAGGGGGGTAAAGAGGATGGGGGCGAGGATGGGTGTAATTTCCACATATGAGGCTTGGAATCACTGAAAACACGCAAATATTGAAAGAGATATTAAATAATTAAAATTTATTTTTAATGCAGAAAATGGGCTTTCGGGCAGGCCCAATTCCCTAACTAAAAACCCATATCCACCAAGATTATGGATTTATAAAGGCCCCAAATTTAAATGTGGGGTTAATATATCATGGTAGAACAATTAGGAGTTGGAATGAGTCAAAAATATTAAAAATTGAAAAAGTTATAAATGAAACAAAATTTATTTTTAAATCTGGAATTGGGCTCGCAGTTTGGCCCAATTCATGAAAACACACCTATTCTCAATAAAACCTTTGGAAACCACCAAAACAAATCATGAGTGGAAAAATAAATTTAAAATAACCCTAAAATAGGTTACTTACGTGACAATTATCCCCACCTTGAAAACTTTCCGCCCCGGAAAGTCACAGCAAGGTCAAAGCAATAACCAAACCCAACTGAGAAACCAATAGGTACACCCTTGCCAGGTTCCACCCCCAAAGGTCAAAACACCTCCAGTGATCAATGAAGGAAGGAATACTCTCACAAATCAAACTTAAACCACTTTCCTAAAACCATCAAGAACATTCAGGCTTTATCCCAAATAAAAGACAATCCGAACAATACTCAAGCAATTCACCCAAACGAACAACAACTTTGAACAAGGTTACACTTACCTAACTTTAACTAAACCATTGGGTGCTCTCCAGTCCCAATGTTTACTCAAGAATGATGTTGGTATATAGATATATCTGAATGAGACTATCTACACCAAGCCAAGACCATGGAAAAATCTAAGTTACTGGTACGGGGGGGACACAAATACGCTCCCCACCATAAGAGACAACCAATATTTTTTTGAGACATAATCAAGAGACTAACAGGGGAGGACTAAATGGACTCACCGGTACAAAGGATATACTTCCATCAGAAATTTACAAAAGAAATTATATAAGACTCATAGTGTGTCTCCCCACCATAAGAACCAATCATCTTAACCAACCAGCACTGGCCGGTAAAGAAAGACCCCAAAATTTAAAGAATTGGGGCGACCACATGGTTAGTTTGCACGGTTTGGGAAGCCATACACTAATAGTTGGGATCCTTCTTTCCGCATGGTTTTCTGGGGCATGGTCACTATTATCCAAGTGAAAACTGTGTTCACAAACAGTGTAGACAAACTTCAAACCTTTCTCTAAAGACTCAGTGGAAACCAAAAGGGGGAGGGAATAACATTGGGTGATGACATGGGCACACGGCCCTCCACCTATTTCCACCGAACATGGACAAAAGAAGAATGATTATGACACCATAGGTTTAAAATCTTCCTAACTTTCATACTAAGGAAATGACTTTGTACAAGGGTTTAAATGGCCCTGTGATTTCCCCTGACTACGAGCCAGCTTCTCTCCGAGACCTATGGCTGGAGCTCAAATGATTGAAGCAACTTCGGCCTCGCAGTTAGGCTTTGGAAACCCCATGAACGATAATTCTTCATTCAATGAAACCAAAAACTACAACGCAATCCCAGATAAGTTTTCCAGACATAACACATTCCAAACTCACTTTACCCGATCCCGATATTTCACTGAAACAAGGGCTAAGAAGATACACACACATCACACCTTGTTTCTTTAGGTGAGAAACAATAGAAGTAAAGAACACCAACACTCACCTTCGTCTAAAATGGAAGATTTTGAAGTTTTTCCAAGGGAGACATTCTCACAACATAACAGGGACTCTCATAGGATTTCACGACATTCACCTCTATGGTCAATCGAGCACATGACATCATAAGGCATCATCAAACATGACCATTGTGACTGATATAAACAATTCATGGAGAGGGACCTTATACAACATCCCCAAAAAAACACACAATTCTAGAAAGTGGCAACAATATCTTATCATGACCATATTTCCCACACCGGTGTTTTAACATGAATTAATGCATCAAAGAAAATTTGAAGAACCCAAAGTCCTCTTAGACACCATCGAGACACTCATCCACACTTACAACCCTAGAACACATCCACCTTCGACGTATCAGGAAACATAAGAAACTAAGGTCTCTGTCAATCTTCCATGAGCACTCTCCCTTTACAAGAGGATCTAAAAATCAAATAAAGGAAAGGGTGTAGACTCAATCTAAAAATCTCAAGAAAAAATATTCCTTATATTGATCAACTGGAGGGTCTTCAAAAGGAAAAACAATTCGGGTTGCACTTTAGTTGTGCACTAACCATTAATGGGGTGTATTTTATCCAACGATTGAACCAAAGGACCCAACCAAGATGGTCTCTTGGTTACGATATACCAACATCCAGATCCAAACACATGAATAGAATCACCACAAAGTCATCCCAAAACATTTTTCAAAAGAGACCACTAATCGTCCCTACAACACAGCTCACCGACCAAACACAAACCCAAAACACAGTTCAAACAGGAGGGGTTATTGGACTCAAAACATCCCACAACATCAACGTTATCAAAAACCCATAATAGAAACTATACCAAACTATTCATCAATACATCATGTTTATCTTTAAAACTATTTCTTTGAAAACAATCTATTTTGCAGTAAGCGTATCCACCAATGGTACCCCATGGGCCTCACACATGCATGTTTTTGTGTCACACTGGGCACCCTCCTCATAACCATCCCAGCACTCATCCAGTCATTCCATCAACCATCCATCATCCCATATAACCCCATGCATGTGGTCACTCATGGAAATACTAAAGGGTAAAACAAAAATTCCTTCCACTTTTCAAAAACAAAATGCTCAACCAACCCAACCTTTTTCTCAAAACTTCTAACAATGAGATCAAAATCCCAATTCACATCTTACAAAACTTTTCATAAGGACACAAACATAAAAAAAAAAGAACTAACTTTCAAGTTATTCACATCAATTTAAAAACATCTCATCCCCTTAAAACACCCTTTAATCGTTTATAAAACTATATTGGAAACACTTTTGAAAACCAACTTCAATATGGTTTTGGCTTTCAAAAGAGGTGTAAGAATTCTATTTTCCATTTCAAAACAATTCTGAAAATTCAGTTCCACCATTCCATAAATCAAAACATTCCATATTTATTTGAAAATCATTTCACAAAAACTGTACAATTCTTAAAACCAAGCCAGTTTAAAACCAAAGTTCCAAGATTTCAAAATTAAAGAACACAAGACAATGTGAGAGGAAACTAGTTTCAGTGGGTGACTTGGACATATGGTTGGTGTCCATATTCCAATCACTTCACTGTCACAGGGAGTGTTCTAGGGAATATCCCCAGCTCCACATGGCTTTCCAGGCCCTGCGAGCTTACTGAGACTATTAACCCAACTCTCTTTTCATTTCCCCTAACCATCATTAAAACAAGAAAACCAAAGGACTTAGATAAATCCTGACTTCCCTAGGAAACATGAATCCTATCATGAGGTGTGGTTATCAGGCACACTAGCCATAACTATAATACCAAGTCCCTACAATCCTAACTCTATGATATGCTGACTCTTCCCGAAATAACATGACCTAAAGAGTTAACACGAACCTCCTTTGATACCATTTTGTCACGAACCAAATCTGGTCGCCGCCCAAACCGGCACCAAACCCAGCCCGTGACATGACCCGAAGGGTGTTCCCTATCCCCACGGGCTGGAACAAGTGCCCGGGTATCATTTATTTAGGTTTGGGAACAATTTACCCGAATATGAAGTCATAAACCATTAAAAACAATCAATAAACTGAATCTGAAAATTTATACCAAATGATGTTTAAACAAAAACCAGAACGGAATACATAGGTTTAGATTCAATACAAAAGGTCCAAAGACACAATGGAACAGAAACAAAACAGCCCCATGGACTCCACATGACAAGGGGTCATCACCCCCAAGTCGTCTCCACTACTCCGCCCCAAGGATGAGGACTAACACCCTGAACCGCCATCACCCTTAGCATTTCCTTTACCTGGGTCAAAAAAAAGGTCTACTTACACCCAAGGGATGTAAGTAGGGTGTGAGCCTAAGCCCAATAGGATACCACCCTATGATTCCAAGGTGCATGCAATACAAGGTGAAAAAAAACAAGCAGTTTTAATATGCAATTAAAAGCGGTGAAAAATTCCACAAAATGAAACTTTAAATTGAAAACATTTTTCAAGATAAAACTTTCATAATGTTAGCACATTTAAATAGGAATATTAGATACTGAATTATAATTCCAAAGACACCCAAAAACAAGGGCAAATACCACAAATCCACTGAGCAACAAAACCGGGAACACACCTAGGCACTAGATAGTCTCAGACCCCATGTACCTCGTACCTCAGTGTAATGTAACCATAGTAAAATTCTTTCTCGTGCACGAGCCACTAGTAGGGAACATACCCATAACCTAGTGGTCCCCAATCATCATCCACAAAGTTTAGTTAGAGTTGTCGTTATCCAAATTCTAAGTGAAACAGGGACAAAACTCATCCGGTCCACTAGCCGTACTAGTACAAATCCGCCCCACCTAGGTACCTGGGCTTCCCCCTTTGTGCTCAAACAATTTCAGGATTTAACACACATCCATTTTAATGTAAAACACCACTAATGGTAACATACACCAAATACAGTATCTATCTCCTTTTATACCACTTAAAACACACAACAAACTCTTTGAATTTGAATAAATCAATTTCACAAAATCTCGTGTAGTTTTGCACACAAAACCCCTTAAGAAACCCACTTGTACATGATGTTCACAATTATAAGTTACTAAAACAGTAAAGGCAGCCCAATAAATATCAATTAAAACAACAAATCAATTTTTGGGCATCCTTATGTTAAACAAGAAGTGTTATCTTTGTAAAACCTTCATTTTCACACAAAAGTGGAACCAAAACATCACTTTCTTTACAAACACAATTAAAACCCATTTTTTCAGAAATTACCAAAGGGGATAAACATTATAAACAGTATTTTATGCCTTATTACAGATCCATAAAAACAACTAAGTATTTATAGGGCATCCCCAAATAAAAAAACAAAACACTTCTTTGGAAAACCCCCAATTTCACACCAAATTGGCATTTTAAATTCAATTGCAATGGAAACATCATTAGAACCAATTTTTTCAGCAATAATAAAATTATATAAATTTGAAAATATGATAAATATAGCATGATAATACACAAATATTGCATTAACATTGGAATCACCTACCAAAACAAATGAAACCATTGAATCCTTTGTGTGAAAACACAAACGCACCACCACCGCACCTCAAGAAGGGTAGATCAAACCTAAAATAGAAAATTGGTGCAAGAAAACCCAAGGTTAAACTTTAGGTTCGAACCCCTACCAACTGGTCATTGTTCACTTCAATAAAAAGGGAGTAAACCCTAAAACAAATAGAATGAAACCCTAATCAATTTGAAAGGAGAAAAGAAATGGACAAACTTACTTGAGAAATCTAGAATGAATCTCTCCAAAACACCAGTATCTGAAATTGAAAACGGCCAAATATCAGGGGATATTCTCAAAAGAATTATTAGGTCATTTAGGAATTTTAATGGAGGGAAAAGAGTATGAATTGAGAGAGTTATGATTGAATGAACATACCTCATCAAATCTTCCCGATTTTAGAAACCCTAAGATGTGCGTCCCTCAATCGCGATCCTAAGAGCTCCAAAGAGGGGGGTAAAGAGGCTGGGGGAGAGTCTGGGTGTAATGGCCGCATATGAGGCTTGGAATCACCGAAAACACGAAAATATTGAAAGAGATATTAAAGAATTAAAATTTATTTTTAATGCAGAAAATGGGCTTTCGAGCAGGCCCAATTCCCTAACTAAAAACCCATATCCACCAAGATTATGGATTTATAAAGGCCCCAAATTTAAATGTGGGGTTAATATATCAGGGTAGAACAATTAGGAGTTTTAATGAGTCAAAAATATTAAAAATTGAAAAAGTTATAAATGAAACAAAATTTATTTTTAAATCTGGAATTTGGCTCGCAGTTTGGCCCAATTCATGAAAACACACCTATTCTCAATAAAACCTTTGGAAACCACCAAAACAAATCATGAGTGGAAAAATAAATTTAAAATAACCCTAAAATAGGTTACGTACGTGACACCTAAAATTTCCAAAAACTCAACTTTTTCTCAAAAAAATGCCAGAAATCAAGATCCATACTTCAAAATAAGATCTTGGTTCTTACAATCTGATTCAACCAAAATCATAAATTAAGAATCATGAAGAACATGTTTTTCTTGTCTAAATAACACTATACAACATTTTTTGGGAGCAGATGATACCAGCCCATTTTGAGAATTGGATGATACCATCTCAAACCTTATATGTGAATTTTACTACATTTATTATCACTATAAATATATAGAAATATTAAAATCTAGGTCCTAAGAAAATGTTAGAAATGATAAGGAGTACACATTCACATTGAGGAAAAATATTTTAAAAGTTATTTATGTACTATTTTCCTTTCATTTTTCTTGTATAAAAGTGGGGAAGAGATTCTAAACAGTTGATTTAGAATTTAACTGGTCACATGGGTTTAATTAAATATGAAAAATTTATAAAAATAAAATTGTGTACAACTGATTAATACTTTTCCTATCTCATTATTACCCAAACTAATGTGATATCTACAGTACTAACATTCCATTTTATAGTATTAGTATTGAAAAAAATACAAAGAAAGAGATTTTTTAACTAACCTTGTGTTTTTTAATAAGTACCAAGGAATTAAAATAAATTTTCATGTTGTCAATAAGTTTATTTTGAATGTATTGAAATAGTTCATAGAGTTCCTAATAATTTTGATGAGAAGTTTCATATTGGATAACATAGAAGTAAATTGGAAGTTCCCAATATTTTTTAGAAAGATTATAAAGTTCCAAATCAAATGTTTTAGTTTGTGCATCTTATATGAGGATTTAAGATTTCGAATTGAGGATTTAAAGTGTTTTAATGTATTTTCAAACTTTATATTTCATAGATAATACTTGTTTGGAAATGAATACTTAAAGAAGTGGTGATTCTATCATTGTATATTTAATTATATTGTGAAGTATAAAATAATATTGGATAAAGTTCGGTAGATTCAGAAAGTAAAATGGATGAGCCTGGTTGAGTTTGCTCTTACAGGTTATACTGTCGTTATCTGCTAGTTCTATATTGATGTTTGGATAAATATTTTATCAGAGAGAGAAAATGGATAAACTTTAGGCATCGTAACCACCCGAGTAGCTAGAATATCTTGAAGAAAGCCAATCGATCTCAAATATGGGATCCAACCATGAGTAGAATGGTGAAAGTGGTATGATACAATGAGGGTTGAAAATGGATCAAGGAGAGTAAAAACCAAGTAGGGTGTCATAGTTACCCTCTATGAGGAGCATCCAAAATGGATTTTTCAAGCGTCTGATGGAGTCAATCTATTTAAAAGGAAGATAACACTTAAGATATCTTTCTATATGGTATAAGAGTAATGTGGAAACATTTCATTAGTTAAACACACATGTTATTAGGATAATATGATACCATTGTGTTGCAACATCTATCTTGAACCTCTGGAGTTTACATTTTAGAAGATCACACCTTGTCTACAATAGCTATATAAATTAAAAGGAATTTTTAAAAGAGTAAAATAATGATCATAGAACTACTAATGATCCAAGAATCATATCACTAGAATTTAATGTGTTCATGTATCAAATTAAATGATTGATAATATCATCAAACCTAAAATGGGTAAGATTTTACCTTGATAGGATACACTGGAAGAAGTAGAAGATGAAGTGGATATCTTAATTATTTCAAAGTAATTTTTTTTGATCATTGGAATAAGTTAATATTACTAAAATATCACTAAACTTCATAAGATAAAACTTCGGATGAAGAATCAAACATAAAAATGAAAATTTTATGCATTCAAAGATGATTTATCACAATGTAGTTTATTTTGATACAAGAAGAAATGATTTTAATGGTAAAGAAAATGATGAGTGGTAAAAATGATAAAGGTTGAGTTTGTAGAGTTCTTATGGTAAATATTTTAAGGTATATAAAAATAATAGGGTTCAAGCATCATAAATTTAATCCACCTGTAATGTTTATTTTAATTGTATGAAGCTTGTAAGTTTTATTTTTTGAGTCATAGACATAAATTACTCTAATTTTTTTGGAATACCATGTAACAGTTTATTTAGTATTTGATTTAACTTAAGTTTTTCATTTTATCTTTGATGGGTATAGTATATAAAACCAATAAATGGATTACTAAAAACCTAAGGTTTTATGAAATACCAAATGGTTTGAGGATTCATGAAAATATAATGACTTTAGGGATTTGGAAATACTAATGGTTTATTGTTTAATAAAATATTGATATCACTATAGTGGTAATGCATAAATTTATTAATATATGTGTCAAAATGTTATGTCCATCTAAGATGAACAGTAATTTGTTACCGATGTAGTTACAAATGACTCTAAAATGTGCAGAACCCGACCGTTGGTGGATCGTCTATAAATAGAGTATCATCTAATGGATAAAAAAGTGAGAAACAAAGTGATACCTTTGAAATTCATAATTTTGTTATGTCTTCAATATCTTGTTGACTTAAAGTGTTTTCAATAATTTTATCTCTATGTTTTTGTTAATATATTTTGATTGTGAGGTTTATTTTTAAGAGATATTAGTGTTTCTTATTGTAATCATTTTGCTACCGATCAATTTTATTGAGGGCCTCTGACATAAGGAATGCAACATTGGGATATTTGTTGAAGTTGAAAATATATTGAGTTGATATTTGTAGTAGCTTATTTATTGAGCTTATGGGTTGTTGAAGTGTGTACTTACCAATCAGGTTTATTGTGAGCTTAAAAAGTAAGAAATATATACCCAAGCTTCAATATTAAAGAGTTGATTACCTTTTGATATGTCTATAGTCAATGATACCTTGAATTAAGTTTATGATTATGCTTTTACTTTGGGTAAAAATTACAATTTATAATTTCCATTAATGAGTATTTGATTTATAAATAAATACTCATTGTTTTGTTTAATTCCATTGAGTTTATCATTTCATCAATAGATATAAAATATTAATAGTTTTATTTCTTCACTACATTTATTAATTTCAAAAATAGATATAAAAATTCTATTATTTAAATTATGGTTATATTTCTATATTTTTAGGTATATTAGTGTTTTATGTTACAGTTATATTTAATACTTAAGGAGCTTGAAATTTTTGTTTCTATTTCAAATTATAGTTCACCCCCTCATGTAGTGTGTTTTTCATATCTTATGATCCAATATTTATTATTAGATTTTGTTTTTAAATTTGAAATTGAACTTGATATTTTTCATTTTTTATTTTATGTTTCTTTATAAAATTTTTATTTTTTGTTTCTTTCCACCTAACAGTGTTTAAAAAAATTAATAATAGAAGGTATGCTTGTTTGTACCCATAATAATATTAATCCAAAAAGACCAATTATTTTTTATGGAAATGATTATAAATATTAGTGAGATAGGATCGAAACCTTAATTATTCACACTAAAGTTGAAAATTATCCCATCCTTATAGGTAGTTATAAAGTAATAGAGAAAGAAGTTTCTACTTTTTTGAGATAGGAAAAGAATGAATTTCAACTAAATTTTAGTGTTCATAATACCCTTATTTATTTAGTTTAATAGAACATATATATTTTAGTTTCATCATGTATAATAGCTTGTGGAAAAGGTAAAATTCAGAAGTTAATCACTTTTCAAAATCAAATGTTCTTGAGACTAAGATAGCTATGTTAAGAGACAATTATCAAGATTTTGATTTTACATCTAGTGGAAGTTTTTTCACAAAGCATCAAATACTAATAATTATTATTAATAGTTTACAACCACTTGGTGAAAAGGAAATGTATGGTGAAAAACTTATAGAATAATTTATTGATATTCCCATCAGACAATGGGAATATAAAAGAATAGTTATATATGACAATAAACACCTTACTAAATTAATTATTGATTAATTAATTAGTACTCTCTTTAAATATTGATGAAAAATAAAAACTGATGTAGAAAAGGAGTAAAATAAGAATGGAATTTATTTTATATATACTAAAATTTCAATCATCTAGGAATGTAAACCAAGTATATCCTAAAGAAATTCCATAATAATTTTAGATACGAGTTTAGGAGAACCTACTAAAGGTGAACTTTAAAATATGTAATATAGGATTTTTAATAATAGGAAATTCAAATGATATTATCTAAAAGATAAGAGAGAGAGAGAGAAATGTTGTGTTTGAAATGAAAGATTCCACTAACCCTACATTCTATGAATGGTGATAATCGGGTAATATATAACCTTATTTCCTTGAGTTAAAGATAAAATAATAAAACACTTCAAAAATAAAATCTAATAAAAGGATAAATAAAAGTTTAGAATTCATGGAAACATTTAGTGTATGTGAATTTGATTCCATTTTAAACAGTTCATCAGAATAAAGTGATAATTTTATAATAATCAATGGATTATTTGAAAATTTAGGAAAAATTTTTATGAGAAAACTAAATGATGACGAACTTATAAATCTATCACTAGATTAAAAGTTTTTTTATACTTATGAATAAGAATCTGATGATGATAATTTATTTCGTTTTGATGGTAGTGAGAGAATCTGTGAGTCTCTTAATGAAATTAAAGCCTATATTATTAAATGTTCAAATATGTATCAAATGTTATATAAAAATATACTAATATTAAGTATGAATCCACTAAATGAGAATATAATTTTGTGAATGATAAAGATAAGTCAAAGGATAATGTTATAAAACATACTAACAATTTTAAAGGAAAAGGTGAAGCTAAAACATTATAATTTTATCTTAAGAAAGTTAACAACAAGTTAAATAATAATAAATATAGTTTAATGAATGAAACTTTTTTCCAAGATAATACTAAAATTTTAAAGCTAAAGTGTGAGATTAAATGCATGAAGACACTACTAACTAAGTTTACCATGGTAAGAAATTAATTTGACAATATGTGTTGACATATTTGACTAAATAGAAATACATTTTGTTTTGGTAGTAAAACCATTGGAAATTCATATTACCGATCAAACTATTTTATACCAAGAAATTTATCCTTTTTTTAAATGTGTTATCTATAAAGATATTGGAAGAGAAGTTTTTCTTTAAACAAAGTACAATATTTTGAAAGATATTGAGACTTTATTTCATCTAAACTTGTTCTATATGAACATCAAAAAGATACTCAGATATAGGTTCCCAAAATATTATTCAAAAACACTTCTTGATCAAAATAATTCTATCCTCCAATGAAATAATTCAAAATATCTAATGTTTCAGAACATTAGTGTTCACAAATCATCGCTGCCCCAGGTATTTTGTTTTATGTTTACCAAAACTACATTTTTTGTATGCTATATTTTCTTAGTAGTTTCAATAACTTTATTATTTTATTAATATTTTTAATTTATTCCTTTTTATTTGTGGTGAGTATTTGTTCATTTTTTTATCTAACTTTTTAAAAATCAATTATTAAAATTCTGAAGATCTAATAAATTTCATGTTAATTTTTTTGACCATATTTGAATGAAAAAGGTTTGTAAATTTTTTACTATAATATACCTTCCAAACTATTGTGATTATATTTCATTCATCTCTAAAAAATTTTAGAAAACAAATTTATTTATCCAAAATTCAGAATATATCCAAGCATTATAAATTTTAAAATTAATTATTCCTTAAAACTTTATTAATAAATCATGTATTTTTTGATGAATTAAATCTATGTTGTTAGATCTTATAAATCTAAGATGTCATTTTTTTCCCTCACACCTTTATAAATAGGTGGACTTAGAGTTCGTCATACACATTTACTGTGATCTATAGAGAATATCGTCTTATTTTTTAGAAAGTTTTTTCATCTATCATTTCATTCTTGGTATCATATAAAGAACTTCCAATAAGGGAAATTTTTAAAGAGATTCCTTTTTATTATTATATATTTGATAAGTATGAATTTATGATGAAATAAATAGTTAATTTTCATGGGTGGAGAAAATTATTTTCTAAAACTAAAACCCATGAGCTATATATTCAACTATTGATCAGATAATTCTATATATATATATGAATATTTATAGATAAAATTGAGTTAAAAAAGTAACCTTTTTTCTTTTCATTGATAATTTTCCCCTAAATTTAGATAAGTTATCTAAATTTATAAAACTAAACTTTAAGGGAGAATCTTTTTTTTTTGCAAAAACTACCAAAATTTCATGGATATTTTTTTAAAGGTGATACATAAAATGATTTATTTTTGGTAAATTAAAATTTTCATAGTAAAAGTATCTTATCATCATAAGTTTGAATATTTATTCGGTGGATACCCTATTTATTTCGAGGAATGGTTAAAACGATATGATCAACATCCAAGAAAATTATCTACTAGATTGATTTTTAATTTTTAGGAAACTAAACATTTTAATGTTTATCTGGTCTTATATCAAAGTTATTTAGAATGATTTGGTTAAGATTAAAATTTTATTATATATATGAATTCTAAATAAAGTACTTGTAAAACTATTTAAAGGGGGGAATATTAAAAATCATCGCATCTAGAAAGACTAAAAGAAAATATTATTAATGATGAAACTATTTTAATAATGAGATTGACTTATGATTTTAATGAGATAATATTTGTTAAATTTTTTTTAGTATTTGTGACTATGGAATTTTAATTTTATCTAAATAAAAGAATCTTAAAAGGTATTAAAAGTTACAATGAATATAAAATCAATGAATAGTAATGGAATCAAAAAATATCATGATAAGAAATGGTTTACAACAGAATAAAAAAGATCATAATAAGGAAATTACGAAGAATAAATTCCTTAAGAAACAGATTAGAAAATAAAATTCACAAATAATTCTTGAAACCCATAGTGAATTCTTAAAATAAATGTTTAAGTCAGTGAGAAATACAAAATAATACTGATAAGTTAGAAAATTATTTTTAGGCCTTTACAAAGTTGAAGAAAAAACACTCAGAGAAGAAATAGAATCAAATTTAAATAAGGAGAATAAAGAAAGGTATTTCTCAAATAATCAATGATTCTATAGTATCCAAAATATCTTAAATTAAGTTACCATAAAAGAACATGGGGTTTGATAACATCCCCTCAAGAGAAAAATAGATTTTAATTGAAAGTTAAATGAAGTTTCATTCTAAGTTAAAGATTAATTGTTATCTGTAACACCCCGAGCTTCCACGATACGCTTCTCATTCAATAATGCAATAGCTTGCATTGTATGCAACTTCGAGTTCTAAAACACCGCGACTAATCAAAGTAGCCGTTATGAATAGTAATACCCACTTTTTAAAATTATAGAAATTTTATATTTCAAAATGGAATTCATTTTTGTATTCCTAATATTGAAATTAGCCTATGTTGAATTTTTTGTAATTTTCTGAGAACTTCCAAATTTTTATGAATAGTGAAAAATACTTAAAACAACTTTTTTAATCAAAATAATTTATAGTGATAAATTAAACTATTTAGTGGTTTTAAAGTATAATTAGAATATATTTTTACCATTTTATCCAATGGTGGTCATTAGAATTAATTTAACATTGAATTTGGACATAAACAATTGCCAATCTTTTGATATAAATTATTTCTTAAAAACACGCTATTTGTTGTGACAGCGGGAATTAATTATAAAATTAATTAATGCAACTTATATGTTTGTAATTTTTTAAAATAGACATCATTTTTGAATTTGGAATATCAATTATAGCTTAGGGTGAAATTTTGGCATTGTTCTGAAAAACTTCAATTTTTGATGAATAGTGAAACCACTAAGTGGTAGTTAAATAACTGATTTTTCGTTTAAATGAAATATTACCACTTCTGTGATTTTATTTTCAAAAATCCAACATACATGGTTGTCATTAAGATTTAAAATGTGGTTCAATGAGATTAAAATAATTTTTGGTGAATAGTAACTTTTAAGTTCTTAATCGCGATTAGAGGTAATTAGTGTAGTTTAAGGTAAAAATAATGTTTTAATAATATGATATGAGCTTGACACATGTCCTACCCTCATTGGATGTGCCATGGCCGACCGAGACAATCCATGGGTCAACTTGGGGACTGCATGGATCCACTTTAGTTGGAAAATGACATAAATACCTTTTATTTAATGTTAAAGTAAAAAATGACACAAACATGAAGTGTTTTACTAAAACAATTTTTACATGGGGTTATACAAGTAATATTTTTGACTAAAAATAGTCATTGGAAAGATAAAAAGATTTCCTACATCATAGTATTTTTTTATAATTTTTAGACATTAAATAAATTAAATTATTTATGACATCATTATGATGCAGCGATGACCTCATTATTTAACGATTTTAATAAAATGAAAAGATAATGTACAATACAAGGCTTAAACTTGTACAAAGACTATTGTATGGGTATATTTAAAACCCTTATCACCTTATCCACGAATTATATAAGTGTGAGACCTTTAGAATCCGAAAAATCATTGTATAATAATGTAAACTTTCCTTACTTTCCAAGAGTACCCCTCCTCTCCTCTTATAAAAGGCCCCCACCTCTACCACCTCATTCACACTTTCAAGCCATTTGGCTCAGCCAACCTCTGCCCAAATACTCTCCCAACGTCCACCTCTTACTCCTAGAAGCCTCGCTTTGGGCAGAACTCTTCCCAAGGAATCCTTTGGCTCAAATCAAAAAGAGTTACCCGATTTTGAGGTAATGTCTTCTCTAATGTTGTTTTGTTTTATTTTTCTTCTCCAACCCCCTAAACACTTTTTATTCATTTCTTTTGTAACAACACCAGTATCCTAAATATACTAGGATGTTGTTATAAGAAGTATTCGAGCTACACTTACACACACCTACATCTAATGGTTAAAGAACATACGGTTTCTGTGGATGGCGAATTTCTGCCTCACAAAACGATGATTGTTCAACACTCATAAAACACATTAAAAGGTGGCCATTAATATGTCACTCTATTTATAAATGATATATAATATGTTTATGTTTTACTTAAGGTTCTGTATTTTTCATTTATGGCATACCTTTATTGTTTCCATTATGGATAAACGCGATATTTTCATTTTAGGAAGTGCGGACTACTGCCCCCTCAAAGTGATTTGAATCATTAATTCCATATGTGGGATGTATAAAGGATGGAGTAAATGATATTATATATGATGTTATACTGGAATTATAATATACCTTTATATCATTATGATTTCATTAAATATGAAATAGAAATGAAAGTAGCGTTCATGCGTACGTACGGCTTACCGTCTCCATGAACGGTGCATTTCATTTCTTACCTCTAAAAGTTATGGAATATTATAAATGCATGTATATACTGAATATATATGAGATATATGATATCTATATCATGAATATAATTCTGGATATAATTGATATATCACCACATGAACAACTTGTAATTATAAGAATGTTATTTTTGACTCAAGTACCTAAGATCGACAAAATGACCGTTATAAACTTAAATAATTACATAATGTTCATAACATGGTAATAAGGGATATAAAAGGAATAATGAACATGAAAAAGGTTCTTAAGTAAATAGGAATTAACTCTAGTTTATTATTCAGGAGGTTAAAGAACGGTCGAGTCAGGACAGGACGCAAGGTAAGGGAACTTCTTAACCCAATTTCTACTCTTTGGGTTAATCTCCTACTTTCAAACTATGTCATGATATTATTATGTCCTATCTTGTATTTATACTTTCATTATGTGTAAATATAGTGAATACACATAATACATCTACTTTATTTTAAAAATAATCTTTTTAAGGACTTCTTCTCAATCTCCTTTCATTGAGGCATATTTTGTTTTTTACACAACTTTCTTTTATACGGTGTATAAACCCCCTTGACTTTTACGTTTATTCAAAATGAATCTTTTTTATACGAAGAATTTTACTAAACGACAAAAAGGGAATGTTTTTATTTCCATACTTATGTGGCGACAACGACTTCTCCGCCGCCGTGACCATTATTTGAGTTTCAGCTTCCTCTACAAGCCATCACTTTTTTTTAATGAAAAATAAATACAAAGTTTTAACTTTCTTTTATTTTGGTATTGAAAATGGTTTTGAAAGCATTTTTATTATATCAATGTGTTGTATTGATATCTTGTGATTGAAATGTGGAAATGTTATGTTTCCTTTATGCATGTTTTATGTGATATGATTATGTTATGCTTTATGATATGTTTAATCCTATTCATATGAGGAATGCATTGGACTTAATAAGTGACAAGTGGAGCCCGCTATAGCTCCTCGATGCATCGGCAGGTCTCATGAGACAAACTAGTGTCTTGGAACGAGGCCTTGACAAAATCTTATTTGTGGTCTTGGCACGAGGCCTTGGCTACGTGGTTATGATAGTCTGGCATTATGCATTCCATCATTATGAAAGTGGTTATTGATATTGCATGTGATTATTCGACCAGTAGAATATCCATGTGAATAAGTAAATGGAATTATCTCATTTTACTTTTGCCATATTATGTTGAAGTTCAAGTTTAAAAGGCTTTTGTTTTAGTCAAACATTGCCTTAAATGTTTATGTTTATTTATGAAAGCTTCCACAATATTGTTATCCTTACTGAGAATCTGAGCTCACCCCTTTCAATGTTTTAATATTTTACAGGATGTGAAGAAGTATTTTATGAATGACCTGCAGGGATAGTCAGAAGAGGATATGAGTGTGGACTATGAAGACTTTGTTATTGTAGTTTTTCACCTTATTTTGTAATGTAACATTTATGAATGTATGTAGTGTTTCCAAGGCTACTAAACTAATCGGTCTTTCGAGACTTGATTTTTTGTGATCATGCCAATGTTACGAAGTAATGCACCGACTCTGGGTAGCTGGGGTCAGGGCGTTACAGTTGGTATCAGAGGCAGTTTAGTACTAACCTTGGAAGCTAGATTTAGATAAACTCTGATTAGAGCACATAGACCGAAGATAGACTTTAATGATTAGTATAGAAGAGCTTCCTAGAATTTTGGTATTATAGAGATTTTGTGAGTTTTCCGAGCAATACATCCATGTCTGGATACGAGCAGGTAGAGGTGGCTCTGGCACAGATGTACCTAGGGGTAAAACCCGAAAACACCGCTTTGAGCTAGACTCGAACGAGAACTGGTGCACGACAACGGGCCTTGCTGCACTCTTTGTTACGACACTCCCGGGGGATATGCTTAGGATAATTCTCATTTTCTTTACAAACCACTATGAAGGGTTATGATTATATACTTCCTCAAAGAAAACATTCCTTTTTATGATTATGGATTATATCCATAAATATTTCAATTTATGTAAAGTGTTTTAAAAATATGGAATTATGTATTTTAATTCATAAACTAATCTAGTTTATGCCATTGTTTAGAAATGGCGCCTAGTGGAAGGAATGGAAACCGTATCAATGCATGCACTCCGTGTAGGGATTTCCCTCCTGCTCAAGATAATTATTGTGTATCTGGAGATAGAACTGGTGCTGATCAACTTATTACCATACTGGGAAAACTCACTCAGGTTATGAATAATAACCTTACTCGTATGGAGCACCCTGATCCGCAACGTGGATGATCAATGTTAGAACGCTTCATGAGGCAACAACCACCAACATTTAATGGGGGTACAAATCCATTAGTAGCTGAGCAATGGATAAACTCCTTAGAGAAAATATTCCAGGCCTTGGGGAGTAGTGAAAGGGAGAAGGTTATCATGGCAGTTTACCGCCTCGCTGGTGATGCCGATCAATGGTGCTCATTGATTCAAAATACAAAGGAAGATGATGACGTATCGAATATGGAATGGAGGGAGTTCAAAGAGATTTTCTTAGAAAAATACTTTCCTCATGACCATCGAGCAGATATGGAAAGGCAATTTCTGAGTCTGAGACAAAAGGAGGATGAGAATGTCACAAAGTATGAGGCCAACTTTACAAGGTTGGTGAGGTATGCTGCAGATTATATACGTAACCCAAGAGGTAAGATTGATCGTTTCTTTGATGGGTTAAAACCATTTCTCCGTAGATCTTTAGTATCACAATCTTTCTCAACATACGAAGATATTGTCTCATGTGCTATCAAGAGAGAAAAGGAATTCTCTATGTCTTATGACAACAAAGTAAAGCAAGAGAAGAAGAGAATGGTGAAACAAGAGACAGATAAAGGGAAAAAGGGAAAGAAGGATTTTCCATTATGTGATAATTGTGGGAAGAATCACCCTGGTACTTTCTTAAAAGGAATGGGAGTTTGTTATAAATGTGGAGAAAAAGGTCACCAGGCGCGTGATTGCAAGGGAAAGAAAGAGGCTATCATTGTTGAATGCTACAATTGTAGGGAAATGGGGAATTATACAAATGAATGTCTTAAGCGTCAGGGAAACTTACCTCAGAAAAGGTCAAGGGATCAAGGACAATATTATGTTGTTAATACAGTTGAAGCGGAATAATTAATGTATTGGTGCTTTTGGACTCATGGATTATATTCTGGTTATTAGAATAATGTGATATATATAAGGATTTTACTACAGTACTTGTTGTTTTATTAAGGTTTTAATATGATGAAGGTGATCATATTTTTAGTATGTGACAATAAGAGAAACTTTACTTTGTTTGGGGAATCTTATAAATTGATTTTGGAATTAAGAGACCTTTTAGAAAAAGTCTGGACAGAGGTATTTTGGATAACTATAAAGGTTGGAGTGGATTAAGTTGATCTTTGGATAGTATTATTTAAGGTTAAAAAATTTATGGAGATTATTTTTGGAATATTATAATACTATAGTTTTAGGAAAAGGACAATCTACAGGGTGGAGCATAACCCGTCGCGTCGGAAAAAGCTGCAGGAATCGAACCCACAACCATAGTGCGACATGCCTTTATTTCCTACCACTAGCCTACAGGAAGTCCCTGGTTATTACAAAATAATTTAACTAATCTAAATGGTATGTGTTAATATTTGGAACCTTATACAATTATGATAAGTATAATATTTTTGAGTTCTACTATATTTTTGAGTGAAAGATGAGTTGAAGGTTGAAACTCTAATTTTCAAGCATAAATATATATATACCTATCTCTTATTCAATGAATAAATTAATTCTTAAACTTTAGTAAAGGGATATTAAAACAAAAAAAATGTGTTATCCTAATACGTTATGTCTTGTTGAACTGATGATATTTTAAATCAACATAGATTGAAGGCTTTGAGGCCCTCAATTTGACAGTTGATTGTGATTGATGACCTCAATAACTCCCTACAAATATTTACGTTTTTCCTCCAATTATATGTCTCTAATTTCCACCAATGTTCTCCTTATCGAGATCATAATTTGGTGGTGACTTTCTTATTTCCATTTCCCTCTTATTAAGGCTAAATTTTATTAATCTTATTTCCGATGTGGGTTTTCCACAAAGGTATTTTCTCTTTTCAACCTTTTATTTTCAAAGAAAAAATTTCAAATTGCGAGGACGCAATTTATTGAAGGAGGGGAGAATGTAACACCCCGAGCTTCCACGATATGCTTCTCATTCAATTATGCAATGGCTTGCATTGTACGCAACTTCGAGTTCTAAAACACCGCGACTAATCAAAGTAGCTGTTATGAATAGTAATACCCACTTTTTAAAATTATAGAAATTTTATATTTCAAAATTGAATTCATTTTTGTATTCCTAATATTGAAATTATCCTATGTTGAATTTTTTGTAATTTTCTGAGAACTTCCAAATTTTAATGAATAGTGAAAAATACTTAAAACAACTTTTTTAATCAAAATACTTTATAGTGATAAATTAAATTATTTAGTGGTTTTAAAGTATAATTATAATATATTTTTACCATTTTATCCAATGGTGGTCATTAGAATTAATTTAACATTGAAATTGGACATAAACAATTGCCAATCTTTTGATATAAATTGTTTCTTAAAACACGCTATTTGTTGTGACAGCGGGAATTAATTATAAAATTAATTAATGCAACTTATATGTTTGTAATTTTGTAAAATAGACATCATTTTTGAATTCAGAATATCAATTATAGCTTAGGGTGAAATTTTGGCATTGTTCTGAAAAACTTCAATTTTTGATTAATAGTGAAACCACTAAGTGGTAGTTAAATAACTGATTTTTCGTTTAAATGAAATATTACCACTTCTGTGATTTGATTTTCAAAAATATTACATACATGGTTGTCATTAAGAAGTAAAATGTGGTTCAATGAGATTAAAATAATTTTTGGTGAATAGTAACTTTTAAGTTCTTAATCGCGATTAGAGGTAATTAGTGTAGTTTAAGGTAAAAATAATGTTTTAATAATATGAGATGAGCTTGAAACATGTCCTACCCTCATTGGATGTGCCATGGCCGACCAATAAAATCCATGGGTCAACTTGGGGACCCCATGGAGCCACTTTAGTTGGAAAATGACATAAATACCTTTTATTTAATGTTAAAGTAAAAAATGACACAAACATGAAATTTTTTACTAAACCAATTTTTACATGGGGTTATACAAGTCCATTTTTTGACTATAAATAGTCATTGGAAAGATAAAAAGATTACCTACATTATAGTATTTTTTTATAATTTTTAGACATTAAATAAATTAAATTATTTATGACATCATTATGATGCAGCGATGACCTCATTATTTAACGATTTTAATAAAATGAAAAGATAATGTACAATACAAGGCTTACACTTCTCCAAAGACTATTGGATGGGTATATTTAGAACCCTTATCACCTTATCCATGAATTATATAAGTGAAGGACCTTTAGAATCCGAAAAAGCATTGTATAATAATGTAAACTTTCCTTACTTTCCAAGAGTGCCCCTCCTCTCCTCTTATAAAAGGCCCCCACCTCTACCACCTCATTCACACTTTCAAGCCATTTGGCTCAGACAACCTCTGCCAAAATACTCTCCAAACTTTCCCCTATTATTCCTAGAAGCCTCACTTTGGGCAGAACTCTTCCCAAGGAAGCCTTTGGCTCAAATCAAAAAGAGTTACCCGATTTTGAGGTAATGTCTTCTCTAATGTTGTTTTGTTTTATTTTTCTTCTCCAAACCCCTAAAAAAATTTTATTCATTTCTTTTGTAACAACACCAGTATCCTCAATATACTAGGATGTTGTTATAAGAAGGATTCGAGATACACTTACACACACCTACATCTAATGGTTAAAGAACATACGGTTTCTATGGATGGCGAATTTCTGCCTCACGAAACAATGATTGTTCAACACTCATAAAACACCTTCAAAGGTGGCCATTAAGATGTAACTCTATTTATAAATGATATATAATATGTTTATGTTTTACTTAAGGTTCTGTATTTTTCATTTATGGCATACCTTTATTGTTTCCATTATGGGTAAACGCGATATTTTCATTTTAGGAAGTGCGGACTACCGCCCCCTCAAAGTGATTTGAATCGTTAATGCCATATGTGGGATGTATAAAGGATGGAGTAAGTGATATTATATATTATGTTATACTGAAATTATAATATACCTTTATATCATTATGATTTCATTAAATATGAAATAGAAATGAAAGTAGCATTCATGCGTACGTACGGCTTACTGTCTCCATGAACGGTGCATTTCATTTCTTACCTCTAAACGTTATGGAATATTATAAATGCATGTATATATTGGATATATATGAGATATATGATATCTATATCATGAATATAATTCTGGATATAATGCATATATCACCACATGAACAACTTGTAATTATAAGAATGTTATTTTTGACTCAAGTACCTAAGATCGACAAAATGACCATTATAAACTTAAATAATTACATAATGTTCATAACAAGGCAATAAGGGATATAAAAGGAATAATTAACACGAAAAATGTTCTTAAGTAAATAGGAATTAACTCTATTTTATTATTCAGGAGGTTAAAGAACGGTCGAGTCAGGACAGGACGCATGGTAAGGGAACTTCTTAACCCAATTTCTACTCTTTGGGTTAATCTCCTACTTTCAAACTATGTCATGATATTATTATATCCTATCTTGTATTTATACTTTCATTATGTGTACATATAATAAATACACATAATAGATCTACTTTATTTTAAAAATGATCTTTTTAAGGACTTCGTCTCAATCTCCTTTCATTGAAGCATATTTTGTTTTTTACACAACTTTCTTTTATACAGTGTATAAACCCCTTTGACTTTTATGTTTATTCAAAATGAATCTTTTTTATACGAAGAATTTTACTAAACGACAAAAAGGGAAGGTTTTTATTTCCGTACTTATGCGGCGAAAACGACTTCTCCACCGTCGTGACCATTTTTTGAGTTTCGTCTTCCTCTACAAGCCATCACTTTTTTTTAATGCAAAATAAATACAAAGTTTTAACTTCCTTTTATTTTGGTATTGAAAATGGTTTTGAAAGCGTTTTTATTATATCAATGTGTTGTATTGATATCTTGTGATTGAAATGTGGAAATGTTAAGTTTCCTTTATGCATGTTTTATGTGATATGATTATGTTATGGTTTATGATATGTTTAAACCTATTCATATGAGGAATGCATTGGACTTAATAAGTGACGGGTGGAGCCCGCTATAGCTCCTCGATGCATCGGCAGGTCTCATGAGAAAAACTAGTGTCTTGGCATGAGGCCTTGACAAAATCTTATTTGTGGTCTTGGCACGAGGCCTTGGCTACGTGGTTATGATAGTTTGGAATTATGCATTCCATCATTATGAAAGTGGTTATTGATATTGCATGTGATTATTAGAGCAGTAGAATATCCATGTGAATAAGTAAATGGCATTATCTCATTTTACTTTTTCCATATTATGTTGAAGATCAAGTTTAAAAGGCTTTTGTTTTAGTCATACGTTGCCTTAAATGTTTATGTTTATTTATGAAAGCTTCCACAATATTGTTATCCTTACTAAGCATCTGAGCTCACCCCTTTCAATGTTTTAATATTTTCCAGGATGTGAAGAAGTATTTTATGAATGACCTGCAGGGATAGTCAGAAGAGGATATGAGTGTGGACTATGAAGACTTTGTTATTGTAGTTTTTCACCTTATGTTGTAATGTAACATTTATGAATGTATCTAGTGTTTCCAAGGCTACTAAACTAATCGGTCTTTTGAGACTTGATCTTTTGTGATCATGCCAATGTTACGAAGTAATGCACCGACTCTGGGTAGCTGGGGTCGGGGCGTTACATTATCCCTATCATAAACACATCAAGAGTATGGTGAGCCTATGGATTGCTTCTATATCTAAAAAAGTATTTTCAATAATAGTAAAAACTTTAAAAGATCCACTTATAAATTCATTGGAAGTTATTTATGTCAATTATAGTGAGGTTGTGGATACATCAGGAGAAGTTGTTTTGAAATAAGTTTTTATTGAAAAATCAATTGATAAATATTCTATAGTTCCCTTAAAAAAGATCAATAGTTGAAGATTTATCACCATTAGTATCATCTATTAATACCTCTACCAATTTCACTTCATCACCTTAGGAAATCTATCCCAAAAATACAATTCAATGGAATAAATTTTTAGTTCTTCATCTTTATATCCTTCTAAGAAAATAATTCATGGTTTTAACATTATTAAATAATGTCATATTGAAATTAAATAATTATATTCTAAAAATGATTAACCTCATATTGTTCAACCCTATGTTCCCAATGAGAAAAAGAAAGTAAATTTTGAATGTTCTTCTCCATCTCAATGTTCAGTTTCAACTCTAACTTTTTATCAGAAGCTTGATTTAGTTTTTGACTTAAAAGTGAATAAGAACAATATCATTAACATGATTTCTGATCTTAGTGAAATGTTTAGTCTGATTCAAAATCATACGTATCATTCTCATGATTCTAAATTAAAGAATCATATGATAGATTCTGTAACTGAAGTTAAAGGAAATATAAAGATATTAAAGCAATTCAATGATTTCAATGAATGGATTTTGAGTAACTTTGATGATTTTATGAACTTCTATGATAATGATATCAATTATTTTAATGAGTAGACAAAATTCCTTCATCAGGATTTTGACACTCTTTACAAAAGGTTTGTGGATATATAAAATTCTTCTAAATACTTTTGAGATAAATTTGATGATATTTCTACATCTATTGATGATATAAATCTACTAGTTGTTATTAACTATAATTATATTAATTATTATAATTAATGTTTGAATAAATGATAGGTGAGAAAGATATATTTTTAATGGAATAAGAAGAATGGTTTTTTTAAAACAATAGAATATTTTGTCAGAATTTTAATGTTCAGGATGAAATTATAGTTATCCAATGTAAACACATTAATATTATGAAGCAAATGATCATGAATCATCTATGAAATATTAATTTTTGAATTTATGATTACACTAAATTTTATTAACTAAAACTATATGTGTTTTTGCATTTCATTACATATATATTATCTTGTGTATAACATTAATTTACTGTTTGATTAATTGTTATAATTCTAAAAATATTTATCTTTCCTCATATAATGAAAATAAATTATCAAATTGATAGAATGTTTAACTATCCATTTTTTCCATACCTATTTTAAAAAAAATTATCTCTTATTTTTAAAAACCATACTAGGTGAGGAGAATTTAAAAAATTAAAATCTTAATTTATGTTTATCGGTTTCACAAAGTGAGATAAGAATATTTAAAAAATTGATTTATAGAGTGAGAGATATAAAATAAGTAAGTTTTCATTGAAAAATATTAAATTTACTGGGAGTATTTCTATTAAAATTCCATTCATTATAATTTTTCATTGTACATTTGTGCTTTTCAAAAAGGGAGATATTGTTGAGTCATTGACTTACTTTACTCTAATAGTTTTTAAAACCACAAAACACTTTATTCAGTATTTGATTTAACATAAGTTTTTTTATTTATCTTTGATGACAAGATTATAAAAAAATCGATAAATGAAATACTGATAACGTAAAGTTTTACAAAATACCAATTTTCTAAAGATTCATAAAATTTGGATGATTTTATGTATTTGGAAATAGAAATGGGTTTAAGGATTAATAAAATAATGAGAGAATTATGGTGCTTCTGTAAAACATCATTGGTAGATGTGACTGTATGTTATGTTCATTAGAAGATGAACAACAATCTCCTACTGATGTCATTACGACGGACTCCAAGTTTTGAAGAATATTAACATTGGAGGATCATCTATAAAAATAGTTCCAACTCATGGATAAAAAAATTATAAATAATGTGATGCCTCTAAAATCCGCAATCTCTTGGAGTATTCAACATATTTTAGACTTTGAGTGCTTCAGATTGATTTCATTCTGAGTGTTTTTAAGAGCGTTAGATTGTGAGGATTCATTATAAAATATCATATATCTTATTATTATAATATTTATTCTACAAATAATATTGATTGAGATATTTTAATGTAAGGAATATAGAGATGACCTACCAACTATTGTAGTGGGTATATTGAGCTACTGGTTGTAGTAGACGATTTATAAATCTTTGGGTTTATTAAAGTGGGTAACTACTAATTAGGTTGATCAATCACTTTAATTACTCAAATTTTTATTCGGTTTTTTTATAAATTAATTAGGAATATTCCAAGACCAGGAGTTGAGACGACATGTGATTCTGAGGCTCAGTGTGCCCAGAACATTTCTTTGAATAAAGTTCAGTTTTAATTTAAAACATGCAGGTTGTTTATCTTTGAAATGGAATAACATCCAAATGGGTGCTCAGATCGGAAATCTGAGGGCACTATTGCATTCAGAATAATGACTTACCTTAGGTGGATCCTAACATCATCCTGCGTGGTCCAGACATGAATGTTAGTTTTTGGATGTGAACATCATTAAAATATTTAATAGAAAATATTTTATTGAACGTTATGTGTTAAAGTAGTTTCATTTTTCTTTTTTTAATAATCCATGTTAGAGAAATTTAGGGTGATCATCATAACCCTATAATATCTCTGAGATAAGGATAAAGAAACTCTCTCGACAACGAATGTCGGTGGATCAAGGATCAACGATGGCACGAACCTCCATTCTTCATCAATTATGGATCCGACCATGAGGTGGGGTCCTAATCTCTTTATGATTTTATATTTCCCTCTTAGATCCAATAATTAACATGGACCAACCAATGAACATGTTGATCTCTGGTTCGGTCGTTCTTGCTGGATGGTTAAATTGTAGGATTAAAGGGAATAGATTTTGGTGATTATTTTTCCATTTGTTTCTTTTTAATTTTTTTAACAATAAAGGATCAATGCTGACATGAACAAGGCCCCCTAGTCTATTTTCTATATTATTAAAAGGTTTTATAGGCTCATCAACATTCATATGAGTGTTCACCATACCTTGGGGGAGGGTAACAAGGCTATGAACTTCCTGGATTTTCATATGCCCCACACTATGAATATGGTTGTATTCTACAACTTGTTTTCCCTTCCCCCATATGGGTTGAACATCATTAGGGGGGAATCTCTCAGTTTACATTACTTTAGGACCCCATGGTAGGTCCTCTTGTCTTCTTCCCACTTGTTTCAGCTTGTTTTTTTTCTATTAATAAAAATATTCATTTTATTGGGGTGTTCTATGTGATTTTTCTATCCCTTTTCTTGGTGTTCTTATCTTTTGGACCCTCGTGGTCCTGACACAATTTTCCAGGGGGATACGAACATGATCGGACCCCCATAGTGCTATAAAGACATATCAAGGCCAAAGGTAGTGAAGGTTGTGACCAAAAGATCACATAAGTGGCTCCATTACAAAAAATGAAGCACCATATCAGTAGGGACGACCCGCAGAACTAGGGACGCCGATGGATGGTGTGCGACATGGTGGCTTGTGGTGGTGTCCGTGTCAGGGAGCGGATGAAGATGGTGGTGCCCTAATGGAGACTACCGGATCAAGTGGAAGTGGTTAGACCATGAAGGTCGCACGTCCGGACCACGTAGGTCCCATTGATAGTTAAATATTTTCAATTAATTTATATTTAATATCATTGTTTTAAACCCACAAAATTTTTCCTTCAATATTAATTGTTTCATTTTTATGATATTGGTGTTATTTTGAGCTGAATAGTAAAAATTGGCCATTTTGGATTTTTAATAGTTTTAAATTATTTCTATAGTTTGGAAATAACATTATCTACACTGATCTAAATTGAAAAATTCTTTCTTTTCCATATTCTACACATCCAGGGATTCATTTACTATTTTTGGACTAAAAGCTGAATCAGCCATATAGAAGCTCAAATAAAGCTCACAAGTTGGAGAAAGAGAACTGTTTTCAGTTATGCCTAGTTTTGGTGTGGGCTTCATAAGTCATTCATTGTGGGCCCAAATGTTGTGAACTTCTGTGGGTGGATTAGAAATAAGTTTTGGAGAATCTTTTATGAAGGAAGGACCGCGTGAATCAGCCGTTTATGGTGTCATTAAATCACTATAATCCGGAGGTTTTCGTTTTGGAGAGTCTGACTGGACAGAATAAATTCTCAAGGTAAAACGGCCATAACTCTCGGAATACATGTCCAAATCCGATGATATTTTGAGGAGGCACGTCCAAGGGAATTATGAACAACATTCAATAAGGTCTTAGTGCGTGAAGAAGTCATTTAATGTGGCTACAAAACGTCAATATCCGGGGTAAAAATTATGGCTATAAAAGGAGGAGAGCTCCACCCTCTCAAATCATTCCATTCTCCATCTCATTCCCTCTGGGACACCAAGAAGAAGATCTTTTCGGATTTATCTTTTATTTATTTTCTTTTTCAAAGTTTTTTAATGCCTTATTATTCCCCCATTAAACTCTATTACCCTTTAATGGAGGGGTAAAACCTTTGAGTGATCGGGGAAGAGGGAGTTTCACTTTTGTAATGTCGGAGTTTTGAGCTTAGATTTTAAATCATCTTTTTATTTTGAATGACTTCTATTATCATTGTTTCCCAATTATCTTAATGCGATCATGTTTTGAGTATGTTGTATTCATTGGTAATATCTTTGGTTAAAGACTTTTAATCTCCCTTTTCCTAGTGCAATTTGTCTCGATCGAGCAGATTGTGTTAGGTGGTGAGTGTCTAGCGATTGTTGGCACGTGTGTGAAACTATTAAACTTTTTCTAGAGTTCTAAGGAGCAACAATTCCTGATCATGAATTTCCTTAGTTGTTTAGGGATTCTTTAATAACTTTCACGCACATAGGAGTGAGTCTCATTTGTTTCTTAAACCAAGGGTGATTAATAACTCGATCGAGGAACTCTTTATTTGTTATTCGAAAGGAAGAGACTGAATATGATCTTTATTACTATGATGACATTGAAAAAGTGAATCCTACCCTGACCACATCACTCTCTTCATCCATTAGTTTTCGACTTTTCTTGTTATTTCTTGATTTATTTTTCAACCTAAACAATTTCAAAAACAACCTTTTCTTCTTTCTTAAATTCAAGTGACAAACATAATTGTTGTGCACTCCTCTTCGGGAGACTTCCTAGGGTTAATCACTAGACTACACTAAGGAAATTTAAAAATTGTTTTTCCATGCCCTAGGATAGGCTTTCCACAAACTTGGCACCATTTCCGGGGAGGTAGTGCCACAAACTAATTGTAAATATTTTACCTTTTCAATTTAAAAAAATAAAAAAAATCTTTTGGCATATTGTTTTCAAATGATTATTTCCTTAATTCATGGAACAATTACCCACCATTGCAAGAACCAATTATTAAATCACCTTGGTCTATAGAGTATAAAGTTTCTTTCTTGGCTAAACAAATTTGGGGAGCTCAAATCCAAATCATCACAGAGGATGAATTCAAGGATCTCATTGAAAACCTTAAAGAGAACCTCGAATACCCAGTGTTGGAGGGATTGGCCAGAGAATTAATTGAACTTAAGGAGTATTTTCCATAATTTTATCAAGAAATGATCAAAGTGAAACACCAAGAAGAAGAAGTTCACAAGGATATTGAAGCCTGATTTGAAAGAATTAGTCAAATGGTTTAAAACCTGGAGACGTCAATAAAGTGGGTTGTGAAACAAGTACATGCATCCCAGGATCAAAAAATGGAGCCCGAACAAGAACTAAAACCAGAAAAATTGATGGAAGAATTATCCCCAAACATCCCTCAAGTGGAAGAACCCATGGAGGCCTTGAGGAAATTAAAAAAAGATCCATTGAGCCCAGATCAATCAATTTTGGAGGATATTGATGAAGAACATTTAGCTATTGAAATACATATGGGAGATCAAAAAGATCTGGATAACTTCTAGAATGAGTGTGAGGAACTTCTTGATCCAACTATTCCTCGTAATGTAGATGATTCAGCAACATTAAAGGAAGAAACCAACCAAGAAGTGGAATTTTAAGAGAAGATAGAGGATTCTGACTACCTACCTCTATCTAGGGAAATTCAACTCCAAGAGCCACCTCCCATTGAAGAAGAAATTGAAGCCAAAAAAGATCCGGGAGTTAATATTTTCATAAACACATTATCTTTTTATTTTGTTGAAACTAAATTGAGTATTATCTCCACTTCTTTTAATTTTTCAGATTCAGCCAACACATGTATTTCCTTGGTGGAAGACGATGAAAAAGATGATTTATCTGAAGAGGAACATCTAGAGCTCCCAAAACTTGTTGAACATTTATTGGAGGGTGTTCAAGAGGAGATCAAAGTGGACTTTCCTAAAGAAATAGTGACACAATACGTAGAAATTGAAAGGGAATAATTTGATATTAACACATCATGATTTAATTTTGTTCAAATATAATTACATTATAACATTCCCTTTTATTTTTCTATTGATTTAGAATACTTTCAACAACCACTGGAGAAAAAATAAGATGTTGTGAAAGTTGAAACCAAGAAGGAAGAGGACTCATTCGTTATCCCACCCCCACCTTTCAGGTATTATGTAATTCTCATGGGGAGGCGCTTGTTATACTATATCCATGGAGTCCTCAACAAAAAGGAACAAGTGCATTATGGAAAGAAGAAATTTTGTTGGTTTATGAGCAAGAAACCTCACCCACCATTAGATTGGGGATAAACGATTAGAACTGCCCCTCTGGAGGCAGTCAAAACCCAGGGCCCACTTGGGGGATTAAACCAAGATTTATCCGTATTTTCTTATTCAAATTATATTTTTATTTCTTTTAATAAATTTCTTATGTTATGTTTTTACTTTTTTTAGGTTTTCAAAGAGCAAAAATTAGGATCCAAACTCAACGTTGCATTTCCAATAAGCCAGGTTGTACCTCTCCTTCACAGTTTCTTAATTTTGTGATTCATTTGAAAATTGGCTTACATGTTAAATCCACTTGAATGCATCGAGGACACTGCATCATTTAATTGTGGGGGAGGGATCCTTTGTAGTATAGGATTTTCATTTGATGTTTGTTTTCAAAAAAAAATAAAAAAAAATTGTGTGTTTATTTTTCAATTTTTGGAGTGTTTCTGAAACTTTTGATCTGAAAAGATTATCAATACCATTTTTTAAACCCATTTCAATGAGTAAACCAATCTATATCATGAAAATGATCTTAAATGAATGTTGAAATTACTTTTGTTTCAAGTTCAAATATTTTGGAATTTCATGAAAAGTGCACTAATTTTTTAAACCCATGCCATATTTCACTGTCTATATCTTTGAAATCACTTTCCTGTGAGGCTTTTGAACCATTTTTGTCATATTTTTCATTCACCTCATTTCTTGAGAGAACCAGGCAATGCTTGCATTAACCAGAATTTGATTTATTCCTTTCAAAACATGAGGGTTTGGGGTACATGTGTTTTAAATTATTGAGGAATTTATTTGGTTTTAAGCCCCCTTTTTAAAATAATCCTTTTCATTATATCCCACCTTTACATTTATGCTTCATTGTATCCCCTAGTATCCATGAATTTCCTATTAGGATAGCCACATTACAAGATAATTTTCCCTATCCTACCTGCTCTTGAAGTGAAATTGCATGATCTAGTTGAACTTAAGTGTGGGGGAAGATGTCTTGTGGTGTACCACCTCATTTGGTGATAATTTTTGTGGAATATAAAATGTTAAAGATTTGATGTTCCTATTGAATATTTCATTTTGTTAAAAGTTGTACCTTCCTGGAGATTTCATGATAAGATAAGTTGTGCCTTTTTGGAGCTTCCGATGTAAAAAAAAGAAGAAAGTTGTGCCTATCTGGAGCTTTCAAGAAAAATAATGTTTGAAAAGATTGAAATTTTTGCTGCTGAATTCCTGAGCTAATTGAATGATGATGGAGCTAAGTTTCTACAAAGGGGAAGATAAGGAGACCATACTTGAGTGAAAATTAGAATCATGCAAATTTTCTTCAAAAAGAGCCAAGCCATCCTTTTTCGGCCTCAGAATTTTTAACATCTAAATCCTACCAACCAAAAGCCACAGAACAACCCTTAAAAGTCCTCATGAGAAACACATGTCCTTGACTCATATCGGGTGGAGAATTAGGAATTTATCAAGCCTATGGTGACTCTTGTGTGAGTTTGGATGAGAAAATCGTTGTTCAGCATTTACATTTGTGAGATGAGAGAAAATTCATGTAAGGTAGGTGTTTTGTGTGCATGGGATAAGAAATGAAGTGGAAATATATTAAAATCTAAAATGGAGAACTTGAAATGATTTTTTTTTATGAGGCATGATATCTTTTTGTTTCTTGGAATTGATTTGGTAGATCTCATTGATATGTGTTTTGGATTTGATTTGATTTGATTTTTACTTGTCCAGGAGTCCAAGTGCTAATTGTGGAGGAATTGATAGAGCAAATATTTTCAATTAATTTATATTGAATATCATTGTTTTAATCTCACAAAAGTGTTCCTTCAAGATGAATTGTTTCATTTTTATGATATTAGTGTTATTTTGAGCTGAATATTAAAAATTGGCCATTTTGGATTTTTAACAATTTTAAATTATTTATGTAGTTTGTCCATAACATTATCTACACTAATCCAAATTGAAAAATTCTTTATTTTGCAGATTCTTCACATCCAGGGATTCATTTACTATTTTTGGACTAAAAGCTGAATCGGCCATATAGAAGCTCAAATAAAGCTCACAAGTTGGAGAAAGAGAACTGTTTTCAGTTTTGCCTAGTTTTGGTGTGGGCTTCATAACTCATTCATGGTGGGCCCAAATGTTGTAAAATTATGTGGGTGGACCAAAAAGGGGTTTTTTATAATCTTTTATGATTTAAGGACCACATGAATCGGCCGTTTATGGGGTCATTAAATCACTATAATCCGGAGGATTTCGTTTTGGAGAGTCTGACTGGACAGAATAAATGCTCAGAGTAAAACAGCCATAACTCTTGGAATACATGTCCAAATCCGTTGAGCTTTTGAGGGGACATGGAAAATGGAATTATAAACAACATTAAAGAAGGTATCAACGCGTGAATATGTCATTTAATGGGACTAAAATGCATCAACATCCGGGGTAAAAATTATGGCTATAAAAGGAGGAGAGCTCCACCCTCTCAAATCATTCCATTCTCCATCCCATTCCTTCTGGGACACCAAGAAGGAGATCTTTTCGGCTTTCTATTTTATTTATTTTCTTTTTCATAGTTTTTTAATTCCTTCTTCTTCCCTTTTCAACTCTATTACCCTTCATAGGGAGGGGTAAAACCTTTGAGTGATCGGGGAAGGGGGAGTTTTACTTTTGTAATGTCGGAGTTTTGAACTTAAATTTAAAATAATCTTTTTCTTTTTAATGACTTCTATTATCACTATTTTCCCAATTATCTTAATGCGATCATGTTTTTAGTTTGGTGTATTCATTGTTAATATCTTTTGTTAAATACTTTTAATCTCCCTCCGCCTAGTGCAATTTGTCTCGATCAAGCAGATTGTGTTAGGTGGTGAGTGTCTAGCGATCGTTGGCACGTGTGTGAAACTATTAAACTATTTCTAGACTTCTAAGGATAAAAAATTCCCAATCGGGAATTTCCTTAGTTTTTTAGGGATTGTTTAAGAACTTTCATGCACATAGGAGTGAATCTCATTTTTTTTCTTAAACTAAGGGTTATTAATAACTCGATCGAGGAGTTCTTCATTTGTTATTCAAAAGGAAGAGACTGAATATGATCTTTATTACTATGATGACATTGAAAAAGTGAATCCTATCCTGACCTCATCACTCTCTTCATCCATTAGTGTTGGACTTTTCTCGTTATTTCTTGCTTTATTTTTAAACCTAAACAATTTCAAAAACAACCTTTTCTTCTTTCTTAAATTCAAGTGACAAACATAATTGTCGTGCACTCCTCTTCTTGAGACTTTGTAGGGTTAATCACTAGACTACACTTAGAAAATTTAAAAATTGTTTTTCCACACCCTATGACAGGCGTGCGTCACCCATGGTGGTGGAAGTTGCGGGCGATGATTGGAGGGTCATGGTAGGAGGTCGTTGTAGAGCTAAGATGTGACTCGAAGTCGTTTCAGAGGAGGGACCAATGGGTGAGTTTTGTGTTCATGTGGGGAAGGTGGGTCAGCTGTGTGAAACGTGGTACAGTGCCTTGTTGACCAAACAGATGTAGTCAGGGTGGGCCACATCCTTCGCGCACACACCGGGCCAGCGGGTCGAGTTGGTTTGGGCTGGGCTGAACTAGGTTGGTCGGGTTTGGGTCTTCCAGACCAGGTCAGGTCCGTTGGGTTGGATTGGACCTGGACTAGACTCAAGTCAGACCTTTTGAAAAAAATAGTCATAACATTCAAACCATGTGTTCGTTTGACGAGTCGTTTGGGGAATTCATACTCTTTTACAAGACGGTTCTTTTGAAATACTCTAAGTGAGTTTTTGTGGAATTTGGCTTACATAATTTTGGCTTGAGGAGTAGGTTTCCTGGAACAATAACACTACAAACAGAATATTGTGGCTAGCAGAGACTTGGTGACTCCATGACTTGGGGGTTGCATGATCTATCGATGCTCTGTGTGCCGACACTAATGCTCCAAGCATTATCGACACTATGTACACTGACATAGATGCTCCGTGCACTAACACTGACACTCCGTGCATCATCAATGCTCTGTGTGCATACACTAACACACTATACACTAACACTGACACTCCATGTGTCATCTGGATTGGAAGTTCTATGGACTACGACTAATAATCCCTCTCTTTGATCTTTATACTTATACATGTTTGAGATGACTGTACTTGGTGTACTTTATTTACGGTGTACATATTGTAGTTTCTTTGTGGTGTACTTGGTGCAATTTTTTTGTGTTGTATATAGTGTAATTTCTTTTTGTTTTACTTGGTGTACTTTCTTTGTGGTGTATATGGTGTACTCTCCTTTTTGGTTTTTAGGTGTCCTACTAAGTATTGTTTTACTCACCCCTGCACAGGCATTGCCTGCACTTGTCAAGCCTTGTGAAGACAATCAATGCTTTAAAGGAGTTCTAGGTGGTCTAGGATCAGGTGGTTCCTAGGGTGATCAGACAAATGAGGTGTGCTTCTATGTCTTCTAACAGTTGTCCTACACCTACCCTTTCAATTAGCGTTTTCTACATATGAGTTTCAGGAGCTTGTGCTTTTAGTTATCAGGCTCTTTCTTTGTTGGGCTTGTATTATGGCCCTGTATACTTTCTAGGTTTCCTACTGTCATACTCTATGGTTGGTATCATAGTATATTCATTCATTTTTTACATAGTGATTTTACATTTCATCATTTTGGTCTTGGAGGTGTGTGCATGTGTACAGGTACATAGGAAAATGCCTCCCATTTGTGATATTTTCCTACTCAGCGCTAGTCTCCATCCCCTGGCCCATCGAACGCTAGCTTGGGGTAGTAATGGTATGGTCCCCACTAGGAAGGGTCATTCTATAGTGGTATTAGAGGAGGTTTTAGTTCTACTTAAGGACTGGAAGTCTATGATGTTGGTTTGGGGAAAAAGTGTTATGTGTTTCGAGTTCAGCTTTCAGGAAAGGGACTCCAGTTTTGGTACGGTGGCCAAAGTATCCATACACAAGGAATCTAGACATCAGATTTTTGACTCAGTACATGAACACATTGGTTACAGGGAAAAAAATGGTACATGCATCATATGGGATTTTCAGTGTGTCCTCGTGTCCTTCTTGAATCTATTAACCAGGTTTACTCTATTGACCATGGTTCATCTTGATCTGTTGTAGGATGTCTCTATATAGATAGACATCTAGGATTCGGTTGAGTGATCACAAGGATTATTCTCTAAGAGATGATTCATTTATACATGGGCTTGTACTGAAGATACTCCTTGCACTAGAGATAGCTCCTCTGAGTGGTTTTCCAGTGGTGCCACCACCCGTCAAGAATTATTTACTACCAGGGTGACTAGATGAGTATGCTTGCAGGCTGAGTGTGTTGCATGAGTTCCAGAGGTAGTGAACTCTAAGGTTCAGGGGTCATCCAGACCCCCAGATAGCTGAGGATTGGGTGGAGGCAATTACACACATCTTTCATCTTGTGAGGACGCCTGCTGACCATATGATAGTCTTATCTATGAGTCTTCTTCAAGGCTCAGTGGGACTGTTGTAGAGCTTAGATACCCAAAAACATGATGAGGTGGCTCTCTCTTGGTAAGAATTTGAGTGACTCTTCTGAGATGTTTTTTTCCCAGCTTCTTTACAATCAGTATGCATATAGAAGCTCCTGCATCTGCAGCAAGGTAGTAAGAATATGGTGGAGTACTTAGTGAGTTTTATGGACCTATCTCTCTACTCCATGGATATTATGTGAGACCTATTATTTAGGGATCAGATGTTCAAGAAGGGGATACACTAGTAGATTAGGGAATCCATGATATCCCTTATAATTTCTATATATGTTGGGGTACATGAGTGAGATCTTCTCTTGGAGAGCTTTCTGGTGGAGTATGTCACGACCCGACCCTACCCGGGCTCGAGTCGCAACTACCCCAAGCCCGCCACCATAGGCTAGGGGCTGGCGACAAGCGCCGAAGGCTAAAAAACTCGAGGAAGACTTTTCCTGAGTACCTGTACACACACACGCAGCACACTCAATGAAAAAGTACAGAGTAAAAGAGAAAGTTAGGTACCAACTACTATAAACAAACCACAAAGTGAATAGACCTCTAAACAGTACAAAGCAAGTGTTGAAGGTAAACTAAAAGTAAAGGGGAAAAACACGCGCCCAACCAGAAAATTGCTACAACCCGACAATAGGTAAAAAAAATCAGACACCTGGGAGAGTCCCACACTTGGAACCCGACTACGACCACCGCACGTGGTCCAATCTCCCAAACTCCTAAGCTCCGCTGAATTCACGACCAACATGTTCATCGTCTGTAAGGGAACACTAAGTGCGGGGAAAGCCTAAGCAGGGGTGAGTATAAAAATACTCAGTAGGATACCCCGAAGGCTCGAGGGAGCAACAAAAAATGTATCAAAGGGTGAGAAGTAGATCGAACAGGGAAAAGTAAAGGAGTACAACTGAGAGTGAAGTAAGGAGTACAACAAGGGGTGTAGTAGAGTAACAATAGAGAGTCTATCTCAACCCAACAAGATAAAGGAGGTAGACTCGTCCAAACATAAGGAGCTAGAAATGGTGAGAAGATGAACTTATCATCAAGTCTTCGCTACCAATAGCAGGAGAGTAGACTCGTCCAACCATGAAAAGCTAGACACGGAAAGCACATGGAATACCCCGCGCATCATCACCTCTCCTAGAGGGAGAGTAACCAAGCCCAAGAAGTGGGTAATGGAACAACGTATAAACATATATATATATGCTCTATCAAGAAACTCGAACAAGATCATAAGGGGATCTCCATATTGTAGATCATCCCAAGAAAGTGAGTAGCCAACAGTCCCAAAAGTAAACACCATCTATGCCTAGCATCCCACACGTCTGACCTAAACTGCAAGTCAAGGGACTCAAATAACTGCACCTTGACACTATACACTTTGGGCGGCACTGAATCGCACGCATGGTTTTAGGTCACATAGCAAGGACGCGTCTCGGTGGGGAAAGAGCCCCTCATACTTGAGAGTTTTGGGGGAATGTCAATCCACACCTCGTCACAGCCCCATAGTCGAGAGGTCTCCTCAAAGTCGACAGGCGACCCCCTGCCCATCCCTACTAAAGGGTAATCCCTGGAAGTCGACGGGTTCCCACTGAGGGAGACTCGAAAAAATTCAACAGGTGCCACACTGACCAGTCCCGTAGAAGGGTAATTCAATAGAGGGAGACTCGGCTAAAGTCATCGAAGAGTCCCAATGCCCAGGACCAAGGGGAAAACTCAACCCTATGGTTCAAAACCATCGTGAACAAGACCAGGGGGAAAACTCCACCCTTCTAGTCCACAAATGAGAACATAACCAGGGGAAAACTCAACTCTACTGTTCAACAAATGAGAATAGAACCAGGGGAAACTCAACACTGCTAGTAAACAAATGAGAACAGAACCAGGGGAAAACTCAACCCAGCTGATCAAACAAATGAGAACAGAGGGACCCTCTACGTCATGAGAGGTCAAAGGTACGTAAAGAAAAACACGGCATGCATATGGGTCCCACAGGACGTGTGACCCCAAGTCAACTCCAACCAAGCACACAAACGTTCTCAGGTACAAACAACCACATGTACCTCCAAGCGTTCCTGTATACTCCCAGAGTATACCACATTTCCAGCCCAAAGGCTATCGTGCACACGGAAATCAACATCAATGCAAAGGGAATAAACGTAACAACTCTAACTTACCACCTCATCATCCTAGGCACAACCAACTACATCTCTTCAAGAATCAAATTCACTCACACAGGAGTGAACGCGATCTCACGCCAAGGGTTTGCCTCTAAACATAGCAAGAAGAACCGCCATTGGAGCACCCTTTATATTTCCACATTTAATAAGATCATGTAAGAGGCTCTTCTCTCCTGAAAATATTACACCGTTGTAATCCTTGCAGAAAAACACGCGAGAGAGACTAATTACTGGCCTCAAATGGATATCCAATGGAAAAGTCATCCAACAATGTTTTACGCCCGAATGGAATCCCGTGATCCCGAGCGTCGGCCCCAAGAACTGCCAGGCGCATCGCACCATTGCGATCTCCTCGAAAAGACATGTCAAAAGGACTGCTCACATGAGTGGAACGGATATCCGGAGAAAAAGATACATTCCAGCACACCGCACACGAGAGGTTCTACGTGGGACCTGCATCCCGGTCCCGAAGCACAACGAATGGATCACACTGTTGAAATCCTCTCGAAAAGGTACACAAGATGGGCTATTCAGTTGTCCAAAACAGACACCCGGTGATGAAGTAAGAAATTACCATCAACTCTTAAAACGGCCCACGTGGGGCCCGCACCATCATGCAGAATTAAAGCGGGTGGATTGCGCCATTGAAATTCCCTCAGAAAACACTAGTGCAGAAAACATTTTTTACGTCGGTTATTTTTAATTTTTTACGTCGGTTTCTAGACGACGTTAATACGTGCGGCGTTATAAATAAGGTTTTTGACGTCGGTTATTTAAAAACCAACGTCAAAAACATAAAATCGCGATGTTTATCACGTCGGTTATTTTAGAACGGACGTGATAAAGGGCCTGGAGGATGGTTTATCACGTCGGTTATTTTAGAACCGACGTGATAAAGGGCCTGGAGAATGGTTTATCACGTCGGTTATTGAAGAACCGACGTGGTAAACAGCCTGGACAATGGTTTATCACGTCGGTTCATATAGAACCGACGTGATAAACAGGGGCGAGGGGGTTTATCACGTCGGTTCATATAGAACCGACGTGATAAACGGGGGTGAGGGCGGTTTATCACGTCGGTTCATATAAAACTGACATGAAAACTGGGGGAGGGGGGTTTATCACGTCGGTTATTATATAACCGCCGTGATAAACTGGAGGGAGGCAGTTTATCACGTCGGTTATTGAATAACTGACGTGATAAACCATTTTCCAGGCCGTTTAGCACATCGGTTATTCAATAACCGGCGTGATAAACCATTCTCCAGGCCCTTTATCACGTCGGTTATTGAATAATCAACGTGATAAACCATTCTCCAGGCCTTTTACCACGTCGTTTATTCAATAACCGACATGATAAAACATTCTGCAGACCTTTTATCACATTTTTTATTAAATAACCGACGTGATAAACTATTTTCCAGGCATTTTATCACGTCGGTTATTAAATAACCAACGTGATAAACCCAATTTTTTTTAAACTGAATGCAGTGATCTTCTCTCCACCAGAATCAACCAGAAAACAAATCAAGAAATCGTACCACAAAAACAGAAGTACATCAAAATTAAGCATGTACATAGATAACATATAAAACTTACCCACTAGACAGCATCCACCCTCATTTATACCCCATGGACAGCCCTCCCCCACCCCATTGGAGACCTCACCCTCATGTATACCCCCTGGACAGCCCTCCCCCACCCCATTGGAGCTCCCACCCTCATGTATACCCCTTGGACAACCCTCCCCCACCCCATTGGAGCCCCCGCCACACTCCTGGACTGCCCCCCCGACCCCCGGACACCCACAAACACCCCTCGACAACCCCCACCCACCTGAACAACACCTCCTCACCCCCTCACCCCACTTGACAGCCCCCACCACACCCCTGGACAGCCCCAAACACCCCTGGACAACCCCCCCACCCCTGGACAACACTCCCACACCCCTGGACCGGCTTCCCACACCCCTGGACATCCCTGCCACCCCCCAGGACTGTCCCCCCACCCCACCGGACAACCCTCCCAGACTGCTGGACACCCCCAACCCCACTGAACACACCCCCACAGACCCAAATCCATACCAGAAGAACCATCAAAAGTAGACCAAAACAATAAGTAGAGAAAAATTAAACATTCACTTATATAACATTCAAAACTTACACTGTCAACTTCAAAAAAAACTAAATCAAACCTAAACAACTACCAAATACACAATTAAAACGACAATATTCAAAATTACATTTTACATTACAAACAACTAAAATTCAATCAAACCTGTAAAATAATTTGACCACTCCACTTGTACGTGTTTGATGTCTTCAGCAGTATAGGGTTGAGGGTCATCAAAAATCTACAAATGAAAAATAAGATAGTTAACATGTATAATGAATAAATCAAATTGAAATATTATGGCAAAGTTTAAGAGGAAATCGTACCAGGTCAAAATTCACAACTATCCCAGTTGTTATTATTTCATACATAAATCTTAACATATAATATCCACATTCGATGAGGCCTTGTTGTTCATGACAATTCTATTTTGAATGAGTGTAAATTCAATATATTATTTTTATGTAATAAATCAAAAAGTACAAATTATAAATGGAAATTTACCTTCGCATTTACATATTTGATCTTTGCATTTCTTTTCTTTGTGTTTTTTCGAAAGTAGACCCATGCACTATTAGAAAATAATACGAATGGGGTAAATTTAAAATTCATTATAATATATAAAACTATTGAGAAATTGAAACTTACTTTTCCAATATATTCTTAAAACTTTCCCGCACATCACCATGAACAAAGCATATCCAATAAAGAGATTTCTCCCTTGGGCAAAAAATCCCTAACATCTAATGATCACTGATAAAAGGAAATTTAATGTTAGTGGTTTTTTATGTTAAAAGATAATTAACTCTTTGAGAGAAATGTGTTTCATACCTCTCACAAAAAGGCATCATCCAACATTGTCTGATTATATTCTTTTCAAATCTTTCAGCAATATAAACCATTATTTGTTCCTCAGTAAATGCACATGCTTCAGGGGAAATCAATTGTGGGTCCATGAATCCATATACTTCTGTCAGTTCATTCCTCTCACAAATTTTATAAAGATACCTAATACAAAACATATATAAGTATACATTTTTAATACATATAACGCAGGGAAAAGGTGTTAAGACTTACATGGAAAAAATTTGCACCACGTTGATGCCCAACTTATCTCTAGTAACAAGCTCCATGATATCAGATTTTGTAATCCCCACACTTATTTCACATCCACAAACATGATATTCCATTTGAAACTGATAAAAACCCAACAACAAATGTGAATATCTTGACAATCTGTCAAGACCACTGGAATCTGTATCTGATGTCATAGCCTGTTGTCTTTTTTGTTGTCTATACAATATTTCTTTACCTTTGAAGTATTCCTATGAAAAAAAATTGAGAAATATAGTAGTTTTCAAATGATAAAACAAATTTATTAAAAAAATAAAATAAAAGATATAGCATTAATACCTCTATGGTAATGAGTCGAAGAAGTCAGGATGGCCAAACTAAAAAATGGCCGATACTCTGTCCAACTGTCGCCACCTCATCTGTAGGTATTGGTACCCTAGCTGATCTATCTATAATATCCTGTACAGTGAACCTCTGATTCTCTACCTCTAATTGTTGATGATGAACTGTATCTCCTATACAATATACCAACCCGTATGCTACTATATGATGTTGAGAATCATCAACATACAACTCGAAATATGTAGGAAGTTGCAGCTGAGGCGTAGGATAAAAAATGGGGTCCACAGGCTGAGGTGGGGGAGTGGGAGCTACTGACGGAGGTGGAGGATAAATAATGGGGTCTGCAGGGGGAGGTGGAGGAGTGGGAGCTGCAGTCTGAAATTGTCTTCTCATTTCTGCAAACATAGACTGCACCGAATCTCTAATCTTGTCTTCCATCGTCGCATTAATATTTTGAACTTCAGCCTCCAAGTATTCTATTTTTTTTATAAACCCCCTCAATGTTAGAAGTTGAATAACGTGGAAACACTTTTCTTACCGATACACCTGCCAGATATCCTCTTACACGACCAGGATGTTCGGGCCTTCCCAATGCTGCAAATAAAATATCTTCCCTCCCAGTAGCTGTAAATGTCCCCTATGAACTCTACTCCTCAAGAGAGTCCTGTATTAATTAATTTAACATTTCTGTAATGATTGAAACTTATATGAAGAAAAAGTTAACTTAAATAAATTAAATAGATATCTTACAATCCTCTCAGCTACGATTCTCGATTCTTTCGAAAGATATTGCCCTTTTTTCCCTTCTGATCTCTCTTCCATTTTTCATGTCTAGATGGAGGGGATGGAGGGGCCACCTCGCCAGAGCTTGAAGACTCATCTCTTAGTTGTTGAAAATTTTCCGCCATCATTTTTTCTTCCAATAATGTATACCCTCCCCGAGATAAACTATGAGGGTATACATTTTTAGATTGGATCTCCTGATGATCTTTCCTTGTTTGATGTAATTTAAGAATAAGAAATCATTAACAAAACATTAATAAAATCATTTATATAAGAAAGTTTATAAAAGTTTACATTGCCCTTACCAGAAATGACTCTTTTTTTCTACTTTCAAAAAATTGTCTCCATGTGTCTTCATCTATAAAAGGATATATACGACATGGATTGTCATGAATCCTATGACCATAAATGAAATCAGATGAGAGGGTTGATTTGAAATCCCTCCATCTCCTGGCAGCCAATGATAATCATTTCTTCCTGACTCCTCCAGTGTCAGGAATATCAAATGTCATCTGATAAAGAAGAGGTTAAACATATTATATATACTAGAAACATTAAAAGAATGGTCAAAAAATGACAAAAGATCTTACCAAAATCGTCTCCCACAACTGAGATATAATCTCTTTATCCACACCTCTCCAATCATCATACAGAATTCTTACTTTGTTCTTAGCCTGAGTTGCAACAAAACTCTTAAAATCTTTGGCATTCGGACCTCTAGGAATATCATCATCATCAAACTCAACTACTATCTTCTGATCCTGCGTACGGGCAAGTGATAATTTTGGTAAACGTGTGCACCCACGTTTACCAACCTTTGAACTCTTTGTCGTAATAGGAGCATGTGAATGTTCATCCCCAGAGGTATGACCAGCAATATGCTCCTCTCCAGAATCATGTGGTTGATCATCTGAATGATCTGTCATTATCCTTCAAATCAAAAAAACAAACGTCAGTTCACAAATATACAAATTCAAATATTTTAATACTACTGTAATCAGAAAATAGAAAAGTGTACTAAGTTACATAATAGTAAACATTGGTAATATGGTAAGCATGTTAAACAATGGTAAAGATGGAAAAGATGGTCAAGATGGTCAAGATGGTAAAAATGGTAAAAATGGTAAACCTGGTAAACATTGTAAACATGGTAAAGTAATTGTCAGTGAAAAAATATAAAAATTCAAATATTTTAATACTACTGTAATCCGAAAATAGAAAAGTGTACTAAGTTAAATAATAGTAAACATTGGTAATATGGTAAGCATGTTAAACAATGGTAAAGATGGCAAAGATGGTCAAGATGGTCAAGATGGTAAAAATGGTTAAAATGGTAAACCTGGTAAACATTGTAAACATGGTAAAGTAATTGTCAGTGAACAAAAATAAGCATTTTAAAATTCATGTAATGGTTATAAACATGATAAAGTAAACTAAACAAACTTAAAACAAACAAAAACATATGCTTATTTTATTTTAAAACATGTTTTAATAAATAAAAAACTTACAATATCTAACATTTATGGAAAATATAAATGTAAACAAGAAATAAACATATGTTACCTGTAATTTTAGGAATGTACAGATGGATTGTTTTCCCAAATTCCTTCGTCGTGATCGTTCCTTATGGCACAAACTATGTCTTCAACATGATCGTCATTATGTTCTATTAATATTTCCATGGAAGTAGGGATCTCACATAAATCAGCATATTCATCAAGTTCATCCTCACCAACATATTGTTTTTTCCCTTGTAAAACAATAGCCCACTGCATATCTGATTGATCTACTACATAAAAAATTTGTTTTGCATGTGTCGCCATTATAAAAGAATCAGTTGTGTCTTCCAATCTATTCAGATTAACAAGTGTCATTCCAAATTCATCGTGTCTGACACTGTTGTTACTGTTAAACCATTTACAGTTAAAAATGGGAACTTTAATTTTAAATTAATCAACCTCCCATATGTCTTCAATCACTCCATAATATGAATTTGATGCAGAAATTGGGTTTTTGTCCTTAGCACTCGAAAAATGCATTGCTTCTACAAACACCAATACACCACTATTCTGAACTGCACTTCTGTTGTCCTGAGCTTTTGTATGAAATGTATAACCATTAATGTCATAACCAGACCAAGTTATCACATTTAAACATGGACCACCCACTATCCATTTTAATGTCTCTGATACATCTGATCTACCAAGCAAAGTCTTTTTAATCCACGACAAAAAAGTTTTGTTGTGCTCATTCAAAATCCACATTTCTTTCTTCTTTGGATGACATTGTTTCAACTCATTAATATGCACTGTGATATACGGTTGAGCATCAGATATGTTATTCAAGATGTATGATTCTAACTTCTTCATCTGTTCAGCTGACAATGATTTGACTTTCAAGCCGCGAATCCCCTTTCCCTCATTATTAACTCATTCATGGCGAGATGGAGGAAAACCTATGTGTTGCGCCGCAGCCAAGTAGCTCGTACAAAACTCTGCTACCTCCTCAGAAATATACTTTTCAATAATGGATGCTTTAGGTCGATATAGATTTTTAACATACCCCTTTAATATTTTCATATACCTTTCAAAAGGATACATCCAATGAAGATATACAGGTCCACAAAGCTTTATTTTTTGAACCAGATGAATCATTAAATGCACCATTATATCAAAAAAAGTTTGAGGAAAATACCTTTCCAATTGAAAAGTATAAAAATTTCATCCTTTTCCAAAATGTTCAAAGCATTCACATCAATCGCCTTGTTACAAATTGAATTGAAAAAATGACACAACTTCATTATAGTATTTCTGACACGAATGGTCAATATTCCACGCAATGCAACTGGTAGAATTTGTTGCATCATGACATGACAATCATGTGATTTCATACCTATCAACTTCAAGTACTTCAATGAGACAAAAAATTTTACATTAGAATAATAACCTTGAGGCACTTTGGTATCATGAAGACACTGACAGAAGCTAATTTTCTCCCTCTTCGATAATGTATGACAAGCCGGGGGAAGAAATGTTCGTCTTCCTTTAGGAGTGGGAGCTAACTCCAAACGTATTCCCATTGATAGTAAGTCTAATCTTGCATTCAACCCATCTTTAGTCTTTCCTTTAATATCTAACAATGTTCCAATCAAAGAATCACATATATTCTTCTCCACGTGCATGACATCAATATTATGTTTAACTTCATGATACCTCCAATATGGTAGCTCAAAAAAATTGACCTTTTCTTCCAAATATGTCTATCATTACCAGATTTCTGTGTCTTTCCCAATGTCACGTCAAGGTTTTTCACCCTCTCAAAATACAGATCAGGGGATAAAGGTTTTGGAGCAGTATCAAATTCTTGTGAGCCATTGAATGCCTTTTTTAGTCTTTTATAAGGGTGTTCCATAGGCAAAAACTTTCGATGACCCATGTACACTATTTTCCTCCCATTATGCAATTGAAAATAGGACGTCTGTTGTTCGCAAATTGGACATGCTTTATGCCCTTTAACATTGTATCCAGACAAATTTCCATACACTGGGAAGTCATTTATAGTGAACAGAAGAACTGCATGTAGTTGAAAATATTCCATTTTATAAGAATCATACACCCTAATACCATCATCCCATAACAGTTTCAAATCATCAATCAACGGTGACAAGTAAACATCAATATCATTACCCGGTTGCTTTGGACCAGAGATCATTGTACTCAACATGACATATTTGCGCTTCATACAAACTTCAGGAGAGAGGTTGTAAATTACCCATAAAATAGGCCATGAACTATGTGTGCTACTGAGTGTTCGGTATGGATTCATTCCATCTGTGCACAACCCTAGTCTGAGATTTCTAATTTCATTTCCAAATGTAGAATATTGCGCATCAATTTTCTTCCATTGTGGACAATCAGCTGGATGACGTATTTTTCCATCACATACCCGCTCTTCAGCATGCCATCTTAACCTTTTTTTATCATGTGAATTAGCAAATAAACATTTGAAATGATTAATTATAGGAAGATACCAAAATACCTTTGAAGGGAGCTTTGTAATCTCTACATCACCCTGTGATTTTTCTTTCACCTTATACCGTGATTTCCACATTTTGGACACTCTGACAGAAATTCATATTCCTTCCTATATATAAATCAGTCATTCGGATAGGCATGTATTTTCTTATATCCCAATCCCATCGGGCATAATATTTTCTTGGCTTTGTAATGTGAATCTGGAAGATCGTTATCTTTTGGAAGAATGTCTTTCATCAATTGTAGCAGCTCTGTAAAACTTATGTCACTCCATCCATGCTTCGCCTTCAGGTTAATCAATCTTAACACCACCGACAAAACCGTAAAATCTGTACAACCGGGATATAATGGTTTTTCAGCATCACCATATAGACGCGCAACTGTCGGTTCTATCTCAATTTGTTCTACTACAATATCGCGAATCATTTCTTTAATTCCATCGGAGTTACCATCTTGCGAATCATCATCATCAGTGACATTCCATCCAGTTTCACCATGCCAAATCCAAGGGCTGTAACTCGGATTAAAACCATGACATATCAGATGATATTTTATCTCTCTACTTTTCAACTTCTTCATATTCAAACATTTTAGGCATGGACATAAAAAAATGTCACTACTTGGAACATTTCGTTTTGCAAATTCCAAAAAAGTCATCAACACCTTCCTCAAATTCATTGCTCATTCGATGTGCTGTAATCCAACTTCGACTCATTATTACCTATAAAAAATATCAACAAAAAATATATATTTTTAAGATAATACAAATACATGTTTATATGAAAAAAATCATGATTTGAATGTAAAACAATTTAAAATATAAAACAAATCTATAGGTATTTAAAAAAATATGCTTGAATATTATTTTTAAAACAAAATATAGTTAGATATAACAGTTTTAAATTTCATTGAATCAAAGAAAACCATGACGCCTACATAGATTAATATTGATTGCGGTTTTGATGTTTTAATATATTAGATAAACAACCTATTTTAAATGGCGTGCAGACCTTGATATTGGTCTTCATCACCCATCGGTGTGACTGGCAAAAAGAGGTCTACCAGCATGTTATTATTTTATCAGCAATTCACTCATTCTTGTTTCTGATGATTGTTAATTGCATTGGCAGGCTGAGAGGCCCGCCCAGCACGTCCAACACTGGTCTGCTCAGAATAACAATAGTCCCACTGATTCGGTTTAATCCTTTATTTCTACTTTTTAATCCCATGTAACATATCTTGTGGGGATTTGATTTTGTACTTGGACTTCAGCTTTCACGGTTATCAATCAAAATAAAACTCGACTAAAAACTCTGTTTATTTTAGGTTTTCAAAATCCAAAAATGAAAACAAAACAACCATGGACAAAAACTGAATTCCAATTACAGGAAACATGTTCAGAAATTCTAAACACCAAGAATTAACAAATATCAACAACAATAGTGAACAGCCTGGCAATTACAAGACTAAATATGTATATGTATATGATTAACAATAATAATGTGTTTTATATTCTCAAGTTAATGTTCTAAATGATATGGTAATTCATATGGTTTAATATCATTGGTAACATGTTTTCGATTCCAATGAGACATAGGTGTGAGAGCCATTGATAATGGAGTAGTGGCCTAATCTCAATCTAGGTCCAACATCCTCAACATATTCTTCTAGGGGTAGAATTTAGTATGGTTTGTGTTATTTTAACACCTCTATATTTATTATAGGTTATTAAATCAAATTATTTTGATTAAATTTTTTTCATTCATCCTTGTATTATTATTTTTTGACTTTTTAGGATATTATAGTTTTATATTCTTATTCATGGTTGGAACATGGTTAGTGAATACCATGAGGTTCTACCTAGGAAACATTTTACATTTGTTTACAAATATAATGGAGGAAATATATTTTGTACAAACCATACTTATTTATCATGAAATCACACATCATGATGCATATGCATTTTTTAGGGTTGGTTCTAGGTTTTCCATACTGTGTGGTTAAACCATGGTACTCCTCCAATATCATATAATGGGGATCACATTTATTGTTTAAATTTATAAAAAAACCGATCCAAAATATGATATAAAAAGTAATTATTATTTATTTTCCTTTAAAGTAATTATGCACGTCTTTTTTATCTCATTATTCATCTAGTTTAATGTTCCCTCAACATAGTCTGTTATATCAACAAAATAGTCTGTTATATCAACAAAAAATTCCACGAGATTCAAATAACCATTTCCAATAACAAAATAAAAATAACCATTTGCAATAAAAATAACCATTTTCAATACAAATAACCATTTTCAATAACAAAATACAAATAACCATTTGCAAATAACCATTTGCAATAACAAAAAATTCCACGAGATTCAAAAACGAACGAAAAGCACATCAAGAATCGAAACAAAAACGAACGAAATAAATTCGTGGAAGGCTTACTTGAATTTTGCGAGTTGAGATGATAGATCCGAGAGGAGTGAATAAGATAAACAATGAAGCCAAATTGATTTTAACGCAGGTCGATCGACGAGCCTATTAGGGTTTACCGCGTGAGAGAGACGAGCCGACGGACTGTCAATCGAAAAATCGTAAATGACAGTCCACGGGCTTTAATTTTTTTAAAAGTTTTATAACGTCGGTTATTATATAACCGACCTTATAAAATATTTTTTAACTTTATAACGTCGGTTATTTTAAAACCGACGTAAAAAATCTCCCGCGCTTTGGTTTTTTACGTTGGTTATTTTATAACCGACGTAAAAAACAAGATATCTACGCGTTTTTTACGTCAGTTATAAAATAACCGACGTAAAAAACCAATGTGCGGGGGGTTTTTTACGTCGGTTATTTGGAAACCGATGTAAAAAAACCAGATATCTACGCGTTTTTTACATCGGTTATTTTATAACCGACATAAAAAACCAAAGCCCGGTGGGTTTTTTACGTCGGTTATTTGGAAACCGAAGTAAAAAACCCGATATCGACGCGTTTTTTACGTCGGTTCTCTAATAACCGACGTCAAAAACCAAAGCCTGGATGTGTTTTTTACATCAGTTATCAAATAACCGACATAAAAAACCCCGTGCTTTGTTTTTTACGTCGGTTATTTGATAACTGACATAAAAAACGCGTCGATATCGGGTTTTTTACGTCGGTTTCCAAATAACCGACGTAAAAAACCCCCGCGCATTGGTTTTTTACATCGGTTATAAGATAAACGACGTAAAAACCCAACAGGCGCAATTTGTAACGTCGGTTATTAAAATAACTGACGTTAAAAATCTACTCGCCGCATTTTTACGTCGGTTATATATAACCGACGTAAAAAATGGTGATGTAAAAAACGATTTCTACACTAGTGAAAACACCCAAAATCGACTAATCGCACGCCCTAAATGGACGTCCGACAAAAAAGTTGAAAAGCGTTGTACAGAGCTCGAAAGATGGGTAGTGGGGCCCCCATCTCAACTCCTGTTTCAATGCTTGAAACCGCACTAGAAAACTCCAGCTTAACGCCAGGGTCATAACGCCACAGACGATGCTCAAAACGGACATCAGATGTGTCTGTGCCGCCCAAGACAACAACCCCTGGGAAAACGCCAATTCTCTTAATGGTGTGTCGTGCCTCCGAGGCCCCTCATTTCTGGAATTAAAACCCCCGAAACCATCTCAAAGTATTAACCTCTATTTAAGGGACACGTCGCCGCAGACGGTTCCCAAAACGGACGCCATGCGGATGATTTATGATATATAAATCATTTTCATAATAAAAATAAAAATAATATTATTATTATTATTGTAAACTTATTTTATTTATTTATTTATTTATTTTTTATAAAACTAGACTGGCCAGGATGGACGGTCTTCTTCTGCACGCCGCCAGTAGGACTCGTGTTTTGCGGGTCCTCTTCTCCCAGCAGATCGACCAAGCGGTCGGTCTTCCTCAGCACGCTAGCAGGACCCGCGGGTCCTGCTTCCTCCGTACGACCGAGGTCATTGTCTCGGGCTCCCCCGCTGACCGCGCCAGGTCGGCGCTCGCCTACTCCGTTGAGGCCCCTCGCTGCCACCTCTACTGAACGCAGGAGCCGCCACACGCACCGCCCGATGCCGCTGCATCTCGGATACGCACTGGTCGCGCACTGCCCGGCTCCTCCCGATCACCACGCCGCAGCTGCCGCCTCCGGATAAACCTCCGACTGCGCCTCAGCCGCACCTGACACCGCCGCATCGAACCGCCCCGGCTCCTCCGGCCGCCGCCCTCACCGGAGAAACCCCAAACGACCTCCAAAACCCACAATCTTTAGCGGACGTTTGCGAGCTCCTCAGAACTCGGATTTACAAACCGAAACAGGCGATGGAAATCTTGGAAAAATTACTACGCATACATGGGATTTGTTCAAAGATCAAACAACAATATGATGATGCAAATTGAGATCAAAGTTGGTGCCGGGATTAAAAAAAAGTAAACACACGATCCTACCTTGTTGGGCGTTGCCTGAAGCTTCGTCGTCGATCTGCACTCCGCTGTTGTTACTTCCACCTTGATTGGGAGGGAGGAGGAGGTTGAAGAGGAGAGGAGCTCCTCCATCACAGTTGGGAGAGTTTGCACCAGGGGGAAAACAAAAAAAGAGAGGGGGAGAAGTGTTTAAATAGAAAACACTTAAACTCCCCGCCTGTAGGCCCCGTACCCAAACCCTCATCTGGGTCAAGGTTAAGTCTCTCCTAGGGTAAACACCTCCTCCCGAGCACAACAGATGTCTCGGAATTTTAATTCGAGCCTCCGTTCGAATGTTATAAAACTGAACGCCTGAGGCCGCCAAATTACGAAAATGCCCCGGGGCCATTTTTCACAGAAGGCTCGCGCCCATGAAAGTTATACCCCTCCTAGGGTAAACGGCATGCTACGAACTCAATGGTGCCCTTGGTTTTCAAGTCCGAGCTACCGTTTAATAGATACTTGAGTTAAACTATTAAACGAATTAATTAATTAATTTATTTATCCGTTTAATGTTCTGTTAACGGGCGAGGGGTCCCAACGTCCTGTACTAACATGTTTTATGTCGTTCCTAGGGTAAAAACCCATTTTAGACCCATCCGTACACTCAGATTTCAGATCCAGATCACAGTTTAGGAGTTATCCCATTCATTTGGCATGCCAGGTGTGAACGCACTGAAAATTTAATTCTGGCCATATCGGGGCTCGGAATCGCACGCCATCTGAAGGCGCTGCTCTAGAATAACATCAAGAATATTCCAAAGTATTTTATAGAAAAAACCAGGTTCTTACATCATTCCCTCCATCAAGATTTTCTTCCCTTAAAAGAAAAACCGGGGAATAACTCAGGGTATTAAGCCCACACCTGGCTCTCCCGTACCCGAAAGAACTCATGCACAGTCCCGCATCACCGCACACAGACCAAAGGATTTGGTCTGTTCACGCGAGGTCTGCCCTTTTCGATGACGTTCATAGGATCACGCACACTTCTTCTCAGGTGGGTCACGTGGGATATGTTGGGCACCCACTTTAGACTTTGGGGTTAGGGCAAGGCGGTAGGGAACCTCGCCATCCCTTCGCACGATCATAAATGGCCCGAAGGCCCTCGAGGGTAGCTCACCTCCCCGATCGAACCTCTACATCGCATGCCGCGATTGGAATCACCACCTGCACCTGGAAGAAGGCCCAGTGATTCCCTCCTTCAAAATATCCATATGGTGGAACACCCAAGGATATCTGGTCACGCAAGGTTCCATTGTCGATGTCCCATGACCAAGACTCTCTTACGTGCTCGAAAGGTGAAGGAGTCGCCACCATCGACTAAAGAAAAAGGTCCCACGCCTTCTAACTTTCCAAAACAGGGTTACAACGACGCCCCGCGTCACCCTGGTAACAACTCAAGCAAGGAGCAGGGAGAAAAGCACTTCACACACAGAGTCTAACAATTCTACTGAAAAAAGTAGAAGAGTTGTAGATAGTACCTCTTATCACCTCATACTCTGCAGGATCATAGACATCCAAAGCTCGCGGTTGTCTGTGGTCCCAACTGTCAGATCCCAGATCCTGACATGGACCGCCTAGTGGTGATGGGAAGACCTCGTAAGGTCATCCTCCACTACCAGCTCCCCCCGCTCCTCTGCAAGCACCACCTCTCTGGGCGCTACTCTGATCACTGTGATGCCTCTACCGCGGTGGTGAACCTGCTGCCTGCCTGATGTTCTCAACATGCCTGGTCGGGCAGTCTCATGCCAAGTGACCTCGCCCATTGCAAGCATAGCACTGACGCTCTCCAGGCTGCACTAGTGCCCTCCGGCGCCATTGTGGTGTACAACCACGCCCCTAAGTCTGGTTATCGGAAATCCACCTGCGTCAAGGTCCTGTCACCCGATGCCCGCTAACTGCGGCAGACGTCTCGGCCCCATCTCACCTACTACCACCACCAACCGTAGAATGAAACAGGAAGCTCTCTATCACCAGTTCCTTCTCTAGCACCTCGACATAAGTGGGAATGACCAAGGGTACTATGATAGCACAAATCTCTTGGCGGAGACCCTACTCAAACTTCTCACTCGGAAGTTGTCGTCATGGACCAAGTTTGGGTAAAAGCGTGCACAGTCTGTGAAACTAGCCGCGTACTCAGCCACCATCATCCCTCCCTGATGAAACTGCAGGAGCTCCTGAATCCGAATGGAGCATAAGCAGGAGGAGAAAAACTCCTCGTGAAACAAAAACTGAAAGTCGCCCCATGGAAGTGACGACTCATCATGAAGCTGATTCAACAGACTCCACCAACACCAAGATGCTCCGTGGAAAAGGCTGGCGGGCAAAGCCACCATAAGATCTGCTGGCGTCTGCACAATCCTGAAAAGGCAAACCACCATCTCTAGAAAAACATTTGCTGCCTGAGGGTCTGGATCACCATCGAACCTCAGTGGTCTCTACTGCTAGAACTCACGGTGCGCACTCAACTTGCGCTCAAGCCCTGTCTGCTCTGCTGGAGCTGTCTGCTGCTCACCAGGTGGGGGTGCTGCTATCAGCCCACCTGGAGAAAGGGGATCACATGATGGGTGCTAGATTGTGGCCTCGTAGCTCACATGGTCATCATCACGAACCAAAGATGGTATCCTGGTTGGCTGTCTTTGCGGAGACATCCTGAATATTATCAAGGAGTGTCGCGATCAGATGAGAATATATGTATATCACAACAATATCAACAATGGGGATATAACTCAAGAAGGACAGTCAAAGACTCAATCTTATGTGATTCACAAAACAATTTTCCATGCAATGAATTTCTCAGCATGCCGAGTCGACAAGCGGTCTATCAGGGTCCTGGTGAATGGATACGTCGGTCGTCGCACCATCACTGGACTCCTTGGCCTGAGAGCCACTCTCGAGACACGTTAAAACTGTTGCCCTAAATCCCAACCAATTCCTTTTTAGGGACTTCCGAACAACGTCCCAAGGAACGAACCACCTCTGATACCACTTTTTCATGACCCGGACCTACATAGGCTCGAGTAGCAACTACCCCAAGCCCACCTCCATAGGCCAGGGGCTGGCAAGAAGCACCGAAGGATAAACAACTCGGGGAGGCCTTTTCTTGAGTACTTGTACACACACATGCAGCACACTCAATGCAAAAGTCCATAGTAAAAGGGAATGTAAAGTACCAACTACTATAAATAAAACACAAAGTGCATCGACCTCTAAACAGTACAAAGCAAGTGCTGAAGGTAAACTAAAAGTAAAGGGGGAAAACATGTGCCCAACCAGAAAAGTGCCACAACCCAGCAACATGTAAACAAAAGTGGACACCTGGGATATTCCCACACCTGGAACCCGACTACAACCACTGCACGTGGTCCAAGCTCCCGAACTCCTAAGCTCTACTGAAGTCACAACCAACCTATCTGCCGTCTGCAAGGGCACACCAAGTTCGGGCAAAGCCCAAGCAGGGGTGAGTATAAAAATACTCAGTAGGATACCCTAAAGGCTAGAGGGAGGAACAAAGAAGGTACCTAAGGGTGAGCAGTAGATCGAACAGGTAAAAGTAAAGGAGTACAACCGAGAGTGCAGTAAGGAGTACAAAAAGGAGTGCAGTAGAGTAACGGTAGAGAGTCCAGCTCAACCCAACAAGAGAAAGGAGCTAGACTCTTCCAGACACAAGGAGCTGGAAATGGTGAGAAGATGAACTTCTCGCCGAGTCTATTCTACCTATAGTAGGATAGTAGACTCATCCAACCATGAGAAGCTAGACACATAAAGCACGTGGAATACCCCGCGCGTCTTCACCTCTCCAGGAGGGAGAGTAACCAAGCCCAAGAAGTGGGTACTGGAAAAAGTTATATACATATATATATGCTCTTTCAAGAAACCCGAAAAAGATCGTAAGGGGATCTTCATCCCGTAGCTCAGCCCAAGAAAGTGAGTAGAAAACAGTCCCAGAAGTAAACACCATCGATGCCCAGCATCCCACACATCTACCTGAACTATATGTCATGGGGCTCAAATCACCGCACCTTGACATTATCCTCTTTGGGCGGAACTAACTCGCCCGCACAATTTTAGGTCGCGTCGCAAGGACGCATCTCGGTGGGGAAAGTGCCCCTCGTACTTGAGATTTCTGGGGGAACGTCAATCCACACCTCATCACTGCCCCACAGTCGAGAGGTCTCCTCAAAGTCGACAGGCAACCCCCTGCCCAGCCCTGCTGGAGGGTAATCCCTAGAAGTCGACGGGTTCCCACTGAGGGAGACCAGGAAAAAGTCGACGGGTTCCACACATCCCAGTCCCGTAAAAGGATAATCCACTGGAGGGAGACTCTACTAAAGTTTTCGACAAGTCCCAATGCCCATTCCCGTAAAAGGGTACTCCACTAGAGGGAGGCTCAGAACCATCATCTGGGACCACTTCCCAACCCAACTGGAGGTAAACCCGGCATCGGAGACCACTTCCCAGCCCAGCTGGAGGTAAACCTGGCATCGGGGACCACTTCCCCACCCCGCTGGAGATAAACTCGGAACCTCTCTGGCCATCCCTGCTGGATGGTACTGCTTGGTGAACACCGCTATACTAGCCATCCCTGCTAGATGGTAACCCACTGGCCATACCTGCTGGATGGTACCGCTCTGGCCAGCCCTGCTGGAAACAACCTCCTGGACAGCCCTACTAGAAACAACATCCTGGGTAGAGGATCGGTGCCCGTGTAATGTGTTGGTCACACCAAATCCACAAGAACTCTACCAGGGAACACTAAGAAACTCTGCTGTCCAAACCATCGAGAAAAAAACTAGGGGAAAACCACTCAACCCAACTGGTCGAAAACATCATGAACAGGACCAGGGGGAAAACTCAACCCTACTGGTCCATAAATGAAAACAAAACCAGGTGAAAACTCAACCCTGCTGGTCGAAAAATGAGAACAGAACCAGGGGAAACTCAACCCTGCTGGTCAACAAACGAGAACAGAACTAGGGGAAAACTCAACCCGGCTGGTCAAACAAACGAGAACAGAACCAAGGGAAACTCAACCCGGCTGGCCAAAAAAAACGAGAACAGAGGGACCCTCTACGTCACGAGAGGTCAAAGGTACGTAAAGCAGAACACGACACACACATGGGGCTCGCACGACGTGTGTCCCCAAGTCAACTCCAACCAAGCGCACAAATGTTCTCAGGTACAAACAACCACATGTACCTCCAAGCGTTCCCATATACTCCTAGAGTATACCACATTTTCAGCCCAAAGGCTATCGTGCACACGGAACTCAACGTCAATGCGAAGGGCGTAAACGTAAAAACTCCAAATTTCCACCTCATCGGTCCAGGAACGACCAACTACATCTCTTCAAGCATCAACTTCACTCACATGGGAGTGAACGCGATCTCACGCCAAGGGTTCACCTTCCAACACAGTAAGAAGAACCGCCACCAGAGCACCCTTCGTATTTCCACATTTAATAAGATCATGTAAGAGGCTTTGCTCTCCTGAACAGATTACACTATTGTAATCCTCGTAGAAAAACACGCTAGATAGACTACTTACTCTCCTCAAACGGATATCCGACGAAAAAGTCATCCAACACTGCTTTATGCCCGAACGACGTCCCGTGATCCTGAGCCTCGGCCCCGAGAACAGTCGGGTGAGTCACACCATTGCGATCTCCTCGGAAAGTCGCGTCAAAAGGACTGCTCACTTGAGTGGAATGGATATCCGGAGAAAAAGATGCATTCCGCCACTCCGAACACAAGCGGTGCAACGTGGGACCTGCATCCAGGTCCTGAAGCACAACGAACGGATCACACCGTTGCGATCCTCTCAAAAAAGTGCACAAGATGGACTATTCACTTGTCCAAAATGGACACCCGGTGATGAAGCTGGAAATCACCGTCAACTCCCAAAACGGACCACGCGGGACCCACACCATCGTGCAGAATTAAAGTGGGTGGATTGCGCCATTGCAATGCCATCAGAAAAACACCCAAAATCGACTGTTCGCACGCCCCGAACGGATGTCCGAAGAAAAGGTTGTAAGGCGCTACACGCAGCTCGAAAGATGGGCCATGGGGCCCACACATCAACTCCGGTTTCAACGCCCGAAATCAAACTAGAAAACTCCGGCTTAACTCCAGGGTTGCAAGGCCACTGACGGCGCTCAAAACGGACATCGGATGTGTCTACACCACCCAAAACAACAACCCCCGGAAAATGCCAATTTTCTTAAAGGCGTGCCGTGACTTCGAGGCCCCTCATTTCGGGAATTAAAACCCCCGAAACCATCTCAAAATATTCGCCTCGATTTAAGGGACACGTCGCTACAGATGGTGCCCAAAACGGATGACCTACGGATGATTTATGATATATAAATCATTTTCATAATAATAATAATAATAATATTATTATTATTATTATTATAAACTTATTTTATTTATTTATTTATTTTATAAAAGTAGACCGGCCAGGATGGCCGGTCTTCTTCCGCACGCCGCCAGAAGGACTCACGTTCTGCGGGTCCTCTTCTCCCAGCAGACCGGCCAAGCGGTCGGTCTTCCTCAGCACGCCAGTAGGACTCGCGGGTCCTGCTTCCTCAACATGCCCAAGGTTGTTTCCTCGGGATCCCCCGATGACCGCGCCAGGCCGGCGCCCGCCTGCTCTGCTGAGGCCCCTCGCCACTGCCTCTGCTGAATACCACAACCGCCACACGCACCGCCTGACGCCGCTGCCTCTCGGCTACACACCGGCCACGCACCGCCTGGCTCCTCCCGGTCACCATGCCGCAGCGGTCACCTCTGGCTCGACCTCTGGCTGTGCCCCGACCGCACTTGACACCGCTGCACCAAACCGGCCCAGCTCCTCCGGTCGCCGCCCTCTCCAGAGAAACACCAAACGACCTCCAAAACCCGCAATCTTTGGCGGACGTTTGTGAGCTCCTTGGAACTCGGATTTACAAACTGAAATAGATGATGGAAAGCTCATAAAAAGTAATACGTATACATGGGCTTTGTTCGAAGATCAAAAAAAATATGATTTTGTAAATTGATATCGAAGTGGGTGCGGGGATTAAAAAAAAGTAAACGGATGATCCTACCTTGTTGGGCATTTCCCAGAGCTTCGCTATCGATCTACGCCATGCCATTGCTGCTTCCACCTTGATTGGGAGGTAGGAGGTGGTGTAAGAGGAGAGGATCTCCTCCTTCACCATTGGGAGAGTTTTCACCAGGGGGAAAACAAACAAATAGGGGGGGATAAGTGTTTAAATAGAAAATACTTAAACTCCCCGCCTGTAGGCCCCATACCCAAACCCTCATCGGGGGCGAGGTTAAGCCTCCCCTAGGGTAAACACCTCCTCCTGAGCACAATGGAGTTATCGGAATTTTAATCCGAGCCTCCATTCGAATGTTATAAAATTGAACGTAAGAGGCTTCCAAATTACGAAAACACCCATGGGGCCATTTTTTCACAGATGGACCGTGCCCGTGAAAGTTACACCCATCCTAGGGTAAACGGCATGATCTGAACTCAACGGTGCCCTAGGTTTTCCAATCCGAGCTACCGTTTAAGATATACTTGAGTTAATCCATTAAACAAATAAATTTATTTATTTATTTATCCGTTTAATGTTCTGTTAACGGGCGAGAGGTCCCAACGTCCCACGCCGACATGTTTTATGTCGTTCCTAGGGTAAAAACCCAATTTCGGACCCATCTGTACACTCATATTTCTGATCCGGATCATCGTTTAGGAGTTATCCCATTCATTTGGCGTGCCCAGTGTGAACGCACTGAATATTTAATTCTAGACACACCGGGGCTCAAAATCACACGCTGTCTGAAGAAGCTACTCTGGAATAACATCAAGAATATTCCAAAGTATTTTATAGCAAAAACCAGGTTCTTGCAGAGTAGATGCCAACTATGGGAGATACCAATAGGCACCATGTAGATGAGTATTTAGCGGTGGGTAGATGACAGTAGAAACAGGGACCCAAGTGAGTCAAGAACTCTAGAGGATGACCTCAGGACATGGGATTAGTGGTGCGACTCTCCCAATGTAGATCGAGTCACCGAAGGATAGACTGTGTTACACATGAAGCGGTTGGGGACACATGACTTGAGATTTTCCGACTCGTCATGTCGGAAATTAGAAGATGGTCGAGGGACCGCCAAGGTAGAGGAAGAGTCATGAGGAGTGTGGTCCGTTGGGTAGAGGAAGTGGTAGGGAAGTGGGTAGAGAATTGGGTGGTGGGAGAAGTTTCAAGTTATTACCACCACCACCCCTAGGTGTTCCAACATGGGCTCAGGGATCTAGTGGACATGGGAGAGTCCATATTCTAGTGATGGAGGCATATAACCACGGTGCTCCAGAGATGACTAGAGGTATGATATATAACTTTTACACTCAAGTTGAAGTTTTGATATACCCAATATCCAGTCATTACTTTCTTACCATAGACCTTGCTCGAGGGTTAGAGATTTCGGTGGAGTCATTGACAATATCCTTACGCTTAGAGACTTCTACTGGAGGGGATTCGATAATCACTCACTAGTGTTGATAGTGTGAGTTTACTCTTGGAGGTAAGAGTTTCAGTTGGGATCTACCAGTAGTGGTGTTAAGGCATTATCACTTAATTCTTGGTATGGACTGGTTATCTATAGTTTGAGCTCAGATTGACTATTTTAGGTGCAGAGTGCAGTGTGTATGCAGATATTTGACTAGGTTTTCCTTTATTGGAAAAAAGGAAATGTATGTAGCGTGGGATGGACTTACTTAGAGGAGGGTGTAGGTGATTACTCACTAGTTGGATAGCCTCACGCTTGGTGTTGTGGATGAGAGGATTCCTTAGTTTCCTACAGTAGAGGAGGAGTATGCAGACATCTTTCCTAATATTTTTACCAGATTTCCTCCACACTGGGAGGTTGAATTATTCATTGATTGGTATATTGAGACAACACCAATATCTAATCATGCATATCTAATGGCTCCCGTAGAGCGTTGCGAGCTAAGGATACAGTTGGAGGACCTATAGAGGAAGGGATTTATGAGGGCCATTGTTTTACCCTGGGCAGCCCCAGTTCTATTTTCCAAGAAGGCAGACAGGAGCTTGAGGTTATGTGGGTATTACTGGTGCCTAAATTAGGTGACCATGAAAAAAAAGTATTCACCGTCGAGGATCGATTACCTCTTCGATTATCTTAAGGGAGTGAGGTGTTTCTCGAAGATAAACCTATGATCTGGCTATCACTAGCTTCATGTACAAGAAGAGGATGTACTGAAGATAGCCTTTAGATGTCGGTACAACCACTACGAGAACTTAGTGATGTCGTTTAGCATGAAAAACTCCCCAGCAGTGTTCATGGGACTCATGAACTAGATCTTCCGGCCTTACTTAGACCAGTTCATCATGGTCTTCATTGATGACATCATGGTGTACTCATTGTCCGAGGAGGAGCATGCAATACACTTGAGGATGGTTTTGGATACACTCTGAGAGAACCAGCTTTATGGGAATCTCTCTAAGTTTCAATTCTAGATTTAAGAGTTCCACATTCTAGGACATGTCATTTCATAGGCTGGAGTTGAATTGGATCCAATAATGATTGAGGAAGTGCTTACTTTGGAGCCACCAAAGAGCATTACTGAGGTGCAGATTTTCCTAGGTTCGGTTGTGTACTATTAGATGTTTGTACCTGACTTTTCTAGAGTATCAGCACCCATAACAGCTTTGACAGATAAGGGGTATCCCTTCATGTGGATAGATAAGTTCTAGGTGTTCTTTCCAGAGATCAGGTAGAGGATAACAAGCGCTCCCATCTTGAGAATACCAAAGGAGGGCATCAGATATATAGTGTTGTGCGATGCGTCAAGGACTAGGCTTGGTTGTGTCCTGATGTAGGGGAAATCAGTTATTACCTATAGTTTGCACCAGTTGAGACAGCATGAGAAGAACTATGTGACCCATAATCTTGAGCTAGCAGTGTTAGTTTTACATTGAAGATGTGGAAACACTACTTGATGGGTGAGTGTTTTATCATCTACTCTAACCACAATAGACTCAAGTATATCTTCTCTGATAAGGATTGGAACTTGAGGTAGAGGTGATAGATATAGGTTCTCTATGACTATGAATTTGAGATATTATATACTCTTAGGAAGGGGAATGTGGTGGAAAACACTCTCAGTAGAAGATCTAGCTAGTACTGGTTGAGTGAGGTGTCAGATCATTTGTCCACACTACAGATTTACATTATGGATGGTGATGGAGAAACTTACCTTCAGTAGATGGTTTTCACCCCTCCAATATTACTACGAGTCAGGGAGGCATATCTTAGGGATGTCAACTGCAATACCTGACATGCTTAATTTTCCATAGGTCAAGCCCTTGACGGGTATTTGATAGGTGGGGAGACGGTTGTTTTCTTTAGAGGGAATACCGTTGTACCATTGGCGTTGTGGGACGAGGTTCTAAGGGAGTTCCACACATCCTCTTTGGCAGTACATCCAGGTGTGGAGAAGATTTACTAGGACCTATTACGTCAATTATGGTGTCCAGGTATAAAGAAGGTGGTGGAAGAGTTCATTTCTTAGTACCTCACTTATCAGCAAGTGGAGGCAGTGCACTAGGTGCCAGCATGCTTGACCCAACCAATTGAGGTGCCAAAGTGGAAGTGTGATGGGATATTGATAGAACTTTTGATGGGTTTACCATTCACATCTAGAGGACATGATACCATTTGGGTGATCATTGACCAACTCACCAAGTCAGCCCACATCTGGGAGTAGAGTTCTGTAGAGATCTTGGTAAGCCTCTACGTACATGAGATAGTTCGGCTTCACAGAGTGCCCTTGAAAATTGTTTTAGACCATGATGGTTATTTAAAATCCCAGCTATGGAAGGGATTATAGGAGGAATTTGGGACTCAGTTTCACTTGAGAACATCATTTCATCCCCAGACAGATTTCTAGACAGAGAGGACCATTCTGGTTCTAGAGGTCATGTTATGTTCTTGTATCCTAAACTTTAGCCACAGTTGGGAGGATCACATACCTCTAGTATAGTTCATGTAAAACAATAGATAACACTCCACCATTGGTATATAACTATTTGAATCCTTGTATGGGTGACCATGCAGGTCACCACTGTGTTGGATTGACCTAGGGGAGTCAGACCTCATGGGTCCAGAGTCGGTATGAGCTACCACTAAGAAGGTGAAGATCATCCAAGAGTAGATGAGGACTGCACAGAACAGGAATAAGAAATATTATGATAGGATAATGAGTCCTTTAGAGTTAGAGTAGGGAGAAAATGTGTTCTTTCGGGTCTCACCTTGATGGGGGTTGTGTAGATATGGCGGGGGCGGAAAGTTATCTCTGAGATAAATCAGACCTTTTCAGATTATGAGTAGAGGTGGCGAGGTGGAATACCACCTAGATCAACCCCCTTAGATGCATTAGGTGCATGATGTCTTTCACATGTGCATGATCCATCGCATGTCGTTGACTGGGGTGAGTTGTACATTGACAAAGGGGCGACTTTTATAGAGTACCCGATGAAGATAGAGGATCAATAGGAGAAGATACTTCATGTATGGTCGATTTCTATGGTACGTGTTCAGTGGTAGCATGATAATATCCAAGAAAGAACTTATGAGTGGGAGGCTTAGATTTGTGCTCTGTACCGTCACCTTTTTGTGGAGTATCCCTTGTTTTGGTTTTTGAGGATGTAAACCGCTAAGGTGGGGAAAATTTAATGACTTGTATTTTTATTCAGTTTTATTTTTATAAACTAATTGAGAAAATTATGAGACCATTAACTAAGGCGGTGTTTGATTATGAGGCTCGGTGTGCCTAGAAATTTTCATTGAATAAAGTTAATTTTTTATTTAAAATGCACGGTTTGTTTATCATTGAAATGGAATAAATTCCAAACGAGTGCCCAAATCAAAAATATGAGTTCATCGTTGTATTTAGAATGGTGACTTTACCTTAGGCGGGCGGGGCCTAACATTGTTTTTCATGGGCCAAACATGAAAGTTGTTTTTTGGACATGAACACAATTAAAATATTTAATAAAAAAATATTTTATTGAATGTTACGTGTTGATGTAGTAGTGGTATTTTTTTTAATAAGCCATGTCAGATAAATCAGGGTGATCATCATAACCCTAGAATTTCTCTGAGGCCAGGAGAAGGAAACTCTCTCGACAACGAACATTGGTAGATCAAGGATCGATGATGGAATGGACCTCTGTTCTTCACCAATGATGGATCCAACCATGAGTTAGGGTCTTGATCTCTTTGTGATTTCATTTTTCCTTCTTTGATACAATTATGAACGCGGACCAACCAACGAACAAGTTGATCCATGGTGCAGTCGTTCTTGAAGGATGGTTAAATTGCGGGATTAAAGGGAATAGATCTTGGTTATTATTTTTTCATTTTTTTTCTTCATAATTTTTCTTATAATAACAAATGAAGACCAAAAAGAACAAGGCCAAGATCCATTCTTTGGGTGTTCTATGTGATCTTTTTATCCCTATTCTTGACATTCTTCTTCATTGGACCCTCATGGTCATGATGAAATTTTTTAGGGGGATTTGAACATGACAGGACCCCCATAGTGCTAGCAAGACAGATCAAGGCTCAAGGTAGTGAAGGCTATGACCTGAGAATCATGTAAGTGGATCCATTTCGAAAATAGAGCACTAGAGAAATGGGGGTGACTCGCGGATCAAGGGCCACTGGCGACGGTGCATGGCGGCGCCCGGTGGCTCGGGGAGGTGGCTACATCTAGTAGAGTTAGAGGATACTGGTCACCCTGGTAATGACTCTGGGAGTAGGAAGCGGTGCCCGAATTGCGCATGCGATGCTGATGGACAACGTAGGGCCCACAGCGGCGGAAGCCGCGGGTGGTGATCGGAGGGTCGTTGTAGGAGGTTGAGGCGGATCTAGGATACAGCTCGAATCGGTGTCAGAGGAGGCACCGCAGCGGGCAGCAGGTGTGTATAGGGAAGGAGGGTCGGCTACGTGAAATGTAGTTGGGCGCTGCATTGATTGGACAGACATAGCCAGGGCAGGCCGCGTCCAACGTACACACACTTGTCCTCACACGGTGAGTCGTACCTCATAATTTGGGCCGCTCCAGTAGATTAGTGAGCTAATCTGGTTCGATCCAAGCTGAATCGGGTCGGGCTGGGTTGGGTTGGCTTATGGGTCAGGTTGGGTCTGGAAGTTCGGATCGGACCCAGACCATACCTGGGTCAGACTTTTTTACAAAAATAGCCATAACTTTCAAACTGTGTATATGTTTGATAATCCATTTGCGATGTTGGGATCCTTGAAAGGATGTGGGACTTTTTAAATACTTTATGTGAGTTTGTTTTTTGATTTTTTCCTATGACATTTAGGTTTAAGTAGTAGGTTCTCTCAGAATTAGAATTCTACAAGCGAAATCCTGTGGCTGGCTAAGACTTAGTGACTCCGTGACTTGGGGGATGCATAAATAATCAATGCTCCATGTGTTTACAATGAAGCTACATGATCCATCAATGCTCTATGTGTCAATAGTGATGCTTTGTGTGCTGAAACTAATGCTTCGTGCACCATCGACACTCTGCACGCTGACCTTGACACTCTGTGCACCGACACTGATTCTCGGTGCACCAGCGATGCTCTGTGCACTGACACCAACACTCTGTGAATTGTCGACACTCCTTGTTTCATTGAGATTGGAGGTTCTATGGACTATGAATGATAATCCATATCTTTGAGCTTTATACTTATACATGTGTGATCTAACCATACTTCGTGTGCTTTCTTTGTGGTGTACTTGGTGTACTTTATTTTTGGTGTACTTTCTTTGTGGTGTACTTGGTGTAATTTCTTTGTGGTGTACTTTGTGTACTTTATTTGTGGTGTACTTGGTGTACTTGGTGTCCTACTGAGTATTGTTTTACTCACCCCTACACGGTCATTGGCCACACGTGTCGTGTCTTGTGCAGATGATCAATTCTTTGACGAAGTTCTAGGTGTACTAAGACCAGGTGGTTACTAGGGAGATCAAATAGAAGAGGTTTGATTCTACATATTCTGAAAGTTTTCCTACACCTACCCTTTTAGGTAGGTTTTTCTGCAGATGAGTTTCAGGAGCTTGTGTATTCACATGTTAGACTCTATATTTTGGTGGGCTTGTATTATGGCCATGTTTACTTTCCAGTTTTCCTACTGTCATACCCTGTGGTTGGTATCTTCATATATTCATGCATTGTTTACTTAGTGATTTTGCATTTCATAATTTTGGGCTTGGAGATTTGTGTGTGTGTTTGTGTAGGTACATAGGAAATTTCCTCCCACTTGTGGGATATGCCTACTCGGTGCTAGTCTCCAACCCCTGGTCTATCAAAGGTGGGCTTGGGGTATTCACGACATGGGCCCTACTGGGACGGGTCATGAAAAGAACTTACAGAGTAAGGAAGATAAATCCAAGATCCAGGCTTAAAGAAGTGGATACGTTTAAATATTTCTAGAATCAAAGAAACCTTAAATTGGGTTTATGATTCCCCTTATGTTTTGGGAAAAAGTACAGTTTATAATTTCCCTTAAAGAATATTTTTTATAAACAAATACTCTATATTTTTATTAATTTCATCTTGTTTATTATTTCATCGGTATATATAAAATACCAAGAGTTTTATTTTTTCCACTATATGTATTAATTTCATCATTATTAATAAAAATATAATCATTTTAATTTTGTTACTATTATTCTAATTTGTTTTGGGTTTGTCATTATTTCTTATCACTGATAGATTTAATACTTGAGGTGGTTTAAATTTTTTTTTCCTTTAAAACTATAATTCAACCTCCTCTTATATAGTGTTTTTCATATCTTGCGTTCTAACACATATAACATTATGATATGGGTAAGGCTAATACCAAAAAAAGGAACCCCCTTAGCACTATTTACCATAAAAGAAGAATAAACTGACACATGTTTTTTGTATGATATTCACAAATACATGGAATTATTTTTGAAGAAGTTTTTTTAGAAACATTAATAAAGAATTAAAGGTGGATGAGTCTTCAAGAATACTTAAGAATAAGGAACATTCAAGTCCATGATTTGAGTGGATTCAGAGGTACTGAATATTGTGAAAATAAGAGGTACATGTTTTATGAAAATATATATTTAGTGAAGGAGAATAAGAAAGTGATGTGTTATGATAATTTTCTTTAGAATATCACCCTTTTGATGAAATTTAAAGAGTCTTGATAAAACATTTGTTTTAAACTCTATTTATCTAAGAAATATATAGAAAGCCAATGTACTTTAGGTATGATGAAGAAGAAGAATAATATGAAGAAGGATATAATATATTTTGACTTATCCTAATTCCAATCATACACAAATAGAGAATGTTTGAGATACCCAACCTATCATACACTTAACTTATAGAAGAATAAAGGGGATTGAGTCGACATATAATATTTTTACACCTGGATAAGAATATTAGACTTGCACTGTCCCAGAGGTACATGGGCTTCTCATTATTGATCAACTTCAAGAGGTGCAGACTGAATCCTATAATATATAGAGGTTATAAAACAACATTACATTTTTTATTTGTACATGGTTAGGACCAAGATAATGGGTCCAAGTACATACCATTTCCCAAACTTTTTTTGATAAAAAGAAGTAAGTTGTGTGTGAGTGGGATAATAACCACCATACATATGGGATACAGTTATCCTTAGGTAGGATAACCACATTAACAAGACCTGGTGTTCTTTTTGTATTCTTTTACTATATATATTCTTGCATATTGAACAAAGATATGGTAAATATAGAGAGAGGAAAATAGGTAATATACTCACTAAAAAATTAATAACTTTATAAGGGATAAAATTTTCAATTGATTTAAAAATTATACCAATGATGATTTACCCCCCCCCCCTAGTGTTGGACACATCCCTTTGTGATCCTTTCACATTTTCTGTGTGACGTATATGAACACACACAATGATAAAAATATATATGGCATGTAATACTGACAATATGTGTGAAGTACACAACATGTATTATAAATTTTATGTGTTTTTCATTTATATGATTACATAGATAATACTAATTGACCATTTATTTACACATGGCATGTTAAAAATTACTTAGTATGTACCTAGTGTGGAATAACACCTTTTACATGGTTTTTACATATAGCTAAACACTGTATAGGTTGGTATCATTTTAATCCTCAATGTATTGACTCACATGACATGCTTGTCTCAACTTGTACCTTTCGTGGGTTGGCATGTGTGACGTGATGTGTACAACCAACTTTACACTATGTAATCTTCTTCTGTACATTCAAAAAACATGCCTAAAATATCAGAGTGTTTCTTTCTTGTTTTTTCATGTTTTAAATGATTTTTCAAGCTAGCTACACACCATGTAATTCATATATATCCACATCACTCGGTCCGAATTCAATACACGTCATTTAATTACACTATATAGTTTACCGCATGATATGTTATGATTTATATAGGATCGATATCATGTGGGTTTATATGACGTGTACAGTAGATACATGTTGTGTAGTCCTTGTTAAGATTCATGTCACACTAGAAGTCAATATGCATCATGTAATTAAATATTATTCTGATCCACATCGTGTGTCATGATTGATGTGGAATTCACATTGTGTGGCTTACCATGGGTACATGGTGTGTAATTTACCATTACATGTCTGGTATCCTTTTCATGTAGCTAGAAAACTTTTTATTTCTCAATGGGATCTTCAATAGTTTTTTATGTGTTCTTGGAATTTTCTTGGTCATATGAATTCAAATGAATGCATTATATAAAAATATGGAATAAAAATAAATTCTTAAAATGAAAAAATAAATAAAAAACATGGAAACAAATAAATTAAAAAATTATAAATTATAATGTGACTCCTTATATACCACTTGAAGGTTCTAATACATAATGGAAGTGGTGGACCTATTCCCAAAACTTTTTTTGACTAGTTTTAATGGACACTATATGAAGAAATTAATGAAGACGACCCCAAAATATTTTTGAGAAGATCTTTCACATTTAAATTATAAATAATTTAAAACATGATTTTTATAAAAATGTGATAATTCTTCATTAATCAATTCTAATGTTTGTGTTTTGTATCATCATTGTGGTGGATAAATCAAGTGAGGATTCCACTAGTCGTATCGACATGTTCTCAGTGAATCTTTGAACAACACTCTTGGTTTTTCAGGTGCTAGTGAGAAGGAACCTAGTGTTTTGCATCATTTTTTGTTAACCACAATAATAAATATCTCTTATTATCTCTTTTCTATTAAGAGGGGGAGAAGGATTATCTATCTAGGGATTTAGATAATTCTTCAAAGTCTTATCATCATGCACAATAACTCAATTCTCTAAAATGATGTAATTGTGATTTTATACTTTAGGTTAAACAATTAATAATTTGAAAAAATCTCTTTATTTAATTGTCCATTCTAAGTAATACCCATGTGAAATAACTGGCGTGTCGACCCCCCCTGATCATCTCTCTCGAAGATATCGAGGTTCAGGGGATATTCAATAGACTTCCTGTGGAATTGATATCACCATTAGAGTTTACATAGGCTTCCTCTACCCTCTCCTTCACTCTGGTGGCGAGATTTGTGCATCGCAGACCACCTATCGATGCCTTCAATTGGTTTTTCAATGAATCATGTTTACTTAGGATCCATGAAGTCACCTGCTAATTGGATCCCTACCACATTCTCATCTCATTCAAAGAAGAAGGTGAGATCAATAAATCTTGGTGCAGTACCCTTACATTTTTCAAGTTGTCTCGGTTTTCCCTATCATGATGGAGTTTAGATTTATTTACGAAATGAGACCTATACACTTAATTTATTTGGATGAAATTTCTATGTCTTCTAAGTCCCTTTTAAACCCCATCATTTCTTAAATTTTTGGGTAACTCAATTGGTAGATACATTTTCTTAGATTTAAGAACTATTACTCTATCACCCATTTTCTCTGAGTATCTTTCTCCATGTTAACTTTGATCTTCTAAATAATCCTCTTTAATGTAATTGACTAGAAGTTGAAAGAGAATATTGATTCAATAAAGTGGTTGTCTTTGAATCATGGGAAGATTTTTATTTTAGTTGCAACATTCAAGATCACAAGGCTAATTCATGATGCCACAATAGTTGAAAGTAGATGGTAATACCTCAGTGTCATTGGAAGTTGGAGGATTCATTGAGATGTTACTGAAGGCTATTGAATAGGGTAATGTTGATCACGTATTCTAGGTGAGGATGATTATTGATCAATTTTTACAGTACACAAGAAGGATGTTTCTCCTAAACAATGCTATTAAGGAGGATAATGTTGATCGCCTCATTCATATATGTCATAAATGAATATTCTGAGATAATGTGCTGATCATTTACTGAGTTTTGATGATGTGATTATCACTTTATAATTTTTTAAAACTTAATATGAAAAAATACATATTAGGTCATTCTGATATGTTGGAATTATATGTAATTCATTACTATAGTTCATATATGAGTAAATGATAATGGTCCTAGAATTTCACGAATTTTTTATCTCTTTTTCTTAGTTTTGAGCATGTGATGCACATTTTGAATATTAATATCACGTTTGAATTGAAAACCCACACACTATACTCCACATTAGAATGATTTATGATTCCTTTTTATGCATTACAAATGAATCTAAGAGTGTTTTCTAGAGTTTCATGACATTCTAAGATCTTTTTCTATGTATTGACCACTTGATGTGTGTTTTGAAAAAAAAAATACAAATTATAATGAATTAATATGTCTTAGGTAATTATGATCACAATACATATCAGAATGACATGTTAATAGTTTCTTTATGTTACAAGTAAATCAATAATAATTTTCCTGTAATTTCATAACACTTTGATATTGGTTTCTCATATTTGTCCATGTGACATGAATATTTAATTAAAACATATATTCTAAATAGGAAATAGTAATTATCAATCATTCTGTGTACAATGCATTCCAAAAAGATCTATGATTTATTTTTTCATTTAATAAATGAATATAAGATAATTTTTTTAATAGTTTCATGAAAATTAGAACACATTTTTTTGGTTTTTGACCATTTAAATTTTGGCATACATTAGCCCTTTCTTGAAGACCAGTTCAAGTACATCATTACTAAATAATTCACTAAACATATGTGAGATAGTTTGGTTTTAAAATTAATATTTTAATATTTTTTTCATGAATTTAAATATACCCATATCCATTAATTTTGGGATTTAATAAGAATATTGTAATGAATATCATTAGTAAATCCCAAAAGAAAGGGATAAAACACAATATTTTATCACATTGAACTAAAATTATAGTTATTTACTCTAACTATAATATTTAGTGATATTTATTTGAAAATAATACACCTAAAATTATATTTAAACATTGGAATAAATTCCATTCAATGTTTCACTAAAAATGTAAAGTTTTCTTTTAGATCACAACCCATGAAAGACCTTGAGTTCAACCATGATCAGAATGGTGTGTGATTAATTTCAACATTCCATGTCACTTATAAAAGGAAAACATGCATTTTAGATCATTCTGACCATGTCACACATTATAATGAGGCATGGTTTATTCCTACATACTACAATTTAATCAATAATAATTTTCTCGAGTTTAAAGACAGTCCATACTTTTATTTATCATTTATGATCATTTGAAATGCATTTTAAACTAAAATATCACTTTTAAAATAAAAAACACACACTTTATACACTTCTAGCATACCACAAATCAAAATGATGTGTAATTTATTCTTATAAGTCTTAAATGATTCAATATTCAGGGTCATATTGTTTCAAGACATATCAAGATCATTTTCTATGTTATGATCATATGACATGCATCATATAGTTTTCTCATATAAGTCACAAATTAGATAAGAAAAGTAAGTAAATAAGAATTAGTTAAATTGTAAAGTTCCAAATTTTCCACAATCCTTCCCTTTTTCTTTCAAATATATTTCCTAGGTTTTTCAAGGATTAGCGGTCTATTGGATTTTTTTTTAAAAAAAATTTATGTTCTAAAGTTTTATTCAAAGGCATTTAAATGTTTTAAAATAATTATAAAATATTTTGAGGGTTTATTATAATTTTTATGTTACTAATAAACTATTTTCCTTATAATTAATAAGTGTATTTTTTTGAAAATTTATTTTTTTAAGGAAACACTTACCCTTACGTAGGTTCTACTACAAAAATAAGGGTAAGGACGTTTTTTATGATGACCACATAAGTGTAAGGTCAAGATACCTTTACGTGAGCCGTGGAATAATTCAACATAAGGGTATAACAGGTTACCCTTACGTAGACCCACTTACTTAAGTAAGGGTAAAAAAATCAAAGTGTGTGTAATGGTAAGCCGGAGCTACCCTTATGTGAGCCCTTTCATAGCACTATGTAAGGGTAAAACTAGTTACCCTTACATAGACCGCATACTGTATGTAAGGGTAAGGAGGAATTTTCCAAGAATATATGTGGGTGATTTTTGAGTTTCTATTATTAGAGACTACCCAAAGCATTGTGTAAGGGTAAAACAAGTTACCCTAATGTAAAACCCATAACCCATTTAAAGGTAGAAATTTAACCCAATTTTTTTTTAATTTTATTATTCATCTTCAACTTGTAATCCTCTCAACACCTTTTCAATGTTTTTAAATTCAAAAAATCAAGTAAATAATTACATTTTACTCTTTTATGTTTTTTTAACTTGTATTTTGTGGATTTTAATCACTCCATAATTAAGAAAATATCTTTAAACAAAACATATTGAAAATTTAATGGGGGTTTCAACACTATATAATCTGAATATAGATTGCTTTTATTTTAAAATACCCAAACCCTTATTTCCTTATTTTTTCCTAAATTTTTTACTCTTATGGATGACCTTAATTTACTTTTTCCATGTCGATGAGCTTCAACAGTTTTTGAGAACTCTTCTTTGTAATTTCCAAGTGAGGAAAATCCTTCTCTCCCCTCCATTCCTTGGCTACAATGTTTTTCTAAGGGGAAAATACTAGGTAGAGGATTCCATGATTATCTTATTATTTTGTGTTCAATTGTGAAGTTATTATGATTTAATCCTTTGGATTACTGTGAAATTAACCATAATAAAGAATAAAGTGGAATAATAGAAGAAATGGTTTTTGGATTTATGTGATCATATGTCTTTCCACTATAATAATGGTTTAGCTATTGTTTTTACTAGATATTATTTTTTTATTGGTTTATTATATAGTTATAATGTTTATTTATATTTGGTTTATCATATTTAATTTTAAGAAAATGGTTAAAGAATATAAAGCTATTAATTTTTTTCTTCTTGAAGAATTAAAAGAAACATGTGTCTTATAAACTGTTCTTATAATTTGATGGAAATCAATTGGATGATTAATTAATTTTTAATTAATATGTTCTTCCATGTGATAATGGAATTTAATAAAGTGTGTAAAGCTATAAATTATTGTTATTAATAATATTAAGGAGCCATGTTAATGGAATTGTTCCTCCTTAATGTTTAATGAAATTGGAAGTTATGGTAGAAATAATATTAAAAAAAATCTTATCTTTTGATGGTAGATACCATAGGTTACTCATGGTTATAAACTATAATAAATGAATGAGTTAATCCAAGATGATAATTAAAGTAGTTGTTTTTCTAAAGATACATGTTTGGGGCAGAGTGAGACTGATTTCATGTAAAGGCCGGATTGATTGTTTGTATGGCCTATATTCCATGTTGAATCTATTTGTTTTATTCCACCATTTTTGATTTATCTGGATTTTATCCTTTCTATGTGACATGATATGATCCTAGGATTACTGATGGTTGACAACATATGGGTGAGGAGGCTCGAGTTGAAGGTTACAAGAACAATGGAAACATGTAATGGTAGGTGCCCAACATTTCTTTTTTTCAGGATCAATGATAAATCCAATATTTACACAATGATAAACATTTCCATATTCAAAATTTAATCAAGGAATATATACAATTGATAAAACACCAGTACCCAAGTGTAGGATCATCACATATTATTTATAATTAATTTAATCAATTAAATAACTGCCTTGTGTAAAATTCATTCTTCATTGATAGATCTAACAATGGATCTACATTACATCACATTTTCATTGTAGGAATCAAGATAATATTCACTCTAGCAGTGATCCACATGTTTCCCATAAATATCTTAATATCACCGAAGGAATCTATGTGTGCTAGAACATAAGATCCTATCACTTGCACCATTCACCATCAACCCAATGAGAATATCTTCCAAATTATTCTCCTTTATCTCTCTTAATCTGATAGGAGAAGGTGGAGAAATATCTCTCTCTATTCATGAGATCATTCTTGGATAAATAGGTCTCTATGGCTTCAATAAGATTCTCTGGATTTGTTGTGCATAACAAAAAAATGAATTAGATATCTTGAAAAATAATATAATTAGGTTTATATACTCCTATGGTTAGAAATAAATAATTTCATAGGTTTCTTTTATTATTTATTTAATCCATATGGAACCCCATTCCTATAATAATAATAATATTATTATTATTTCTTGACATGTGTTAAACTCACGAATTAAAAATTAAAAATTATTTGGTCTATATCGATTATTTTTCACTTGACCATTAAACTCAATCAGCCAACCCTCCATATAATTTATTGATCCTTAAATAAAGAATATTTATTTTAATAAATAAATATTACTATATTATTCACTAATAAATAAATAAATATTATATATACTAAATAGAAAATAAATATTTATTAAATATTCCACTCACATAATATTTGCTAAAATAACTGGGGATATAATATATGTGAAACATGAATAATTATTAAACCATATGAGATAATAACATGTATTCATCTTGTAAATTAATAAATAATAATATATTATTTCATTAATATTATTGATGCACTTATTATGTGACCCTCTAGGCCTCTTTCTTAGTGGCATTAGGAAAAGCAGCCTAAAGTTCAAGGTTAGCATCTAGAAACATTCCAAGGAACTCATAGTGAAATAATTTAATTCTTTAATGACATAATACCTCATACAGATGCACACTGTGTAATATAATCCCTTTATCACAATATCTCTAATCAAGAAGGTTGCATGTTGGTGTCATCAACCTATGTGCTCAATGTATCTTTATTTGAATTTCTAGAAATAAATAATTACTATAAAACTCTAAGGCCATGGATTTATTTTGGCTACATCATTTCCATAAAAGGGTATAAGATATCAACTTATATTAAAGAATATAGTGGACAAATCTATTCTCTCGTTAATCCTTAATGCAATACTACTTATGATGCACCCAATATATCTTACCTCACTACGAACATATGTTATCACGATTTTTATTAATACATCCAAGTAGTAAACTTATAATATTCATTAATAATAATCGTAAATTATAAATATCAATATTCCCATCTATATATAGGAACATCCAATAACATATATAAATATAGATTTCCTACTAGCATGTCTCTTTCTCATAATATCCTACACTAGATATTATGAAAGGAGTACACTATGAGAAGGTTCCACAAAGTCGTATGAGTCTCCACTCCTGATATCCTATATAATTTGTGTCCTTAAAATGATTTCATCTAGCTACATAATAGATATTTAAGAATACTATTGTGGAACTTATTGGTACTCATCAAATAGTGTGATTGTTATGACCTTTCAGTTCAATAGCTACTATTAGAACATTATCATATACTATGTTATGTATAAGAACAACCATGATGTGATAAGATGTTTATTAATACTCAAAACTATGAATATGGGTTATCATAAATTACACCAAATTTTGTTCTAAGTAATATCATCCAATAGACTCCTACTTTTTCTAGATCTAATTACTAATAACCTTTAGTCTAATATCTCTCACATGATACTTAGGATTCTGTTGAGATAATAATTTGGTCAAGGTTTCTGCCATGTTTTCTTTTGTGGGCACTATATATAGTTCAACTTCAACCCTCTAAGAAAAATACCCCAAGAGGTAATAATTCTGGAATATGTGATTTGTATGTTGGTGTGACCTTGGAACTTTTTGAAGAAAAATCACTATAGTATTATCACAATACAATGTAATAGGGTCTTAACTACTAGGTACCACATCTAACTCATGGAAAAAAATTTGTATCTAAAATAATTTTTTGGATGAATCCAAAGATGGTATATGCTCGAACTCCCCTATAGAATTAGTGACATTTGGATAATTTGAACTCTTCTAGATCACAAGCTCTACATTGAGATATAAAACATATCCTTACTATAACATCAGAGATTTCTATTCTATTTGAAAACTAGCATCAGTATAACCCTTGATAACTAGCTCCTCATATCTTCCATACACCAGTAACATATACTTAGGTATGCTCAAATACTTGAGGATATCATTAACAACAAACCAATGCTCTTCTCCTAGATCTTCTTGATACCATCCCATCATGGTCAATGCACAGGAAACATCAAGTCTAGTACATAACATTAACAACATGATTGATCCTATCACTGATTTGTATGGGATCTAACTCATTTTCTCTTTCTCTAGTTGTGACTGAGGATGCATTTTCATCGGAAGATGTACACAATGTGACACTGGAACCAATACCCACTTGGATTATTCCATACTAACTCTCTTTATTATCTGGTCAATGTATGTAATTTGACTTAGTGAGAATAAACTCTTGGATCTATCAAAAAAGATCTTGACCCCTAAAATATAGGATGATTCACCTAATTCTTTCTTAGAGAAACAATTATTCAACCAGTGCTTAATAGACCATAAGACTGGTTGGTCATTTCAAATAAGTAATAGTTCATTAACATATAATATTATCTTAATGACTCTATTCCCAATAATACCTCTTCTAAACACATGGATCACATTAATTATTATTGAAACTAAATTCTTTTATAGCTTTATCGAATTGAATTTACCATCACCTGGATGCTTGCTTCAATCCATAAATGGATCGCTATAACATTAAAATATTTTTGGAATCACCTGGAGTCACAAACCCTTATGGTTGTCTCATGTAGGAATCTTCTTAAAGGTTCCCATTGAGGAAATAATTTTTTACATCCATTTTCTAAATATCATAGTCATGATAAGTTGTAATCACAAGTAGAATTATGATTGATTAAAATAAGAAAAATGGTGAACAGGTTTCACTGTATCCAATTCCTTACTGTTGTTTAAACCCTTTATCCACTAGCCTTGGTTTATAAGTATTTACTTTTCATTCCTAGTCTAATTTTCTCTTGAATATCAATTTTCACCCTATGGGATTTACATCAACAGGTGTATCTACCAGAACCGAAACATGGTTTTTGATTCATGGAATCCATTTTAGAATCATGGATTCTTTCTATCTTTCTATATATAATCTCTCTGCTTCCTCTTTGTAGGTGATAGGTTCATCATTGGGAAACAATAATGTGTCACCATATTTGGTGACAAGAAAAACATATATCTATGGTTCTCTTACCTCTCTATTGCTCCTACATATTTCTTGTGTTTCAAGAACTACTTCTTCCATGGGGACCTGTAGAATATATTACTCTAACAACTTCTTTGTATCTTGAGCATTGTCTTAATCAAAGTTAATCTTTCACCCACTATCATTTTTGAGGATGTGCTCCCTCTCAAGAAAGATGTATTTTATGAATATATTTACTTTCCTATCTAATGGGTTGTATAAGTAGTATCCCTTTGTTTCCTTAGAATACCATATTAGATACACTTTGTTTCTCAGGGTTCTAGTTTGTTTCCTATGAAATCCTTAACAAATTCCCCACAACCCCATAAAATTTTATGTAGAAAAATGGGATTTATTGCACTTCATAACTTGATGGTAATACCATTTTACTCTTTAGTTGGTACTCTGTTTAGTGTGTATGACATAGTCTGTAATTCATATCCTCAAAATGATAATGGGAGATATACATAACTCATTATCGACATTACCATGTATAAAAAGGTACATTTCCTCATTTCACTAACACCATTCCACTATAGTATGTAAGGTGGATTGAGTTGATATAAAATCCCAAAATCCCATATAAAGTCTATGGACTCTTGGTTAAGATGTTCACCACCTCAATCTTATTGAATCCTCTTTATCTTCTTTCCAAGTTGATTCTCTACTTTATTATTGAATTCTTTGAGTTTCACAAAGGACTCATATGTATACCTCATCAAGTAGACAAAGTTGTATCTACTCAAGCCATCAGTAAATGTTATGAAGTAAAAATACCTGCCTCTAGATTCAACTGAAAATGGTCCACACAAATCAGTGTGTATCAATCCTTGAATCCTTGTGTCCCTTTAACCCTATCCACTGAATAACAGTTTGTTCATTTTTCCTTTTAAATAAGAATGACATATTTCAAGTGAATTTAGCTCAGAAGATTATAAATAACCATCTTGATAGAGTTTTTTCAAACACATCCCATTTACATGACCAAGACGATGATTCCATAGGTGGGTTTTATTTGAGTTTTGTGAACATGATTCATTATCTATTGAAAATAATTGGTTTTATTAATTTAATACATAAAAACAATTATTAAAATGTGTCATACCATAAAATATGTTGTCTTTATAAAAGAAAAAAACTTTTATTTATATAAATTAAAATAAAACCATCTTCATATGGGCATGATACATAAATTATTTTCTTGGTAACCATTGGTATGTAATAAAAATCCATTAAAACCAAAATCATTCTTGTTATAAATGAAAGGTGGTAGCCACCAATGGCTATAGAAGTCATCCTCACACTATTAGTAGCTCTCAAATCCACCTCTCCTCTATAAATCTTTTAGAATCTACTTGTTTCCCAGATTTGGATATAGATGTTAGCACCACAATCTATATCTAATATTAAATGTGTAGATATTGAAATATTACACTCAATAGGGAATAGACATTTATCTTCTTATTTTCTCTGTGTGCAGTTTTTCTTCTAGGAGCCTTGCTTTCTACATTCAAAACATACTTCCTTTTTTCCATTCCATGTCTCTAGATCTTCCTCTTCATGAAAGGATGATGCAAGGGAGTATCTTAGGCCAATTTTTCTTGTTCTTCCTTTTCTTATTCACCATAAGGATTTTGGTTTTGTCACACCCCATTTCTATATCCACTTGGAGAATCAAATTAAGAAGTTATGAAAGACTCTTCTAATTATTAATTATATTATGATTAGTAATAAAACATGATAAGGTCTTAGGTAGTTAGGAAAGTATGAGATTTGTATAAAACTTATTTAGGAATTTAATCCCAATGATGTGCAAGAGTTTAATTCATCCAATAATATTGACTACATGAGAACCAATTGGAAACGAATCTCTAAGATTAGTTATAAATAGAACATTAGAGCTCTTATATCTCCCTTGTCTCACCATATCGTGATAGAGATCCTGAAGGTGAGACCTCGTGATATACACATCCATACCCTTCTATTTCTTTATGAGATCATTGTTCATGGATGATAGCATAAGAAATTGAAAATTTGTAGCATCATTCAAATGTTTCTCATAGAGAGGCAACTCATCCTCACTAGCCTCCTTACCAGGAACATCAAGGATAGTTTCTTCTAGCATATATAATTTCCTTTCATGGTGTAGGATAATGTGTACGTACATTTTCCATTCCTAAATTTTTTTTCTAGTGATAAGGTTATCCTTATCAAGTATAGATCACAATGATATGTTTGAATTCATTTTCATTATTGTTTCCAAAAATAAGATGTGTAGAATTATAGTACTTTATCTGATAAAATTTGAATAAATAAATAAATATTAAATTTAATGATCTCCAACTATTTTATCAAAACCCAATAGCCCTGACCATTGGATTCAGAATATCATGTTTCTTGGAAATTCTAGTGGAATGGACCAATATTCCCCTTCTCATTACCCAACATTGGTTTGTCAAGTAATTTGAAAGGTTTTAGGTAGACATTCTTAATGAAAACTTCATTAACTCGCAATTTCTTGATATGTTGAGTTGAATCCCCAATACTTAAATCCTGAAATTGGATTTCCTCAACACTTAACTCTCAATTAAACCAATTCCATCTTTGAAAGTCAACCCTTATTGTGAACTAAGTTAATTCAACCTAAAAAATCAAGTTATAATTATCCAATAATTGAAAGGACCCCAAATTTTTTTGGTCAAGAACTTTGAAATATGGTTCTATTTTAATTGAAGTAGTGGAAGGTTATATCGGAATAATATGTATAGTTGAGGGATTTTACCTTTTATGCATAAATTTTCAATTATTATATTTATTACATGATTTTTAATATTAAGTGCATTTACTTAAGTGATTAAACATGTATTAGATAATGTTTATGCATAAGCTAATTTATTTTAGTTCTATCTTGCATTCTTGTTAATTCATTAATTCAAGTGATAACAACAAAACATCCATAATAAAATAACCAAGAAACTTTAAAGAAATAAAATAATAAAATGATATGATAATGATATTTTTCTATTTTTTAGTTTTTCTAATAAAATATAAACTAATCATTGACCTAGGGGGAAATACCTAGAACCTATTAAGGTTCATGTTGTAGTTTTCCACATTCCCACCTATGTATCTCTCTTGGATTGGATTCGCCTTGGCTCCAAACATGAACCACCTCCACTATCTTGGGAGCTCCATCCATTTACATAAGTTTTTACTCACACATAGATGAGGGAAATGGGTTTACATAAAAGTAACAATGGGTATACAAGCCCTTACATAATAAGAGGATATATGGAATGCATGCCAAAAATTTAATTTAATAATAAATTAAAATAAACCAATCACATACGAAGGTCTGGTCTAATATAATGATCATAGACCATTTACTCTTGTTGCATGAGGCATACATGAATTGTCATGTACTTTCATGACATGTAATATCAACTTAATGAATACATGGATTACATTATTTTTTTATAACGTTTTATTCTTCAATGAATGCAGAGTAATAACTATAATATGACTCATACATGATCTGCAGATTCAAAAATTATGCATAAATTAATTAAACATGTATATATTAAAACACATAACATGGCATGTCCTATCAACTTATTGGCCACACACAAGCACATGTTGATAATTTTTACATAGTATAATAAATTAATTTTCAATTTTTAGTGATTTTTATAAGTACACATAATGTACAAGCTAGATACATGGAATGTACTATTCTCAATGTTTATCTGAGGCACATGAATAGGGACTCGATGTCTTACAGTGCCATGAAAAATATTAGAGTACATGGAATATACATGGGTTACACAACATGTGGTATTTGAGTTACATGGTAACCATTCAGGTAGGTCGTGTAAGAAGATACATGGCATGTATGTGACTAAAGGACTACACTCCATATATAGAAGTTACACAGCATGTAATCCGTAAAATCGTGATCTAGGCTGGCCTAGTCAAAATGCAATGTATAATTAAATGTGTCAGACTCCTCTAGTTTGAATGCTCACAAATCATGATTAATCAAGTTAAATCATGTTTAATTATGTTTACACATGTTTACATATAATCTTAATCTACTAATTTAGTATTTTAGATCATAACATAGGTTGGAAAATATGAAAAAGGAAGAATCACCATTAAGGTTAAGTCACTATTAAGGTAGACTCACTATTGAATATATCACTGATGGTAGAATATCAGCTAGGTAGGAGTTACTATTAATGTAGACTCACTATTGATATGTCTCACTATCGAGTGTCTCACCATCAACATAGATGTTGAATTATAACAAAGTATGAGTCATCGTCGCATCAAGCTATCGTCAAACTCAATCCATAATTTTTGTGAAGTATGAGTTATCGATAGCATGGGTCACCACTAAGTTGTCCTACTATCATATACATGTCAATGTCAAGTTGACCTACCATCAGAACAACTTACCATTACTTGACTCACCATTCATGAGTCATCACTGAAAAGAGTCACCATTACAAGACATTGTAGAATTCATTAAGTATGAGTCACCATTCCAAGACACCATTCAGAGACACCTTCAGAACAAGTAACCATTTAGAGACAACATCAGACCAAGTCACCATTCAGAGACACCATCAATTAAACCTCTATTATTTAAATTCAAATTTCTTTCTAATGATCATATTTATGAAATTTAATGCAACTGAATAATTTATTGACCTTTTGTAGACAACATTAAAAAAATTCAGACTAAAAACCTATGTATAAGGTACCAAGATATGATTGAGATCATGCTTCTTTTCAGCTATATTGTATAAAGAAAATATTGGATCAAAAATTGATTATAGATATAATTCGTATTCCTGAGAAAAACACAAGAAATTATAACTATGTATATGATAATATATTTCTGATAACTCAAACTGAATAACATTTCTTCAAAAAAAACTAATAACGAAGAAGAAATAATTTCACCAATAAATACCTCACTATAAAGAGAACATATTAGCTATCATGATTCTCTATTTTGATGTTTTTTTCTGAAATTTGACAAAATCTGTACTTCAATATAACTTCCAGGAGTCACAATCTTCATTCCCTATCATATAGATATTTTTAACGTTCTTCTCTATATTTTTCTCTACTTGTTTACTATTTTTACATTATGAGCAGTGTGTGTCTATATTTTTTCTATGAACACACACTGACTCATGTGAAAAACTAGAAGATACACAAATATCTTCACAATATATCTTTTATATCTTACACCCCAACGGATAACTGTGGAAGAGGTCTCTCTGTGGCCTGTTTGTTTTTGTACTCTCATTAAAACTATGGAATCGGTACAGTTAATCTGGATAGTTGTGTAATCTATTGTTTACCCCAATCCATGGTGTGGATAAAATTTTATTTATATACCCTTCTTGGTAGCAGGTGATTCACAAGTGGATAGGATTAATTCTCATCTTGATACTGAACCACTTGTGTAAATTTTGTTTTGTTCTTTCAAGTTTAGTTTTCTTTGTTTTCATTTATTTAAATTAGAAAATTTCACTTTACTTTGATATTTAATATTAGATATTTTTTATATTATAATTTTCTTTAGTAGATCAATTTCAAAATTTAAAGTAATAATTCGTATTATTTTAATTGAGAACTAATCACTCTTTGATAAATCCTTCGAAGAACCAAATGTTTTATAAACTACTCATTTGGTTAACTTGGCCATTTTTATTTCAAATTAGGGAAATTTTAAATAAATATTATAGATATAAATTTTTATAGTAACTCAATCCACCCCCCCCCCCCCCTCTTGAGTGTCCTACATTTACCAACATTTGGTATCAAAGATTATTTATTTTTGGGTTTTCTATTTTTTAAAGTTTTAAAATATTTTTAAATTATTATTTTAGCTGTTCTTTAAAGATATCAAAAAATCAGTTCAAAATTTATAGTTTTTTAAAACCTATTTCTATTATTTAACATGGATAATAGGCATGAAGGTGTTGCTAACAATAGAACTCCCTATTTCAATGTCACAAATTATTCTTAGTGAAAAATCAAAATGAAAATGAATTTAAAAAGAATGGGTTTTGAAATATGGTATTCAAGTTTAGATGAAAATAAGATCACAGATATAGCAATGATTACATGGACTAACCCAAAAAGGAAGCCTATAATAATTCCTATAAAGATATGAATTCATTATATTTTTCTCTAGGTGATGAACAATTCAATAGGGTTTCTCTATATAAAACAGCCTTTGAGATTTGGGATACATTAGCTATTTCCCATGAAGGAACCACTAATGTTTAGTAAATGAGGCTTAACACATATACTATTAAATATGATAACTTCAAAATGAATCCTGATGAACCTATTTATGTCATGTACCTCAAGATCAATGAGATTTTAAATACAATGAGTTCTATGGGAAATCTAGTTGTATCGAAGGAACAAATCAGGCAGCTAATCAGATGTTTACCATAAAGATAGAGAGGAACCTCAGTATCAATATGAGAATCCTATGACATCAGTTCTTTTACTATTAAATAATTAATTAGAAAACTAATGGTGTATGAGAAATAGTTAGAGGTTAATAGAGAAGAAGACGATGAACCTAAAAGGAATCCAGTGGATTTCCAAACTGTTGAATCCAAAAAAAAGATAAAATTCAAGTTCACGCTGAATTTTTAAACAATTAAGATTCATCAACTGATAGTGATGAGGAAATAGCACATCTAGCCATGAGATTTGAGAAATTCTATAAAAATAAAAATTTCTTTTGAGATCCTAGATACAGAGGGAAATTTGACAATAAAGGTAACTAGAAAAATGATTTGAAAATAAGTGATAATGTGAATGATATAATCTACTATGAATGAACAAGAAAAGAACATGTGAAGGTTGAATGTCCACAACTTAAGTACAAGAAGAAATATGATGACAAGGATAGAAAATACAAAAAGGTTATGAATTACACCTATAGTGTGTCTGAGTACAACTCCAGTCAATCCAAAACATCTCATGATGAAAAGGTTGAAAAATCCAACATGTGTTCTAGGAGAAACACATCTAAGGTAACCATAGTATCTTTTGTACATAATTCTTAATATTTTGGAGATGAATCTAAATCTGACACTTTGGAAAATATTACCAATGAGGAAATGTTTGAATACTAAAAAATGATTGAGGATACTTGAAATGAGCTAAAAGATAAATATAAATCTCTCAAGAAACAATATGGTCTTTCTACTACTGTTAAATCTGAATCACTGTAGAAAAAGAGAATAAAGCTCAACTACTCCATGAGAATACTGAACTTAAACTTTCTAATGAGTAATTAAAGAGGGATCTATAGAAAATTAAAAATGGTAAAACTACCTTAACTCAAATTATTGGAAAACAAGTTACTCTGAAATATAATACTAGCATTGGTTATTAACCTGAGGAATGAAATTTTGTTAAAAATAATTCTATATCCAAATCTAGAAAATTCATGTTTATGCCTACATATGAAAAAAAATCTGCATGTTCTTGTACTGGAAAATCTTTTACTAGTAATAATTATTATGGACCTAATAAAGTTTATTTTTCTAAAAATTTAAAAACTACTTATAGGAAACCCATGAAGAAAATATAGGTTCTGAAATCCTTAATTACTGATATTACTAGACCCAAGAAAATGTAGGTGCCAAAGTTTTTTCTTATTTAAAGTATTTTGTAGGAATGTTATTTGAATAGTTCCTATAAGAACTTATAGTACTTATAAATAAAGTTTTCAATACACATGATAAGGAACTACTCTAGATTCAATAACCTTATAAAAATTGATGGTGTAAATTTCACCTTTGGTGACAATTCAAAAGGGAAAATTATTGGTCTTGGCCAACTCAGTAAAAATAATTCATCTTTAATTTATAAAGTTATTTCTTTTATGGTATAAAGTAAAATATTATTATCATTTCAAAGTTATGTGATGATGTTTCTCATGTTAAATTTTAAAATGATGCTTGTAATTTTTTCAATTCTAATAATGATTTAGTCTTTACTGCTTTTAGAAATGAAACTTTTTATGCTGATAATATGGATTCCTTAGTCTCACAAAATGTTTCTTACTTAAGTTCCTTTCATAAAGAATACTGGATCTAGATTAGGAGACTAGGCCATTGTAACATTCACTCTCAAAAAGATATTACTAGAAAATTATTAGTCAAATATCTACCTATACTAGATCTTCCAAATGTTAAATTTTATAATCCTTATCAAAAAGGTAAAAAACATAAAATATCTTTTAAACCAAAGAATGAAGTTTAAAATTATAAACCTCTTGAGTTGGTTCATATGTATTTTTTGGAACATCTAGAGTTTAAATTTTAAATGGGAAGGACTGTGTCTATATTCTAGTAGATGACTTTTCGACGTATACTTGGACCTTTTTCTTAGCTCACAAAAGTGAGGATTGTTCTTATTTTACAAAGCATGATAGATCATTAGAAAAAATAAGTGGACTTAGAATTAAAACCTTAATAAGAGACAATGGTCATGATTTTGAAAATCATGAATTGGAATATTTTTTCTCACAAAATGGAAATAGTAATAACTTCTTTGATCCTAGGAAACCTCCACGGAATGGAGTTGTAGAAAGGGGAAATAAAAACGTATAAGAGGTCACTCAAACTATGATTATTGAGTATGATCTACATGTTTATTTTTTGGTAGAAGTTGTTAATACATCTTGTTATACAATCAGTAAAGTTTTAATTATACCTATCCTAATGAAAACCCCCTATGAGTTGTGGAATAATAGGAAACCTAAGGTTAATTACATTATTGTTTTTGGTTTTTAGAGTCTTTATTCTCAATACAAAGGATAATATTGATAAATTTTCCTCCAAAAGTTATGAAGGAATTTTCTTAGGTTATTCAATCTCTAGTAAAGCCTATAGAGTCTTTAAAAATAGAACTATATGTGTGGAAGAATTTGTGCATGGAAAATTTGATGAAACAAATCCACATGAATCCAAAACCTATTTAGAAAACATAGAGGATAATCGGTTGAATCTATACTTAAAATATAAATTTTCTTATTATGTTGTCAAACAAGTAGAAAAATCCCCCAATTCTAGAAAATCTCAAGATTCTAACCAAATGGAACCCAAACCTATAGAAGAATTTGAAGTGACTATCCCTTCTTTTTCTAAACCTATTATAAATCCCAAAACCCATCCTTTAGATGCTGTAGTTGGAGACGTAGACAAAGAAACATAGAATATAGATTATTTAAGAAACCAAGTTGAACATGAAGTCTTTTTTTTCACAACTTTAACCTAATAACATCAACGATGAAATAAATTATGAATTATAGATGATGTGTATGCAATAAGAATTAAATCAGTTTGAAAGAAACAAAGTATGGAAACTTGTTAATATACCCAAAGAAACATTGACTATAGGCACTAAATTGGTGTTTAGAAAAAAAGGGGATGAAGTTGGCACTATAGTAATAAATAAGGCTAGACTAGTTGCACAATTTTATAGTCGAGAAGAAGGAATATACTGTGAAGAAACCATTTCACTTGTGTCCTGGCTTGAATCCATTAGAATACTCCTAGATTATGTAACACATGTGAATTTAAAACTTTATCAAATGGATGTCAAAAATCCTTTCCTGAATGGTCAAATAGTTGAGGATTTTTTTGTTGAACAACCCCACATTTTTTAAAATCCAAATTTTTCAAATCATTTTTTCAAGTTAACAAAACCTTTGTATGGTTTAAAAAATCTCCAATAGTTCGGTATGATAGTCTCAACACTTTTCTTATTTCTAAAGGTTTTTATAAAGGTATATCTGATCATATAATTTTCATAAAAAGAATCTCTAAATATGTTTTAGTTATTAAAATATATGTTAATGATATTATTTTTGGATCTTCAAAATATTCTTTATGTATGGACTTTTCAAAAATGATGCAAAATGAATTTGAAATGATTTTGAAATGAGTTTAATGGGTGAACTCAAATTCTTTCTTGGATTTCAAAATTTTCAAAATAAAAAAGGTATTATTTTAAATTAGAGTAAATATACTAAATATATTTTAAAACATTTTTTCATGGATAGCACTAAAAGTAGTAATACTATAATGAGTACCACCTCTAAATTAGATCTTGATAAAGATGGAAAATCTGTGGATCAAACCGATTATATAGGTATGATTGAAAGTCTTCTCTACTTAACTGTTATCTGATATAATATTATGTTTAGTGTATGTATGTGTTATTATTTTCAAGAAAATCCTAAACATTCACATATTCTTAAGGTCAAAAGAATTTTCAAATATCTTAAATATAATACCAACATAAGATTGTTCTACCATAGAGGAAAATTATTCAATTTAGTTAGTTATTCTGATGCTGACTTTTGTGGTTTCAAGATAGATAGAAAAAGAACCTCTTGAACATGTCACTTTTAAGGAAAGTCTCTAGTTTCATGGTGTATTAAGAAATAAAATTATGTTTCATTATCTATTGTTGAAGCTAAGTACCTAGCTTCTTAAAGTTGTTGTGCTCAAATTTTGTTAATGAAATGCACATAACTAGACTATGGATATCAATTTAGGAATTTTTCTATAAATTGTGACAACACAAATTCAATTAACATTTTTAAGAACCCTATTTCTCATTTGAGAACAAATCACATTGATGTAAGAAATCAATTTTTGAGAGATCATTATCAAAAAGGTGATATAAATCTTGAATTCATTGGAAATGAACATCAACTTACTGATATTTTTACTAAGCCATTAAATTCTGAGAGAATGAGTTACATCATACATGAGTTGGGAATGATCAATTTTGAGTGACTCACTATTTAAAACTCATCGATAGGGAATCACCATTGATGAATCCCTGTTGATGACTTACTGTTGGTACACACCACTGATTAATCACCATCGGAACACACCATTTATGACTCACTTTTGGGACTCACCATTGACGACTCACCATTAGGACTCATTGTTGTGTCTTATAGTTCTTTACATTGTCATGTTTTTCTTGCTTGTACTTAAAAAACACTATTTTATTTATTTCTCTTTATTTTATACTGAATTTTTTATTTATTATTTTGAAATACATATAGGATAAAAATTGAATCAATCCAAATAATTTTTTACTTACTCACTCTTCCACTATTCTCCCAGAATAAAACATTTCTCTCCTGAACCTCAATTGCCTTCTTCCTTTGAACTAAACCCTCTGAATCATTCAAAATGGCCCAAGTAAAGTGTTTCTATAAGACATATCCAGACAAGTATCATCCTTTTAATAATACAAAAGGTTATTCGAGTAAACCTAAATCTGAACCTGTTAACCCAAAACTCACAAACCAAATAGTTTTTCTATAAAAGGAAGTGCATACCAATAGGCTCTTATCAAGTAAGTCTCTTGTGTTAAAAGTTTTTCAAGAACAAGGTTGGATGGAATGGTTCTCTAACAAAAAATGGAATTTATATTCGAGGCTAGTTAATGAGTTTTATCAATATGTAGAGTTTATTCTCGAGGGAACAGATGAATATTGGATAAAGTATGTAATAAGTGGGAAAATTGTTTCCTTTTTCTTATAGGGAATCGGATGAGTGTTTGGACATACCTCATGAAGGTATTTATGAATATTACCAAGGTTGTTCTCCACCTACAAGTGACATATTTTGTTGTGAAGAATCCCTAACTGAGCTAACTGGAAATAGAGTTACCAGAAGAACCATAACCACTAAACTTGATGGAAAATACAGATTGTTGTTTAAATTTATTCAGCATCAAACTATGTCCAAGGAAATGTGAATTTATATCTTTAAAGTATCAGGATGTTTTTATTATTGTATCTTTTTTAATAAGGACACGAGATCAACCTATGCTGATACCTTATAGTTCATATGTGTGATATGATAAGGCCAAATTAAAATTAAAAATCCATTTTCTATTAAAATATTATTTTGGCCATGTTGAAAGATAAAATTCTACTGAATTAAGGTGAGGAAACTTTAATAGATTTTGATAGATTTTTCATTACCAAGGCTATATACAAAATAATTAGGATAAGTTAGAATCTATAGAAGAAATAGTGGGTAGAAGACAACAAGAAAATCTATAAAAATTTTAATCTAATTCAACACCCTACAAGACTAAAGGATATGGTTGATCCTTATTAAGGACCGTATGAGGTTGTAGAGTATTCAAATGAAGAGGAAAAAAATATAAGGAATATGCAGAAAAAGAATCCTCTATTGATGAAAAAAGTGATCATGGAATTTTAGGAAGTCCTGATGTATTTACATATGGACCATCTAGACCTGCAAAAGATCTTAATATAAGAAAATATCTCTTAAGGAATAATTATGATGATGATGATGACCCCGAATAATATAAATATATTGAATATGCTACAATAGTAGATTCTTCAAGCAGAAGTGGCAGTGGAAGTGGAATCTAGAAAGAATAAGAGAATGATGGAGAAGAACAATAGAATGATGAAGAAGAGGAAGAAAGTAAAAATGAGGAAGATAATGAAGAGGAGGAATAAGAGATTAGTGAGTAAATTAATAGAGATGAAAATAAAGAAGGGGGATAAAAATAAAGTAGTGAGTCTAATGGTGGATCTGATCATCCTAATAATGGTCAAGGTCATGATGTAGAACCTGAAAATTTTGTTGAAACAGGTTTAGGGTAAAATAAACTAGTCTTGGAATCTCAAAAGGCTCCAAAATCAATTTTAGTTGATGATACAATATCATATGTTCAGTTGAAATATAAAGTTTGTGTTGAAAATGTAGCACCTATTGAGGGGGAGCAATAGTGTCACAGAGTTAAATTTGACACTCCTACTCCTTTTGATTTTTCTACAGTGGATGAATGAGAAAGATAGCCTGAATATTTCATGATAGGATTATACTATCTATACTCTGATATTGAATAATTTGGTCCTAAGTGATCCCTAGTTGAATAAGTGGATCTTTCTCAGAGAGCTCAAGTTGGAACAGATATAGCAGTGGATCCAACACCTACTCCTTCAGTTGCACAATTTCTTGATAATTATGTAAGTCAATTTTATTTCAATTTTTTTAAAGAATAATTATGTTCAAATATCAAAAATATACTTCCAAATCAACCATCACCAATATAAAATCTTATTAAAATTGATGTTTCTTTACTTTCAAAGAAATTTGTCTCACAACTTTAACCTAAAATGGTTTCTGATCTTTAGAAGAAAAAAAATAGAATAGAGAGTAAATTGTTGGGTGACGAACTAGATGCTATCATTCCTTTAGTTAAAGGCTTAACATCTAAAAATAGAGAATCTTTGGAAAATTTTGTAAAATGTCTTAGAGATACCTCTTCTGAGTTTTCTCTAGAGGTTACACCTCATCCTCCAACACTTGACTTGGATCATTTAAGATCAATTATTAGAGATGAATTAAAAGGTGCATTGACCTCCTCTGGTCCTCTTTCTGATACTATTGACCTTGATATGATCATATCAGTGATAAGGGATGATCTTCAATCCTTGATAGGTGGTATTGATCAATCGGGCTTTAGTAAAATCCAACAGAACAGTGATCATGTGCATGACATGGTGAGTAATTACATAAAAGTGGCCAGAGAAGATTAGAAGTCCATCTAAAAAAAATAGAATTATTACTTCTCTAGGATTTACACAAAGAATCAACTCAATTATAATTTTAAATAATTTACATATAATTTAAAGATGCACCCTGTCACCCAAGATTTTAAGGAATAGGTTATACATCTCAAGGAGCTTACTTTTTCCCTTCAATCATTCACAGAAAACAAGGATGAATTTACTAAGGAAATGGGGAAAGGTGGGAGGATCATCATGAATTTTATCAACCACTTTAATCTATATATTCATGTTCATATTACTACCATTGTTGCTCGAGATTCCTTCCCAATTCAACCTGTCACTGAGAAATTTCTTTCTAGTTCCATCTATCAGTCTGTTGATCCTCAATTCATGCATTCATTCACTCGAGATCCTTTTTATCCTCTTACTCAAACCCTTAAACCTTTTCCTATGTCTCCAAATCTTGAAATTCATCATCTGAGGCTGGTTATCTATCGATAACTTATATCCCATCCAACATCTACTCAAAGTATTACCTATCTAGTGCCTTATATAGTTCATATCCTTTCAACCAACACCTCAACCAACATTCATCAATTCCATACCTCGGTCTCTTCTATACCTCCTATTTATCCACCTACTTCTGATAAGGTCAAATCACCCATGGATCCTTCCTTATAGAAATCTTGATTTAGTTTGGATTGTTCTTTTATAGGGATGTATTTTGACATTTTTCTCATCTAATGTATTATCTTTTTATCATCTAATATATTCTCTCTTTTAATATATTTAATCTTCATTCTATCTTATTATTTATTCCATTTTTGATAATCCCAAAAGGGGGAGAATAAGTATTGAATTTAACCTGAGAATGATAATAAATATGGTATTTAATTTTATTTGATTATGTTTATCTTATAATTTAATCTCTCATGATTTGTATGACTTGTTAAGCAGAACAATTGTATTTTGTACCTTGATCATTATGAAGGACCTGTTGTGTTTTGTATAATTCCAAGCTTTTTGATCATTAAAAAGGGATATATTATTGGACTCCTATAGTTTTAATGCTCACAAATCATGGTTCATCATGTTAAATCATGTTTAATTGTGTTTACTCATGTTTATATATAATCTTAATCTGTTATGTTAGTATTTTAAATCATAAGAAAGTTTAAAAAAATATAACAAAGGATGATTCACCATTAAGGTTGATTCACCGTTAAGGTGGAAACACTGTTGGACATCTCACTGATGGTAGAAAATTGGCTAAGTATGAGTTATGATTAAGGTAGACTCGTTGTTAAGATGCATCTCTACCAAGTGTCTCACTGTCAGCATAGTTGTTTAATTCTGAAAAAGTATGAGTCATAGTCGCATCAAGATACCAACATAATAAATCCATAATTTTCACAAATTATGAGTTACTGATATCATGAGGTACCTATAAGTTAATCAACTATTAGATACAAGTCACCCTTAAGTTGACCTACCATCATAGAGAATTATCACCACATGACTCACCATTCCCGAGTCACTACTCCAAATAGTCACTATTATAAGACATTGTCGAATGAATTAAATATGATTCACTATTACAATACACCATTCAGATACACCATCAGAATAAATCACCATTCATATATATCATCAGTCAAACTCTCCATTCAGAGACACCATCAATTTTTCCTTTTTCATTTAAATTTAAATTTATTCCAAATGGTTATATTAGTGAATTTTAATGAAAATGATTAAATTAATGACCTTTTTTAGATGAAATTAAAATCATTGTTAGACTACAGTATGAGGTATGATCTATGACATAACAAGATATGATCAAGATCATGCTCCTTGTCAACTATAATTTATAATAAAATATGATATCAAGAAAGGATCATAGCTAGAAGTTGTGTACCTGAGAAAAACATGAAAATTTCTAAGTGTGGATATAAGAAGATGCTGCTAAGAACTCAATCTAAAGAACATTTTTGCCACACAAAAAAATAAAGGATAATAACTCATTGAGAAAATAAATACCTCACTGGAAATATAAGATAATAGTTCTCACGATGCTCTTTTTTCTGTCTGTTTTAGAAATTCAAATCAATCTGCACTTCAAGATAATATCCCAGAGTCACAAGCTTTATTTCCTATCACACTGAGCTTTCTAACTCTCTTCTTTATAATTTTATCTTCTTGTTTACTATTTTTATGTTATGATCAGTGTGTTTCTATCTCTTTTGATGAACACACACTGACTCCTATGAAAAACTAGAAGATACACATATATCTTCACAATCTATCTTTTACACCTTACACTCACATGGATAACAGTGGAAGAGGTCCCTGTATGGCTAGTTTGTTTTTGTACCCCCATGAAAACTGTAGAAGGGATCTATTTGACCTGTAATATTGTGTAAGCTATTGTATACCACAATCCAGAGTGTGGATCAAATTTTATTTCTATAAACTACTTGGCATCAGGTGATTTCTAAGTGGAGAGGATTAAGTATCATCTTGAGACTAAACCTATTGTTTAAATACTGTTGTTTTCTTTCAAGATTAGTTTTCTCTAATTGTAGTTATTTAAATCCTAAAACTTTAATTTACTTTTATATTTATTCTTAGATAGTGTTTATATTATAATTTACTATAGTAGATTGATTTCAAAAGTTAAAGTAATAATTTGTATTGTTTTAATTGAGAAATAATCACTCTTTTAGAAATCCTTCGAATATTATAATCTTTTATAAACCACCCCTTTGGTTAACTGGTGACTTTCTATTTTAAATTATTGAACTTTTAAATAAATATTTTGGATAGAATTTTCTATAGGAACTCAATTCACCCCCCCCCCCTCTTGTGTGTCCTACTCTGACAAAAAAAAAGAACCATGTATAATGAATGTAGATTCATTGAATTAATTCTTAGTTCATTAAACACTAGTACATGAAATTTACCTCAGGGTTACAAAGTGTGTAATCTTGTGTTATTTCGATTGATTTTTAAGAACATCCTGATGATATATTCAAATTCATTTCGTTCATGTAATTAATTTATTCGATTATATTTATGAGAAATGATGATAAAGAAGTATATCTTGCAATATAGATTTAAGAATGACTAAACATGAATTGAAAACTAAATTAAAAATGAATAAATCAATCAGTGATCTTCAAATAATTTTAAATAATTATGTGACTACTCTGATACAACTTGAAGGTTTTAGGCACAACAGAAGTGTGTGGTAAAACAGAACCAAAATTTCCTTTTTATCAGGGTCAATGATCAATTAGAGATTACACATTGATAAACACCATGATCAATGAAATTTAATCAAAGATAGTATAAAATGAATAAAACTCAGAAACCAAACATAGGATCATCATGCATTATTTATAATTAATTTAAGCAATTAAAGAATTACCTTGCATGAAATTCTTTATTCATTAATGGATGTGACAATGCATCTATATTGTACTGTCATTGTATTGTAGGAATCAATAGAAGATTCCCTCTATATGTGATCCACATGTGTTCTAAAAATATCTAAATGTCATTTTACGAATCTCCAGGTGCTCACACAGCAGATATTATCGCTTGTGTTGTTCTCCTTTGATCACCAATAGAATCAATTCCAAAAAATATTCCATGATCTTTATTGACTCAAGATTAGAAGTTGGAGTATGATCTCTCTTCATTCTTGGGAACATACATATAGAAGGGATATCTCAAGGTATTCAATAGGATTCTCTGTATTCATTGTCCATAACAAAAGAAATGAATTGGATCTCTTAAAAAATAATATAATTCGGTTTATATACAATAAGGGTTAGAAATAAATAACAGCACTAGTGTCCCTTATTATTTATTTAATTCCTATAGAACTCCGTGTCTATAATAATAATATTATTATAATTATTTCTTGACATTCACTAAAATCAAGAAATAAAAATTAAATATTATTTATTCAAATAATATTAAATATATATTAGTTCTCACCGGACCATTAAACTCAGTCCTCCATAATATTTATCAAAACATGAATAATGAATATTTATTTTAATAAATAAATATTATTGAATTATTCTCCAATAAATAAATAAATATTAAATTCACTAAATAGAAGATAAATATTTATTAAATATTTTAATCACATAATATCTCTTGAATAACTGGGGATGGAATATATGTTTTCAATATAACATGAATAATTTTTGAACCATGTGAGGAAATAATATTTATTCAAATTTATAAATAATAAATAATAATATATTATTTAACTGAGATTCTGGATTCACTTAGTGTGTGACTCTCTAGGACACTTTCTTAATGAAATTAGGTAAAAAATCCTAAATTCCAAGGATAGCATTTAGCAACATTAAAGACATCCATAGAGAAAAAATTAATGTTGCAATGACATAATACCTCATGCAAATAATCATTGTGTAATATAATCCTTTTTCATGATATCTATAGTCAAACAAGTTGAATATTGGTTCCACCAACCAATGTGATCGATGTATCTTTCTTTGAATTCCAGAAATCAAACTTTCCTATTGACCACCATAGTTATAGATTTATTTAGTCTATATCATTTCCATCAAAGGGCCAAAGAAATAAAATTTTGTTAAAGAATATAAGTGAAAAATCCTATATTGTATTATTAATTTATGTAATATTACTCGTGATGCACCCAACGTATCCTACCTCGCCATTGAAAATATGTTGTAATGGTTTTATACAATACACCAAAGTACATGAATTATAATATTAATTAATAATATTATTAAACTATAATGATCAATACACATGTCCAAAAATAGGAACATCCAATTACACATATAAATGTTGATTTCCTACTAGTAGGTCTCATTATCATAATATCCAACACTGGATATTACCAAGGGAGTACACCATGAGAAGGATCTTCAAATTCTTATGAGTATCCACCCCTGATATCCTATACCATTTTTGTCTCTAAAATAATTTAATCTAGCTATATAACATATATTTAACAATACTATCATGGAACTTTGGGGAATCAAAGTGGGGAACTATTATGACCTTTTTGTGTGATATCTACTCTTATGACATTATCACATATTATGTTACATAGAAGAACAATCATGATGTGATTAGGAATTTATTAAAATTAAAAACATTGAATATATATTATAATAAAGTATAAAAAAGTTTATTATAGGTAAACAACTCCAACATTGGTTTGAGGAATAGTTGATGCATGAGATGGAGGAATGTATGGTGATGTCTATGATTTTTTTAGGAATGAAATTGAGATAGATGGAACAAGATAAAGCTATTATTTCTCATTTTTATGTCGGATCTTAGGTGTTTCCATTTTTATGAATATTTTTAAAGGTCGGATGGTCATGTTTCTTGCTTCTATATTATTTTACCAGCTGCTTAATGGAGATGGTCATTCTTGATTATCCATCACTTTCATAGAAACTTAGAATTTTTCCTAGAGTAACTATAATTATAGAAATATAATGATCAATATATTTTTTAATCCATGGGTTTTTTTAATGGATTGAGAATTTTAAACTTCAGAAAGCGTAGACTCGGTTGGATTATGCATGGAGGGAATAGACTTCACGTTGTGGTTAATGAAATGTGAAACAGAATAATGTAAATTAATTTCTACTGAATTAATTAACATAAAGTGGAATGTAAAAATAAAATGATTAATTAAATGAATCTCTTGGAATTATTGAATGCTTATAGGATATCTAGTTTTTAGTGGTTCTAGTAGGGTATCTGAGAGATGATAACTGCAGTTATGCCTAAGACCAAGCCAATGTCTATAGTGTGGTTTGGAGCTATATTATATCCTTTTTTTGTGATTTCATATGCTACACCGCCCCTATTGGTAAGGAAACATATACCCAATGGACTTTGGGAGGTTATTTTCCCCAACATCCTAGTTGGTGAGGAACATATAACTGACTACACCCTCTAGACCCTCTATCTTTACTTGGTAGTAGTATGTTCTAGAATAAACTATGGTTACCTTTCCCATATATGTGTGTAGATGGATGTAATGGATAGTGATTATTTCACACACATTTATCCATATATAGTATCTTATGGATTATTATATATATGATGTGTATGTCCTATTATGGACTAAGGTATACCACATGACATACAGGTTGTGGTGGATCCCAAAAACTACTCAGTTACTATATAGAGATGGTGTGATGCACAAGGTGTATGATTTATTATCCCATACATATTTGGTATGGATTTAGGAGAGAGATTTCTTGGATGAGGGATTTCGATGTAGAGCGGAAAACCCTTGGAGATGTGGTATTGGGGTATTTTTTTGTTATTATTATATGATCTCTTGTATGTGATACTTGGTGAGATATAACCATGATGAGGCTAGGAAATTAGCATACATGTTGAAGTGGGAGTTAGATTCAATTTTTAATTGTTGGGATTTAAAATTAATTCTATATGTTTTTCATGAGAGGGTTCAGGGAGGATCCTACTGAGTATACCTATTATTATCAACGTATGTATATAAATAGTTTTCCATGTCAATAGGATAAGCTTACTCATCTGGCTAGATATAACTATCTCAAGAGTTTTTCAGGAGTTGTTGGACTTTGAGGTCCATAATGACCCCATATCTAATAGCCTAGAGTTAATGGTTTCTTTATTAAATTACTAATAGATACAAATTATCACAGCCCAAAGGACCAAATAGTCTAGTAGTCTTGGAAAACTAGATACATACTTGAACCTCACATTACATTGAAAACATAAAATTAAACATAGCATTTTCTTTGAGAACACTGTTATTGCTTCTAGAATATCCCTAAATATTAATCATTATACACTTCAAGAAATCATGGGGAAAATAAACATAATAAATAGGTTATCTCAGATACTCAATAAGGTTATACATAAAGAAGAATCTAATAAGGCATGAATAATAGGGAAAGATTAAATGATGACCATATAATTCCATATAAATAATCACATGAGTTAGAAAATTATCCAAGAATATAAAAACTATTCAAATAATCAAATTTCCACCAATAAATGATTTCATAATTATTGAATGAATAATTTCGTACATCTGAAACTTATCATCAAGGCCTCATGCCAATATATCTGAAAATTACTGTTGAGGCCTCATGCCAAAACATCTTACAAAAATGGATAAGGCCCCAGCCGAATACTAATATAGTTTATCTCATGATACCCACATCTGAATCAAGGTGCTATATGATTCCAGGCCCCACCCATAACATAGTAATTCTAATTCATTCATTAAATTAATAAACAATACAACTTAATCAACATCCCTTAAAAATCAATAATTGTCTGTATTGAAAGAACCATTTTACAGAACGCCAATAATTTCCCCATTTAAACTAATCATAAAAACATAAATATAAATATGGATGATGGTATCATTATATTATAACCTTATTAAATCATATTATTCATCAAATTATTTTTATATAGATTAAAATACTTTTGAAATATCATTGGAATATTTCCTGAGGAAAATTCCATTTTCATTTTGAAGTCAATTATTTTAAATATAAAAATTTCCAAAATATTCTTCAAAAATAATTTATTTGAAATGAACCATTAAAACTAGAAAAGTTTTCTTAAAATAATTTAGCATTCATGATTATGGGAAATTCAGTTCATGTCAAGTACGTTAAAATAGATATTTGTTAACACTATCAGAAAAAGGTGCCTCATTTAGCAAATGAAAAAAATATTTATTTTTAAAAAAATTATAAAATATAAACATGGGTAAAATTTTCTTTAATAAATCAAAATATAATATTAAAATCATTATTTAAAACACTTTGTAGAAAATATGGACAAGGAAACAAATATTCCTGGCTGAGAAGAAAAATTAAGTCAGTTTTCTTTAAAAAATATTTTTTCAATATCTTGAGAACTTGAATAGAGTAAAATGAAATTATTACTTTTAATTTCATGAAATAACTATATTATAATAAAATATATTGGTTTTAAGATATAAATATGAAATAATTTTCCTTTCCTAGACTTAAACATAAAAAATCTCAATTAACGATGAGAGTGTGAAATAAATCCTTACCTCAAGTCCAACTTCCTTTGTATGTTTTTAACCTCCTATATAATAATTATATATTTATTAAAAAATTATTATATAACTATAATCATATATATCATAACATATATGATTTACTTATAACCTTTTATTACCCATTTATTATCAATTCTTTATCAAAATCACTCTTCTAATTGATAATTGCTTAGTTTTTCATGTATATTTTGGTTCGATAGTTTAGGTCCTTATACCATGATCATTGTAACGCCCCGACCACAGCTACCCAGAGTCGGTGCATTACTTTGTAACATTGGCATGATCACAAAAGATCAAGTCTCGAAAGACCGATTAGTTTAGTATCCTTGGAAACACTAGATACATTCATAAATGTTACATTACAACATAAGGTGAAAAACTACAATAACAAAGTCTCCATAGTCCACACTCATATCCTCTTCTGACTATCCCTGCAGGTCATTCATAAAATACTTCTTCACATCCTGGAAAATATTAAAACATTGAAAGGGGTGAGCTCAGATGCTCAGTAAGGATAATAATATTGCGGAAGCTTTCATAAATAAACATTAACATTTAAGGCAATGTATAACTAAAACAAAAGCCTTTTAAACATGAACTTTAACATAATATGGAAAAAGTAAAATGAGATAATGCCATTTACTTATTCACATGGATATTCTACTGGTCGAATAATCACATGCAATATCAATAACCACTTTCATAATGATGGAATGCATAATGCCAGACTATCATAACCACGTAGCCAAGGCCTCGTGCCAAGACCAAAAATAAGATTTTGTCAAGGCCTTGTGCCAAGACACTAGTTTGTCTCATGAGATCTGCCGATGCATCGAGGAGCTATAGCGGGCTCCACCCGTCACTTATTAAGTCCAATGCATTCCTCATCTGAATAGTTTTAAACATATCATAAACCATAACATAATCGTATCACATAAAACATGCATAAAGGAAACATAACATTTCCACATTTCAATCACAAGATATCAATACAACACGTTGATATAAAAACTCTTTAAAACCATTTTCAATACCAAAATAAAAAAAGTTAAAACTTTGTATTTATTTTTCATTAAAAAAAAGATGGCTTGTAGAGGAAGCCGAAACTCAAATAATGGTCACGGCGGCGGAGAAGTCGTTGTCGCCGCATATGTACGGAAAGAAAAACATTCCCTTTTTTTCGTTTAGTAAAACTCTTCGTATAAAAAGATTCCTTTTGAATAAACTTAAAAGTCAAAGGGGTTTATACACCGTATAAAATAAAGTTGTGTATAAAACCAAATATGCCTCAATGAAAGGAGATTGAGACGAAGTCCTTCAAAAGATCATTTTTAAAATAAAATAGATCTATTATGTGTATTCACTATAGGTACACATAAATAAAGTAAAAATACAAAATAGGACATAATAACATCATGACATAATTTGAAAGTAGGAGATTAACCCAAAGAATGGAAGTTGGGTTAAGAAGTTCCCTTACCTTGCGTCTTGTCCTGACTCGACCGTTCTTTAACCTCCTGAATAATAAACTAGAGTTAATTTATATTTACTTAAGAACCTTTTTCAGGTTCATTATTCCTTTTATATCACTTATTACCATGTTATGAACATTATGTAATTATTTCAGTTAATAACGGTCGTTTTGTCGATCTTTGGTACTTGAGTCAAAAATAAACTTCTTATAATTACAAGTTGTTCATGTGGTGAAATATCCATTATATCCAGAATTATATTCATGATGTAGATATCATATATATCATATATATATACAGTATATACATTCATTTATAATATTACGTAACATTTAGACGTAAGAAATGAAATGCACCGTTCATGGAGACGGTAAGCCGTACGTACGCATGAACGCTACTTTCATTTCTATTTCGTATTTAATGTAACGAAATCATAATGATATAAATTTATAATATAATTCCAGTATAATATAGCATATAATACCATTTACTCCATCCTTTATACATCCCACATATGGTATTAACGATTCAAATCACTTTGAGGGGGCGGTAGTCCGCACTTCCTAAAATGAAAATATCGCGTTTACCCATAATGAAAACCATAAAGGTATGCCATAAATGAGAAATAAAGAAGCTTAAGGAAAACATAAAAATAATATATATATCATATATGAAAATAGTGTCATCAAAATGGCCACCATTAGAGGTGTTAAAAGAATATTGAACAATCATCGTTTCGTGAGGCAGTATTTCGCCACCCACAGAAACAGTATGTTCTTTAACCATTAGACGAAGGTGTGTGTAAGTGTAAACCAAATCCTTATAATAACAACATACTAGTATATTTTAGATACTTTTTTTGTTACAAAATAAAGGAATAAAAAGAGTTTAAGGGGATGGAGAAGAAAAATAAAACAAAACAACATTAGAGAATACATTACCTTCAAATCGGGTAACTCTTTTTGATTTGAGCCAAAGGCTTCCTTGGGAAGCGTTCTGCCCAAAGTGAGGCTTCTAGGAGTAAGAGAGGGAAGTTGGGAGAGTATTTGGGCATAGGTTGGCCGATCCAAATGGCTTGAAAGTGTGAATGAAGTGGTAGAGGTGGGGGCCTTTTATAAGAGGAGAGGAGAGGCACTCTTGGAAAGTAAGGAAATTTTACATTATTATACAGCGCTTTTCGGATTCTAAAGGTCCCACACTTATATAATTCTAGGCTAAGGTGATAAGGGTTTTAAATATACCCATACAATAGTCTTTGGACAAGTTTAAGCCTTGGAGTGTACATTATCGTTTCATTTTATTAAAATCGTTAAATAATGAGCTCATCGCTGCATCATAATGATGTCAAAAAGAATTTAATTTATTTAATGTATAAAAATTATAAAAAAAATAATATGATGTAGTAAATCTTTTTACCTTTCTAATGACTATTTATAGTCAAAAATATGACTTGTATAACCCCATGTAAAAATTGTTTTAGTAAAACATTTCATGTTTGTGTCATTTTTTACTTTAACATTAAATAAAAGTTATTTATGTCATTTTCTAAATAAGTGGCTCCATGGGGTCCCCAAGTTGACCCATGGATTGTCTTGGTCGGCCATGGCACATCCAATGAGGGTAGGACATGTGTGAATCTCATCTCATATTATTAAAACATTATTTTTACTTTAAACTACACTAATTACCTCTAATCGCGATTAAGAACTTAAAAGTTACTATTCACCAAAAATTATTTTAATATCATTGAACCACATTTTACTTCTTAATGACAACCATGTATGTCGGATTTTTGAAAATCAAATCACAGAAGTGGTAATATTTCATTTAAACGAAAAATCAGTTATTTAACTACCACTTGGTGGTTTCACTATTCATCAAAAATTGAAGTTTTTCAGAACAATGCCAAAATTTCTCCCTAAGCTATAATTGATATTCCGAATTCAAAAATGATGTCTATTTTACAAAATTCCAAACATATAAGTTTTATTAATTAATTTTATAATTAATTCCTGCTGTCACAACAAATAGCGTGTTTTTAAGAAACAATTTATATCAAAAGATTGACAATTGTTCATGTCCAATTTCAAAGTGAAATTAATTCTAATGACCACCATTGGATAAAATAGTAAAAATATATTCAAATTATACATTAAAACCACTAAATAGTATAACTTATCACTATAAATTATTTTGATTAAAAAAGTTGTTTTAAGTATTTTTCACTATTCATAAAAATTTGGAAGTTGTCAGAAAATTACAAAAAATTCAACATAGGCTAATTTCAATATTAGGAATACAAAAATGAATTCCATTTTGAAATATAAAATTTCTATAATTTTAAAAAGTGGGTATTACTATTCATAACTGCTACTTTGATTAGTCGCGGTGTGTTAGAACTCGAAGTTGCGTACAATGCAAGCTATTGCATTATTGAATGAGAAGTGTATCGTGGAAGCTCGGGGTGTTACATTCTCCCCTCCTTCAATAAATTTCATCCTCGCAATTTGAAATTTTTCTTGGAAAATAAAAGGTTGAAAATAGAAAATACCTTTGTGGAAAACCCACATCGGAAATAAGGTTAATAAAATTTATCCTTAATAAGAGGGAAAGGGAAATGAAAAAGTCACCACCCAAATATGATCTCGATTAGGAGAACATTGGTGGAAATTAGAGACATATAATTGGAGGAAAAACGTAAATATTTGTTGGGAGTGATTGAGGTCATCAATCACAATCAACTGTCAAATTGAGGGCCTCAAATCCTTCAATCTATGTTGATTTAAAATATCCTCAGTTCAACAAGACATAAGGTATTAGGATAACACATTTTTTTGTTTTAATATCCCTTTACTAAAGTTTAAGAATTAATTTATTCATTGAATAAGAGATAGGTATATATATATTTATTCTTGACAATTTGAGTTTCAACCTTCAACTCATCTTTCACTCAAAAAGATAATAGAACTCAAAAATATTATACTTATCCTAATTGTATAAGGTTACAAATGTTAACACATACCATTTAGATTAGTAAAATTATTTTGTAATAACCAGGGACTTCCTGTAGGCTAGTGGTAGGAAATAAAGGCATGTCGCACTATGGTTGTGGGTTCGATTCCTGCAGCTTTGTCCGACGTGACGGGTTATGCCCCACCCTGCAGGTTGTCCTTTTCCTAAAACTATAGTATTATAATATTCCAAAAATAATCTTCATAAATTTTTTAACCTTAAACAATACTATCCAAAGATCAACTTAATCCACTCCAACCTTTATAGTTATCCAAAATACCTCTGTCTAGACTTTCTCTAAAAGGTCTCTTAATTCCAAAATCAATTTATCAGATTCCCCAAACAAAGTAAAGTTTCTCTTATTGTCACATACTAAAAATATGATTACCTTCATCATATTAAAACCTTACTGAAATCAACAAGTACTGCAGTACAATCCTTATATATATATCACATTATTCTAATAACCAGAATATAATCCATGAGTCCAAAAGCACCAATACATTAATTATTCCGCTTCAACTGTAGTAACAGCATAAGATTGTCCTTGATCCCTTGGACTTTTCTGAGGTAAGTTTCCCTGAAGCTTAGGACATTCATTTGAATAATTCCCCATTTCCCTACAATTGTAGCATTCAACATTGATAGCCTCTTTCTTTCCCTTTCAATCACGCGACTGGTGACCTTTTCCCCCACATTTATAACAAACTCTCATTCCTTTTAGACAAGTACCAGGGTGATTCTTCCCACAATTATCACATAATGGAAAATCCTTCTTTCCCTTTTTCCATTTATTTGTCTCTTGTTCCACCGTTCTCTTCTTCTCTTGCTTTACTTTGTTGTCATAAGACTTAGAGAATTCATTTTCTGTCTTGATAGAACACGAGACAATATCTTCGTATGACAAGAAGTTTTGTGAGACTAATGCTCGACAGAGAAATGGTTTTAACCCATCAATGAAATGATCAATATTACTTCTTGGGTTACGTATATAATCTGCAGCATGCCTTTCTAACCTTGTAAAGTTGGCCTCATACTTTGCGACATTCTCATCCTCCTTTTGTCTCAGACTCAAAAATTGCCTTTCCATATCTGCTCAATGGTCATGTGGAAAGTATTTTTCTAAGAAAATCTCTTTGAACTCTCTCCATTCCATACTTGATACTTCTTCATCTTCCTTTGTATTTTGAATCAAAGACCACCATTGATCGGCATCTCCAGTGAGGTGGTAAACTGCCATGACAACCTTCTCCCTTTCGCTACTCCCCAAGACATGGAATATTTTTTCTTAGGAGTTTATCCATTGCTCAGCAACTAACGGATTTGTACCCCCATTAAATGTTGGTGGTTGTTGCCTCATGAAGCAGTCTAACATTGATCCTCCACGTTGTGGATCAGGGTGCTCCATACGAGTAAGGTTATTAATCATAACCTGAGTGAGTTGTCCCAGTATGGTAATAAGTTGATCAGCACCAGTTGTATCTCTAGATCCACAATAATTATCTTGAGCAGGAGGGCAATCCCTACACAGAGTGTGTGCATTGATACGGTTTCCATTCCTTCCACTATGCACCATTTCTAAACAATGGAAAAAACTAGATTAGTTTATGAATTAAAATACATAATTCCATACTTTTAAAATACTTAACATAAATTGAACTATTTATGGATATAATCCATAATCATAAAAAGGTTTTCTTTGAGGAAGTATATACTCATAACCGTTCATAGTTGTTTGTAAAGAAAACAAGAATTATCCTAAGCATATCCCCCGGGATTGTCGTAACCAAGAGTGCAGCAAGGCCCGTTGTTGTGCACCAGTTCCCATTCGAGTCTAGCTCAAAGCGGTGTTTTCGGGTTTTACCCCTAGGTACATCTGTGCCAAAGCCTCCTCTACCTGATCGTATCCAGACAGGGATGTATTGCTCGAAAAACTCACAAAATCTCTACAATAACAAAATTCTAGGAAGTTCTTCTATACTAATCCTCAAAGTCTATCTTTGGGCTATGTGCTCTAATCAGATTTTATCTAAATCTAGCTTCCAAGGTTAGTACTAAACTGCCTCTGATACCAACTGTAACTCCCCGACCCCAGCTACCCAGAGTTGGTGCATTACTTTGTAACATTGGCATGATCACAAAAGATCAAGTCTCGAAAGACCGATTAGTTTAGTAGCCTTGGAAACACTAGATACATTCATGAATGTTACATTACAACATAAGGTGAAAAACTACAATAACAAAGTCTTCATAGTCCACACTCATATCCTCTTCTGACTATCCCTACAGGTCATTCATAAAATACTTCTTCACATCCTGGAAAATATTAAAACATTGAAAGGGGTGAGCTCATATGCTCAGTAAGGATAACAATATTGCAGAAACTTTCATAAATAAACATTAACATTTAAGGCAATGTATAACTAAAACAAAATCCTTTTAAACATGAACTTCAACATAATATGGAAAAATTAAAATGAGATAATGTCATTTACTTATTCACATGGATATTCTACTGGTCGAATAATCACATGCAATATCAATAACCACTTTCATAATGATGGAATACATAATGGCAGACTATCATAACCACGTAGCCAAGGCCTCGTGCCAAGACCACAAATAAGATTTTTTCAAGACCGCGTTCCAAGACACTAGTTTGTCTCATGAGACCTGCCGATGCATCGAGGATCTATAGTGGGCTCCACCCATCACTTATTAAGTCCAATGCATTCCTCATATGAATAGTTTTAAACATATCATAAACCATAACATAATCGTATCACATAAAACATGCATAAAGGAAACATAACATTTCCACATTTCAATCACAAGATATCAATACAACACGTTGATATAAAAACTCTTTAAAAACCATTTTCAATACCAAAATAAAAGAAAGTTAAAACTTTGTATTTATTTTTCATTAAAAAAAGATGGCTTGTAGAGGAAGCCGAAACTCAAATAATGGTCACGGCGGCGGAGAAGTCGTTGTCGCCGCATATGTACGGAAAGAAAAACATTCCCTTTTTGTCGTTTAGTAAAACACTTTGTATAAAAAGATTCATTTTGAATAAACTTAAAAGTCAAAGGGGTTTATACACCGTATAAAAGAAAGTTGTGTATAAAACCAAATATGCCTCAATGAAAGGAGAATGAGACGAAGTCCTTAAAAAGATCATTTTTAAAATAAAATAGATCTATTATGTGTATTCACTATAGTTACACATAAAGAAAGTAAAAATACAAAATAGGAAATAATAACATCATGACATAATTTGAAAGTAAGAGATTAACCCAAAGAATGGAAGTTGGGTTAAGAAGTTCCCTTACCTTGCGTCTTGTCCTGACTCGACCGTTCTTTAACCTCATGAATAATAAACTAGAGTTAATTTCTATTTACTTAAGAACCTTTTTCATGTTCATTATTCCTTTTATATCAGTTATTACCATGTTATGAACATTATGTAATTATTTAAGTTAATAATGGTCGTTTTGTCGATCTTTGGTACTTGAGTCAAAAATAAACTTCTTATAATTACAAGTTGTTCATGTGGTGAAATATCCATTATATCCAGAATTATATTCATGATGTAGATATCATATATATCATATATATACATTATATACATTCATTTATAATATTACGTAACATTTAGAGGTAAGAAATGAAATGCACCGTTCATGGAGACGGTAAGCCGTACGTACGCATAAATGCTAATTTCATTTATATTTCATATTTAATGTAATGAAATCATAATGATATAAATTTATAATATAATTCCAGTATAATATAGCATATAATACCATTTACTCCATCCTTTATACATCCCACATATGGTATTAACGATTCAAATCACTTTGAGGGGGCGGTAGTCCGCACTTCCTAAAATGAAAATATCGCGTTTACCCATAATGGAAACCATAAAGGTATGCCATAAATGAGAAATAAAGAAGCATAAGGAAAACATAAACATAGTATATATATCATATATGAAAATAGTGTCATCAAAATGGCCACCATTAGAGGTGTTAAAAGAATATTGAACAATCATCATTTTGTGAGGCAGTATTTCGCCACCCACAGAAACAGTATGTTCTTTAACCATTAGACGAAGGTGTGTGTAAGTGTAAACCAAATCCTTTTCATAAAAACATCCTAGTATATTTTATATACTGTTTTTGTTACAAAATAAAGTAATTAAAAGAGTTTAAGGGGATGGAGAAGAAAAATAAAACAAAACAACATTAGAGAAGACATTACCTTCAAATCGCGTAACTCTTTTTAATTTGAGCCAAATGCTTCCTTGGGAAGAGTTCTGCCCAAAGTGAGGCTTCTAGGAGTAAGAGGGGGAAGTTGGGAGAGTATTTGGGCAGATTTAGGCCGAGCCAAATGGCTTGAAAGTGTGAATGAGGTGGTAGAGGTGGGGGCCTTTTATAAGAGGAGAGGAGGGGCACTCTTGGAAAGTAAGGAAATTTTACATTATTATACAATGCTTTTAGGATTCTAAAGGTCCCACACTTATATAATTAAAGGATAAGGTAATAAGGGTTCGAAATATACCCATACAATAGTCTTTGGACAAGTGTAATCCTTGGAGTGTACATTATCTTTTCATTTTATTAAAATCGTTAAATAATGAGGTCATCACTGCATCATAATGATGTCATAACTAATTTAATTTATTTAATGTCTAAAAATTATAAAAAAAATTCTATGATGTAGGAAATATTTTTAGCTTTCCAATGACTATTTATAGTCAAAAATATGACTTGTATAACCCCATGTAAAAATTGTTTTAGTAAAAAATTTCATGTTTGTGTCATTTTTTACTTTAACATTAAATAAAAGTTATTTATGTCATTTTCTAACTAAAGTGGCTCCATGGGGTCCCCAAGTTGACCCATGGATTTTCTTGGTCGGCCATGGCACATCCAATGAGGGTAGGAGATGTTTCATGCTCATCTCATATTATTAAAACAATATTTTTACCTTAAACTACACTAATTACCTCTAATCGCGATTAAGAACTTAAAAGTTACTATTCACCAAAAATTATTTTAATCTCATTGAACCACATTTTACTTCTTAATGACAACCATGTATGTCAGATTTTTGAAAATCAAATCACAGAAGTGGTAATATTTCATTTAAACGAAAAATCAGTTATTTAACTACCACTTAGTGGTTTCACTATTCATCAAAAATTGAAGTTTTTTAGAACAATGCCAAAATTTCACCCTAAGCTATAATTGATATTCCGAATTCAAAAATGATGTCTATTTTACAAAATTCAAAACATATAAGTTTCATTAATTAATTTTATAATTAATTCCCACTGTCACAACAAATAGCGTGTTTTTAAGAAACAATTTATATCAAAAGATTGACAATTGTTCATGTCCAATTTCAAAGTGAAATTAAGTCTAATGACCACCATTGGATAAAATAGTAAAAATATATTCAAATTATACATTAAAACCACTAAATAGTATAACTTATCACTATAAATTATTTTGATTAAAAAAGTTGTTTTAAGTATTTTTCACTATTCATAAAAATTTGGAAGTTCTCAGAAAATTACAAAAAATTCAACATAGGCTAATTTAAATATTAGGAATACAAAAATGAATTCCATTTTGAAATATAAAATTTCTATAATTTTAAAAAGTGGGTATTACTATTCATAACGGCTACTTTGATTAGTCGCGGTGTGTTAGAACTCGAAGTTGCGTACAATGCAAGCTATTGCATTATTGAATGAGAAGTGTATCGTGGAAGCTTGGGGTGTTACATTCTCCCCTCCTTCAATAAATTGCATCCTCGCAATTTGAAATTTTTCTTGGAAAATAAAAGGTTGAAAATAGAAAATACCTTTGTGGAAAACCCACATCAGAAATAAGGTTAATAAAATTTAGCCTTAATAAGAGGGAAAGGGAAATGAAAAAGTCACCACCCAATTATGATCTCGATTAGGAGAACATTGGTGGAAATTAGAGACATATAATTGGAGGTAAAACCTATATATTTGTAGGGAGTGATTGAGGTCATCAATCACAATCAACTGTCAAATTGAGAGCCTCAAAGCCTTCAATCTATGTTGATTTAAAATATCCTCAGTTCAACAAGACATAAGGTATTATGATAACACATTTTTTTGTTTTAGTATCCCTTTACTAAAGTTTAAGAATTAATTTATTCATTGAATAAGAGATAGGTATATATATATTTATGCTTGACAATTAGAGTTTCAACTTTCAACTCATCTTTCACTCAAAAAGATAATAGAACTCAAAAATATTATACTTATCCTAATTGTATAAGGTTCCAAATGTTAACACATACCATTTAGATTAGTAAAATTATTTTGTAATAACCAGGGACTTCCTGTAGGCTAGTGGTAGGAAATAAAGGCCTGTCTCACTATGGTTGTGGGTTCGATTCCTGCAGCTTTGTCCGACGTGACGGGTTATGCCCCACCCTGCAGGTTGTCCCTTCCCTAAAACTATAGTATTATAATATTCCAAAAATAATCTTCATAAATTTTTTAACCTTAAACAATACTATCCAATGATCAACTTAATCCACTCCAACCTTTATAGTTATCCAAAATACCTCTGTCCAGACTTTCTCTAAAAGGTCTCTTAATTCCAAAATCAATTTATCAGATTCCCCAAACAAAGTAAAGTTTCTCTTATTGTCACATACTAAAAATATGATTACCTTCATCATATTAAAACCTTACTAAAATAAACAAGTACTGCAGTACAATCCTTATATATATATCACATTATTCTAATAAACAGAATATAATCCATGAGTCCAAAAGCACCAATACATTAATTATTCCGCTTCAACTGTAGTAACAGCATATTGTCCTTGATCCCTTGGCCTTTTCTGAGGTAAGTTTCCCTGACGCTTAGGACATTCATTTTCATAATGCCCCATTTCCCTACAATTGTAGCATTCAACATTGATAGCCTCTTTCTTTCTCTTGCAATCACGCGACTGGTGACCTTTTTCCCCACATTTATAACAAACTCCCATTCCTTTTAGACAAGTACCAGGGTGATTCTTCCCACAATTATCACATAATGGAAAATCCTTCTTTCCCTTTTTCCATCTATCTGTCTCTTGTTCCACCGTTCTCTTCTTCTCTTGCTTTACTTTGTTGTCATAAGACGTGGAGAATTCATTTTCTATCTTGATAGAACACGAGACAATATCTTCGTATGACGCGAAGGTTTGTGAGACTAATGCTCGACGGATAAATGGTTTTAACCCATCAAAGAAACGATAAATCTTACTTCTTGGGTTACGTATATAATCTGCACCATGCCTCGCTAACCTTGTAAAGTTGGCCTCATACTTTGCAACATTCTCATCCTCCTTTTGTATCAGACTCAAAAATTTACTTTCCATATCTGCTTGATGGTCATGTGGAAAGTATTTTTCTAAGAAAAGCTCTTTGAACTCTCTCCATTCCATACTTGATAATTCTTCATCTTCCTTTGTATTTTGAATCAAAGACCACCATTGATCGGCATCTCCAGTGAGGCGGTAAACTGCCATGACAACCTTCTCCCTTTCGCTACTCCCCAAGGCATGGAATATTTTCTCTAAGGACTTTATCCATTGCTCAGCTACTAATGGATTTGTACCCCCATTAAATGTTGGTGGTTGTTGCCTCATGAAGCGGTCTAACATTGATCCTCCACGTTGCGGATCAGGGTGCTCCATATGAGTAAGGTTATTATTCATAACCTGAGTGAGTTGTCCCAGTATGGTAATAAGTTGATCAGCACCAGTTGTATCTCCAGATCCACAATAATTATCTTGAGCAGGAGGGCAATCCCTACACGGAGTGCGTGCATTGATACAGTTTCCATTCCTTCCACTAGGCGCCATTTCTAAACAATGGCATAAACTAGATTAGTTTATGAATTAAAATACATAATTCCATACTTGTAAAATACTTAACATAAATTGAACTATTTATGGATATAATCCATAATCAAAAAAAGTTTTCTTTGAGGAAGTATATACTCATAACCGTTCATAGTGGTTTGTAAAGAAAACAATAATTATCCTAAGCATATCCCCTGGGAGTGTCGTAACCAAGAGTGCAGCAAGGCCCGTTGTCGTGCACCAGTTCTCGTTCGAGTCTAGCTCAAAGTGGTGTTTTCGGGTTTTACCCCTAGGTACATATGTGCCAAAGCCGCCTCTACCTACTCGTATCCAGACAGGGATGTATTGCTCGGAAAACTCACAAAATCTCTACAATAAAAAAATTCTAGGAAGTTCTTCTATACTAATCCTCAAAGTCTATCTTTGGGATATGTGCTCTAATCAGAGTTTATCTAAATCTAGCTTCCAAGGTTAGTACTAAACTGCCTCTGATACCAACTGTAACGCCTCGACCCCAGCTACCCAGAGTCGGTGCATTTTTTTGTAACATTGGCATGATCACAAAAGATCAAGTCTCGAAAGACCGATTAGTTTAGTAGCCTTGGAAACACTAGATACATTCATAAATGTTACATTACAACATAAGGTGAAAAAATACAATAACAAAGTCTCCATAGTCCACACTCATATCCTCTTCTGACTATCCCTGCAGGTCATTCATAAAATAATTCTTCACATCCTGGAAAATATTAAAACATTGAAAGGGGTGAGCTCAGATGCTCAGTAAGGATAACAATATTGCGGAAGCTTTCATAAATAAACATTAACATTTAAGGCAATGTATAACCAAAACAAAAGCCTTTTAAACATGAACTTCAACATAATATGGAAAAAGTAAAATGAGATAATGCCATTTACTTATTCACATGGATGTTCTACTGGTCGAATAATCACATGGAATATCAATAACCACTTTCATAATGATGGAATGCATAATGCCAGACTATCATAACCACATAGCCAAGGCCTCGTGCCAAGACCACAAATAAGATTTTTTCAAGGCCTCGTGCCAAGACACTAGTTTGTCTCATTAGACCTGCCGATGCATCGAGGAGCTATAGCGGTCTCCACCCATCACTTATTAAGTCCAATGCATTCCTCATATGAATAGTTTTAAACATATCATAAACCATAACATAATCGTTTCACATAAAACATGCATAAAGGAAACATAACATTTCCACATTTCAATAACAAGATATCAATACAACACGTTGATATAAAAACTCTTTAAAAACCATTTTCAATACCAAAATAAAAGAAAGTTAAAACTTTGTATTTATTTTTCATTAAAAAAAGATGGCTTGTAGAGGAAGCCAAAACTCAAATAATGGTCACGGTGGTGGAGAAGTCATTGTCGCCGCATATGTACGGAAAGAAAAACATTCCCTTTTTGTCGTTTAGTAAAACGCTTCGTATAAAAAGATTCCTTTTGAATAAACTTAAAATTCAAAGGGGTTTATACACCGTATAAAAGAAAGTTGTGTATAAAACCAAATATGCCTCAATGAAAGGAGAATGAGACGAAGTCCTTAAAAAGATCATTTTTAAAATAAAATAGATCTATTATTTGTATTCACTATAGGTACACATAAAGAAAGTAAAAATACAAAATAGGACATAATAACATCTTGACATAATTTGAAAGTAGGATATTAACCCAAAGAATGGAAGTTGGGTTAAGAAGTTCCCTTACCTTGCGTCTTGTCCTGACTCGACCGTTCTTTAACCTCCTGGATAATAAACTAGAGTTAATTTCTATTTACTTAAGAACCTTTTTCATGTTCATTATTCTTTTTATATCACTTATTACCATGTTATGAACATTATGTAATTATTTAAGTTAATAATGGTCGTTTTGTCGATCTTTGGTACTTGAGTCAAAAATAAACTTCTTATAATTACAAGTTTTTCATGTGGTGAAATATCCATTATATCCAGAATTATATTCATGATTTAGATATCATATATATCATATATATACAGTATATACATTCATTTATAATATTACGTAACATTTAGAGGTAAGAAATGAAATGCACCGTTCATGGAGACGGTAAGCCGTACGTACGCATGAACGCTACTTTCATTTCTATTTCGTATTTAATGTAATGAAATCATAATGATATAAATGTATAATATAATTCCAGTATAATATATCATATAATACCATTTACTCCATCCTTTATACATCCCACATATGGTATTAATGATTCAAATCACTTTGAGGGGGCGGTAGTCCACACTTCCCAAAATGAAAATATCGCGTTTACCCATAATGGAAACCATATAGGTATGCCATAAATGAGAAATAAAGAAGAATAAGAAAAACATAAACATAATATATATATCATATATGAAAATATTTTCATCAAAATGGCCACCATTAGAGGTGTTAAAAGAATATTGAACAATCATCGTTTCGTGAGGCAGTATTTCGCCACCCACAGAAACAGTATGTTCTTTAACCATTATACGAAAGTGTGTGTAAGTGTAAACCAAATCATTATCATAACAACATCCTAGTATATTGTAGATACTGTTTTTGTTACAAAATAAATGAATTAAAAGAGTTTAAGGGGATGGAGAAGAAAAATAAAACAAAACAACATTAGAGAAGACATTACCTTCAAATCGGGTAACTCTTTTTAATTTGAGCCAAATGCTTACTTGGGAAGAGTTCTTCCCAAATTGAGGCTTCTAGGAGTAATAGGGGGAAGTTGGGAGAGTATTAGGGCAGAGGTTGGCCGATCCAAATGGCTTGAAAGTGTGAATGAGGTGGTATAGGTGGGGGCCTTTTATAAGAGGAGAGGAGGGGCACTCTTGGAAATTAAGGAAATTTTACAATATTATACAATGCTTTTCGGATTCTAAAGGTCCCACACTTATATAATTCGAGGATAAGGTGATAAGGGTTTGAAATATACCCATCCAATAGTCTTTGGACAAGTGTAATCCTTGGAGTGTACATTATCTTTTCATTTTATTAAAATCGTTAAATAATGAGGTCATCGTTGCATCATAATGATGTCATAACTAATTTAATTTATTTAATTTCTAAAAATTATAAAAAAACTACTATAATGTAGGAAATCTTTTTATCTTTCCAATTAATATTTATAGTCAAAAATATGACTAGTATAACCCCATGTAAAAATTGTTTTAGTAAAACATTTCATGTTTGTGTCATTTTTTACTTTAACATTAAATAAAATTTATTTATGTCATTTTCTAACTAAAGTGGCTCCATGGGGTCCCCAAGTTGACACATGGATTGTATTGGTCGTCCATGGAACATCCAATGAGGGTAGGACATGTTTCAAGCTCATCTCATATTATTAAAACTTTATTTTTACCTTAAACTACACTAATTACCTCTAATCGCGATTAAGAACTTAAAAGTTACTATTCACCAAAAATTATTTTAATCTCATTGAACCAAATTTTACTTATTAATGAAAACCATGTATGTATGATTTTTGAAAATCAAATCACATAAGTGGTAATATTTCATTTAAACGAAAAATCAGTTATTTAACTACCACTTAGTGGTTTCACTATTCATCAAAAATTGAAGTTTTTTAGAACAATTCCAAAATTTCACCCTAAGATATAATTGATATTCTGAATTCAAAAATTATGTCTATTTTAAAAAATTCCAAACATATAAGTTTCATTAATTAATTTTATAATTAATTCCCGCTGTCACAACAAATAGCGTGTTTTTAAGAAACAATTTATATCAAAAGATTGACAATTGTTCATGTCCAATTTCAAAGTGAAATTAAGTCTAATGACCACCATTGGATAAAATAGTAAAAATATATTCAAATTATACATTAAAACCACTAAATAGTATAACTTATCACTATAAATTATTTTTATTAAAAAAGTTGTTTTAAGTATTTTTCACTATTCATAAAAATTTGGAAGTTCTCAGAAAATTACAAAAAAATCAACATAGGCTAATTTCAATATTAGGAATAAAAAAATGAATTCCATTTTGAAATATAAAATTTCTATAATTTTAAAAAGTGGGTATTACTATTCATAACAGCTACTTTGATTAGTCGCGGTGTGTTAGAACTCGAAGTTGCGTACAATGAAAGCTATTGCATTATTGAATGAGAAGTGTATCGTGGAAGCTCGGGGTGTTACAATCATGGTTACATAATTTAAAAAATATTAAACATTATATAAATATTGTATATATTTAATAAATATATTTATAATAACCTATAAATTCTAGAGATAGAAAAATGAATTGCATCATTCATGGAGACAGTATGTTGTGCGTACGCAAGAAAGTTGTTTTCACTTTTCAAATGATTAAATTAAAGAAGGGTAAATAATAATTAACACATATATATTTATTATTATATAATATATAAATTAATTAAATATACCCTTATTACCATCCATTTAAATCATAAATTAAATACAAATCACATCGCTTCGTGGAGGCGGTAGTCCAGACATACGCACATGCGACATTATCACTGTTCATTAATGGAATGAGGGTGGATAATAGTGCTTTCATAATTATAATAATATTTAAGTATATTTAGGATAATTAATTTCTAATTTTATAATAAATACCATATATTAATAGTAGGTAAAATAAATAATAAAAATAAAGTGATCGGTTAAGGCGATTACCTCTTCTTTGAAAGAACTCATTTAGATCTCCTCTTAAGGACACTAGGGTTGGTATTTTTGGAAGCAAAAAACCTATATAACTTATAAAGGGAAGTTTAGAATTGATTTTGGTTGGTTTCATTCTATATATATGATTAAAATTTGTGTGAATAAAAGATAGAAGGGGAATCTTTTTATAAGGAAGTGAAAGGACACACTTGGAATTACAAAAAAGGTTAAAATATAACTATCTCATTCTAAGTAAAAATACTTTAAAATTACTAAATATTAAAATAAATATATTTTAAGTCCTAAATATAATTATTCAAGGAAATTTATATTGGTTTTTATATCATTTTAAACAATATATTTTTACTTAAGCACTTGGTTAACCAATTTTAATCTTAACCACGGTAATATCTTTTTCAATAATAAAGTCTTATAATTCTTTATATAAGGTAACAATCGGGTCATAAATGGAAAATTAATGAATTTTTAGATGATATATTATCCCCCTTTTCCTATTTCAATATATTTACTATTTTTATTTTATTTAATAAAATAATGTTTTCATAAAATTTCATTATTGTCATTTTTGACACTATTCATTTAATTTGACATTAAATACATCAAGACAAAGATAGAATAAGAATATAATCCTTTAAAAATATATAACATGATATATTAATATATAATGTTTTTTTAACACAATATTTCATTCAAATTTTATTACTTTTAATATTTAAAAAAATATTTTATTTTTCTATTAAATGAATAAATTTTGTGTTGGATTTGTATAAGTGTTTATGGAAATTATATAATAATTAAAAATTAGAAATAAATTACCTTCATAAAAATAATTTCATTATGAACAAAATAAACTTTAATATTTATTCCCAAATTATGTTTATCCCTATGTGAATGTAAAGGAGATGTTTAAAGTCAAGAGAGTGAAATTTTGAATTTTTCTTTACTTAAAGTAATATAAAGGTCGATATCAAAAACAAATGGAACCAAGTGGACATATTTTAAATATACTGATGATAATTTAAAAACTACACTCATACAATTGGATAAATGTAATTGTTTTATAAATTTTAATTCCTTATCCCATAGCTTCAATCCTATTTTACCCGTTTTACCCTTACTATGTGACAAATATTTACCACAGTTACTATTCATAATGAAAAAAACTAAAAGGGAAATATTTAAAAAAAATAACTTCTTAATTATAAATATGGAATCCATTTTTCAAGATTAAGTCTATATAAGTTAATTAAATAAATATTTAATTTAAATGTTTAAAACTTGACCAAAAATCATTTTTTGAAAAATGCATTTTTAAGAATAAAAATAAATTTATTAATTTCTCATGCATTGTAAAACAATTATATGATTTTAAAAAAAATTAATTTAATATTTCATATATTTGTTTTATTAAAATCATTGAACAGTAGTTAATATTTTAATTTATTAATAAAAACACATTGCGCGCATAAAAAACATTTTTTAGAAAAACATTTCTTTTACTTTCAAATGATTTTTATTTCCCTTTCTTATCAATAGAAAATTAAAGAATTCATTTTATAAATTTATAAACCATCAATTGTTCATAATTTATTTAGTCCTATTCATATCCTCCAATCCAATGTCTAGGCATTAACTATGATATTAAATCATAATATTTCAATAGTATATCGTAGTTCATTTGAACTTGGTGTTGCGTGTAATAAAAGGTATCAAAAAAATAATATTTATTCTTAGTGAACTATACCATAAAATCATGGGGTGTAACAATCATCCCCCTTAAAATGAATTCCACCCTTTTAATTTTATCATTATGATATAAACAACTGATTATACCTCTACCTCATCACATCCTCAGGTTTCCACATAGCTTCCTCAAATTTATGGTTTCTTTATAAAACCTTAAATAGGTGAGTGGTCTTATTTCATATAATTTTCACTATTTAAACCAAAATCACCACTATTTGTTCCTCATAAGATATATATTTCATCATTTATATGACCTCTAACATGAAGGATCATGTAAGTACTTACTAAAGAGAGATACAAGGAATATATCATGAACTTGAGAGAGATTTGGTAAAAACACCGGGTGATAAACTACCATCTAGATATTATCAAGAATCTAGATGGGGCCAATATACCTAGGGCTTGAATTTATTTTATTTTTTAATCTCATTAACTTCATCTAGGGAGATATTCATTGGAATACCTTTCCACCAACTTCAAACTCTATATCTCATCAACGATTGTCAGCATACATTTTTTATCGACTACAGGATTTCCTAATATATTGTTGAATGGATCTAAACTTCTCTTCCATTTCCTCATCTATATCAGGTACAAATAGCTTTATTTCTCAGTATTTATCCCAGTATGTTGGATTTTTGTACTTTTTTTCATAGAGGGGTTCACAAGGATCCAACTAAATACTCAAGTGAAAGTTATTATTATAAGAAAATTCCACCAAAGGAAGGTGTTGGTCCCAAACACCATTGAAATTCATAGATTAATATCTCAACATGTATTATAGATATTGAATGATCCTCTAAAACAGAATAATTTTTAGAGGGTGATGATAAATACTGAAACTCAAATATGTATCTAGATCTTTCTAAAGACTTTTACAGAACTTCAATGTTAAACTCAGATCCTTATCTGATATAATAAAATGTGGTACTCTATACAACCTTATCAATTACTTAATGTATATTATAGTAAGATGATAAATAGAGAAATATTATCTGATATAAATGAAGTTTTTGGAATTTATAAGGCGATCAACTACACCCAAAATTGTATTATGACCTTTTGATGTTTTTGGGAGTCTAATGACAAAATCCATGGTGATATTTTCCCATTTCCATTCTGATATGATAAATAGTTATAACATACCCTTATAATCTATTCTCTATACCTTATTATTATGACATACTAGAATCTAAGATACATACTCCACCATATCCCTTTTGATGTTATCCCACTATAAATACTGTTTCTTATCTCTATACATCTTCATTCTTCTAGTATAAATAGATAATTATGAGCTATGAAATTCATCCACTAAATCCTTAACATTTGGAATTGATGGGACACATACTTGGTGCCTAAACCTTTTAATTCAATTATGGTCATGGTTTAACTCAAAAAGATTCCTTTCCGTCTTTTGTAATTCTAAATATTCCTACAGAACCTTCTTAATCCTCTCATGAATAGATGGTTAAAAATTAATCTCAGAAAGATAAGATATTTCTCTATTACTCATGATTTCAAGATCATCAAAATCTTTATATATTTATTGATAAAAAGGATAGAGGCCAAGGTAAAAATAGTAAATATAGATATGGGGTCCTAAAATAATGGAGGCCAAGTGTGTCCCAATAGAAAATATCCATATCTTCAAAGGAGACATCCATAAATATTGTATCTCTTTCAATCCTCATCATAGAAAAACTAGCATGGTCTTTCCAACTCATAGCATCAACCACCTTGTTTTCTTTCCTAGGGTGGTGATGTATTGAGAAATTATAATCTTTGATCAACTCTAACAATATTATTTACTTCATATTTAACACTTTATATGTAAATATATAAATTAAGATTTTATGATCAATATGTATATAGAACCATTCACCATAAAAAAATTCCCCCATATATTCAATGAAAATTTTACCACTAGAAACTCAAAATCATGAGACATGTAATTTTTCTCATGAAGTTTTAATTTTAGATTGGGATATACTATAACCATGTAACTATGAATGTGTACACATTACAATATTTTCTTCGATTCATCACTATATATCATAAAACCTTCTCTACTGTACGGTGATATAAGCACAGGTTCACTGACCAACCTTCACATCAGTTCTTTGAAACTCTCTTCACGTTCATCTATCCATAATAACTTAAAAATTTTCTAATTCAACATGGGGAGTGGATTATATAGTACTGAGAAATATCTCAAAAAGTTTTGGTAGTATCTTACCAACCCAATAAAACCATGGATTGTAGTTACCGTGGTTAGTCTAGGCCATTGAAAAATAAATTCCTTATTTGAAGGATCCATTGATTTAACTTCAATTGGAATTATATGACCTAAGAGTGAAACATTTTAAAGACATAATTCACACTTGGTAAATTTAGAATACAACTTATCCTTCCTTAGGGTCTTTAGAACAATTTTAAAATGTTCCTTATGCTCTTCCTTGATCTTTGTATATATAATAATAATGTCTATAAAGAACACTAAAAACTAATCAAGGTAATATCTAAAGACTCTAGTCAGAAAATCCATGATGATAACATGAGATTTGTTGAGTAAAAATGGAACTAATATAAATTAACAAGAACTATACCTTGTAAGAAATGATATCTTGGGTATATCCTCATTCTTTATCATTATCTTATGATATCCAAATAAAAGATCAATCATGGAAAATATATATATCTTCTAGTAATTGACAAAACATATCATCGATACAGGGTTAGGGATACTTTTTCTAAATAGTGATCTTGTTATGTTCTCAATGATCAATAGAATGATTCATTAACCCATCTTACTTCTTAATAAAAAAACATGTCCACCCCATGGAGAAGCACTAGGACAAATGAATCCATTATCTAGATTCTCCTAAAGCTGGTTATTAAATTCTTAAAAATTAATTTGTTCCATTCAATATGGAGTCTTTGAAATAGGTGTATCAATAGGTAGGAGTTCTATTCAAATAGAACTTCATGATTAAGGGAAATAGTAGAAATGTCCTCAAGAAATACATCACCATATTTCTATACAATAGAAATATTTTCAATGTTGAGTTTCTACCAAACCATTTGAGATAAATATCTCTCAAGAATATGTAGAAAACCTCATATAATGGAAGTAATTTTCATTGGGAGTTCAGGTCCATCCTCACATTGATAGATGATTGAAGGTTGTTTTGGAATATATAATATAAATTCCATTCCTCAACAATTGATATGGGATCTATATTGAGACAGTAAATCTGTACCCAAAATTACATAAAATTTAAATAGAGGAAGAATAACAAGATTCACAAGAAGAATATTTTCAAAATTTTCTATCAGATTAAAAATATAGACTTAACATGCGGTCATCCCACCATTATAAGTTTCCACCATCAACTCAATAACTAGTAATTTAGGTGGTGATTTAATACTATAAAAAAATTATTTAAATATAAAAAGAGTAAGTAGAACCATAATTAAATAAAACATCCGTAATCCTAGAGTGAATGATAAGTGTACCTTTCACCACATCGCTAGGAACTTTCAATTTTTCTATAGTAATTTCAAGAGTTTGGCCTTCTCCCTTTAGATTCTTTTGTGGAAAGTTTCTTTTCTGTTTGGGGAATTGGTTAATATAGTGCCCCATCTTCATACTGTTAAATCATGACACTTTGATTTCATCTCTCTTACCCTTGAATTCATGAGCATGATGGCATTTTTATATATACTTGAATCAAAACTATTTTACATTTATGCATATACCAAGGTGTATTCTTCTTGAAGTATCAAATTTTGGAAAATTCCCCTTTCTCTTGTTCTCTTTATCCATTTTTCTCTATTTACCTCTCTTCCCTTACTTTCCTTTGAATCCATAAGTATTAGAGAATTAATTATCTATCTTTATAACACATGATATTATGTCCTCATATGAAGATAATGATTGGGATACTAGTTCCCTTATAATGATTTCATTAATCCCATGAAAGAAATATTCAATATTTATCTTTTTATTATGTACATAGTTTACAACATACCTTTCTAACATTGTAAATTTAGCTTCATAGTTAACAACATTTTCCTCATACTTTCATCTAAGACTCATGATTTATATCTCTGTATCCCCTCATTATTCATGAAGAAAATATTTTTCATATAATGGAACCTTAAAATCCTTCCACTCCATTCTCTATATTTCTTCCTCGTCTTTAGTGCTTTGAATCAATGACCACCATTGATCAACATAACCCATGAGATGACAAACTACCAAAAAAACCTTCTCCATTTCATTACTTCCCAAAGGGAGAGATATATTTTCTAAGGAACTTATCCATTGATCGAATACAAATGGATTTTTGGTTCCACTTAATAATGGATTTTCTTATCTCATTAAATAGTCTAACATTATTACACCATGTTCCAAATCTATATTTTTCTCTATACAGGAAAGGTTGTTCGTTATAAACTAATTTAGCTACCCTGGTATAGTTATAATTTGTTCAATTTAAGCTTTATCTCTAACTCCAGTTTTATTATCTTTCCCAAGAGGGAAATCCCTATATAGATTATGTGGATGGATACAGTTTCCATTCCTTCGGCTAGGAACCATTTGTAAAAAATGGAATATACTAGATTAGATCATAACAATATGAATCATATTGTATAATTTTGATACTATTGAAACAAATAACATATATTGAAAATTAATTCTTAACTAATCTCAAAATCATAATAATGGTTTCTTTGGGTATATTCTCAAATCATAAAATATATTTTAAAATCATTCATAATGGTTTGGAAATAAAATGTTCAATGACCCAATCATATCCCATAGGAGTGTCAAAATAGGTGGTTAGTAAGGGAACATTAACTATGAACTACGATGATGGATGAGATATACTTGACCAACTATTTTTTGTATATTACCCATAGATGCATCTATACTAAAACCACACCCACTTTTAGTATCTATATAAAGATGTATTTCTAGTAATACCACATAATTTGTACCTTACCAAAACTTTAGTATGTTATCTAATAATTTGAATTATTTTTAATGTCATTCGTATGGTTATGTTCCATAATATATGTTTTCCTAAATCTAGTTACAAAGGTTTATACTAATATTCCTATGATACCAATTTTAAATACTATAAACCTAGAAGCCCAAAACCAATGGTTACTTTATTACATTGGTACTAAATACAAGCAATCACATTCCAAAGGATGGAATAGTTTAGTAGTTTTTAAAAGATAGATACATACTTAAACTTCACATTAAATGTGAGAAAATAAAATACAATATAGTAATTTATTTGAGAAAATAATTATTACCTCTAACATATCCTTTAATATCAATCATAATTCACTTATATGCATCCTGGGGAAAGAAACAATAATAAAGGGGTGAGCTCATATGTAAGGAACCCTACCACAGTTACCCAGAGTCGGTGCCTTATTTTAATACATTGGCATATAAACATGTAATATGCATCAATAAGTACTAAATATTTTAGTATCTTTGGAAAACAAGATACATAAAGAATTTCAACATTACAACTTGAAATGGATTTCATCACAGAAAAATCCTTTAGAAATTATCTTATTCTACTAAATTATATTTGCATTTTATTTAAAAAAATCATCTTGGAATACTAAGGAAAATAAACATAAGAAAGGGGTGAGATCATATTCTTAGTAAAGGTAAATAATGAAACATAAGAATAAATAATAATTCATGGTGAATAAATAAAAGTGCACATGCCACTAAAACATGATCTTGAGCATAATATGGTAGGAATAAAAGATTATTAAATAATACTATAATAAAACATAACCATGGATATTATACTAGTCTAATAATCACATGGAAAATCAATTACTAGTTTTATAATAATGGAATGCATAATGTAATACATAATAAACATATTGTCAAGGGCTTGTGCCAAGATAATACATAAATGGGTAAAACCCCAAACTTGTTTGTCGCACGAGACCTACTGATGCATTGAGGAGATATAACGGGCCCCACCAATCACTTTATAATTAAAATTAATTTCTCATATGGAAGGGAAGAAACATATTCAAAATATACATTCATACTGAAACTAACATATGAAATGTAAATAACTTTCCCCAATTAGTAAAAATAAACACTAATATTCAGAGTAATATGGTGAATGGTATCAAGATAGCACATCCACCATCAAAAAAATCATAAACCATTCAATAAATTATGGTAGATGAAATCATAAAATATTAATCTTAATTAAACATAATAATCAAAAAGAGTGTTCAAATAGGTGAAAATACTATTATAAAAACATAGAGTAATTCTTGAGATAAATACTATTTTACTTTGAAAAGAAGAGTTATTTTGTAAAAATCTTTATATAAAACCAAAAGTGAATAAAAAGATTTTTTTTGTAATAAAATTATTGATTTTAGAAAAACAAATATTCCTAAAAATATATTATACAATGAATTTCAAAATAGGTAAGAATTCGAGAAGTTCCTTTGAAATGAGGTTGTTTATCGGAAAGAATTTGAAAAAGATCCATTTAAGACATGTAAATCCCCATAAAATAAAGAAGGATTATGATTGGTAAAAATATATAGAACATTAACTAAGAATTTTTTATGATTAAATATAAATAATTAATAATTTAATTGTATTAAAGAGATAAAAATAGTAACATGAAAGAAAATGGAGGTTCGGGTAGAAACCCTTACCTTTTGTCTGAATGTATTCTGCACTTGACCTTAACACCCTGGATAGTAAAATTAAATACATTAATTAATTAATTAATAACATTTTATACATGAATTTTATTTATTATAATTTTATTAAGTTCATTTATGATATTTTTATAAGTTATAAGATACAATTTTATCACTCAGGGGCGTTCATTTCCTTGGTTTCCAAGATCGGTATACTTGTATTAGAGTATGGAATTTCATGTTAAATGGATATAATTATCCATAATTAAATTCATATTATATTAATGAACAAAAAATATTGTAATTAATATCATTTATTATTTTTTCATATATGAGGATTAATCATTAGATAACATGTTAATGATAATCATTTAGCTTAATTTATGTGGTTTTTCAATCACAATGAACTAGTTTTGTTCTATTATATAATATCATGTATATAAAATGGTTCTAGAACCTTATATAAGATATAATACATATTTTAAATTCTTTTTCAACCATAAAAATTGTTTCATGACCAGACTTTAAGAAGAAATTAATGAATGAAAGTTTGTCATCCATAAAGGTTGTAAATTGGTACCTCCCGGATAATGATTTCATTTTCAAAATAAATGAGAGAGAGAGTAAGAACATTTATGATTGATATTTCATTAACAAGATATAATTACAGTATATATATTATATTATAGTTATCATGATCATTCGGATAGAGTAGATGACTATAGAATAATAAAATAAAATAAATTGAAATGAAATTAAAATAAAAAGAAATAGGATTTACCTCTTGAGTTATCCTCCTTGAGAACCTCCTTAGGGAAAAGGGTTTTGGTATTTTGGAAAGAAAAAGAGCTCATGGAAGTGAGGATAGACTAGGGAAGATGATTGGTTAGAACTATTACGAGATCCAAGTCTTATAGGAGTGAGGAGAAGAGTGGGTGATGGATGGCTTTTATAGTAGAGGAGTGGAGGGATGCCTTGAATTTTTTATTAATAAGTTTACTATTTGGATCAAGACTATGAATAGTTTGAGAATTATAATCAAATATAATAAATTAATAAATTAAAGTTCTCGATTATGGTTATTACATCCTTCATGACTCAATAAATATTTTATTTATCTTATAATGTATTTATACCATAAATTACCATATTTTACTATTCAGCAAAAATTCAAGTATTTTAGTAAAATCCATAAAATTCACCCTAACCATTTTTCAATGTGTAGAATTAAAAAATGGACTTCATTTTATCAAAATAATTTTCTAAATATTTTAAATTTAATTTTTAAATAAAATAATTATTTACTTGAAAATATAGATTTTAAATTTTAAACTAATTTCATAACACTTTGAAAAATTAACTAAGGTCTCACTAAATTATCCAAAAATCATAAGAAACCATGATATTGATTTATGAATCCATTTTATGAAAATTAATTTTATTTTGAATAATTTTATTAATAATAAAATTGTAATTAAATATTTATGACTTATAAAAATACAAACACTTAAATATTAATTTTTAAAATATTCACTTACTTTTATTATGATATAATTAAATAATAATTTCATTTATGTGATGGATAAATTTTATTTATGCTTTCATGGTTGAGATTACTATTCATTAGTTTTATATTACAATTCCTAAGGGAAATTCACTATTTCATCATAACAGGTTCCTTAACATCTATAAATAGCTCTTATTTTATTTATTATTCATTTATAAATACTATATTGTGTTTTCTATGAGGTTTTATATAATTTATATTATATAAAATAAACACAAGAAGAAAATTTCATTGATAGACTTATGGGTATTTACATTCTCCCCTCCTATAAAAATTTTTTCCTTGAAATTTCCAGAATGTCACCTCATAAAAATATTTTCATAATTATTCATTATATATTCCTCAAGATCCCGTGTTAACTCCTCAATTTTATGATTTTTTCAAAGAACCTTTACCAGCCAGGTCATCTAATTCCTCAACATCTATTCTTTAGTGTCCTGAATCTGGATATGCTCTTCATAATAAGATAAGTCGGGTTCTAATTCTATACCTTCATATGTGAGTACATGTGTTTGGTTTGGTATGTACTTCCTTAATAAAGAGATATGGAACACATTTTTTACTTTAGACAGTAAAGGTTGCATTTCCAAATAATAATCCATAGCTCTAATTCTATCCAAAATTTCAAAAGTTATAATGCACTTAGGGCTTAGTTTCCCTTTATTTCCAAATCTCATAATACCCTCCCATGGAGATAATTTAAATAAAATGTGATCTCCCACATGAAATTTCAAATCCTTACTTTGATTATTGGTAAAGATATTTTTCCTAATTTGATATTCTTAAATATGGGTTGGAATAGTCTTTACCTTCAACTGTTGTTTCCTCCACAACCTTAGCGCCCACAAGCTTCCTTTTTAGCAACTTCATCCCAATATGTTTGTGTACAAAATATCTTTCCATACAATGCTTCCTATGGTTCCATTTGAATACTGGAATGGAAATTATTATTGTAAGAAAACCCTACCAAAGGTAGATACTGATCCCATATACCTTTAAAATCATTTGAGTAGGATCTCAACTTGTCTTCTAACATTTGGATCATCCTTTTTGACTACCTATTAGTTTGAGGGTGATAAGTAGTACTCAAATAAAGCTCAATATCCAAAGATTTCTAGTGACTTTTCTAGAATTTGGATGTAAACCATGAATCATGATTAGACACAACAGAGAGAGGTGCTTCATAAAGTATATCAACTTCATTAAAATAGAGTCTTGCAAGGATATCAAGTGGAAAATCCTCCCTTATAGAGAGGAAATGTGAAGATTTTGTAAGTTGATCCATAATTACCCATATTTCACCATTCCTTATCAGATTTTTTTTGTAATCCAGTGACAAAATTCATAGTAATGTCATCCCATTTTCATGTAGGAATAGTAATAGGTTTCATGACTCCTCTAGGATGTTGTCTTTTAGCCTTCACCTATTGATAAAATAAACATCTTGATACATAATTAGCAATTTCACACTTCATATTATCCCACCATAAATGTTCCTTAAAAAATATATACATCTTAGTGATACCAAGGTGTATAGATAAATTCAAAATATAGTCATCATACAATAACTCCCTTATCAATTCAGGTATATAGGTAACAAAAAACCTCTTCCCAAATTTCATAATTCCATCCTCACACACGACGTCAGCCAACTTCCCATCATTCACACCTTTAATTTTCTTTTCAAGATTCTCATCATCAGATTGAGAACATTTAATCCTTTATAATAAATATGGTTGGGCAACCAAATGAAAAATTAGTGATGTTTCACCTTCTTTGACACTTCCCATATCCATCCTTACTAGATCCATGAACACAAGATCCCCTTCAATCCCCATTTTGTTTAGAACTCCATGATCATTATGGATCAATGCATCTACCACCTTATTTTCCTTCCATGGGTAGTAGTGTATGGAACAATCATAATCCTTGAGCATCTCAAGCCATCTCCTTTGCCTCATATTTAGTTCATTCTGTGAGAAGATATATTTCATGCTCTTTTAATCAACAAATATCCCACATATTTCTCCATAAATATAATGTATACATATCTTCAGATCAAAAATTACAGCTACTAACTCATGATCATGAGTTGGATAGTTATTTTCATGAGTTTTTAACTACCTTGATGCATAGGCAATAACTCTATCATTCTTCATAATGACACAACCAAGTCTTTTCTTTGATGCATCACTATATATTACAAATCCACCATTTCTTGAAGGTAGAGTTAGAATTATAGAAATTTTTAATATATTCTTAAATTCTTAAAAAAAAAATTCATATTATTTTTTCCATAGAAACATAACCCCTTGAATAGTAATCTTGGTTAATAGGTTGGAAAATCGGGAAAATCACTAAATGAAATGCCAATAATAACCTCCCAAATCAATAAAACTACATACCTAGGTTTCGTTCGTTGGATTATTCTATTCTTGAACATCCTTTTTCATTACAGGATCAACTCATATATCATACTTGGAGACAACATGGACAAGAAAAGAAACTGATTGAAGCCAAAATTTACATTTTCTAAGCTTCCCTTATAATTAATTTCTTCCAAGAGTCTTCAGAAGAATCAGTATGTGTTTATTATGGTCTTCATATCTTTTAGATTATACGAATATATAATCAATAAATACCATAAAAAGTCATCAAGATATTAATTGAGGGATCTATTCATTAGATCCTTGAATACGGAGGGTGTGTTAGTCTTTCTAAAATGAATTACTATGAACTCATAATGTCCATACCTTTTTCAAAATGTTGTCTTTAGAATATCTTCCCTCCTCACACGCAACTGATGATATCCAGATCGAAGGTCAATATTTAAAAAAAATACTAAGCTCTATAAAGTTGATTAAATAAATTATAAATGCAAGGAAAAGGATAATTTTTCATTTTTGTAATAGCATTTATCTCCCTATAATCAATGTACAGCCTCAAATATCCATCAATATTCTTAATGAAAAGAAGAGGAGCTTCCCATAGAGAAACACTAGGGAAAATAAACCCCTTACTACTCAACTTCTATATTTGTTCTTCAACTCCACTATTTCCACTATTTCCATTCTATAAGGAGTCTTTTATATAGGCCTTTCACCATGAATTAAATCAATAGAAAACTCAATTTCCCTCTCCAGAGGATTTCTAGGTAAATCCTTTGGAAACACGTCATTATATTCTTTCACAGTAGGTACATCATCAATTTAAAGATTAATTTTCTCACCCATAGATATTCCATTATCATCATCCCCAAGAATTGAATTTAGTTGAGCTACAAGTGGTGGATCTAGATAATAATTAGATGATGATATTTTTTCTCTAAAGATAAGGGATTCTACATCGTTCTCAAAAAAATTAACTTTCTTCTTCTTATAGTAGATTTTCACATCACAATTTGAAATCCAATCCATACAAATAATTATATCAAATTAAATCATGGGTATGATGATAAGGTTATCCAATAAATCACATTTATGAGTCATAAGGGGGACTTATTGACACATCTTTTTTGTAATGATACTTCCCTTATGAGTTTTAACCAAAAACGCATTTATTAAATCAAATTGGAAATGTCTAATTTCCTTAGAAAATTGGGAAGATATAAATGAATGAGATGATCTAGAATCAAATAAATCGTTGGATAAGTTTGAGGAAATTATTAATTTACCTACCACCACATCATTAGGAACTTCGACCTCGGTAATCTTGATCGCATAAGCTTGGCCTTTCTCCCTTGGCCTTCTTTGGCTAATGTTTCCTTCATGCCTAGGACAATCATCAGTATAATTTCCCCTATCCTTTAAATTATATAATTAAACATTGGTAGCTTATTTCTTCCCCTTATAATCACAGGATTTGTGACCTTTTTCTCCACACTTGTAACAAACACCCATACCCTTTTGGAAAGTATCTTATTGTTTCTTCCCAAAATTATCATAGGATGTAAATTTAACTCTTCCCTTTTTCACTATTTCATTATATCCTTTTACTAAGTGTTCAACAACCCTCTTATTTACTTTTTTCCCTTAAAATTCATATGACATAGAGAATTATTTTTCTATCTTGATATCACATGAGACTATATCTTCATATGATAAGAAATCTAGGGAGACTGGTTCCCTGTAGAGAAATGGTTTTAAAACATCAAAGACTTTATCAATATTACTCTCTGGGTTACATATGTAGTCTACAGTATGTCTTAATAAGCTTGTAAAGTTGTCTTAATACATTGCTACATTATCATATTCTTTTTGCCTCAGACTCATAATATGTCTTTCCATATTCAGTCGATATTCACAAGGAAAGTATTTATCTAAGAAAATTTCTTTATATTCACTCCATTCCATGTTTTCTATTTCTTCTTCCTCATAAGTGTTTTGAATCAATAACCACCATTTATCTGTATCTCCTGAAAGATGATAAATTTCCATAAAAACCTCTCTCATTCATTACTTCCCAAAACTAGAAATGTCACCTCAAAAGAAATTACCCACTACTCTACTAAAAATGGGTTTTTAGTCCCATTAAATGATGGAGTTTTTTGTCACCAAAAGCAGTCTAACATTACTCTTAGACATCGTGGATTAGGATGCTCTATATAGGTAAGGTTATTTTTCATAACCTGAGTTAGTTGTCCCAATAAAGTTATAAGTTTCTCACCACTAGTCACAGCTCCAGAACCAACATTATTATCTTTCATAGGAGGTAAAACTGGACATGGGATACTCGCATTCATGTGGTTTCCATTGCTTCTACTAGTTTACATTTCTAAGTAATGGCATACACTAAATTAGGTTATAAATCATAATGTAAAATGTTGAACTAGAAAATTACTTAACATAAATTGAAATTTTATGCATGTTTAATCTCCTAATCATAAGAATAGTTTCTTTGGGGAAATATTTACATTTAAATCCTTCATAACGGTTTTTAATGAAAATGTGAATTATCCTAAGAATATTCCCCAGGAGTGTCAAATTAGGTGCACAGTAAGGCCCATTATCGTGTACCTGGTTACCCCGATTCAAGCCCGAAACACCTTGTTGAAGTTGTTACTCCCAGGTACATATATGTCAGAGCCACTTCCACTTGTAGTATCCATAAATTGATATATTTTCTAAGAATATCCACATAATATATACCTTAAAAAAATTCTTGGATGTTATTTTATGCTTATCCTTGAAGTCTATCTTAGGGTTTTGTTCCCTAATATACATTTTCAAAATCTCATTTCCAAGGTTTCGACTAATGATACTTTAATACCAACTATAAGGACCCCGACCCCAGTTGCACAGAGAGGATGCCTTATTTTATTACATTGGATTATAAACCAAGAATATGCATCATGAAGGACCAAATAGTTTAGTAGCTTTGGAAAACAATATATATACATAAGTTCAACATTACAACTTGAAATGAGATACATCATAGAAAACTCCTTTGGAAATGTGCTTATTCTACTAAATAATCTTTGCATTTCATTCAAAAAAATCATCTAGGAATCCTAAGGAAAATAAACATAATAAATGGATGATATAATATGCTCAGTAATGGTAATTAATATTTAATAATCATAAATAATAAATCATGGTGAATAAATAAAAGTACACATACCACTAAAACATACTCTTGAGTATAATATGGTAGGAAAAAAAGATGATTAAATAATACCATAATAAAACATAACCATGGATATTTTATTAGTAAAATAATCACATGGACTTTAAATTACTAGTTTCATAATGAGGGGATGAATAATGTCAGACATCATAAACATATCGTCTAGGCCTCGTGCCAAGACCATAAATAAATGGGTAAAAACCCAAACTAGTTTGTCTCATGAGATCTGCTGATGCGTCGAGGGGAAATAGCAGACCCCACCCATCACTTAATAATTAAAATGAATTACTCATATGAAATGGAAGAAATGTAATAAACATATTCATTCATACTGAAACTAACATATGAAAAGTAAATAGCAATCCCCAATTAGAAACATAAACACTAACCATTCTGAGTAATATGATGAACGATATCAAGATAGCACATGTACCATAAAACTAATCACAAAAAATTAAATAAACTATGGTAGATGATATAATAAAATATTAATCCCAATTAAACATAATAATTAATAAGAGTGTTGAAATAGGTGAAAATACTCTTATAAAATCATTGAGTAATTCTTGAGATAAATACACGTTTACTTTGAAAAGAAGAGTTCTTTTGAAAAAATATTTGTATAAAACAAGAAGTTAATTAAGATAGTTTTTCATAATAAAATTATTTATTTTATAAATACAATGATTTCTAAAAAAAATTATACAGTTCATTTGAAAATAGGTAAGAATTTGAGAAGTTCCTATGAAATGGGTCTATTTACCGGGAAGAATATGAGAAAGATCCCTTTAAAACATGTAAATCCCCATAAAATAAAGAAGGATTATGATTGGTAAAAATATATAGAACATTAAAACATAATTTTTGAGTATTAAATATAAATAATTAAGAATTTAATTTGAGTAAAGAGAGAAAAATAGTAACATGAAAGAAAATAGAGGTTCGGGTAGAAACCCTTACCTTTTGTCTGAATGTATTATACACTTGACCTTAACAGCCTGGATAGTTAAATTAAATTAATTAATTAATTAACTAAGAAACTTTTATACATTTATTTGATTTATTATAATTTTATTATGTTCATTTATGGCCTTTTGATGAGTTATAAGTTACAATTTTATCGCTCAAGAGTGTTCGTTTCCTTGGTTTTTACGATCGATATACTTGTATTTGAGTATGGAATTTCATGTGGAATGTGTATAATTATCCATAATTTAATTTATATGATATTAATGAACAAAATTATTTTAATTGGTATAATTTATAATTTTATTTCCATATATGAAGATGAATCATTAGATAACGTGTTAATCATAGTCATTTAACTTAATTTAAGCGGTTTTTCAATCACAGTGAACTATTTTTGTACTATTATAAAATATCATGTATATAAAATGGTTTTAGAACCTTATATAAGATATAATTCAGATTTTATAATCATTTTAAAACATAAAATTAATTTCATGACTATCCTTGAAGGAGAAATTAATGAATGAAAGTTCATTGTCCACGGAGGTTGTAAATTGGCACCTCCCGAATGATGATTTCATTTTAAAAATAAAAGAGAGAGAGTAAAGAAATTGAGGATTAATTTTTCATTAAAATGATATAAATCCATTATATATATGATACTGGAGTTATAATTATCATTTTGATAGAGAAGGTGATTATAGAATAAGAAAAGAAAATAAATTGAAATGAAATTAAAATAAAAAAGAATAGGGTTTACCTCTTGAGTTATCCTCCTAGAGAACCACCTTAGGGAAAGGGGTTTTGGTATTTTGGGAAGACAAAGAGATAATATAAGTGGGTAGAGACTAGGTAAGAGGATTTGGTTAGAACTATGAAAAGCTTCAAGTCTTATAGGAGTGAGGAGAATAGGGGGTGATGGGTGGCTTTTATAGTGGAGGAGAGGAGGGATTCCTTGATTTGTTATTAATCAATTTACTATTTGGATCAAGACTATGAATAGTTTTAAAATTATCATCAAATATATTAAAATAATAAATTAAAGTTTTATATTATGGTGCTTACATCATTCATGACTCATTAAATATCATATTTATCTTATAATGTATTTATACTTATAGATTGTAGTATTTTTCTATTCACCAAAATTTCAAGTATTTCAGTAAAATCCCAAAAAAATCACCCTAAACATTTTTCAATATGTATAATTAAAAAATACCCTTCATTTTATTGAAATAATTTTCTAAATATGTGAAATTTAATTTTTAAATAAAATAATTATTTACATGAAAATATATATTTTAAATTTAAAACTGATTTCGTAACACTTTGAAAATTTTACTAAGGTATCACTAAATTATCCTAAAATCATAAGACACCAAGATATTGATTTATAAATCCATTTCATGAAATTTAATTTTCTTTTAAATAATTTTATTAATTATAAAACATTAATTGAATATTTATGACTTATAAAAATAGAAACACTTAAATATTAATTTTTAAAATATTCGCTTACTTTTATTATGATATAATTAAATCATAATTTCATTTATTTGATGCATAAATTTTATTTATAGTTTCATGGTTTAGGTTACTATTCATTAGGATGTTTTACTATTCATAAGTTTCATATTACTATTCCTAAGAGAAAGTCACTATTTCATCATAATATGTTCCTTAACATCTAGAAATACCTCTTATTTCAATTATTACTCATTTATAAAGATTTTATTGTGTTTTCTAGGTGGTTTTATATGATTTATAATATATAAAATAAACACAATAAGAAATTTTCATTGATAGACTTATGGTTCTTTACATTCTCCCCTCCAGTAAAAATTTCGTCCTCAAAATTTCCAGAATGTCACCTCATAAAAATATTTGGATAATTCTTAATTATATGTTCCTCAGGCTCCCACGTTGACTCTTTAATTTTATTATTTTTTCAAAGAACCTATACTATCCAAGTCATCTAATTCCTCAACACATATTCTATAGTGTCCAGAATATTGATATGTTCTTCACAATAAGATAATTCAGGTTCCAATTCAATACCTTCATATGTGAGTACATGTATTTGGTTTGGCATGTACTTACTTAACAAAGAGATGTGGAACACCTTGTGTACTTTGGATAGGCCAGGTGGCATTTCCAAATGATAATCCACAAATCCAATTCTATCTATAATTTCAAAAGGGCCAATGTACTTGGGGATTAGTTTCCATTTCTTTACAAATCTCATAATATCCTCCCATAAAGATAATTTCAATAAAATTTGATCTCCCACTTTAAATTCCAAATCCTTCCTTTGATTATCGAAAAATATTTTTTCCCTAATTTAATATTCTTTGATATGGGTTTGAATAGTATTTACCTTCACTGTTGTTTCCTCCACAATCTCTAGTCCCACAAACTTCCTTTCACCAACTTCATCCCAATATGTTGGTGTAGGACATCTCTTTCCAAACAGTGCTTTGTATGGTGCCATTTGAATACTATAATGAAAAATATTTTTGTAGGAAAATCCTATAAAAGGTATATAATGATCCCATATACCTTGATAATCATTTGAGTAGGATCTCAACATATCTTATAACATTTGGATCATCCTTTCTGACTACCTATTAGTTTGAGGGTGATAAAAAGTACACAAATAGAGCTCAGTATCTGAAGATTTCTAGAGCATTTTCTAGAATTTTTATATAAACCATAGATCATGATCCAACACTATAAAGAGAGGTTCTCTATTAATTCTATTAACTTCATTAATACATATTCATGCAAGGATCTCCAGTGGAAAATCCTCCCTTATAGTGAGGAAATGTGCAGATTTGGTAAGTCGATCCACAATTACCTATATTGCATCATTACTTCTTGGAGTTTTGGGTAATCCAGTGAAAAAATACATAGTAATATCATCCCATTTTCATGTAGGAATAGTAAGAGGTTTCATTACTCCTCTAGAATATTTTCTTTTATCCTTCACCTATTTACAGAATAAACATATTAATACATAATTAGCAATTTTACGCTTCATATTGTCCCACCAGAAATGTTCCTTCAAATATCTATACATATTATTGATACCATGGTGTATAGATAAATTCAAACTATAGGCATCATCTAATAACTCCTTTATTAGCTCAGGTATATAAGGAACACAAAGCCTCTTCTCAAATTTTAGAATTTCATCCTCACACACGACGTCAGGAAACTTCCCATCATTCACACCTTTGATTTTCTTTTGAAGATTATCATCATCAGACTAAGAAATTTTAATCCTTTCTAATAAATATGTTTGGGCAACCAAATGAAAAATTAGTGATGTTTCACCTTCTTTGATAATTTCCATATCCATCCTTACTAGATCCATGAACACGAGATTCCCTTAAATCCTCATTTTGGTTAGAACTCCATGATCCTTCTAAATAAATGGATATGCCACCTTATTTTCCTTCCCTAAGTGGTAGTGTATGGAAAAATCAAAATCTTTGAGAATATCAAGCCATCTCCTTTTCTTCATGTTTAGTTCATTCTATGAGAAGATATATTTCATGCTCTTTTAATCCATATATATCTCACATCTTTCTCCATAAAGATAATGTATACATATCTTCAGAGAAAATATTATATATTCTAACTCAAGATCATGAGTTGTATAGTTATGTTCATGAGTTTTTAACTACCTTTATTCATAGGTAATAAATCTAATATTATTCATAAGGAAACAGCCAAGTCTTTTCTTTTATGCATCACTATATATCAGAAATCCACCATTTCTTGAAGGTAGAGTTAGGATCAGATCATTTACTAATCCCCTATTCAATTATTTAAAACATTATTCACATTATTTTTTCCATATAAAAACAACCACTTGATGAGTGATCTTGTTTAATAGGTGGGAAAATCGAGTGAAGTTCTGAACAAAACGCCGATAATAACATGTTAAGCCAATAAAACTACATACCTCGGTTATGTTCATTAAAGTAGGTCATTTATGAACATCCTTTTTTCTTGTAGGATCAACTGATATATAATCCTTATAGAGAACATTTCCATGAAAATAAATTGATTGAATCCAAAATTCACACTTTCTATACTTCCCATATAATTAATTTCTTCCAAGAGACTTCAGAAAAATCCGCAAGTGATTCTCATGGTCTTCGTAGCTTTTGGATTATACCAAGATATTATCAATAAATACCACAAAAAAATCATCAAGATATTAATTTAAGGATATATTTATTAGATCCATGAAGACAAAGGGTGCATTAGTCTGTCTAAAAGGAATTACTATGAACTCATAATGTTCGTACCTTGTTCAAAATCTAATCTTTAGAATATCTTCCTTCCTCACAAGAAACTGATGATATCCTAATCGAATTTCAATATTTGAAAAATAATAAGCTCTATAAATTTGATCAAATAAATCATCAATGTGAGGAAAAAAGATGCTTTTTCTTTATTTTAATAGCATTGATCTCCCTATAGTCAATATACAGCCTCATAGATCCATCAATATTCTTAATGAAAATAAGAGGACCTACCCATAGAGAAACACTAGGGAAAATAAACCCCTTACTACTCAACTCTTCTATTTGTTTCTTCATCTCCACTAATTCCAATATTTACATTCTTTAAGGAGTTTTTGATATAGGCCTTGCACCAGGAATTAAATCGATAGAAAAATTAATTTCCCTCTCTGGAGGATGTCTAGGTAAATCCTCTGGAAACACATCATTTTATTATTGCACAATAGGTACATCCTCAATTTGAAGATTCCTTTCCTCACCCATAGAAATTTCATTCTCATCATCCCAAAGAATTGAATTTAGTTGAGCTATTGGGGGTGGATCTAGATAAGAATCAGATGGTAATATTTCGGCTCTAAATATAAGGGATTCTACATCATTCTCAAAAATTGTAACTTCTTTATTCTTGCAGTAGATTTTTACATCACAAATTGAAATCCAATCCATACCAAGAATTATATCAAATTAAATCATGGGTATGATTATAATGTTATCCACTAAAGCACATTTATGTGTCATAAGGGGGACTGATCGACACATTTTTTTTGTAATTGTACTTCCCTTGGGAGTTTTAACTAAAAACTCCTTTATTAAATCAAATTAGAAATATCTAATTTCATTGGAAAACTGGGAAGATATAAAATAATTATATGGTACAAAATCAAATAAATCATTGTCTGAGTTTAATAAAATGATTAAAGTATCTGCCACCGAATCATTAGGAACTTTGACATCAGTAATTTTAATTGCATAAGATAGGACTTGCTCCCTTATCCTTATTTGGAGAATGTTTCATTGATGCCCAGAACAATCATCTGCATAATTTCACATATCCTTGCAATTATATCATTGAACATTGCTATCTTCTTTCTTCCCCTTATAATCATAGGATTTGTGGCCTTTTTCTCTACACTTGTAACAAACACCCATACCCTTGAGGAAAGTACTAGGGTGTTTCTTTACACAATTATCATAGGATGGAAATTTAACTCTTCCCTTATTCACCATTTCCTTATTTCCTTTTCTGGAGTGTTCAACAACCCTCTTATTCTATTTTGTTCCCTTAAATTCATAATACATAGAGAATTATTTTTCTATCTTGATATCACATGAGACTATATCTTCATATAATGAGAAATCCAGGGAGACTAGTGACCTTTAGAGGAATGGTTTTAAACCATCATAGAATCAATCAATATTACTCCTTGGGTTATGTATATATCCTTTAGTGTTCTTTGATAACCTTGTAAAGTTGGATTCATACTTTTCAACATTCTCATAGTATTTTTTCCTCAGACTCATAATCTACCTTTCCATATTTGGTTGATGCTCACAAGGAAGTTATTTATCTAACGGAAGTTATTTAAATTCACTCAATTCCATTTTTTCTATTTCTTCCTCCTCCTCGGTGTTTTAAATCCATAACCACCATTGATCTGTATCTCCAAAAAGATGATAAATTTCCATAACAACCTTTCCCTTTCGTTACTTCCCAAAGTGATAAATTTCATATCAAAAGAAATTACCCAATGCTCCTCTACAGATGGGTTTTTAGTCCCATTAAATGATGGAGTGTGTTGTCTTCTAAAGTAGTCTAACATTTCTCCTCCACATTGTGGATTAGAATGCTCCATATAGGAAAGGTTATTGTTCATAACCTGAGTGAGTTTCCCCAATATAGTTATAATTTTCTCAGCAATACTCACAGCTCCATAACCAACATCATTATCTTTCATAGGAGGTAAATCCTGACATGGGATACACGCATTCATTTGGTTTCCATTCCATACACTAGTTTCCATTTCTAAGTAATAATATACACTAAATTAGGTTATTAATCATAATGTACAATGTCTAACTAGAAAAATACTTAACATAAATTTAAATTTTATGCATGTCTAATCTCCTAATCATAAGCATGGTTTATTTGGGGAAATATTTACATTAAAATCTTTAAAAATTATTTTTAATGATTTGTGAATTATCCTAATCATATTCCCCATTAGTGTCAAACTAGGTGCATAGTACGGCCCATGATCATGTACCTGGTCACCCCGAGCCAAACCCAGAACACCTTGTCGGAGTTGTTACTCCTATGTACATATGTGCCAAAGCCACGTCCACTTTTAGTATCTATACATTGATTTATTTTCTAGTAATATCCACATAATCTATACCTTACCAAAATTCTTGTGTGTTCTTGTATTCTTATCCTCAAATTTTATCTTAGAGTTTTTTTCCCTAATCTATATTTTCTAAATCTCGTTTCCAAGGTTTCTACTAACCGTCCTTTGATACCAACTATAAGGACCCTGACCCTAGTTTCCCAGAGTCAGTACCTTATATTATTATATTATAATATAAATAGGGAATATGCATCCTGAAGGAGCAAATAGTTTAGTAGCTTTGGAAAAAAAGATACATAAAAAAGTTCAACATTACAACTTGAAATGAAATACATCATAGAAAATTCCTTTGGAAATTCGATTATTCTACTAAATTATCTTTTCATTTCATTCAAAAAATTCATCCTAGAATCCCGAGGAATATAAACATAAGAAAGGGATGATCTCATATGCTTAGTAAGGGTAATTAATACAGCAGAAGCATAAATAATAAGGCATGGTGAATAAATAAAAGTACAAATGCCACTAAAACGTGATCTTGAGCATAATATGGTAGGAATAAAAGATGATTAAATAATTTCATAATAAAATATAACCACGGATATTTTATTATTAAAATAATCACATGAAATATTAATTACTAGTTTCATAATGAGTTAATGCATAATGCCAGATATCATAAAAATATCGTCAAGGCCTTGTGCCAAGACCATACATAAATGGGTAAAAACACAAACTAGTTTGTCTCATGAGACATGCCGATGCATCGCGGGGCTATAGTAGGCCCCACCTATCATTTAATAAGTAAAATTCATTCCTCATATAAAAGGGAAGAAACATAATAAATATATACATTCATACTAAAACTAATATATGAAAAGTAAATAACATTACCCAATTAGTAAACACAAACACTAACCATTCTGAGTAATATGGTAAATGGTATCAAGACTGCCCATCCACCATCAAACTAATCATAAAACAATAAATAAATTATGTTATATGATATCATAAAATATTAATCCCAATTAAACATAATAATCAATAAGAGTGTCGAAATAGGTGAAAATACACTTACAAAATCATCGAGTAATTCTTGAGATAAATACTCTTTTACTTTGAAAATAATAGTTCTTTTTGAAAAATATTTTTATAAAAAAAGATGTGAATTAAGGTAGCTTTTTTATAATAAAATTAGTTATTTTATAAAAACAATGATTTCTAAAAATAGATTATACAGTTTGTTTTAAAATAGGCTAGAATTTGGGAAGTTCCTATGAAATGAGCTTGTTTACCGAGAATAATTTGAGAAAGATCCATTTAAAACATGAAACTCCATATAAAATAAATAAGTATTATGATTGTTAAATATATATAGAACATTCACACATAAATTTTTACGAATACATAAAAAAATTAATAATTTAATTATAGTAAATAGAGAAAAAGAGTAACCTGAAATAAAATGTAGGTTCGGGTAGAAACCCTTACCTTATGACTAAATGTATTCTATACTTGACCTCGAAGTCAGGGATAGTAAAAATAAAACCATTAATTAATTAATTGATAAAATATTCTACATATATTTGATTTATTATAATTTTATTAAGTTCATTTATGTCCTTTTTATAAGTTATAAGATACAATTTTATCACTTAGGATCATTCGTTTCCTTGGTTTTCACGATTTGTGTACTTGTATTTGAGTATGGAATTTCATGTGTAATGGGTATTATTATACAGAATTTAATTCATATGAAATTAATGAACAAAAAAAGTTTAATTTTTATCATTTATTATTATTTTTACATATATTAGGACAAATAATTAGATAACATGTTAATGATAATCGTTTAGCTTAATTTACGGGGTTTTCGATCACAATGAACTAGTTTTGTTATATTATTTAATAGAATGTTTATAATATAGTTCCAGAACCTTAAAAAGGATATAATACATATTTTATAATTTTTTTCAACCATAAAAAATGGTTTCATGACCATCCTTGAAGGAGAAATTAAAGAATGAAAGTCTTCTGTCCATGAAGGTTGTAAATTGGCACCTCCTGAATGATGATTTCGTTTTTAAAATAAAAGAGAGAGAGTAATGAAATTGATGATTTATCTTATATTAACATGATATAATTCCAGTATATAGATGATACTATTGTTATCATGATCATTTTTATAGAGGATCTGGGAATTGAATAAGAAAATAAAATAAATTAAAATGAAATTGAAATAAAAAGGAAGAGGGCTTACCTCTTGATTTAACCTCTTTGTGAACCTCATTAGGGAAAAGAGTTTTGGCCTTTTAGAAAGAAAAAAAAGATCACGGTCCTAGGCTGAGACTAGGGAAAAGTATTTGGGAAGAACTTTTTCAAGCTTCAAGGCTTAGAGGAGTGAGGATAAAAGGAGGTTAGGGGTGGCTTTTATATGGAAGAGAGGAGGGATTCCTTGAAAGTTTTATTAATAAGTTTACTATTTGGATAAATAATATGAATATTTTGACAATTAGAATAAAATATATTAAAATAATGAATGCAATTTTGAGATTATGTTTCTTACATCATTCATGAATCAAGTAATCGTGCATTTATCTTATAATGTATTTATACCATAAATTATCGTATTTTACTATTCACCAAAAATTCAAGTATTTCAGAAAAATCCCAAAAATTCATGCAAACCATTTCTTAATGTGTATAATTAAAAAATTCACTTCATGTTTTCAAAATAATTTTCTAAATATGTAAAATTTAATTTTTAAATTAAATAATTATTTACTTGAAAGATAGAGATTTTAAATTTAAAACTGATTTTATAACACTCTGAAAAATTAACTAAGGTCTCACTAAATTATCCTAAAATTATAAGACACAAATATATTTATTTATGAATCCATTTTATGAAGATGAATTTTATTTTAAATAATTTTATTAATTTTAAAATTTTAATTAAAAATTTATGACTAATAATAATACAAACACTTAAATATTGATTTTTAAAATATTTACTTACTTTTATTATGATATAATTATTTCATAATTTCATTTATGAGATACATAAATTTTATTTATACATTCATGGTTTAGGTTACAATTAATTAGTCCATTTTACTATTTATAAGGGTCGTATTACTATTCCTAAGGTAAAGTTACTATTTCATTGGTATAGGTTCCTTAACATCTAGAAATACCTCTTATTTCATTCATTATTAATTTATAAATATTTATTTGTGTTCAATATATTGTTTTATATGATTTATAATATATTATATAAACACAAGAAGAAAATTTCATTGATAGACTTATGGTTCATTGCATAAGATGCTCGGTAACGGTATGCACACAATAGAAGCTAATAAGGCATAAATAATATGACAAGATTAAATAATGATCGAATAAAGCCATATAAATAATGACATGAGAGAGAAACATATCCCCGGATATCATAACTATTCAAATAATCACATGGTCATCAATTATTATTTTCATAATTAAGGAATTCATAATTTTAGTCATCTGAAACTTACGGTTGATGCCTCATGAATGAAATCTAAAACATAATATATGGGCCTCCTGCCAAGATATCTTATAAAAATGGGTAAGGGATCATCAAAATACCCAATCTAGTTTTTCTCATGATACCTAATAATACATCATGGGGACATAAAATTCTAAGCCCCGATTTTCACTCTAGATGTCTAATTCATTGATCATATAAATAATCAATACAACTTAATTAGCATGCCTTAAAAATGAATAATTGTACATATTAGAAGAACTAGCATATGGAATTTCAATAATTTTCTCCAAAAAACTAATCATAAAACCATCTATAGAAATACGGTACATGGTATTATTATATTATAACCTAGTTAAGGCATAATATTCATCCAAGTAAGTTGATATAGATGAAAATACTTTTAAAATATCATGGGAGGATTTCCTGAGTAAAATACCATTTTCATTTCAAAATCAATTATTTATAATCTAAAACAAAAGAAAATATTATGTAAAACATTTTATTTGAAAATAAAATTGGAAAATTATAACAAGAATAAAAAATAATTGAGTGTTTATTATGGTATGAAATTTCATTCAGGTCGAGTATGTTAAAACATAGATTCTATTGACACCTTTGGTAAAAGGTCCCTCTTTTAGAAAATGAAATGAATATTACATTTAAATTTTTTTATAGAAAATAATTCATGAGTAAAAATTACTATCATAAATATTTTTATAATAGTAAAACCATTATTTAATTCATTTTATGTAAAATATAGACATGGAAGAAAAAGATTTCTGACTGAGTAGAAAAAAATGTGGTTTTCATTAAAAACATTATTTTGGTGTCTTAAGTAATTCAAGAGTGGGAAATGAAAGTAAAACTTTTAATTTAAATAAATAAACATATTAAAATAATATATATTAGTTTTAATATAAAAATATCAAAAATTCCACCATCATATACTTAAACATAAACCATCCCAATTAATTATGAGATTGTGAAATAAATCCTTACATCAGTTCGGCCTTCCTTCTTATGTGTTCAAACCTTTTGTATAATAAATATATATTTATTATACATATATTATAGAACCAAAATCATAGATATCATACCATATATGATTTACTTATAACCTTTTATCTATATTTTATTATAAATTATTTATCAAAATAATTATTTTGGGTGACAACTAATTCATTTTTCATGTATGTTTTTGTTCGGTAGTTTAGTTACTTGTACTTTTATCATGGTTCTATAATCACATGAATTTTTTTCATTATATAATAATCATATAAATTCAATACATGTAAATATATATATATATATAATAATTCATAAAATTTAGATATAGAAAAATTAATTACACCGTTCATGGAGATGGTAGGTCGTTCGTACACATTAACATTGTTTTAACTTTTGAACAAATGGAATGAAAGAAAGGTAAATAATAATTACTGTTTATAGAATAATTATTATATTATATACATCAAATATATTTATTAAATCAACCTTTATTACCATCCATGTAAATTACAAATAAAAAATGAGCCACATCGCTTCGTGGAGGTGGTAGTCCACACGTACACAGAAGCACCGTTGTCATTTTTCATTTGAAGGAAAGAGGGTGGATAATAGTGGTTTCATAATCATAATAAAATTTAACTATATTTAAGGTAATAAATTTTTTATTTTATGATAAATTATATAGATTTATAGTATCTAGAATAATATTTAAAAAGAAAGTGATCGTTTAAGGTGATTACCTCTTCTTTCAATGAACTCGTTTAGATCTCCTCTTAAGAACCATAGGGTTGGTATTTTTGAAAAAAAAACTATATAAAATGGACTGGGATTTTTTGGATTGATTTTGGATGGTTTTTATTGATCTATATAGCTTACATTGTCATAGATAAAAGAGAGAAGCAGTACCCTTTTATAAGGAAGGGAAAAGACACACTGCAAATTACAAAAAATATTAAAATATAACTAAGTCATTATGAAAAAAATTATTGAAAATGGAAAAAAAAATTAAGTAAAAGATTATGATGTGAAAATATCATTATCAAAAAAATTTGAACAGGTTTTGGTATTATTTTAAACCTTATAATTTGTTTTAACCCCTTGGTTAACTAATTTTTACCTTTACTATGGGCAACGACCTCTTCGATCATAATGGGTTATCATTTTACTTATAAGGTAAAAATTGGTTTATAAATAGATAAGGGATGAAATTTTCGACCATATATAACCCTCATTTCCTATTTCATTATTTTTATTATTCTTAGTTAATTTAATAAAATATTGTTTTCATAAAATATCATATTGTCATTTTTGAAACTATTCATTTAATTTGACTTTAAATACATCAAGAAAAATATAGAAGTAAAATACAATACTATCACACATATATAATATAATATATTCATCTATAAAATTTCTATAATATAATAATTCTTCAAAATTGTATTAGTTTAAATATTTTTAAAATCCTCGATTTTATTTTTCTGTTAATTTAATAAATATCGTGTTTGTGTTGTATAAGAATTTAAGGTAATTATATAATAATGAAAAATTATAAATAAATTACCAACATAAAAATAATTTAATTATGAATGAAATAAAATTTAATATTTTTTCACAACCTATTTTTATCTCTATATGAACATAAAATATAAGTTTAAAGTCGGGAGAGTGGTATTTTGTATTTTTCTTTACTTAAATTAATATTAAAGTCAACATGAAAGAAAAATGGAAAAAATGGAAATATTTTATAGACATGGATTAGAATGGTTTAAATATACTCATGAAATAGAACAAAGTGAAGTGTTAGATAAATTTTAAATCATTATCTCTAAGTTTGAACCCTATTTTACCCATTTTACCCTTACTACACTGAGAAATATTTACCAAGGTTACTATTCATAATGACCAAAGATAAAAGGAAACTATTTACCAAATTTGATCCTCATGATTCCAAATATAGAATTAATTTTTCAAGATTGAATATATATAAGTGGAAGAAATCAATTTTAATATAAATTCATAAAATGTAACAAAAAAAATTAAAAATAAATTTTTAAGTATTAAAATAAATTTTTTCATATACCATTTCTTAGATGAATTATAAAACATTTTACTAAATATATAATATCTAAATTCCATTATAATCATTCGCCAATAGTTATTAATTTAATTTATTAATTTAAAAAACATTATGGGAATAAGTTTTTTTCAGAAAAAAAATATCTCTTTTATATTCAAATGATTTTTATTTTCAGTTATAATCTATTGATAATGAATGAATTCATTTTATACATGTGGAAATAATATATTTTTCATAATTTAGTTTTTCTTATTCAAAACTTCAATTATAACGACTATGTGATAATTGTCACATTAAATAAACTTATTTCATTAGTATATCATGATTCGTTTAAACTTGGTGTTGTGTGTAAAGAAATATTTCAAAGAAATAAAATTTATTTATAGAGAACTATATTATAAAATCTCAAGGTGTTACAAGGTCACTTCTAAGTTTAACTTTTTGTACTTATTGTTTCCATTTCAAATTTATTAGTTTTATACGACATCACATGAATATACTTAGGATCTTTATTTAATTTTATTTGAGTAGGAGTTGTTTGGTGTTTCTATCTTATATCTCATTTCATATATCTTATAGGGTAATTCTTCTATTATAAGTGTATAATATACCCTCGGTTATTATTTCCAACCTATAGCCTATTAGTGGTAGGATCCATGTTTCATTATCTACCTTCTCTCATTACTATATCGTCAGGGGTACCATTGGGGGGAGGGTGTCAAGACAGAGTGGTATCAATTGTTCAGGTTGAGGGATATACTAGAGTTTTGAGCTAGATATAGATGAGGATTTCAGGGGTTGGTAGGAAAATGGTGTCATCTAAGTTTATTAAGAGGTGTAAATAAGGGAAATTGGTTTAGAAATGGGTATTTATTCCCCACTATGATCATATTTGTGAACCATAAGTTTATTAAGCCTATTTATAGAAGTGATACTAGTTTTGGGGTAGTGACCTAGGAAAGGTTTTTGCATCATTATTATTTGTGATTATCTTTTAAATGGGTAAAACATGGGATTTGGATTAAACTTAAATAAATAAATACATGATTAATCTTAAATATTCCATATTCTATTTTTAGGAGTCCCTAACATTTTTTTCTTTTATAATTATGGATTCAGGTCGACATCCTCTTTGGGTTTATGTTGAGGATTTTCAGTAGGACATGTGATCATATCACCACTTAGTATAGTTCAAAGATGATGAGACATAGATTATATAACTTTGAGAGTTTTTATTCTAGATTCTATATAAGTATAAGGTCTCCATTTTAGAATCATTGACATAGGACTGATTGGTAGAGGTGGAGATACACTTTAGTTCAATTTGTTCTTGGAAGGAGCATTGGGTTTCATTGGTGGTGACGATGCTACCAAGAGCATCATGGAGGTGGTGGTTCTTGTTCCTTAAGGATCACATGGATTCAGTAGTATTTTAAGATATGTTCTGAGACTTTCTCAAAGTATGGTTTCTTCTTTGACTATAAAAGTGGTCAGTCGCCAAGTGTTACTTTCCCTTCAATAGGGGAGATCCGACTTGCAGGAGTTTGTGATCCATTTTAGGAACCCTCTTCATCATGGTTCATACCTATTTCTAAGTGAGTAGGTTAAGGATACTCACTTCATGGAGTTTTTTCTTATAGATATTCAACACTAGGTAACCCTATTTATAGTGATGAGATATCTTGAGGTGCTAGAAAGAGTAGAGGTCATTAAGAGGATTTTGGAAAGAATTGTATCATCATGATAGGGGAGTAATCAAGATTCCTCAGAAAGAAGAGATATGGTTTGGGGTTCCAAGTTTTCTAGATAAAAGATATTTTAGATAGATAAGGGTAGAACTCAGTCCTCTTCATCTCATTTATCTAGGGGTGGTGGATTTTTGGCCTTTTCTAAGGGACCAAACACATGTTTTTATTATAATTGTTGATGTCATCAATGAAAATATTTCCCAAACATTCTGAGTGTGCAATGTGAAATAGGTTTTCTTCTTCAAGTTCCTCTATTAAGGAAGTTTCCTCTGATACAGCAGCAGCAGGCTCCATCATTGGATTAAAACAAGGGAAACATGGTAAGAAAATGATAGCCTTGATATGATCCTCATAATTAGAGAGTATAGAATAGACATTTTTTTGGTCATCATTATAGTCAATCAGTCGATGTAAATAGTAGTGATTAGTTGCATACTCTAGAGTTTCATGTTCTAGGTGATCTGGATATTATTTGAGGTACCCTTTTCTTCTTTTCTACTTGGGTGAAAGCTTTGTTTGACCGATAAGTTACACACTACATAATATCACCTAACCTAGTCTATTATTTGGGAAATTAAATAGAGATACTTCTAATTACCTTGGAATTTTCAAATATAATTGGAGGATGAGCGTATATATATGAAGTAAATAGAGATTGTGAGCTAGTTTTGGGGAAACACTGCTCTTGGGGAGACTTCCTATTTTTACAGATACAATTATATGATATCATTCTTGGAATGAAATAACTTTATTTAGTGAAATATTTTGTGGATTGATTCAGGAGAAATTTTGTGTTATATGTTACCAAAAGAGAATTTTCTATGTCCATTAATGAGGAATACCTCGTATGGGTTTGAGACATGTCTTTTCTTTGTATTCCTTGATGGTATAGCTAATATTGAGCTCATCATATTTTCATCTGATGGTGTTTGATAGGGTTGTGTAAGAGTACACTGATGTATTTTCTGTAGAGGTTATGGAATTACTCCATCGACAAGAGATTGAGTTTGGGATATAGCTATAGTTGGGAAATTCTCTGATTATGATTCCTATATATAGGATGGATCCTTCAATTTTTTGAGATCTATAAGTACAACCCAATGAAATTTTATTATGAGGCTTTGTTCAGTCATGTGTGTCACCATGGGGTGCACTAGTATTATTCATGAGAAGGTCATATGGTAGTCTATGTCTCTGGATCAATTAATATCACTATAATTAGGTGAAAATAAATAAAATCTATCCTCTTCCATGTATTGATGGTTTATTAGATCATATGCAAGGATCTAGTTGTTTCTTGAAGATATATATGCATTCAAGATATCAACAGATGCTGTTGAAAGATAAGAATATTTTTAAGACTACATTATGATGAAATTATAGATATTAAAAGTTCTTTTTTATTTAATTTAGAATGGAAAACTATCCATCCATGTTCATGGGTTTGATGAGCTTAGTGTTAAAAGAGTTCCTAGATTGATTCATGATAGTTTTTATTGATGACATCCTTGTGTACTTCGTGTCCAAGGAGAAGCATTCAGAGTATCTATGGGTAGTTCTAGGAGTTCTTCATCATCATCATTTGTTCAAGAAGATGTCAAAGTGTGATCTATGGGATAATGAAGTTCATTTTTTTGTAAATTGTATGTCCCAGTGAATTATATCCATGGATACTTTAAATATTAAGGTAGTCATTTATTTGGAATCCCCTAATACTGTTGTAGAGGTGAGGAGTTTCCTGGGTCTTGCTGGATATTATAGAAGGTTCATAGCTAATTTCTCTTAGATTGAGAATCCTTTGACAGCCTTGACCAGTAAGGATTAGGTATTATTATGGACTTATCATTGTTAGGAAACTTTTGATTACCTAAAGGAGTAGTTGGTTAGTGCTTCAGTTCTTTGTTTTCCAGAATAGGGAGTTCAGTTTGAGGTTTTCTAGGACATTGTGCATCAAGTTTTAGGTTGTGTTTTGATGAAACCGAGAACATTTTTTTCTTATGGGTCTCAAAATTTACATTATAATTATTGGAACTATTTCACCCATGATCTCAAGTTTTTATTAGTCATGTTTTCCTTGAAATTTTATAGACATTACCTCATCGGTAAGTACTTTTTGATTTTCACCAATCATAAGAACGTGAGGTATGTCTTCTTCCAAATTGACCTTAACTTACGATAGTGGAGGTGGATGAAATTATTATAGGATTATGACTTTGATATTTCATATACACCGGTCAAGGGTAATATTGTATAAAATACACTAAGAAGGAAGTCATGTAGTGATTTTGTTTGTAAATATGAAGATTCGTTAAGAGTAATTTAAGAGATCTCAATAATGCATCTTGATATGAGTGAGGTTGGTGGTAGAGTTTTTCTTTTTCAAATGACAGTGTAGTATTATTTGGTGTAGTAGATAGAGGATTTCTAGTTGGTGGGTTCTGAAGTGGAGGTATAGAATGTTCAAGTTGTTTTTTGTGGTGTTGTTGATGGTTGGTCTAAGGATGAACAACACTAGGTGTTGTTCAAAGGGAGGATTTTCATTCCTTCAGCGTTGAATGTGGTGGTTCTATATGAGTTTCATAGCTCACACTTGGTAGTAAATCATGGGATGATAAAGATGTACCGAGGAATGAGAGATCAACTTTGGTGGCTTGGGTTGAAGAATTAAGTTGTATAGTTTTTTTCATGATGTTTATTATACCAAAAGGTGAAGGTCGAGCACTACCTTCCTGGTGGTTTTCTCTAGTCGTTGGATATTCCTTACTGGATGTGGGAGGACATTTTGATGGTATTCATCATTGTTTTACCTTGATATTAGGTATTATATGATGTTTTATGGGTGATAGATGAAGATTTGATGAAATAATTCTACTTTATAGTGATCAAGGAGTCGATTTTAGTAGAGTTTTTGTTGAGGTAATACCTGGAGAAGGTGGTGAGATTCCATGGAGTCCAGAGGATTATAATCTATGACTTTTGTCCTCATTTTACCTCTAGTGTGTGGATAGTTGTCCAACATGATTTTTTCTATCATTTATGCCTTATCACTGCTTTCTATATGCAACCATACAGTAAAACATAGAAAAATAGTTAGACTCTTTAAGTAAATTTTGTGTGTTTATGTCCTAGATTTTTTATGTTCATATATTAGGTAGAAAACTTTGGTTAAGTTTTCATGAAATAATTTTTTTTACTCCACCATTTGTTTCACATAGTTTGAAGCTTTGTGTGTCCATCCTTACAATTATCTATTATACCATACTGGGTCTAATAAATTACAATTCTCAGGTTGTAAGTGATGAAGTGTACAACATATATGGTTTAGGTATAAGGAACCGGCCTTATTACATTACATAATCTTGAATTTAGTCAAGAAATCACTTCATTTCACCTTAAGGATATTTTAGATTTTATAGATTTAGAGAATTGGGACATAATAAATTCATAACATTAAACATTAATATAGAGTGGATTCCATAAAAACAGTATTCTTTTCATCCAAAATATAAAACTTTTCAAATAAAAAAATATTTCTTTGAAAATTATTCAAACATTTAACTTGGATTCCGTATTTGTATTAAACATCATTATAACCTATAAAAATCATTTAAAAACTTGGTATGAGCACAAAAATCTCAGTAAGGGATATAAAAATAAGTAAAGAACATGTTAGTCCATAAATACTTGTAACGTATGAAATCATTTTCAAAATTCATACTTTTCACCCATATATATATACTTACTTTGTGAAACATGAGATTTCTAAAAGATTCTATCAAAAAATAAGAACATAAATAGAACTATAAAGGTATCTTGTGGAATTACTTACATAATCTTGTAACCCTCTTGGCTACCTTATAATATGTAACCCTCACGGCTACCTTACAATTTGTGTAACCATCACAATTACACTTAGAGTAACCATATGTCTGACCTCCAAATTACACATACCCAATGCATTGGAGGGATATATAGGTCCCACACTTCATCATAAACAATTAAAAATAATTATAACACAATTATACAACATGAATAATTGCATAAAAACATTGATTTTGAATTTCGTAAAACAGAATATTAAAAGAGGTTTTTAAAAAGAAATTCCCTTATAAATATCCTAAAATTGAAGAGATACTTAATAGAGTGGATGGAATATGTATATAGACTGTATATACACATAATTAATCATAATATAAACAAATTTCATCAAACAAAAAAAATTTAATACCACATAAACAATGAAGTAGAAGTTTAACCCAGAAAATGAAAATTGGGTTAAGAATTCCCTTACCTCGGGTTTTTCTTACTTCAAACTCATTTAAACCTCCGGTATAATGGTTAAAATAGTTTTGTTAATATCTTAAAGAAACATATTCAACTTTATAATACCTTATATTATAATTTCATTACATAATTTCACCCTTTAATTGTTAGTATTTTGATCCTTGCATTGTTTTGGGTGCATTCTTTACATGATTTCCATGATCGTTTCATGATAAATATTCTTGTTGATTGGAAGTAAAAATACAGAATTGGAATGGAGTGGTATGTACATATTTACAAAACCATAAATTATACCATTTATCATTTTTAATTCTGACATGAGTATGATTCATAAGTTAAAACATTATTGATATTTGTTTAGGTCATTTTGGCGATTCTTCGATCGTAAAGAACTCATTTTGTTTTATAAATTAATAACATGTGAAAAAAATGATTATAGAACCTTATATAGGATATAATACATAAATTATAATCTATTTCAACCATAAAAAAATGGTTTCATGACCAGTCTTGAAATATTTAAAAGAAATTGAAATCACATCGTCCACGATGTTGGTAATTCGACACATCACGGACAATGTTTTAATTTCTTGAATAAGTGGGAGAGGGGAAAAAGTATAATGGTGAGACTTCTATAAACATGGTGAAATACATAATATTTAAGATACTAGATCATTCATGCTTCTTGTATAAGGTTTAGTGAGTAAAGAAGAAAAATATAATATAAAATGAAATGAAAAGAAAGAAAACAAAAGAGGATGTTTACCTCTTGATCTCTTCTCCTTGAGATCCTTCTTAAGGCCTTTGGTTTGGGCCTTTTGGTGAGACCAATAGCTCTAGGAAATGGGGAAGATCCTTGAGATTAGTATTGGGAAAAACTTAGGCAAGTTTCAAGGCTTTAGAGGTGTGGGAGGAAGAGGAGAAAGAGGGTGGTATTTATAGTGGAGGAGAGGAGGTATTTTACATTATTTTAATCATTATTATAATATTCTTTCTCAAAACTATGAATAGTATTAATTCACATGACCCAAAATAGTAATAATGGCATGTGAGTTTGAACCAAGAGGTCTTAAATCACTTATGATGTCATAAATAGTGTATTTAACTGATAATTTGAATATACAGTATTTTACTGTATTTCACTATTCATCAAAAATTTAAGAATTTCAGAAAAATCCCAAAAATTCACTCTAACAATTTATTGATGTGTAGAATTAAAAAATGAACTTTATTTTTTGAAAATAATTTTCTAAACATTATTAATTTAATTTTTGAATAAATTCATAATTTATTCGAAAATAATAATTTTAAATCTATAACTCATTTTTTGACACCTATAAAAATTAATCAAGTTATCATTATCTTAAAGCCTTAAGAAAATAAAGTAATAATACAATTTACTATTCATTAGGGTCATATTAATATTCATAAGGATATTTTACTATTCACCAAAAATCAAGTTGGTTCCCTTAAACTCCAAATAACTTACTGAACCCAATTATAGATGACCGTTTTTCAAAATTCAAAACATAGAAGTGAAAAAATTATGTTTTAAGGATAGTTATAAATATCTACTTAAAACAAAGTTTCATGCATTATAATTAATTTTTAAAAACTTGGGGTGTTACATTATCCCCACCTTCTGAAAATTGTATCCTCTCAATTTTATTTACTTATTAAACAACTGAGGATACCTTTCTCTGATATCATTTTCAGACTCCCATGTTACTTCTTCAACCATGTGGTTTCTCTAAAAAACCTTTACCTAGTGGATTATCTTTTTACACAATACTTGTTCCCTTCGATCAATAATTTGAACTGGTTTATCTTCATAAGAAAGGTTCTCTTCCAACTGAACTACTTTTGGGCTCAAAACATGAGATGAATCTGGCACATACTTTCTTAACATCGAAACATGAAACAAAATGTGTACCTGAGACAAACTCGGAGGAAAAGCTACTATCTGGGTGACTGTTCCAACCTTCTCCGGAATTTCATAAGGTCCAAATAACTATGGACTTATCTTTCCTTTCTTAACAAAACGCATAACACTTTTCCATGGTGAGATTATAAGAAAAACATGATCACCTACCTCAAAATAAAATTCTTCCCTCCTATTGTTAGCATAACATTTCTGCCTGCTCTAAGCTATCCTCATGTGTTTCTAGATCATCTTCACTTTCTCAGCCACTTCCTCTACTAATTCTAGTCCCATCATCTTCCTTTCCCCAACTTCATCCCAAAAAGTCGGAGTTCTACACCACTTCCCACACAATGCCTCAAAAGGTTCCATCTGTATACTGTAATGAAAAATGTTATTATAAGAAAACTCAACTAAAGAAAGATTTTAATCCCAACTTCCCTGGTAGTCCATTGAACAAGATCGAAGCATATCCTCCAATGTATGAATTGTTCATTCCAACTACCCATCTTATTGAGGATGAAAAGTTTTACTGAAATTTAATTATATTCCCAACAACTTCTAAAGGCCCTTCCAAAAATTATAAGTGAACCTAGGATCTCGGTCAGATACAATAGAAATAGGAACTCCATTTAACCCGAAAATTTATTTGAGGTATAGTTGAGAAAGATGATCCAAATACATTGTATCTAAAATAGAAAGAAAATGTGTATATTTTTTCAGCTGATCAACAACAACCCAAATCGCATTATTACTTAGAGAAGTATTAGGTATTACCACCATGAAGTCCATAGAAATATTATCCCATTTCCACTCTAGAACTGGATGAGGCTAAAGCATCCCCTTCGGAAAATGCCTCTATACTTTAACATGTTGACATGTCAAACATTTCATGGTAAAATCATAAATATCCCTTTTCATTCCATCCCACCAATAATACTCCTGAAGGTCTCATCTTAGTACTGCTAGAATGAACTGAAAATGGAGAACTATGAGCTCCACATAACAATTATTTCTTCAATTGGAGATCACAAGGTAAACACAACATTTTACCAAATCATAAAACACAATCTTTATCAAGGTTAAATTATGGAAACTTACCCATTTTAACCAATTCTACCTTTTTCTGTAGCTCACAGTCTTCCTTCTGCGCTTGCTTAATTTTTTCTGATAACGATCACTACGCTGAAACCTAAAGAAAAAAAAGGTATTTCTTTCACCAAAAACTTATAATACATAATTCATCAAATCATTAATCATGGGATCATGTTCCAAACATAATATGGTTAATGATGCATGAGGTTTTTGACTCAAGGCATCTGCCACTTTGTTTACTTTTCTCGGATGGTAATTCATCGTGCAATAATAATCCTTTATCATTTAAATCCATCTTCTCTTCCTCATGTTTAATTCTTTCTGAGTGAATATATACTTTAGACTTTTATGGACAGTATATATTTGACATTTGGCTCAGTATCAATGATTCCTCCAAATTTTCAAAGCAAAAAATCATAGTTTCCAATTCCAAATCATGTGTGGGATAATTTAACATGTGATATTTTAGTTGTCTTGAAACATAAGCAATTACCTAATCACTCTATATCAGAACACAACCAAGTCCCTTTAATAAATCATCACTGTAGATGACAAACTCACCAATTTGGGAAGGCAAGGCTAAAATTGGATCATTCACCAATATCTTCTTCAGTTCCTAAAAACAAAAATCACATTATTCTATCCAAATAAATTTAACCCCTTTTCACATTAACTTAGTTAGCGGGATAGATAACCATGCAATGTTTTAACAAAACATCAGTAATAAACTACTACTATAATAAAACTATTAATCTCTGTTACATTTTTGGGTCTTATCCATACATCAAACACTTTTGTTTTGGCAGGATCAACTGTTATTCCATCCTTATTTACAATGTTCCCAAGAAAAGAAATTTTCTGCAACCAAAAATCATACTTGATGAATCTTCCATATAGTTTCTTTTCCATTAAGGTTTTCAAAACAACCCTTCGATGTTTTTTTATCCTCTTTACTCTTATAAAATACTATAATGTCATCAAAAAACATAACCCCAAACTTATCCAAGAACTCGTGAAATATTCTATTCATAATATTCATGAATATATCAAGTGTATTAGTTAACCCAAATGGAATAACAAAAAATTCATAATGCTCATATCTAGTACCAAAATCTATTTTCGGGATGTCATTCTTCTCCACCTTCAGCTGATGGTATCCATATCTAAATTCAATATTGGAAAATTACTAAGCTCCCTGGAGATGATCAAACAATTCATATATGTGAGGAAAAGGATACTTATTTTTAATAGTGATGTTATTAAAAGCTCTTTAATAAATGAAAAGTCTCGTGGAAACATCATTATTTTTAACGAACAGAACAAGATCACCCCATAGTGAAGTTCTAGGATGAATAAAGCCTTTATCAAGAAAATCTTGCAACTGATTTTTCAACTCTAAAGTTCCATTTGATCTATTTGGTAAGGGGTTTTGAAATTGGATTAGCATCAAGAACTAAGTCAATTGTGAAATAAACTTTCCAATCAAGTAACTCGTCATAAAAAACATCAAGGTATTCATTTACCACTGTCACATCATTAATCTAAATAGTTCCATTGTTTTCAACAATATGAGAAAGATAAATTTCATCTCCATCTTTCAACAGTTTCTCAACTTCTTGATATGTTATCAATTGTATGGGTTCTTTCTTGAATAAAAGCTGAAACTATTTCTGAAAAACAACTTCTTTAGCTCTATAGTCAATATTATCATGATAAACAGAAATCCAATCCATTCCCAGAATGACATAAAACTTTACTAAGGGAAAAACCACAAAGTTTGCACGTAAATTATTTCCACATACCACAATAGAAAGATTTTTATAATTCATATTTACTATAATATTTCCCCCTAGTGTTTTAAAACTAAGTTCAAGTCTCATTTTTTCAGGTGATATTTCCAAATTACCAAAAAAATTATGAGAAATAAAGGAATTCGTAGACCCTGTATCAAAAAAAACTTTAGAAAAACCTGAGTAAACAAAAAAAGTACCTGATAAAACTTAATTGGATAGCTCGACTTCTACTGATGTAGTCACAAAAGATCTCACTACACCTTTCTGATTATAGTGTGGGTTCTTTTCATCATTCAGATCTCTCTTTGGGTAGGCATTTTCATAATGAACCATCTCACCATATTTAAAACACTTAACAATTTTCTTATAAGGATTAGTCTTAAGATCATTTTCATTACAATATCAGGCCATATATCCAAACTTACTACATCGAAAACACTTCCCAGTTTTGATAAGGCATTCCCCAAGGTGCTTCTTGCCACACTTTTCACAAACAGGGAACTGGATTTTCTTACCATCAGATTTATTTGGTTGATTCTTACCCATCACTTTCTATCTGGACCTCTTCTTCTCCTTGTTGTAAAATTGCATGTGATCATCATAAAACTTCATCTATACCCTCTCAGTACATTCAACAAGTTTCTCATAACTTTTTAATTCATGGGAGGTCAGCGCCCTTCGATACCTTGGCTTAAATATGGAGTAAAAGAGGTTGATTTTTCTATCAAGATCCAGAATAAGATTTGGAGCATATCTCACCAGTCAAGTGAAGTTATCTTCATACATAGCCACTGAATCTTCCTCATTTTTATTCAATTCAATAAATTTCTTCTCAATTCTAAGTCACACCTCCTTAGGAAAATATTTTTCAAGAAAAATACTTTTAAATTCATCCAACTCTAAGGAATCAACATCCTCTCTATCCCAAATATTCTTGAACATTGACCACCACTAATCGGATTCACCTTCAAAATGATAAATGGAAAGAATTTCCTTTCTATTATCTAAACATCCCATAACATAAAATATCTTTTCAAGGGCTTTAATCCATCTTTTAGCTGCTACTAGGTCATAAGATTCATTGAAAGAAGGAGGGTGTTGTCTCAAAAAATGTTTCACTATCATCATGTTCCTTTTTGGTACCTCTAGTTTTTATCTTTCATGGATTCCACCACTATTTATTCCTTACTTTAGATGATCCATTACTATCACTAACTACTCAGTTCGAATCCCTACCATTCTAGGCTGCATATTTGGAAGGATATCGTTCTGTCGGTGCCTATCCTCTTCATCTTTACCATTTCTTCTACGAACAACCATTCTGAAAAAACATATATTAGTTGAAGAAACATGGTAATATTTACTTTCTATATCATTTAAAATTAACCATAAAGTAAAAAAATCATTTATGGTAATCTATTAACATCATCCTAACCCCTAAAATTATCTAAACCATCCTTTGATTTCAACTATAAGGACCCGACCTTATTACATTATATAATCTTGAATTATTCAAGAAATAACTTCCCTTAACATTGAGGATATTTTCAAGTTTATATCTTTATATATTTGGGACATAATAAATTCATAACATTACACATTAATATAGTGTGGATACCATACAAACAGTTTTTATTTCTTCCAAAATATAAAAAAATTCAAATAAAATAAGATTTATTTGAAAATTCTTCAAACATTTAACTTGGATTCCTTATTTATTTACACATCATTATAACCTATAAAAATAATTTAAAAACTTGGGATATAACAAAAATCTCAGTAAGGGATATAAAAAAGAAGAAAATAACATGTTAGTCCATGAATACTTTTAACGTATGAAATCATTTTCAAAAGTCATACTTTTCACCCATATATATACTTACTTTGTGAAACATGATATTTATACAAGATTAAATAAAAAAATAAGAACATAAATAGATCCATAAAGTTATATTTGGGGCATTACTTACATAATCTTGTAACCCTCTCAGATACCTTATAATTTGTAACCCTCGCGACCACCTTACAATTTGTGTAACCATCGCAATTACACTTGGAGTAACCATATGGTCGACCTCCAACTTACACACACTCAATGAATTTTAGGGAGATATAGGTCCCACCCTTAATCATAAACATTTCCTAAGAACCAAAATAGAATCATACAATATGAATAATTTCATAAAAATATTGATTTTGAATTTCATAAAACAGAATTTTAAAAGAAGTTTTTAAAAGGAAAGTCCCTTATAAATATCATATAATTGAAGAGAGACTTAATGAAGTGGATGAAATATATATATATATATTATAAATACACATAATTAATCATAATGTAAACAAATTTTATCAAAAAAACAAATTTCATACCATGTAAACAATGAAGCAGAAGGTATCCCAAAGAATGGAAATTGGGTTAAGAATTCCCTTACCTAAGGTTTGTATTACTTAAAAATCGTTTAAACCTCCTATATAATGGTTAAAATATTGATATTAATATCTTAAAGAAATATATTCATCTCTATAATACCTTATATGATTATTTCATTACATCATTTCATCCTTTAATTGTTAGTATTTTGTTCCTTGCATTTTTTTGGGTGCGTTCTTTATATGATTTCCATGATCGATTCATGATGGATATTCTTGTCGATTGGAAGTGAAAATAAATAATTGGAATGGAGTGGTATTTAAATATTTCCATAACCATAAATTATTCCATTTATCATTTTTAATTCTGACATAATGATTATTCATAATTTAAAACATTATTGATATTTGTTTAGGTCATTTTGGTGATTCTTCAATTGTAAAAAACTCATTTTGTTTTATAAATTAATAACATGTGTAAAAAATGATTCCAGAACCTTATATAGGTTATAATACATAAATTATAATCTAGTTCAACAATAAAAATGGTTTCCTGACCAGTCATAAAATATGTAAAATAAATTGAAATTACATCATCCACAATGTCGGTAATTCGAAACATCACAGACAATGTTTTAATTTCTTGAATAAGTGGGAGAGGGGAATAAGTATAATGGTTAGTCTTCTATAAACTTTTTTAAATCCATAATATGTAAGATAATGGATAATTCATGACTCTTTTATAATTTGAGGTGAGGAAAGAAGAATAATATAAAAGAAAATGAAAAGAAAATAAAGAAAACCAAAGAGGATGTTTACCTCTTGATCTCTTCTCCTTTAAGGCCTTTGGTTTGGAAATTTTGGTGAGAACAACATCTATAGTATGTGGAGAAGAGATTTTGGAGGAGTATTGGGAAGAACTTAGGTAAGTATCAAGGCTTGAGAGGTGTGGGGGAAGAGGAGAATGAGGGTGGTATTTATAGTGAAGGAGAGGAGGTATTTTACATTATTTTAATCATTATTATAATGTTTTTTCTCAATACTATGAATAGACTTAATTCATGTGACCCCAAATACTTATAATGGAATTTTTGTTCAAACCAAGTATTCTTAAATCACTAATTATGTCATAAATAGGGTATTTAACTGATAATTTGAATATATGGTATTTTACCGTATTTCACTATTCATCAAAAAATTCAAGAATTTCATAAAAATCCCAAAAAAATCACCCTAACCATTTTTTGATGTATATAATTAAAAAATTAAAACCATTTTTTGAAAATAATTTCTTAAATATTATTAATTTAATTTTTAAATAAAATCATAATTTATTTGAAAATAATAATTTTAAATCTATAACTCATTTTTAATACCTTAAAAAATTAATCAAGTTGTCATTATCTTAAATCCTTAAGAAAATAAAATAATGATACAATTTACTATTCATTAGGGTCATATTACTATTCATATTATTATTCATAAGGGTATGTTACTATTCATGAAGAATCAAATTGGTTCTATTAGACTCTAAATTACTTACTGAAGACAATTGTAGATGACCATTTTTTGAAATTCAAAACATATAAGTGAAAAAATCATGTTTAAAGGATAGTTATAAATATCTACTTAAAGAAAAATTTCATGCATTCCAATTTATTTTTTAAAACATGGGGTGTTATATTAGGTGATTTTTTTCTGGATGAAGCCCACACAGGATCATCAGAAGTCCTATTTTGATCATAAGAGGATACCTCTAAAGTTTGATGTTGAAGATCATGTGTTTCTAAAGGTGACTCATCATTATGGTAAGTAAAGGTTTTGATGTGAGAGTAAACTCTCTCCCTAGTTTTTTATTCATTTTGAGGTGTTGGATCATTTTGGATCCATGGAATATCATATAACACTTCCCACAAAGATTATATGGATACATGATGTTTCCATGTTTCATAGCTTAATCATTATCTTTATGATGAATCACACGCTATTAATTGTGGAAAGATAAATTTTTATGATGATGCAACCTTCAAGGAGCAACTTTTAGGGATTCAACATGGCCTAAAGAAGGTGTTGTGTGCACATTATATTCCTTTGGTTTATGAATTGTGGTGAAATAGTAATGTGGATGAGAGTACCTGGGAACATGAGTCATATATACACACTCATTATCCCAAGATATTTCATATTTATCTCTTTTAATATAGAAATTTTGTTTCATATATGTTTACCTTTATCTAGTTTATGAGATAGTTTTCTCTACCTTGATGCCTTGATTGTGGTGTTGTTCATATTTGAGAGTTATATCCCTCAGGAGAGTGTTTAGTAGTTTGATGTTAATTTTTCATAGTTTTATATTTTTTTTCCTCTAAGTGAGGTGGTTAGTCTCTTATGATAGCAAGATTCTTAAGGGGTATCTAATATGATGGCTATCCAGATGACATTTTTCCTTTCGTTCTCTCTAGGATTGGTTTTATTTATCAAGGATGAGAATTGTTTTATATGAATCTAATATAGATGTATAAATTTACCTTGATCCTTCCCTTTGTATTTCAAGGATGTTTCCTAGTGGTTTCAAGGTTTGGGTGTCTGTTGAAAATTTTATATTATTTAAAAAATTCTTCGGAAATGATAATTGTTTTGTGTTTTAGATATTTATCACTAGGCTTTTAAAAGTTTTAAAATAACTTCAAAATATTTTATAAGGTGTACTATAAATTTTTGTATTAATAATTAACCATTTTCCTTATAATTAATAATTTTATTTTACTATAAATTTAAAGTTTATGAGAAAAAAATAGCTTTATGCAAGACCTACTGCATATATAAGGGTAAGGTCATTTTTTATGTAGTCTACGTAAGAGGAAGATCAAGATACCCTTATGTGATCCTTGGATTAGTATTGTGTAAGGTTAAAATAGGTTACCTTTACATAGACCCCCTAATATAAATAAAGGTAAAAATATTTTTTTCAAACTGTGTTTAAGGGTAAGTTGGTGCTACCCTTACATGACCCCTTCATTAGCATTGTGTAAGTGTAAAAACAAGTTGCCCTTACGCAAACCACCTACCATACATAGGGTTAAGGAGTTATCTTCAAAACTTATATAAGCATAATCTAGATTTACCCTTATGTACGCCTACTCAAAGTTCTATTTAAGGGTAAAACAAGTTACCATTATGTAGAACCAGTAATGCGCATAAAGGTTAAAATTTTACCCTATTTTTATGCTTTTCTTCTTCCTCTTCACCTTATAACCTTCCAGAAACCTTTTAAATATTTTTATATTCCTAAAATCAATGAGATAATTAATATTTACTCATTTAAGGTTTTTTAACTCATATTTAGTGGATTTTAATCAATACAAAATTAGGTTTTTCTCTTAAAAATCATTATGAAAATTTTATGGAGGTTTCAATGCTGTATTTTCCAAATACACATTGATGTTATTATAAAATACTAGAACCCTTATCCCTTTATTTTTCCATTATTTTCCACCATCTAAATGAACCTAAAACCCTCTCTTCAAGTTGAGGAGCTTTAATATTTGTGTGAACTCTTCCTTTTCAATTTTCAGGTGAGGCATAACCTTCTCTATCCTCTGCTCCTTAACTATAATGTTTTTCCAAGGGGAAAATAACAGGTAGGGGATTAAAAACTTCCATTATTATTTTATGTAAAATTGTGAATTTATCATGCATTAATCCATTAGATGGAAATGAAATTAACCATAATAAATATTAAATTTGAATATAAAGGAATAAATGGTTTATGACTTTTAGAGATCACATGTTTTTTCCATTATAATAATGGGGTCCATATTGTTTTTAGTAGATAATATCTATGTTTATAATATAGTTATAATTTTTATTTTATGAATGAATTAGCATGTTTATTTTGATGAAAATGGTTAAATAATGCAAAGACATTAATTTTTAGTTGGATAAAAAATTAAAAGAGGCATGGGGTTTATAAATTGTTCTTCTTATAATTTTATTGAAATCAAATGGATGTTTAATGCATTTTTAATTAATTTTTTCTTCCATGTGATAATGGAATTGACTAAAAAACATTAATCTTGAAATTATTGTTGTTTATTATAATAATTATTCATGTTAAAGGAATTTTTCCTCCTTCATGTTTAATAAAACTAGAAGTTATTCTAAAAATATTGTTAATATAATTCTTAAATTTTGATAGATAATTTCATAGGTTATATAGCATCCCGCCTTTTTATAATATAACTTTTCATTGCATTTTAAAAAATCTAGGATCTTTAAGGTTTAGTGTCTTGGAAACCAGGAACTTAAAACATGAAAACATAAAACATTCTTCTTAAACACTTGAAAGACTTCTCCTTATGTTCATCCTAGGTTCATTACTGCATCTCATAACCTAGGGACATACATCAAAATAAAGGGGTGAGAAGAAGGCCCAGTAAGGGAAACAAGGGGAAAAATTTAACATGTGAACTTGAGATACATCAACAAAGTCATGAAAAAGAACTTTAAGGCACGAGAAAGAAATCATGAGGCATATCATAATAAAAATAACATACTTCATAACTTGAAGATATGGCTACAACATTTAAGTTAGACAATCCTGAACATATCACCAAGGTCCATCCCCAATGTGTCATTTGAAATTACTAAGGTAAAACCCATGGTATCATTAAAATTGTAATCTCTAGTGGTTACATCATTACCCATTGCAATGGGGCCCTATCAGGGTGCACCCTTAAATTTGTAATATTTAGTGGTTACATCATTACCCAATGAAATGGGGCGCTATCAGGGCACACCCTTAAATTTTCCTTTATTATCATGTGAGCCACATATATCATCATCAAAAATTTCATAAATAACCTATATAGCATAAAAGAAATGGGTTTAATTTCATAATCATACCGTTTTAAAAACTGCTTTAAAGACATTATCTTTATGTCACTTTAAACCCATAGAAAAGGAAAGCGAGTCTCATGTATGTAAATCCCAGAATTTAAGATAGAAAATTTTGATAAATATGTTAATTCCCTTATAGAAGAAATATATTTGAGTATTCACTTAATAAAACAAAATAATTTTAGAAAAAGAGAGACATTTTTAGACGAAAATTCTGCAGCATAATGGCTATTATAGGGTTTTAGAAAACATTGAAAAGAGAGGGGACATGGGTAACCCACCCATAAATGATCCATAAAATAGTAGGGGGACATAATATAAAGGATTTAAGAACATGGTAATGAAATTAGAATGATATACCATATGAAATGAAGAACATGAAAGGAATACAAAAATAAGATTTCTCTTATGAAAATTCGGCAGCCTAACGGTGTCACTTAAACTTCAAAAAAATGAATTGATGAGATCAAATAGGGTCTCTCATCATATGAACATAAAAGATAAGTATAATAGAAATAGAGATCATACCCCAACATAATAAAAAGGAACTTGAAATACTTGACAAGAAAATAGAACTTGAAAATGAGATGGGTGAAAGAATCCGTTACAAAAATTTCGGCAGCCTAATGGCGCCACTTAAACATTCATAAAACGAAATGATGAGAGTAAGAGGGGATCTCTCATAATGTGAAAATGAAAAGGTCAGTAAGAGTAATATTAAATAACATCCCCCAACATAAGAACATGGGGCATAAAAGAAATGACTTAAAAGAGAGTATTTGAAAAGAAAGAGAGGTTGGATCCTTTACCGTAAAACGTATCTCTTAAAACTTAAAGGTTGGGACCTTGAGGGCTTGGGGCACCTTGTGATGACTCTCTGGGAGGTAATGAGACCTGATCTTCGTTGGGGGAGAGTTGGGAGTGAAAACTAATGGAGGAAAGGGTGGATATTTATAGGGAAAGTGAGGGGACAAGGCATTAATGGCCAAGGGACACCTCATTGGTGGTATTGGCAAAACTGTGGGCTTTCCCATTGTATTTTCCCATGGTATTGGCCACTTGGGACACCTCATACAATAATTCATCCCATTTAGTCGACCATCCCTTAAAATATTTCATTACATCATCATGATGCAATCATGATGTCATTAAACATACCGAAACCCTAAAACTGTATTTTTACTATTCACTGAAAATTCAGCTTTTTCTGAAAACTCCCAAAATTTCACCTTAACCAAATATCAATGCTCTGATTTCAAAAATGAACTCCATTTTATAAAAATATTTTTCAAAATATTTTTAATTTAATTTTTAAATAAATACACTATTCACCGAAAATTCATTTTTTTCAGAAAAATCCCCAAAAATTACCTTAACATAATATCGATGCTCTGAGTTCAAAAATGAAATCCATTTTATAAAAATAATTTTCTAAATATTTTTAATTTAATTTTTAATTAAAAAACACTATTCACCTGAAAAAACTAATACTTGACTAATAATTTCTGAAACAGTTATTTACCTATTTTATTGAATCTCATTACTTAATCAAGGTGCCTAGATTATATTAATACTTTCTTTAAGTGAGATTACTAATCTATTTTGTCACATTACTAATCCTAAGCATAAAATCACTATTCATAATTTACTATTCATCAAAAATTAAGTTGATCTTATTAGACTCTAAATTTTGTACTGAACATAATTGCAGAAGACAATTATTTGAAAATCATTACAAAAAATTAATTATTTAAGGTTTAAATAAATATTTTCAAATATCATTTTTCTAGAATTCATCAAAAAAAATATGCATACTATATTTATCCAGACATTTGAAAATTCACAATCTTCATCATAAGAATAAATCACAATTTTTATTTAAGTCAAAGGATTACACAAGGCAGTTACGGTCTCCTTACATAGCCCCTTATAACCCCAGCATAGGACCTAAGTGTAAGGTGTGCTAAGGTGAGAGAATCTGAGGGCGGCTCATCCAAGATTGAACGAGTAGTAATCTCTATTAGTTTGAACTTCTCGCGAAGTCGATTCCATTCTAGCTTCACAGGATGAAGTTCGGCTTGGGTTTGGTCCAGAGCAAAGCCCAGTGGTGCTACCTCCTTCCCAAGTTCTGTTAGATGGGCTTCGATTGGCCCGAGACTACTGGATGAGGGCATCAAATCTTCTTTCTATATTAATTAACCAAGACCACTTGTTTTTACATACAATAATCGAAACGTTTAGTTTCCAGTGGTCATATTGACCAACGGTCATATAACAGTCGAAACCGAACGGTCTCATTTTGATTATACTCATGTTATCAAATGAAACATTTTTATTGAGTATCAAATAAAATAACACACAAAATTAGAAAACTGGATTTATACAAAATTTCAGGTCGTTACATTCTTCCCCCCCTTAAGAAATTTCTTCCTCTCAATTTTTAAAATTGGGTTTGGAAATTTCATTGAAAGTCCCAAATCGGAAAAGGAGTCTGTAAAACTATTACTTTAAAAGAAAGAAAGGGAAGTACAAAGGTCACCCGAGTTAACCCATACTAGGATTCCATGTGGGAAAACATGGATATGGAAGAAAAAACAAAGGGTTAAGTTCTGAGGGAGAGTGATAGAAAACATGATTAAGAGAAAGTTAACCACAAGAAAATCACAAACTTATGATGTGTTTAAACCGTCTTTGATTACCCAGTAGGAAACGTAAACCAACAATGTTTTTGTTTTATGTTACTTTTCATAATTTTGAGGAATTCATTTACTACATAGAATAAGAACATAAGGAAATATACTTAACTTGAAGTATAGTTTCATCCTTTAATAAGTTTCTACCAAAACAAATCTTTTCTCCAAACGATGAGCATTCAAAAACACTTGGTCTCATCAAAAGCACAAGAATCATCTTCTATAGAATCACGTAATCCACAAAATATTAACTATCTATTTCTTCTATCTTTAAACATTATCCCAAAAACATAAGGGGTAAGATAAAACAATTCTTTAAAAATAAAGAATCCCATAGGAAGGAAAACTTCTTTAAATCTTCAAAATTCCACAGTACTACCCAAATTTCATCATAGACCATTCCATAAATAACTATCCTTAAAATTCCTCGAAATAAACCAAACTTGTCACGACCCGCCCTCGGGGTCCGTACCGTGACTACCCCAAGCCCGCCTTCCATAGGCCAGGGGATGGCGACTAGCACCAAGGCGTAAAACCCAGTAAAAAGGGAAGGCATTGCCTTTGAAAAGTAAACAACCACCACAGAAGCAAGCGGAAAATAAACACTAAACAAAAAACAGAGTACAACTGAAAGTGCGGAAAAGTAAATGGGCCAGAATACAAACCCAAACTGAAAGTAAAGTACAACTCGAAATGAAAAACAGCAACTGAAAAGTAAAAGTCGCTACTCTGAGCTGTCCACTGGAAATCCCACCTGAAGGGTGGGTACAGATAGCTCCTCTGCTCCACGGGTCCCGCCGTCCGCTCTGAGCACGTCCCGCCCAGTGGACCACCTCCGGGTACCGTCCCGCTCTGTAGGCCTCAGCTAAGGTCAACGCTGTCCGTCGTCTGCAACCAACACAACGTAGTGCGGGCGAAGCCCGTGCAGGGGTGAGTATAAGCTACTCAGTAGGGACCCCGAGACCCCTGAAGGTCTCTCAAATCCACAAAGGATAAACCACGAAGAAAAGTACAATCACGAAGTAACAACCGACACTGCTTAGGTATATGCCCATACATATACCTAAGTCATCAATTAAAATACGCTCCAACCTCCGAGCCCAAGTACAACTCAGTCCACGCAGGAAAGTATACGTATTCCACATAGGAAAGAAAAACATAATCCATACAGGATTGCACAACACAATCCACACAGGAAAGCAACAGGATTCAGCTCACACAGGTATACTTCTTCAAGGACGATAAAGATGATCACTGATCCATCTAAGTCGTCGGACCCACGAAGGATCGATAGGTAACTAACCCCCACAAAGACCCACACAGGATCGGGCTCACACAGAACCTGTAGGCGCTGGCTCACACAGAACCGCTGAGCGCAAGGACCCACACAGGATCGGGCCCACACAGGACCTGTAGCACTGATCCACGAAGGATCGCTGAGTGCTGTAGTCGTCGTCGTCGAATCCACACAGGATCTCTGTACTGTCGTCGTCGCAGTCACAGTAGCAGTCGTAGCAGTAGAACAGTCGCAGCCAGCACTAGGGTTCCCGCACATAGCAAGCTCGTTCGGAGGGTCCGCTCCACGAGCCGAGAGGCTGATACATCAACTGTCACAAAGACCAGAGTTGATGTATCCAAAAGTTCCGTATCGTCAACAAGAACTCAACGCAACAGACGGCGCGTCGATCGGACGCCCGGTCTGAGAGTTATTGGCATTTTCGTCTCCGGGGCCCGGTTGGTTTTTAAGGCAAAACCAACCCGACCGTACTCCACCTACGTCCAAACCTCGGGCGGAGTATTCCAAAAGATCCGTCTCACTAAGAGGAACACAACGCGACTGACAGCGCGTCAATCGGACGTTCGTAGCTCAAGATATGAGCGTTTCCGCTCCGAAGGCCCGGTTGGTTTCGTGAACGAACCAACCCGGCCGAACTCAAAGTTAACCAAAACCTTGAGTGCGATATATCGAAACGACCGTCTCGATCCAAGGATCGCGTTTCCGCAGACGGTTCGTCATTCGGAGGTCTGAGGCTCAAGTTATGGGCCAAAAACCAAATCTGGTTCGAAACGGGGGGGGTCCGGGTCCGGGCCGACCCGGCCCGACCCCCCCCCCACCCCCCCCCGGGGGGCGGCGCGGCGGCGGCGCGGCGGGCCGTGGCGGCCTGGCGCCGCGAGGTGGCCGCACGCGGGGGATCGAACCCCCGCTCTTCAACTGGCGGCGCGGCATAGCCGCGCCGTTTTCTTTTAAAAAAAAACGCCCCCCTCACGTGGGGGGCCTGCTGTAGCGCAACCGGGGGGCCGGCTGCCCCCCTCCTTCAAGGAACCGCCCCCCCTCATTAAGAGGGGGGTTTTGTTGAACCGGACGGGGGATTTATTCCCCCGGTTTTATGTCATCCGGCCGGCCAGCTGGCCGGCCGGTTTTTACCAACGGGACCGGAAATTCCGGTCCCGCCTTCGACTTCCGACGCCGGCGGCCTGGCCGCCGGTCTTCACATCCCGCCGCGGCCCGGATCCGGCCGCGGTCTCCTCGTCCCGCCGTGGCCCGGAACCGGCCGCGGTGTTCATCGTCCGGCGCGGTGCGACGGCACCCCGCCCCTTTCGTCGTGCCATGATTCTTTTCAACGCGGCGCGACGGCGTCGCGTTCTTGAAGATTCTTCCTCGACGTAGCGCGACGGCGCCGCATAAAATATTTGCACGATCATCCGCGTGGTGCGACGACACCACGCCACTTGCTTCCTCACGCAAGAATAATCAACATGAACGATGGAGGGGGGTTCGGCCGTGTTCATGCGGTCCGGCCCCCCTCACGTTAAATAAATAACTCAACTTAAACATTCAAGCCTCAAGTTAGACATGCGAGATCCACGTTCAAGAAATGGAATAAATAAATAATGAATCAACAACCCCTAAAACTAAATTTCAACCCGCAACAAACGCAACTCCCGAAAAGGTCTCTTTAAGCGAATATCGGCGCTGTGAGTTCATCGGTGCCCTCGGATTTCAATTCCGAGCACCGGATCAAAAGTTAGGAATTCCCGCTCGTTCGTTCACTGAACGTACCCGAGCCAAACTTCGGAAATTAATTCCGGGCACTCCGGGCCTCGGAATCAGGTGCCGTCTGAAACCGCCCTCTTGTAAAATTCTAAAGAAAATTAAGAAAAAATTTCCCTTGAATTTTACGGGTCTTTACATTACTCCCACCTCAGGGATTTACGTCCCTGTAAAGATACATCAAAAACTAGGGAAACAAATGAGGGTACTGAGCACGCATCTGAGCCTCCCGCTCCCATGTGCTCTCCTGGAGATTCCCGTGCTTCCATCTGATGCGCACAAGAGGAATCGATCGCCCACGCAGGACCCGCTCCTGTCGATCCTCTATCTCCACCGGAACCTCCGTAAAAGTCGCCTCATCGTCAACGTCAAGCTCCCCATGGTCAATGATGTGCGTCGGGTCGTGTACGTATCTCCTCAGCTGGGATACGTGGAAGACGTCGTGCACCCGGTGCAACTGAGGTGGTAGAGCCAGGCGATAAGCCACCTCACCAATCCTGCTGAGAATCTGGAAAGGTCCGATGAAGCGCGGAGATAACTTGCCGCCTCGGCCAAATCTCTGAATACCACGTCGAGGTGAGACCCGCAAGAAGACGTGGTCGCCATCCTCGAACTCCAGTGGCCTCCGCCTCCTGTCAGCGTATGACTTCTGCTGGCTCTGAGCTGTCCTCATCCGCTCCTGGATGACCTGGACCTTCTCTGTCGTGGCCTGGACCATCTCCGGTCCCACCAGTGCTGACTCCCCAGGGTCTGTCCAGCACAAAGGAGATCTACATGGTCGGCCGTACAACGCCTCGTACGGTGCCATCCCGATGGTGGAGTGGTAGCTGTTGTTGTACGCAAACTCCACCAAGGGTAGGTGGTCCTCCCAGCTACGACCAAAGTCGAGGACACATGCGCGGAGCATGTCCTCGAGTGTCTGAATGGTCCTCTCCGTCTGACCATCCGTCTGAGGGTGAAAAGCTGTGCTAAGACGTAGCTACGTCCCGAACACTTCCTGCAACCCCTTCCAAAGTCGGTAAGTAAAGCGGGCATCTCGATCGGAGACGATAGATGATGGCACGCCGTGGAGCCGCACAATCTCCTGAACGTAGAGACGTCCCAAGCTCTCCACTGAGCCCTGCTCTCTGATGGGTAAGAAGTGTGCCGACTTGGTGAGTCGGTCAACAATCACCCAGATGGAGTCGTGACCTCTAGAATTGCGTGGAAGTCCAGTCACAAAGTCCATAGATATGTCGTCCCACTTCCACTCCGGAACCTCCAAGGGCTGTACCAAGCCTGCTGGTACCTGATGCTCTGCCTTCACCTGCTGACAGGTGAGGCATCGAGAAACGAACTCTGCTACTGCCTTCTTCATGCCCGGCCACCAGTGCTGTCGTCTGAGGTCCTGGTACATCTTCGCCACTCCAGGATGTACCGCCAAAGGAGAAGTGTGAAACTCTCTCAGCACTTCCTCTCGCAAAGCGACTGGTACCATGGTACGTCCTCTGAAAAGGATGTCGTGCTCTGCTCCAAGGGAGAAACCATCAGGTGCCTGTCCCGAGGATATCTGTGCACGCCGCGTCTCACAGTCAACGTCCCCGTGTTGTGCCTCCCTGACTCGCTGCAGTAGTGGAGGAGTGACTGTGAGAGACTGAAGAAAGGCTGCCCCATCTCTATCCACGAAGGATATCTGCAAAGAGACTAGCTGCTCTGTCGCCTCCTCGAGTAGCTGAATGCCCGTCCTCCTGCTAAGGGCATCGGCTACTACGTTCCCCTTCTCAGGAGTATAGACTATCTCAAAGTCATAGTCCTGGAGGAACTCGAGCCATCGTCGCTGTCTCAGGTTCAGGTCCTTCTGCGAGAAGATATACCTGAGACTCTGATGATCGGAAAAGACTGTAAAGCGCTCGCCCATCAGATAGTGTCGCCAAGTCTTCAGAGCGAAGACCACTGCTGCTAACTCCAGGTCATGGGTAGCGTAGTTCTGCTCATGAGGCCTCAACTGACGTGATCCATAGGCGATCACGGCCCGCTCCTGCATCAGAACAAATCCGAGTCCGGTCCTTGATGCATCGCAGTAGACTACGTACCCTACTCCCTCCTCAGGCAACCTCAAGATAGGTGCGCAGGTCAATCTCTGTCTCAGCTCCTGGAAGCTCTGCTGACATCTGTCTGTCCATACGAAGGGTTTCCCCTTCTTCGTCAAAGCTGTGACTGATGCCGCAACTCTAGAGAAGTCTGGCACGAATCTCCGATAATATCCAGCTAGTCCCAAGAAACTCCGAACCTCAGTCACGCTCTTGGGTGGCTCCCAAGCTAACACAGCCTCAATCTTCGCGGGATCCACTGCAACTCCCGCCTCAGAGATAACGTGTCCCAAAAAGTGGACCTCACGTATCCAGAACTGGCACTTCGAGAGCTTACCATAAATCTGGTGCTCTCGGAGTGTGTCAAGAACAACTCGCAAGTGATAGGCGTGCTCCTCCTCTGTCGTAGAGTAAATCAGAAATGTCGTCGATGAAGACTACGACAAACCGATCGAGGTATGGCTGAAAGATCCTGTTCATGAGAGCCATGAACACTGCTGGAGCATTGGTTACACCGAAAGGCATAACCAAGAACTCATAGTGGCCATACCGACATCTGAAGGCCGTCTTCTGCACATCCTCGTCTCTGACTCTGAGCTGATGATAGCCTGACCTGAGGTCTATCTTCGAGAACCACCATGCTCCCTTGAGCTGATCAAAGAGGTCATCAATCCTCAGTAGCGGATACTTGTTCCTCACTATCACCTGGTTCAGGCGACGATAGTCAACACAAAGTCGCAAGCTCTCGTCCGCCTTCTTGGCGAACAATATCGGGGAAGCCCAGGGTGAAACACTGGGTCGGATGAACCCCTTGCCCTGCAAGTCCCCCAACTATACCCGTAGCTCTCGAAGCTCGGCGGGGGCCATCCGATATGCTGGAGTGGATATCGGGGCTGTCCCGGGGTACAAGTCAATATAAAAGTCTACCTCTCTGCAAGGAGGTAGCCCTGGAACATCGTCGGGAAAAACGTCCGCAAACTGATCCACCACTGCAGGAAAACCAGGACTCTGCACGTCAACTGCTCCAAGGATAAGGCTATCCAACTGATGAGTGATGGGCTGTCCTCTCCTCCGCTGAAGTCCATCCTGTGCTGCTAAGGCTCCCTTCTCACCGGTGAAGGTGAACCTGCTCCCGTCGGTGCGTACACATCGCACCTTGCGCCTAAAACAGTCAATTTGTGCATGGACCGTAGATAGCCAATCCATGCCCAAGATGACGTCGTAAGGCCTCGACGCTGCTACAAGAAGATCCCAGCCGAAGCTCTCGCCTCCTAGAGTAAGCTCACACTGCCGGCACCAGTGCGTAATCGTCGAGTCTGCTCCCGTAGGAGTCTCTAGCCGTAAGGTTCGAGCCAACGGCTCTGTCGGAATCTCCGAGCTCCGAACAAGGGCAGCGGCTATGAAAGAGTGACTCGCTCCTGTGTCTATAAGAACTGCAGCAAGGGTGGAATAGACACAGATAGTACCTCGAATCATCTCGGGTGCGCCGTGGTCGTAGGCCTCTGCTGCCTGGAGCTGTGCCTGTCGCTGCCCGCCAGCTCCCTATGGTCGGGGTGGACCTCCTGGTGGTGGTGGTGGCAGAGCCTCAAAGCGTCGCCCACCACCGGCTGCTCGTCCAGCTCCTCTGCCTCGTCCGCCTCCTCCCTGCGGACCGCCACGGTCGACCCTCTGCCTCTGCCTCGGTGGTCCATCAACTGACTACTGCTCCTCGGCACGACGGGTCGGGCAGTCACGAGCCATGTGGCCCTGCCCGCCGCACGAGTAGCACTGTCTGCCTCTCGGAAGACTGGCTCCGCGCTGTGTGCCCCGCACTGCTGAGCCAGTGCCCTGAGATCGTCTGCCCGAAGGTCTGGTCTGTCTGGACCCCTGAGTCATCCGTCGACTGCCTGCTGCAGATGACTCTGCCACATGCCGCCCTGCGGTGGGTCGCTGTGCTGGTGTAGACTCAGCAAGGAAGCTCTCGATCAGAAGGGCCCGCTCCAGTACTCCTGTCTGAGTCGGTATGCTGAGGGAGATCAGCGATGCCCTGATCTCGTGTCTCAAACCCTGCTCGAAGGTCCGGTCCCATAAGAATGGGTCCCGTACCATGTCGGTCGAGTAGCGCGAGAGATCGGTGAATCTCGCCGAGTACTGTGCGACCGTCATGCTGCCCTGCCGCAGCTGTAGAAGCTCCTGAATACGCACCGCACGAAGGGTGGCTGGGACGAACTCCGAGCGGAAGAGGCTCTCAAAGTCCGTCCAAAGTAGGGATGCCTCATCGTGCACCTGGAGCATCAGGCTCCACCATCATCCTGCTGCTGCGTGTAGTAGGCTCGCAGCGAGGATCACCATGAGGTCTGCTGGTGTCCTCACTAGCCTAAACACTCGAACCACTGCCTCCAGCCAGTCCTCTGCTGCCTGGGGATCCGTCTCCCCGCGAAACCTGGGCGGTCGCTGGCGCTGAAACTCATGCAGTGCGCTGAGGCGACGTGCATCGTCAGCGGCTGCTGCTGGAAGCATCGGGGGATCGGCGGGTAAAGCTACCGCCGGTGCCACTACTGGAAAAGGGCCCTGCACCGAGGCCTCGTCGCTCGGTGGGCTGTCGTCTCGCTCGACTCTCGGAACCCTAGCTGGCTGCCGTCGTGGGGCCATCCTGAAAAGGAAACAGGTGCGCCACGGTTAGAACAGTATACCTGGTGAGCTGATATAAGTAATCACAAAGAAAACTTTGAAACACACACGCAATCAATGTTTTCGTGCATTAAGTCGGAAATCAGAAGTCAGGGTCCTGGTGTACGGATACGTCGGCCGCCGCACCAACACTGGACTCCCTGGACTGATAACCACACTCAATACGCTAAACATTATCGCTTCACATAGAAAATATTAGAGTTCGCGGTAGAACCGAACTCCTCTGATACCAATTTGTCACGACCCGCCCTCGGGGTCCGTGCCGTGACTACCCCAAGCCCGCCTTCCATAGGCCAGGGGCTGGCGACTAGCACCAAGGCGTAAAACCCAGTAAAAAGGGAAGGCATTGCCTTTGAAAAGTAAACAACCACCACAGAAGCAAGCGGAAAGTAAACACTAAACAAAAAACAGAGTACAACTGAAAGTGCGGAAAAGTAAATGGGCCAGAATACAAACCCAAACTGAAAGTAAAGTACAACTCGAAAGGAAAAACAGCAACTGAAAAGTAAAAGTCGCTACTCCGAGCTGTCCACTAGAAATCCCACCTGAAGGGTGGGTACAGATAGCTCCTCTGCTCCCGGGTCCCGCCGTCCGCTCTGAGCACGTCCCGCCCAGTGGACCACCTCCGGGTACCGTCCCGCTCTGTAGGCCTCAGCTAAGGTCAACGCTGTCCGTCGTCTGCAACCAACACAACGTAGTGCGGGCGAAGCCCGTGCAGGGGTGAGTATAAGCTACTCAGTAGGGACCCCGAGACCCCTGAAGGTCTCTCAAATCCACAAAGGATAAACCACGAAGAAAAGTACAATCACGAAGTAACAACCGACACTGCTTAGGTATATGCCCATACATATACCTAAGTCATCAATTAAAATACGCTCCAACCTCCGAGCCCAAGTACAACTCAGTCCACGCAGGAAAGTATACGTATTCCACATAGGAAAGCAAAACATAATCCACACAGGATTGCACAACACAATCCACACAGGAAAGCAACAGGATTCAGCTCACACAGGTATACTTCTTCAAGGACGATAAAGATGATCACTGATCCATCTAAGTCGTCGGACCCACGAAGGATCGATAGGTAACTAACCCCCGCAAAGACCCACACAGGATCGGGCTCACACAGAACCTGTAGGCGCTGGCTCACACAGAACCGCTGAGCGCAAGGACCCACACAGGATCGGGCCCACACATGACCTATAGCACTGATCCACGAAGGATCGCTGAGTGTTGTAGTCGTCGTCGTCGAATCCACACAGGATCTCTGTACTGTCGTCGTCGAATCCACACAGGATCTCTGTACTGTCGTCGTCGCAGTCACAGTAGCAGTCGTAGCAGTAGAACAGTCGCAGCCAGCACTAGGGTTCCCGCACATAGCAAGCTCGTTCGGAGGGTCCGCTCCACGAGCCGAGAGGCTGATACATCAACTGTCACAAAGACCAGAGTTGATGTATCCAAAAGTTCCGTATCGTCAACAGGAACTCAACGCAACAGACGGCGCGTCGATCGGACGCCCGGTCTGAGAGTTATTGGCATTTTCGTCTCTGGGGCCCGGTTGGTTTTTAAGGCAAAACCAACCCGACCGTACTCCACCTGCATCCAAACCTCGGGCGGAGTATGCCAAAAGATCCGTCTCACTAAGAGGAACACAACGCGACTGACGGATATGATATAATAACAATGAATATGATTTTGTAATAAGCCGATGACATTATTTAAATCATTATACAGGATGGTTGGATACGTACAAAGCATATCGGACCTTAGGTAAGGGATAATTTTTCAAATCTCATTTTTATTCGAGATTTCTTATTCGTAAGCATTTACTGGGGTTATTGATATCATCCATGTACATGTTTTATAAACGTTTTTCATGTATATTTTAAGTCCTTTTTACCCATTTTTGAATTTTACCCCATGGTATGGAAGGAATCATTATATAATTTACCCTACAGGGTACTTTTTGACATTTTCAGCAAAAGTACGAGAAGAATTTTTTTTTAAGTTATACGGAACAAACGGATTTTTATGGTTTTATATAGCTCAAGATATGAGTGTTTCCGCTCCGAAGGCCCGGTTGGTTTCGTGAACGAACCAACCCGGCCGAACTCAAAGTTAACCAAAACCTTGAGTGCGATATATCGAAACGACCGTCTCGATCCAAGGATCGCGTTTCCGCAGACGGTTCATCATTCGGAGGTCTGACGCTCAAGTTATGGGCCAAAAACCAAATCTGGTTCGAAACGGGGGGGTCCTGGTCCGGGCCGACCCGGCCCGACCCCCCCCCCCCCCCCCCCCCGGGGCGGCGCGGCGGCGCGGCGGGCCGCGGCGGCCTGGCGCCGCGAGGTGGCCGCACGCGGGGGATCGAACCCCCGCTCTTCAACTGGCGGCGCGGCATAGCCGCGCCGTTTTCTTTTCAAAAAAAACGCCCCCTCACGTGGGGGGCCTGCTGGAGCGCAACCGGGGGGCCGGCTGCCCCCCTCCTTCAAGGAACCGCCCCCCCTCATTAAGAGGGGGGTTTTGTTGAACCGGCCGGGGGATTTATTCCCCCGGTTTTATGTCATCCGGCCGGCCAGCTAGCCGGCCGGTTTTTACCAACGGGACCGGAAATTCCGGTCCCGCCTTCGACTTCCGACGCCGGCGGCCCGGCCGCCGGTCTTCACATCCCGCCGCGGCCCGGATCCGGCCGCGGTCTCCTCGTCCCGCCGCGGCCCGGAACCGGCCGCGGTGTTCGTCGTCCGGCGCGGTGCGACGGCACCGCGCCCCTTTCGCCGTGCCATGATTCTTTTCAACGCGGCGCGACGGCGTCGCGTTCTTGAAGATTCTTCCTCGACGTAGCGCGACGGCGCCGCGTAAAATATTTGCACGATCATCCGCGTGGTGCGACGGCACCACGCCACTTGCTTCCTCACGCAAGAATAATAAACATGAACGATGGAGGGGGGTTCGGCCGTGTTCATGCGGTCCGGCCCCCCTCACGTTAAATAAATAACTCAACTTAAACATTCAAGCCTCAAGTTAGACATGCGAGATCCATGTTCAAGAAATGGAATAAATAAATAATGAATCAACAACCCCTAAAACTAACTTTCAACCCGCAACAAACGCAACTCCCGAAAAGGTCTCTTTAAGCGAATATCGGCGCTGCGAGTTCATCGGTGCCCTCGGATTTCAATTCCGAGCACCGGATCAAAAGTTAGGAATTCCCGCTCGTTCGTTCATTGAACGTACCCGAGCCAAACTTCGGAAATTAATTCCGGGCACTCCGGGCCTCGGAATCAGGTGCCGTCTGAAACCGCGCTCTTGTAAAATTCTAAAGAAAATTAAGAAAAAATTTCCCTTGAATTTTACGGGTCTTTACAAAACTAATATTGAAACGCAAATACAAGAAGATTTGATAACATAGTCTTCCAAAATAAACTTTATCATTCATCTCCAAACAACATAAACCACTCCTAACATCTTATAACAAAAGTAACTAACCTAAACATATTTTCCCCAAGATAGGTTAATCATTTCCATAATTAACCTATATTACCATAAGTTCACCTTAAATTCATCTATTCTTCAAAATATAAGTCAACCTTTATTCCGCAAAGAAAATACCGTAGTAATCTATTTACCTTGATCATATAGGGTTCCCAATATAGTGAACGTCTTCCAAAATAATCATCATCTTTTAATCCCATAATCATCTCTTTTTTTGGAAGAACAGCTTCACAACATCAACATGTGGTATATAACAATAGATGTCTTCCTTAATGATATAAAACCATCTTAGGTAGTGACTCGATGTTCTTATAAAACATTAAAGATATTCTCATAGAGCACGAACTAAAATACAATATGACATAGAAAATTATTGCGAAGAATTTACATGTACTTTAGTCATCATGATCCATCTCAGCATAGGACCTACATTATTCCCTTATCCTTGAAGATTGTTGATGCTCATCATGCTTCTCATCCCTTCCAAGAGAGCATTGCCTTGGATAATTTCTAACTCCTCAACATTTACAACATTGAAAATTATAAGGTACATTAGATCGAACCTTATCTCTATTCATCACATTATCCATTTTTTTAATTAATTGGCTACTTTATTCCCTATCACCCCACACTGAAAACATCTCACGGTTCCTTTGTGACATTCTCCTTGGTGCCCCTTTCCACACATTTTTCACAAAGGAAATTGGGTCTTCTTTCCCTTATCAACTTTATCAGATGAACATCCTTGAGACTTCGTCTTCTTCTTACTTGATGAATTTGGGCATTCAACTATGTACCATTTATTAATTGTGATTTTTGATAACTGGTTTGGCATAATCACAATATGTTCAACTTGATCTCTCTTCATCTCTGTCATATTAATAAGTAAATCATCACATTTCCTATCACCTTGGTTTTTGGGACATGTTCTTCCATTTCCCGTTATTAATTAAGAAAAGAAATTATAATTAGGGGCTTAAAAACTTAGACAATAATCATGAAATGGAAACTTTAAGCATAAAAGGATAAACTTGTAGAAGAAAAGTATATCCTAACTTGTGACCCCCTAGGCTCCAAACTAGGTTATCCATGATCATATATTCTTGTGTGAATCTTTATTTTATTTTATATTGGTTCCTTTAATAATGGTTTATACTAAGCTTATGAATTTACCAAGCATATCCCCTGGGAGTTTCGTAACCAAGAGTGCAGTAAGTCTCATTGTTGTGTACCAGTTCACGTTCAAGTCTAGCTCAAAGCGGTGTTTTCAGGTTTTACCCCTATGTACATCTGTGCCAGAGCCACCTCTACCTGCTCGTATCCAGACAGTGATGTATTTTCTTAGAAACCCCTTACTCAATACTCACCAAAATACCAAGAAGATTTCCTATATTTAAACATTTCTATAGAGTTCTTCCTAAAGTTTTCATATCCTAATTCCCGCAAATAACTAAACCATCCTTTGATACCAACTATAGAATCCCGCCTATAACTTTTCATTACATTTTACAAAACCGAGGATCTTTAAGGTTTAGTGTCTTGGAAACCAGAAACTTAAAACATGAAAACATAAAACATTCTTCTTAAACACTTGAAAGGATTCTCCTTATGTTCATCCTAGGTTCATTACTACATCTCAAAACCTGGGGACATACATCAAAATAAAGGTGTGAGAAGAAGGATGAGTAAGGGAAACAAGGGGAAACATTTAACATGTGAACTTGAGATACATCAACAAAGTCATGAAAAATAACTTTAAGGCACGAGAAAGAAATCATGAGGCATATCATAATAAAAATAACGTATTTCATAACTTGAAGATGTGGCTACAATATTTAAGTTAGAAAATCATGAACATATCAACAAGTTCCATCCCCAAGGTTTCATTTGAAATTACCAAGGTATCCCCCAAAGTATCCTTAAAATTTTAATCTCTAGTGGTTACATCATTACCCTTTGCAATGGGGCTCTATCAGGGCGCACCCTTAAATTTGTAATCTCTAGTGGTTACACCATTACCCAATGCAATGGGGCGCTATTAGGGAACACCCTTAAATTTTTAGTTATTATCATGTGATCCAAATATATCATCATCAAAAATTTCATAAATAACCCATATAGAATAAAAGAAATGGGTTTAATTTCATAATCTTAACGTTTTAAAAACTTCTTTAAAGACATTATCTTTATGTCACTTTAAAGCCACGGAAAAGGAAAGTGAGTCTCATGTATGTAAATCCCAGAATTTAATATAGAAAATTTTGATATATATGTGAATACCCTTATAGAAGAAAGATCTTTGAGTATTCACTTAATAAAACAAAATAATTTGAGAAAAAGAGAGAAACATTTTGAGACGAAAATTCTGCAGCATAATGGCTATGTTATAGGGTTTTAGAAAACATTGAAAAGAGAGGGGACATGGGTAACCCACTCATAAATGATCCATAAAACAGTAGGGGTAAATAATATAAATGATTTAAGAACATGGTAATGACATTTGAATGATATACCATATGAAATGAAGAATATCAAAGGAAGACAAAAATAATATTTCTCTTATGAAAATTCGGCAGCCTAACGGCGTCACTTAAACTTCAAAAAAAATGAATTGAAGAGATCAAATAGGGTCTCTCATCGTATGAACATAAAAGATCATTATGATAGATATAGAGATCATACCCCAATATAATAAAAAGGAATTTGAAAGACTTGACAAGAAAATAGAACTTGAAAATGAGATGGGTGAAAGAATCTGTTACAAAAATTTCGGCAGCCTAACGGCGCCACTTAAACATTCATAAAACAAAATGATGAGAGTAATAGGGGATCTATCATCATATGAACAATAAAAGGGCAGTAATAGGAATATAAAATAACATCCCCCCAACATAAGAACATGGAGAATAAAAGAAATGACTTAAAAGAGAGTATTTGAAAAGAAAAAGAGAGGTTGGATCCCTTACCTTAAAACGTATCTCTTAAAACTTAAAGGTTGGGAACTTGAGGGATTGGGGGCACCTTGGGAGGACTCGTTGGGAGATAATGAGACCAGAGCTTCATTAGGGGAGAGTTGGGAGTGAAAACTAAAAGAGTAAAGGGTGGGTATTTATAGGGAAAGTGAGGGGACAAGGCATTAATGGTCAAGGGACACCTCATTGGTGGTATTGGCAAAACCATGGGCTTGCCCATGGTATTTTCCCATGGTATTGGCCACTTGGGACACCTAATACAATAATTCATCCCCTTTAGTAGATCAACCCTTAAAATATCTCATGACATCATCATGATGTAGTCATGATGTCATTAAACATACCGAAACCCTAAAACTGTATTTTTACTATTCACTGAAAATTCAACTTTTTCTGAAAACTCCCAAAATTTCACCTTAACCAAATATCAATTCTCTGATTTCAAAAATGAACTCCATTTTATAAAAATATTTTTAAAAATATTTTTAATTTAATTTTTAAATAAATACACTATTCACCAAAAATTCATTTTTTTTGAAAAATACCCAAAAATTGCCTTAATATAATATGGATGCTCTGAGTTCAAAGATGAAATCCATTTTATAAAAATAATTTTCTAAATATTTTTAATTTAATTTTTAATTAAAAAACACTATTCACCTGAAAAAACTAATACTTGACTAATAATTTCTGAAACAGGTTTTTACCTATTTTATTAAATCTGATTACTTAATCAAGGAGCCTAGATTATATTAATACTTTATTTAAGTGAGATTACTAATCCATTTGGTCACATTACTAATCCTAAGCATAAAATCACTATTCATAATTTACTATTCATCAAAAATTAAGTTGATCTTATTAGACTCTAAATTTCGTACTGAACATAATTGGAGAAGACCATTTTTTTAAAATAATTACACAAAATTAATTATTTAAGGTTTACATAAATATTTTCAAATATCCTTTTTCTAGAATTCATCAAAAAAAAAATATACATACTATATTTATCCGAACATTTGAAAATTCACAAACTTCATCATAAGAAGAAATCACAATTTTTATTTAAGTCAAAGGATTACACAAGGCAGTTACGGTCTCCTTACATAGCCCCTTATAACCCCATCATAGGACCTAAGTGTAAGGTGTTCTAAGGTTAGAGAATTTGAGGGTGGCTCGGACAACATTGCCCGAGTAGTAATCTCTATTAGTTTGAACTTCTCGCGAAGGCGATTCTGTTCTAGCTTCACACGATGAAGTTCGGCTTGGGTTTGGTCCAGAGAAAATCCCAGTGGTGTTACATCCTTCCCAAGTTCCGTTAGATGGGCTTCGATTAGCCCGAGACTACTGGATGAGGCCATCGAATCTTCTTTCTATATTAATTAACCAAGATCACTTGTATTTAGAGACAATAATCGAAACGTTTAGTTTCCAGTGGTCATATTGACTAATGGGTATATAACAGTCGAAACACAATGGTCTCATTTTGATTATACTCATGTTATCAAATGAAATAGTTTTGTTGAGTATCAAATAAAATAACACACAAAATTAGGAAACAAGATTTATTCAAAATTTTGGGTCGTTACAGGTTACCCATGTTAAAAATCAGTAATAATTTAATTAGTTAATAAAATATGGTAATTAAATCTATTGTTTATCAAAGATAATTATTTGGCATAAAGTGATTCTATTATCATTTAAAGGTTGGATGCCTTGATTTCGGGGCCTAGATGCCTTTTGGACTCTGTTTGTTGTTTGTTTCCTTTTGTGATTTCTATTGATGTGATCCATTCTATGTGATGCGATGTGATCTTGGGATGGATGATGGCTGATGAGATATGGTAATGGAGGACCATGTTTGTGGTAGCAGTTGATGCCCAATATGGTATAATTCATGGAAATATGCATCATGGTATTGGGTATGGAATCAGGCTGGATGGAATGGGATGATGTTGTGATTTCCCTTTTTATTCTAAATTTGGGATATTTACTTTTTTAGAAATATTTTTAAAGTTTGGATGGTTGGGTTGCTTGTTTCTGCACTCTTTTCCCCACTACTTGAGGTAGATGGTTGTGCTTGGTTATTCATATCATTGTTGGTAGCTTAGTATGTTTCCTAGAGTACATGGAATTGTGGAATGATAATGATTAATATAATTTTTAAACCAATGAATTTGTATTTGAATGGAATAGAAATATTGAACATGAGAATCATATACTCGGTTAGATTATTCCTGGAGGGCATGTACTTCACTTTTTGGTTAATGAAATAATAAATGGAATAATTTTAATTGAAGGATAATGAATTAATTAATGAAAAATTAAATGTAAAAAGGAAATAATTAATTAAATGAAGCTCATTGAATGCTTATGTTCTTATATGATATATAGTTCTTAGTAGTGGGAGTTCGGTATCTGAGAGATGATAATTTTAGTTAATTCTAAGACTATGTTAATGGACATAGTGTTGGGGTGATCTATATTATATCCTATTTGTTTTTTGATTTTATACTCTACCCCACCCATATTCATAGGGTGACTAACTCCTAATGGACTCTAGGAGGGTGTTGTTCCCCACATATAGGTTGATGTGGAATGGATGGTTGATTACCCCTAATGGCCTTTCTCTCTTCTCTTCATAGTATTATATTCTAGTATGTATTATGGTAGAATTTCCCATATATGTACATAAAGGGATGTAATATATTATTGTTATTTCACTCACATGCATCCTATATATTATCCTATAGATTATTCTAGGTATGATGTGTATGTTCTGTGATGGATTGACGTATAATAAATGATATATAGGTTTTGGTGGCTCCCAAAAACTAATTTATTACTATATAGATATGGTGTGATGCACGAGGTGCATGATATATTAGCACAGGTGTCTTCGAGCTAGTTTTTGGTGATAGATGTCTCTGAACATGAGATGTTGGGGAAGACTAAAAATCTTGTGGGGAATTGGTATTGGGGTAATTTTTATTGTTATTATTGTATGATTTCTTATGTGTAACACTTTGTGAAAGATAGCCATGGTGAGGCCAAAAACATTGAATACCTGTTTAGGTGATGAGTTATCTTCACTTATAGATCATTGGGATTTAGCATTCTTTCTTTATATTTTACTTGAGCGGATTCATCAAGGATCCTACTTACTATACCTATTATATTTACCCAACATATATAAATTGTTTTTTAAGATGGTAAGAGGAGTTTGGTGATCAATAAGGATACTACTAGCTCAGGAGTTGTTTAGGAGCTATTGAGATCTGAGGTCACTACCGAGTTAATATTTTGGTACTTGTAGTTTACTTTTTATATGTATTATTTTTTATGGAATCACATATATGTTCTTGGGATGTTCCTTTACTTTTATATTTAGCTTCAGTTGTTGGTTGTTTCTATCTTATCTCTTGTTTCTCATATCTTAGATTGAAATGCCACCCATCTATGGTTATAATATACCCTTGGTGCTTGTCACTAACTCATGGCCTATTGAAGGCATACTTTGGGTGTTATTATCTCCTTTTTCTCATTCTTGGCTCAGGAGGTGTGTTTTCAGGGGGAGGGGGTCATGACATAAATACCTCTTCAAGATTATTTTAATTATTATGATACAATATAGTTAGCATGTTCATTCCTAAATCTATTTATATCATCATTTGTAATTGGTTTCTCTATAATAACTAAATAGTTCTAAAAACATATAATTAAATAAATGATGAATAAATATTTTAAATAAAAGTGTATATATTCAAAAAATAAAAACATATAATATATACCTTTAAGTTAATTTGACTTTTCCAATGGTTTTTAACATTTTTTCCATTATGCGTCAGTGAAGTTTAAAATGAATTTAAATTTTGAGTCCTATAGTAGGGGTGTTTTAAGAATTTGAATATGGATTGGTATTCTAGGGGTCATTTTAGAACACTAAGGGGTTTTTTTAGATTTTTTTAAAAGAATTGGTTTGTTGATAAGAATTTTTTTCACAAGATAAATTGGTGGAACAAATTTAGATAATTTTAAAATAAGAAGATTGTTGAAAAAAGCATGATTGAAGGTGGTAATTTGTGTTAAAAGAGTTAGAACCAATGGAAATTTATCCATATGAAGTATAGAAGTTTGAAGGAATTCTAAAAAAATAATACTTGGTCAAGATAAGGACAAATAAAGTGTTGGAATCATTTTAGAGAAAGGTAATTCAAGTCCACACCATAATGCATGGTGTTTTGAGAAGGAGATGCCCAAAATAGGAGACCTATAAAGGATCAAGTTTTGGTGGACCCTGTGGTGGAGTTCTAATTCACCTAGAAAAAATGATGAAGCCTAATCTAGATGTTTTTAGGGGTCATGGTTGAGTCATGAATAACATGTGATATTTATAGATGCAAAATATCTAGTTGAAGATCAATACATTGTGGTGTATGGTATAGAACATTGAAAGTTCACTTGTGAAAAATGAAGACATTTTGATTATGATGTCTAAAACGGTGAGATAAGAAGGACCATTCTATATCAGTGTCCATGTTTTATTCAAAATAGCCAGCTTTTTTCACCACATCGTAGTGTATGGACTTTTTAATTGGAGTTTCACTTGGGAGAAATGGTGAGCCCAAAATAGGAATTCGGGTGCCTGTGGTGGTGGGTTTTTCCATAGACATCATAATTTGACAACAGATTTCTATAGGGAAATAAAAAATGGCCAACAATCCATGAATATGGGAATTTAAAGGGTATTTCACAAAGATATTGAACAAGATACACTATGGTGTCTGGAAGAAAGATGTCAGGTCCACAAGGTCAAATACCCTGAGATGAGGGGTCAATCAGGGTATGACAAGTTAAAACTTATGCCCATTGGGATTTTGTTTCATTTTTAAACAAAAATAAATTATCTCTTCCTCCCTTAGAAATATATGAACAGATATGAAATCGTGCATAGGACACAATGATTTTTACTTGGTTCATCCTCGCTAGGCTACATCCAAGGAGCATACAACGGAGATGTGTCGATGTACCACATTCACTAAGGCTCACTGCCAATAATGAGTACAAATTTTGGGATAGATATTCTATTCCCATGCTCACTGCCTTTACAAGGTTTAGGGTCTAATCACTGTATTCCCAATGTTCACTCCCTTTGCCTCTTTCTCTAGCTCAGTACCAGTGGAAAGGGTCATTGTCTTCCTCTTCTTTTGATCACTACTCTTGGAAAAGAATCCACTCATAGTTTATAAAATTGTAGGTCAAAAATATTTTATGGACATGTAGGTCCCTTAATTTTCATGAATTTTGCATCCTCAACTGTAGGTAAATGCTCTGTTGAAGTCCCTTTTTACCCACATATGAAGTCCACCTTCCCGCGTACTATTAGATACTATAAAATACTTTTGAAAAGTGATTTGAAGCTTTTTCAAGATTCCTTGAGTATTTTGAAAATCACATACTCCTCCCACGTAATTTGTACTAATTATGGTATTATGAACACCTCCAATCCATACTTCTTCCACTTCTGCGAACCTCCCTTCATCCATGGACTACCTCCTCCTTCTCTAAAGTGTATTGTCTCTGCATACCGACTCTACAAACCTCTTCTAAGAACCACCCTTTGTCTTCAAAATATTCTCTATTCACAGAATTCCTTTACTTACATGTAATGGATATCCCACTTCACATACCATGTTCTTATTCCACAAATTTTCTACCTTTTCATCCTTCAAGGCCCCATAAAAACCTTCAATGGAATTTCTTCCGCGTGAACCTCTTCATCCTTCATGGAATTCTCCCTCAAAAACTTCCTTCAGACTGCCCTGAGTTCCCAGAAAAAATACTTGTTTTCTAATGATATTCACTCTCACTTCTAATCGGTTGGATTAGTGTTCCTTATATAGGAAAATATATCCACAAAATCTATTAATCCAAGATTTACCAAATCTTTGATTCGTTACAGCCTTCACAGCATACCAATCCTCCAGCCGTGAACCATGCCCATTCCATGAACCATTTTCCATGATGGTCCTTGTACTTTACTCCTATGTAGTCGATATCCTCTACCAACAAGAATCCATCCATGTTCCACAATGCCTTCCACCGCAAACAATTTTCAATTTCGTAAAATGCTCGTGCGTACTGTTACCGCTACCTGGTACACTACTGCGAACCCTTCTCAGACATGGTACGTGGTCTATGTCCCAAGATCTTTGTTTCTCTTCATTTTCCAATTTCTTTTGCCACTCTTCACACCGTTTAGTACTATAAGAAAACTTTACATTTCTAAACACAAATTTCTAATTTTGAGGCCTAAAAAATTGGAAAACATTGGGAAACTATGCCACCTTAAAAATTATTCTTTGGAAAACACCATCCATACTCATTTGCAATCATATGGATTTTTCAACAAACACAATTACACCCAAAACATATCTAGAGGACACCTTGATGTATTTTTCCCAAAAAATCTATTTTTAAATGGTTTATTCCTTTTCATCCAGTTAGTTTTCTGTTTTGATGGTTATAGGTTTCCATATGAGGTTTTAGGATGGTTCGATAGACTTTGAGCTATAGTTGTACAATAATATGTGGTTCATGACATGAAAGTGGAATTCATGTATTGATTTTTTGTTTTATGGAATGTATAGTTGGGAATTCACATCTTGTATATTGGCAAAGAGTACTATGTGAAACAAATTCACAATGTGACACCCAAATTCATGACATGAATTACATCCAGCCGTGAAGCCTTGAATTTCAGAAGAAGTTGGAAAGTTTGAGAATTTATTCCTTATAATGGATTCATAACTTATATTTAATAGACCCAGTATAATTCACAATGTGAATATATAATTAATGATGTGAAATGGAAGAATTACACCATATTTATAGGTATTAGGTTCAACTAATTTATCCCCATTGTCTCTCATTTCATCTCATCTTGTAAGAAAACTCGAGGTTCTTTGAAGGATCTTCTAAAACTTTCTATCTTTCCTTTATCCTTGGGTTTTGGTGATTGATCTTTGGCGATAGGAGGTGAGTTATCCAATTTATCACTTTTTTCTTATGTTCCATCTATGGGGATTCACAATGATGTTGTTGCTTTGGTTTGGGGTGTGTTTGGTATCTTTTCTATAAACTCATGGTGTAGTTCTATTTGATCCAATTTTTCATAATGTGATTATAGTTTTCAAGTTGTTTCTTATTAACCTTGTGTTGTATAGAGAATCTAACAAGCTTCTTCAAGATAGGGGATCCTCATTCTCTCTCTATTTATGTGAAATATATAGATATTTCATGAATTTTCCTTGCTTTATGTGGATAGTTTGGGTTGGAAAAAATAATATAATGAATTAGATAAACTAAAATTGATGTGGATGTGGAGTAATCTCAGTTTTTTAATACTTTGACGATATTGTTGATGAGTTTATTCTTTTTGTTTCCATTGTTGGAAATAATGGTTGTTAGGAGCCTTGTTTATGATGTATTTGATTTTTGTGAGACCCTTTCCATGTTGGTTGTTGATATAATCCTAACCAAAAAGGATAAGAACATATATATAAATAATGAATTAGTTTCCTATAGAAATATTATTTGTGTGATGATACCCATAATAAATAATAATGAAATGTGATTAAATCCCTTGAATATAAATTTTAGAATCTGGATTGTACTTTTATGGGTGGTTATGCTTGTATTTTTCCTTTCATAATGTGGAATATGTTGTGATGACAGTGTTTATGGGATGGGCTGTGAAAATAAGTTGGGATGTGATGTGTGATGCGGTGGTTGTGATGTGTGATGTGGTTGGTTATCATGGGAAATTATTTGGAAAGATGTGTGGTGATTATTGTTTTATGGTGGTTGTGTTGTGTTGTGGTTGATATTTTTGGTTTTTGTGATGAGGTGGATAGAATATTTAGTGTTTGGGGAAATGGTTGGTGTGATTTGGGTGAGCTGTTTTGTGGTGTGGTTGTGTTTTTATCATAGTTATCCATGGATCAATTTTTAATATTGAAATATGTTGGCACCCTTGTTTTAATGATAAAAACTCATGTTAATTATGTTTTTAATGGTTTTTATGTTCTATGATATAATTTTATAATATAAGGTAGTTTAAATAATTGTTGGATAAGATTTGAAAAGACCTAAAACTAGACTTAAGTCACTGTTGAAGATTAGTCTCTATTGATAATAACTCACCATCAGGATTAACTCGCCACCAAAAAAGACTCACTGTTGGAGTTGAGTCACCGCTAGAAAAGAGTTGCTTCCAGAAAAGACTCACCATTGGAGTTGAGTCAATGATATGAAAGACTCACTATTGGAGTTGAGTCACTACCAAAAATGAGTCATCTCCAGACTTTACCTACCAACAGAATGATTCACTACTGAGAATGACTCGTCATTGAGAATAAGACACCACTGATAATTACTCACCATTCAGGATGAGTTTCCACTGAGTATAACATGTAGTTATATGACCTACCATCAGATGAGTCACCATTGATATGAGCCACCACTGAACATGAGTCACCATTATACCAGACCTACCTCTATCCTGACTCACTTCAAAATATGAGTCCCCACTAGGCTAACTCGCCATCTCTATTCTAGGACTTTAGAATTAAGTTTTTATAACTATTATAATAATGAATTTAATGATGATGATTATTTTAATTATTATTATTAACTATTGTAGAAAAAAATAACATCTTGTCAGAGCACAGTATAATGATGCAGAGGATCATGATGATTATTCTTTAAACAAATCTTTGTCATGAATTTATTTTATCTTAAGAGAATTCTCCCTTGTGTAGAAGATCCTGAGGGAGTTCAAATAGATTATTGAGTGTTCCACTTAATGAAGAAATTTATAAGAATAATTATTACCTAAATTTCGACTATAAAATAGTTTAGTACAAAGGTCATACAAATTCTTTCCTAAATTAAGAAGAAATAGAGCATATGACGCTCCATTTTAGAATGTTTTTCAAATAAACCACTCAATCTTCTCTTCAAGACCTATATAAGGAGACACAATTCTTCAGAGAACATCATATTGGGGAACACTACCTTCTCTACATCTTTATACTTTCTATTTTTGTTTCTTTAGTTTTTTTCATGCAGTGTATGGTTTTCCCTATTTATTGAACACACACTCTCTCATTCACTATAATTGGAGAATATTACATTTTATATTCTATCTTATTTCATCTATTTACCCATGGTATTGTGGAAGAGGTTCTTATGTGGACTATAGTTATTTAATTCCAATGGTTATTGTGGAAGAGGTCCTTGCGTGCCCTAGATATCTTTTATGTTGTTGTATTTATACATGATCTAGGTTTTGGATCAAGATTATTTTTATATAATCTTCTTATAAGTGGGTGATTTACAAGTGGATGGGATTAGGTCTCGACTTGAGACTGAATCTCTTATTTTTATTCCACTGTGTTTTTTTTATTTCATTGCAAAGCTTTAAAATAATTTTTTTTAAACTGTAAACAAAACCCTTACTTTGATAGTTGATCTTAACTAAATTTTATATAATATTTTGATTAAGTAAATTTGTTTCAAAAGTTAAATTAATTTTCATATATTTTTTTAACTGATACATAATTAATCTTTGAGAAATCATTTAAAAGATCAGAACTTATATTGATCTACTCTATTCATTGACAAGTCAATTTTATTTTAAATTTATAGGTTTAAATTAAAATTTTTTTTAATATAAATTTTTATTGGGAAATCAATTCACCCCCCTCTTGAGTTACTCACTCTGACCAAAAAAATTTATAAGAGGATTTCAAAATCATTTTAACTGTCATTTTAGTTGTGGTTTAATGATTCTAAATTTTTGTTAGTTCAAAATTTAGTTCATTAATGGGATAATGGATAAGAAGGTTCAACTACCAGCATACCATCCTTATTTAATGGAAATAACTATTCTCAATTAAAAAAAGATGAAAATTAACATTGAAAACATGGGTTTTGAAATATGGACTACTATTGAAGATAAATATGAATTACTTACAACTGTTAGAGCTATAATGGCTGGTGCTACTAAAATTTCCTATAAAAATAATTGAAAAGTGATGAATTATCTTTAATGTGTTGTGTATGATGAATAATTTAATATAATATCTTCTTTTAAACCATTATTTGAAATTTGGGACACATTAGCTATTTCTCATGAAGGAACAACTAATGTGAAAGAAATGAGATTGAATACTTATAAAATTAAATATGATACATTAAAGATGAAAAATTATGAGATGATTTTTTATATGTATCATAGGTTCCATTAGATATTGAATCCAATGCATTCCTTTGGGAAACCAATTTCAAATAAAGACCAAATCATGCGACTCTTGAGGTGTCTTCTAGAAAGATAGAGAGAAACCTCAATTTCAATTAGGGAATCCTATGATATTATAAAACTAACAGTCAAATAATTTATTGTAAAGTCAATTATGTTTGAAGAAAAGATTAAAGTTAATCATTAATAGGATGATGAACCTAATATGAAGTCTTTATCCTTCAAGTATACTACTTGAAAACAAAAAAGAGAAAGTTCATAATGAAAGTACCATTGATGAGGAATCATAAGTTGATAGTGATGATGAAATGGATCATCTAGATAGAAGGTTTAAAAGGTTCTATAAGAAGAATAAATTATTCAAGAAACTGATCTAAAATGGAAAGTATGATAATAGAGGTAATTGGAAGAAAGACTATAAAATAGATGATAATTTAAATGAGATTACCTATTATGAGTGTAAAATAAAATGACATGTCAAAGATGACTATCCCAAATTAACATAAAAAAATAAGTATGATGATAAGGATAAAAAGTATAACAATGCTATGAAATCCACATAGAGTTCCTTTGAGAATATATTAAATTAAATATACTTGATCCATGAAGAAAATCCTAAAATATTAAATATGGATTTCATGAAAAACACATATGAGGTATCAATCATTCTTTCTACTTCTCCTACAAATGTTTCAATTCATTTTGGAGATGAACATGATTTTGAAAATATATATAAATAATAAATTCTTGAATATTGTAACATGATAAAAGAAACATTTAATGAGATTAAAGATAAGTATAAACTTCTAAAGAAATAGAATTATTTACCTATTAATATTAAATCTAATCTTTCTGTAGAAAAAGAGAAAAAATGATCAACTGCTAAAGGAAAATATAGGATTGAAATTATCAAATAATTAGTTAAATAAATAATTAGTAATATTCAAGAAATGGTAGAGAAACTCTCAATAAAATATTGTGAAAAAAATAACACCTAAGTATATCACCATCTTAGGTTATCAATCTGGAAAGAGGATAAATGTAAAGAGAACTATTATTCCTAAATCCAATTCTAGAAATTCATCTTCTAGTTTTTATTAAACTGGACCGATTAAAGTTATTATTTCCAAGACTTTACAGTTGGCCTAAAGGAAACCCATTAATAAAATATGGGTTCCTAAATCCTTAATCACAAACATATCTGTACCCAAGAGGATTTGGGTACCAAAATAATTTTTGGTATAAAAATTGTTTTTTAGGTAATCTTCTTGAAGAGATCCAATAAAATTCTATGGTACCTAAACAATGGTTTTTCTAAACATATGGTTCTAGATTATTCAATATTTAAGAATTTTATAAAGTTTTATGGTTGACATGTCACCTTTGGTGATAATGCTAAACAGAAAATAATTTCCCCTGGAAAAATCGGTAACTCTAACTCAGTTTTAATTTCTAAAGTACTTTTTATTGATGGTTTAAAATACAATATGATTATAAAATAATATATATGTGATGATGGTTTTCATGTAATGTTTGAAATAATGATTTTAATGTTTTTGACTCCAAAAATACCATAGTATTTAATTCTTTGAGAAATGAAAAATGTGTATGTTGTTAATTTTGTTTCAATAATTTCAATAAATGTATCTTTTATAAGTGAATTTAATAAGGAATCTTGGATTTGGAATAGGAGAATATGACACTATAACATTTACTCAATTAGGAATCTTACTGTTAATTGGTTATTCAAATATCTACCTAAACTTGAATTTCAAAATGATAAAGTCTGTAGCCCATGTCAAAATGAGAAACAACATAAAATATCTTTCGAATAAAAGAAATAAGTCTCAACTTCTCAAACTCTTGAGTTGGATCACATGGAATTGTTCGAAACATCTAGAAATTCTATTTTAAATGGGAAGAACTATGTATATTTCCATTTAGATGAATGTTTTCGGTATACTTGGGTATTATTATTATCTCACAAAAGTGATGACTACTCTTACTTTACCAACTATTCTAAATCTATAGAAAACCTAAGTGGGAATATAATTAAAATTATAAGAAGTTATCATGGCCATGCATTTGAAAATTAATACTTTGAATCTTTTTTCTCACAAAAATGTATATAACAACTTTATTTCTCCTATGACCCCCCAGTAGAATGGAGTTGTAGAAATAATAAATAGGAACCGTCAAGAAATTTCAAGGAAAATTCTTAATGAATATGACCATCCTATTTACTTTTGGGAAAATGTTGTGAACACAGCATGCTATATAATTAATGTTGTTTTAATAGAACCTCTTTTAAAGAAATTCCCTTGTGAACTTTGGAATAATATGATACCTAAGGTTAATTACTTTATATTTTTTGGTTAGAAATTCATTATTATTAATACTAATGATAATATTGAAAAGTTTACCTCTAAGAGTGATGAAGGAATTTTCCTTAGTTATTCAATTCATAGTAAATTCTATAGATTGTTTAATAAAATAACCAAGACTATAGAAGAGTTTTTTTAGGTCATGTTTGATGAGACAGATCCACATGAGCCTAAAACTCCTTCAAAAAATCTTTAGGAAGATTTTTTACCTATGGAAATCAATGCCAAACATTCTAACACTTCTTTAAAACATGCATAAAAATCATCCAGTTCTAAAGAGCTTCCAGAATCCAAACCTAAAACTATATATGAACATGAGATAATTAGACCTTGTTTCCTATATTTATTAGGACACAAAAATACCACCCTCTTGATTCTGTTGTAAGAGACATATTTGGAGGTACACAGACTAGAGATTCTCTTAGGAATAATGATAAACATCAAACATTCTTATCACAGCATAAAACTAAGAACATCACTAATGTAATTCATGTTGAATTATGGGTAATGTCTATGCAAGATGAACTCAATAAATTTTAAAGAAATAAAGTTTGGTAAAATTTTGATAAACCTAAAGACACCTTAACTACTAGAACTAAATGGGTATTTAGAAATAAGTTTGATGAATCAGGCACCATAGTAAGAAATAAGGATAGACTAGTTACACAATGGTATAGTCAATAATAGGATATAGACTATGAGGAAAAAATTAATCTGTAGAAATAATTTAAGCCATAATAATACTATTTTCCTATGAAGCGAATCTATATTTCAAACTATGTCAAATTGATGTCAAAAGTTCATTCTTAAATCGTTATATAGTTGAGGATTTTTTTGTTCAACAAACCACTAGTTTTAAAAATAAACATTTTGAAAATACTGTATTTAAATTAACAAATGACTTATATGGTTTAAAATAGTCTCTTAGAGCTTTTTATGATAGGATCAGCTCTTTCCAAATTTCAAAAGTTTTTTCAAAGATATAGATGATCCTAAAATTTTTATAAAAATAATTTCAAAAGATTTTTTAGTTGTTAAAATTTATGTGGATGATATTATCATTGTATATTCAAAAATTTATTTATGTTATAACTTTTTAAAAATGATTAAAAATGAATTTTAAAATAGTTTAATGGGTGAACTGAAATTATTTCTTGGTTTTAAAATTTTTCAAAATAAAAAAAAAAGGAATTATTTTAAATCAAATAAAATACACCATTGAACTTTTTAAATTTTTTTGTTTTGGATAATACTAAAAGTACTGAACCTCTTATGAGTACCACCTATTAGTTCGATATTGATGAAGCTGGGAAGTTAGTTGGTCAGACTGGTTATAGAGGTATGATTTGAAGTCTCCTCTACTTAACTGCTAGTTGACCTATCATTATGTTTAATGTGCGTATATGTGATCATTTTAAGGAAAACCCAAAAGAGACTCATTTACTTGATATTAAAAGGATTTTTAAATAACTAGACTATAAAACCAATTTAAAATTATTCAATCCTAGAGGATAAGAATTTGACTTCGTTATTTATTCATATGCTAATTTTGGTGGTTGTAAGTTAGATAGAAAAAGCACCTATAGAACATGTCATATTTTGGGAAAGTATATAGTATATTGGTTTAGTAAGAAACAAAATTTAGTTTCATTATCTACTACTAAACTTGAATGCAAAACTATAGGTAGTTGTTATGCTGAAATGTTTTGGATGAAACACACTATGCTAGACTACGGATATCAATTCAGACACGTCCTTTTAAATTGTGAAAACAAAAGTGAAGTAAATATTTCTAAGAATATAGTATCTCACTATAGAAAAAAATCAAATTGATGTAAGACATAACTTTTTGAGAGATAATTTTCAAAAAGGTGATATAACACTTGAATTCATTGGAACTGAACATCATCTAGTTGATATTTTCACTAATCTATTGAATCGTAAGAGATTAAACTACATCAAACATAAATTAGTCATGATTAATTTTGGGTAAAATTAATATTTTTGGGACCCACCATTGGTTTTTATCCACTATTGGAGTTTACTCAATGTTTTAGTTTATCCTCTATTAGAGTTTACCCACTATTGGGGTTTACCCACCATGGGTATTTACCCACTGTTGGAATAACCCACTGTTAGAAATATCCCAATATTAGTTTTAATCCTTCATTTATAATTTTATTTTATTTTTAATTTAATTTTTTTATTTCATTTTAATTTAAATATTTTATTTATTCTATTGAATTTAAAATCCATAAAAGTTATAAATTAGACCCTTAGTCTAATTTCGATGCACTCTCTCACACATTTGTCTTTTGAACCTTTTTGTGACCCTTTCTCTCCTGACCATTCACCTTCCCTCAACCTCAGATGAACCATTCAAACCATTTTCAATGGTTATATTGAAGTGATCTACTTAATAGACTCTAGAGGAGTTGTGCCCTTTAATGAAGCTAATAGGATATTCGATTCGAGTAGCTTTCAAGCCAAAAAACTCACAACTTACAAAATAAATAGTGATACCTAGGAAGAAAGTGTGTTCTAATTGGTTGATATTGAGAAGATAATTAGAGGTGAAATTAATTTAGGGCCAGTGATGGGTAGAGTAGTTCTCAAATAATGAGAGGTCGTCCTATCCTAGGTTATTACACCAATTTTCTCAGAATGTTGAGTTTTCGTTTGGGGATGATAAATACTAGGTTCAAAGTGGGATAGATGGACAAAAGGTTGTTTTCTCTTCAAATCGATGGGCTATATGTCTTAAAGTTCTTCATGAATGAGTTTCAAATGATTATAAAGGGGATATTCCAAGTGATTGTGATTCATTTGAATATGAAAATGCCTTAAATGAGATAAATAGATATGGAAATTTAAAGAGACCAGCAGCAACCGTGCTAGATGGTGAGTGTTATTATTGTTTAAGTTTATTCAGTAAATGTTGTACTTGAGAAAATGAGATTTCATTATGATGGGATATCAAGATTTATATCTTCTGTATATTATGAAAATAGGAGATAAAATCAATTTTTGTAGATATTTGATGGTGTGTATGATGGAAATGTACAAACCATCATCCAAGTGAAACTCTCCAATTTATCCCAAATTTATTTTGGCCATGCATGTAGAAAAGGGATTGGCTGGTGAGGATGAATAATCATAGGTAATCTATATAGTTTATTCTTTGAACAAAGTTATATTTAAAAAAAAATGAAGATTAACTGGAACCCATGGTTGATAAAATTGGTTAATGATGTTAACAAGTTATATGAGGGGTTCAATCATATTGGTCATCCTTTTAGTCCTAATATTCTTATGGATCCTGGTTTAGATCTAGATGATGTGGTAGTCTACTCAGATGAAGAGAATGTAGAAGATGAGTTTTCTGATTTAGGTAATGAGAAACAATAATTTTCAGTTGAGGAGTGTAGTGACCCAGACATACCAAAGAGTCAAGTTTTCACTTTTTGACTGGATAGTCCTATTAGGTATCTACCAATCAGATATATGCTTTTAAGTGAAGGGATTGAAGAATAGGAAACTGAATTTTCAAAACAATAATAGTTTAAAAGTTGCTATTCCAAACCCAATAAAGAAGTTGTAGATTTCACTGATATTAAAAATGAAAATGAAAATGATGATAATAATGGTGATGAAGAAGAAGATGAAAAAAGAAAATTTTGAAGGTAATGGTGGTGGTGAAAAAGAAGAAGACGATGATAAATAAGATAGAAATGATAAGGATGGGGGATATAGTAATGGAGATGGCAGTGATGGTGGTTCTGATCATGATAGGCCTGATGACCTTGAGATTCCTTAGGCATATGTTTCTTCTCCAATTGTAACTTTTTATTATAGGTCTGAAAAGAGACCAAGCCTTGTTCAATATGTTGATGAAGATAGTACAGATGAGTTGAGGGTATCTATTGAGGTGGAGGAAGTCCTTAGTTTTCTGAGCCACTATGTTGTCCCTAATGATGGAGATCATGTTGATCATGATGATGGTGAGTCTTTTGAGATAGATGTTGTATCTTATTACAGATTAGGTGACTCAGATTTTGAATAATGGGATATATATCCAGGTTATGTGAGACTTTTCTTAGACTACCTACACTCTGATAATGATAGAAGTCTACCAAATAAGGGTGGACCTACTATCCCAGTTCGAGTAGAGAAGGATCCTAAGGGATAAATGGTTGAATAGATTGATGTTGTAGGGGAGATTCAAAGGTTTTCATCAGATGTTCCTATTATACTAGAGAAAATAGAGGATACTATTGAAATATTATCTTCATATTTACCTGATGTTTATCAGTACCTTTTGATGTTGTTTCTATAGTTGATTATTAGATCGTAATATAGATATATATGTATATTAGATGGCACAATACAAGAGGGGGTGGATTTTTGGTTTAAAAACATTGTATTTAAACACTTTAGAAATAACTTAGTTTATGAGGTCTTAAAATAATACAATTCACAACCAATAAAATTTACCATAAAAGTCTTGGATCCAATGAATATGATATGTTGTAATACCACGAGTAATGAAAAATGATTGTATTCTAATTGAATACAATGATCATAGTAACAAAAATGTAAATGATTCTAACATATAGCATATAGAATCTATTAATACAATATGTAATGAATGAATCTTGATTGAAATAATTACAATATAAATGAATATGGATAGAAAGAGGAAACAATACAGTTTCCTTTCTATTATAAATAGGAGCAGAAAGTAAAGGTATTATAATTATTTTATCCCAAAGAGTAGGGTATCCTTTCACCTAGGATAAAAGGTCTGTATTACCACCACCTTGGTAAGCCATCGATATGATGATCGGCACAACTATCTTTCTATCCCCATAAGGCCTTGATTAAGAAGGTAATCAGCACCTCTATCTTTAAAACAATCGAAATCCCTTGATACAATGATCGGCATCATGTATTCCTATCCTCAGAATCCCTCGATCGTTATCACAATGATTGGTCGCACAAAGTAGAAACAAATCACTTATAGAAATACAAGAACATGGAAAAAAGTGTTCACTTCTTGTATCTTCAAGTCTTTCGCACGAATCAAGAGAGAAGTTTCACTATCTATCTCTAGAACATAATAAAAGAAAAAAATTGTATATTATAGTTTGAATGACCTCTTATTTATAGGCCTCAGGTTCCAACGGTCATATTTTCTCCAATGGTCATATTTCTCTAAAAAATCAAAGGGACTTGGACACATGGCATTAAAACGGTCAAAACAAACAGAATACATGACATCATTTTGATTGGTAAATAACCAAATCAACAATATTGTTTTAGTTAGAAAGTAGTGAGTACAAAAGTATGAAACAATGAGTATGAGTAACATGTAAATGGTATTGAAGTTAAGATAATATTAAAATTCATTACATGAGTATAGTTAATAATATGGTCATTATGCTAGTCATGACTATAATTCATATAGTGGTTACGATACAAAACATGGTTAAGATGCTTAATATGGATAATATTCATATTAGTTATAATTTTTATTGTGGTTTTAATGCGTGATATATAATCTAGTTACAATGAATGATTACAATTTGATACATAATCTGGTTATGATTCTTGATTATGATGCATGTGGTTACGATGTATAACCCAGTTATGATACAGGTGATTACGATGCATGTGGTTATGATGCATAACCTGGTTACAATTCAGGTGATTATGATGCATGTGTTTATGATGCATAACCTGGTTATGATACAGGTGATTATGATGCATGTGGTTACAATTCATAACCTGGTTACGATATAGTTGATTACGATACATGTGGTTACAATGTATAAACTAGTTATGATACAGGTGATGACAATGCATAACCTGTTTACAATTATAAAACAATATATATAGTTACATTGTAAAACAACATACATGATTATGAAAAGAATACAACATATATGAAAAACAATGTGAGTGATTACAATTATGAATCAACATACATGATAAAAAAAATATATGTGATTATGATATGTGTGATTTGTGATTTCCAAAACTAATGATTGGTGGAAAAGTTGAAACACGTTTTGGCTCAACAATCTCCTCCTTTTTGGAAAGCACAAAACAAAACAAAACAATAAATACTTATCTCCCCCTAATTTTAATAACTCTTCTAAAAGTAATAGTGAATACGACTAATTCCACCTGTGGTTTAAACAACTCACAGGGGATCATATTCTCTTTACTTTTACTTAAGAGTTCTCCCCCTTAATAAGATATTCATGAAATTATTCTTTTCAAAATTATTCTCCCCCTTCGTGATTTTTAAAAAGAATAAGGTAAAGTATTTATTTCCTACAAAAGGATAGAGAAACAAAGTACAAAAAAATAGACATTTCATTTAACTAAAAAGGTTTATATTACAACAAGATTTCAAAGATAATTCTTTCCCCTTTTGTTTTTCTAAAAGATTGAACATCATAAGCTTCATCTTTTTTAAATTCTTTTTGTCCTCCATGAGTTTTTCAAGAGCTTATTGTTGAGCCTTCAACTTATCATCTTGTTCAGCAATAATCCTTTTTAAATTTTGGAGCCTATCTTCATGAATCCAATTAATTTATTCATGAGCTTTAATTCTTGATTCCTGGTTATTGAAATCATCCAACCTGATTCTGTAGGCTTTTTCTAGGATAAAAAAACTATTTGAGAGTGAAACAACCTTATTACTCTCACTCTCCATTTTTTTAACTTTAAAGATCTTCAAGTATACTCTTTTTAAGGTATTGAGTCTTTGAAATCCTTCAAGATTTTCATTCAAATAATAAATCAACTTTTTATAGAGAGAGTTGAGTTTATTTACCTGGTGTACCAATTCATTATGCTTGTCTAGATGGTTCTTGAGACTATCATCAACATTGTATGACCATTTCACAACCTTACTCCAATCCTTACTATGTTTAGCATCATGTTCCTTGAAAATTTTGAAATTAGATTCAAGACTTAGAAATCTATCCATCAATACCTTAATAGAGTTTGTTCTATCATTATAAACATTTTAAAGAATTTCTATCCAGTCTATAACTTTTGGAATGAACAGTATCAAATTCTCCAATCTATTCAAGGCGTGTTTGATGTACTTAATTCCTTTCACAGTGATTGTTCTTTCAGAATCTATGTCTTTGGTGTATTATGGGAGATCACTGAAATGAGTCTTAGTGACGATCACTTGAGCTGTTTAATTTTGATTCTTATCGGATTCTTCCTCATGTTTATCTGAAATCGGAATAACTTTCTCGGAGGAAACATTTTGAGAGGTTTTCTTGGAAGGCTGAGGATCTGAATATAGAAATTTAAATGATGGTACTTTTAAGGATTATATGGTATGACTTCTCTTATTTTCATCGTCTTTGTCTTCTAATTCTATTTCTTATTGTCCATGTTCTTCTTCCCCTTCTTCTTCTTGTTCTTTTTCTTCTTTCCCTTCTTATTCTTGTTCTTCTTTTATTCTTTATATTCTTGAGCAAGATATTGTGTAGTTGATTGTTTAGAAGCTTTTTTCTCCTTGCCTTTTACTGCTGGATCTGATTGAGTCTGAACTAGTGGCTCCCTTATTATAATTCCAGTTTTTTCTTTCTTAGCTATTTTGAGTAGAGTATCAATGTCAATTGCTTGAGCCTTTCTCTTATTCGTCCTCTTCTTATTCTCTTCTTCTTTCAAAGCCTCTGTTGATCTTATTTTTAAATCCAATTCTTCATTTAGATCCAACCCAAAATGAGGATCCCCTTCTTTCCTTTCTTGTTTTTATTTCTCCACTCTACAGAAACCTCATCAGATATAGCCTTTTGTTTCTTTAATAGCTTGGGAGTTGTAGTATTAACTACCTTTATTTTATTCTAAGTTATCTTTGATGGCTTAGAAGGTTTCTCACTACCTTCAACTACTTCCTTTTATTTATCAGCATCCAGATATGTCTTAAAATTTTTTGATTTAGGATTGAATCATAGCTTGAGCCTCCTTATCGTATCCTTACTAATTAAGGGATCTTTGAAGGAATTTGGATCTGACTTGATTACAACATTACACAAGCTCAAAAATTCTTTCAGAAACTTACTGATAATGGTGGGAAACTTGATCAGCTATGATTTTATAGCACCGGTTTTATGATTCTTAATTATCAGGAATATGAACCCCATAAGTTTTAACTTTCTCATGTTTACCAAATAGTCAAAGACATACACATCTAAAACTTTAAAATTTTCCTTGTCACCCTTTCTCAGTACCAAAAACCCTTACATCCAAAAGGATATGAGTCTATTATCTCTGATAAATGACTCGCTTTTCCCTTGTCCTCATGAATCTCGAAAATTGTTTCTTCATATTTAGACTAATCAAAAGTTCCATCAAATTCCAATAATTTATGAGAAGGACATAGTGTATCACCCTCAAATGGGACACCTAGAAATGTAGCTTCTTGTTTTATAGAGGTTGTATACTTCTTATAGTACATCATAAAAGAAATATTAAGAGCATTGTTTATCTCTAATGATTCATAAAATTGTAACACCTCATCATGATATACATAATATTGATATGAATTTAGTCTTTCCACACAAATGGATTCCCACCCTTAAAAACTTATAATCCTTTTTAAATATGAATCAAAAGTCTCGTAAAAATCTTGGGAGACTAATCTTTCACCTCGAAAGGTCATGGAAGAGAATTATTTTGGAGACATTTCTTTTAGAGATGAATCAGTAGACTCAGTCATGAAAGACTAACTCACACCATGAAGATCTTCCTAATTACAAAAGCTGTGTAGATCTCTAATTACAAAAACTGAGGTAAGAACAGATTACAAACCATGCTGGCTTTTTATAGAGAAACTAGTCTTGAGAGGAAAATAGACGAGTTCTATGTGGGATAGGTTCTTTTAAAAATAAATTTATGGTCAGGATTACATCTAAAATATCTAATGGTTAAGAATGATTTTAAACTCTTAAGGTTTTCATTAAAAGAAAATCGTATTCAGACTGAAACTTATTAGGATATAAGAGAAACAATTAAGAAATAACTAATTGAACAACCAAAATAAGGCTTTAGAAATTGTACCTGTCTGAGTATCAGGATAGATATAATGGTTTTCCTATATTTTTTGTATGATAACATTACAAAAAATAATGTAAAACTGATAATAATTCTAAAACCAATAAAATCAAATAGGCTGGTACGGATAATTTAGTACTGATAGAATAATCCAAAATTGGTACTCTAGTATCGATAAAGTATTCCAATACTGATATTTTGTTACCAATAAAGTATTCTAATACCGATAGTTCTGAAGCCAAAACATGAGACTAATAAAAACATGAAACTGATAAAATCATGAAACCGATAAAATCATGAGACCGATAAAAATAAATCCAATACCGATAATAGTGAAACCGATAAACTGTAAAACTAATAAGTGAAACCAATTATAGTGAAACTGTCAAAATATATAACAAATAAGTGAACCCGATAAACATAAAAACTGATTCATGTAAAACCAATTTATTCTAAATTTATATATACAAAACTAATAATTAAAACTGCTAAAATATAAAATTGAAAAACATATAGGGTAAAAACGATAAATATTAAACTGAAAGGTGAAACTGATAAAATTATGTATACTCCCCCTTTAAAAAGGAGTTACTTAATGTAAAGAGATGGGTTAAACAAAAAATATATGTTAATTATTAACTTATAGTGATAATTCCTAGTTTATGTTTAATTTATTCGAATTTGTTAGAATATAATGGTTTTTTGAAAATATCAGCAAGTTGTTCTTGCGTTCTGATGAATTTTAAAATAATATCTCCTTTTTGTGTGTGATACCAAATAAATTGATACATTATATCAATGTGTTTTACATGTGAGTGATGTGTAGGGTTTTTACTAAGACAAATGGGATTAGTATTTTCACATGGTATTTGAGTTTTGGAAAAACTCATTTCATAGTCAGTGAGTGTGTGTTGCATCCACAGCACTTGAGCACAAAAAAATTCAGCTGCTACATATTTAGATTTAGAAGTGGAATGTGCTACTGAGTATTGTTTCTTGCAATACCAATAAACCAAAGAATCTTCTAAGAAATGACATGTTCCAGTGTACTTTTTTTATCCATTCTATAACCATCAAATTCAGCTTCAGAAAAACTTTCCAAAACAAAATCATTTTCAGAAGAATAGAATCGTTCTAAATCTATAGTTCCCTTTTCAAAAGAGTTTTCAATAAAAGTTTGATAATCAATTTTTGAAAACACATTATTTGGCGTAGGTGAGGGTTGTTTAAAAACAAAGAGATCGGTTTCATCAAATTTTATATGCATTGTTTCCTTAACAGTACAAGAGTTTTTGTTAACAAATTTATAAGCCTTAAAAGTTGTGGAATAACCTAGAAAGATTAATTCATCGGATTTGGGTGAAACTTTATGTAAATTATCTTTTCTATTCAATATTAATACTTTTCATCCAAATACTCTGAAGTATGAAACGTTATTTTTTTTACCAGTCCACAATTCATAAGGTGTTTTATTAATAAAAGGTCTAGTTAAAACATGATTTATAGTATAGAATGAAGTACTAACAGCTTCAGCCCAAAAATTCTTAGCAATTGAGTATTCACTGAACATGGTTCTTATCATTTCCTAAATAATATAGTTTCTTCTTTCAATAACACCATTTTTCTGAGGGGTTCTTGGGGCATAAAAGTTTTTAGTAATACCTTTCTTACTAAAAAGGTTTCAAAATACGAATTTTGAAATTCTCCACCATGATCACTACGAATAGTTATCAGTGGTAGGTTTTTCTCATTTTTAACTTGGGCTCAAAAAGTTTTGAAATAGAAAAAGGCTTTAGATTTATTTTCAAGAAAATAGACCCATGTAAATCTAGTGTAGTCATCAACTAAAACAAATGCATGGTATTTTCCTCTAATGATTCCAGTTTGTGTAGGACTAAAAAGATCCATGTACACTAACTATAATGCATTAGAAGTTGAAACTTCATTGACTAATTTAAAGTTATTTTTATATTACTTTACATATTGACAAGGTTTATAAAATTTTGAAAAATCATACCTTAGATCTGGTAGATCCTTAACAAGTATTTTTTTGAGAGTTTACAAAGGTTCCTAAGGTTATAGTGTCATAAACTTCTATGACATAACCAAGATTGGTCTTCCATTGCACTTAAGCAAGGTAGTTCTTAGCTCCTAAGGTCTTCTAAGTTGATTGTGTATACATTCTCATGACTATGGGAAGAAAGAATAAATTCATTCTTATAATTGTGAACTAATCATTTATCATTCCTAAAATTCACAAGGTAACCTTCATCACATAATTGAATTATGCTTATAAGGTTGTTCTTAAGACATTTGATAAAAAAACATTTTAAATTAAAACTTTTCCTAAAATAACAATATTACCTATACCAATGATATTTCCCTGATCATTATCTCCGAAGGTCACTCTTCCACCTTTAATTTCAATAATCTTTTTAAATAAATTTTTGTTTACCATCATGTGTTGAGAACAACCACTGTCTATGTACCAAATGTTCTTATTATTGGTACACTTCTTGTTTTCTTGAAAAAGAAACAATTAGTTTTTTAGAACCCAAACTTGTTTGGATCCAGAAATGTTAGATAAAAGAATTTTATGAATACAAATTTGTTTTATTAAATAAGATTTATGAAATCCTAAAGATTGAGTTTTATTAAGAGAATAATTTATTTCCAAATGCCCACCACATTTACATTTAGTGTGGAAAGGAGCATTTTGGGGAAAAATATTTATGACTAAAAATCGGTTTTGAGTGAGTGTAACCAATTATAGAACTATTCCTTAGAGGATTAATTTGAGAATAGATTTTTTCAAATTCTTTCCTTCTAGTATTAAAGTTTGATAAAAGTTTATTAAGAGAAAATATTACATATTTTAGTCTAATGACTAAATTATTATTCTCACAAGAAATTATTTTGGAATTGTTTTTAGTTTCAAAAACATTTTTCTTTAAAACAAGTTGTTCAAAGTCCTTAGAAAGTTTATCCTTCTCAGAATTTACTTCCATAAGGGTTTTTGAAAAAATTTCAAAATCAAGATTTTTCTTTTCAATATATTTTAAAAGATTTGATACTTCTTTTTTTAAGAATAGATATTCTAGGATTTTCCTTATCAAGCTTCTTCTTGAGTTTGGAATTTTCATTCTCAAGTAATTTGGAAAATCTGGATACTTCTTCAAGAGAAGGTAAATTGTCCTCTAATAAGGAAGATTATTCATCTGAAGAGTAAGAATATTTCTCATCAGAATAATTTTCATTTAAAGATACATTTGTAAGAGATTCAGCATTTTGTAGCTTATCCATGAAACAATTATTTTCAATATGTAGTATGGCTATGAGTCCTATATTTTTGTGACCAGAAGATTCGTATTCTAATGATTCATTTGTTGAATCACCACCACTTTCACTCCAAGTATCATTTTATTTAAATAATTTTTTATTCTTTAACTTGTGATACTTTTTATTGATTCTTTCAGAATTTTTATCTTTCCTATCTTTTCTTTTTAGTAAAGGAAAATCTGGTCTAATATGACCTTCTCTTTTACATTCATAACATGTTACTTCTGAGTCTTTCTTGTCCTTCCTATCTTTCTTTTTGAATCTGTATTGAAAGTCTTTCTTTCCAACAATCTTGTTCATCCTTCGTGAAAGATTGGATAACTCATTCTCTGAGTGATCACTATCACTTGATTCTAATATAATAACAACTTTCATAGCTTTGGATCTTGTTACTCTTTCTAGTGTATTGGATTTAGATGTAGTAGTAAAATCTACAATTCCATTACCATTATTCTTCTGATTGAAATCAGCATCTATTTTCATTCTTGTCTCATGTTGAAGAAGAGTTCTAAATAACTCATCAAGAGTGATTTGAGTAACCTTCCTATTCTCATCAATAGTTTTCCTTTTCGATTCCCACTCATTTGGCATTATATCAATTATATTATCCACAATTGCTTCATTATCAAGACCTTTATCTCCCATATATTGAAGACTATTTAATATTTTCATAAATCTTTGTTGCACCTTACATACTAGTTCTCCATAGGGAATGACAAACCCATGATATTCTGCTTGAAGCATTGCTCTTATTGTTTCTATAACTTTGGATGTACCAAAATGTGTGGCCTCCAATTTCTTCTAGATACAATTGGATGCTTCACATGATGATATCAGCTATATATATTCCTAGTCATGGAACACAACAAAGTATTGTGTACCTTGTAGTTTAATTGATATTATTGTTTCTCTTGGTTGGTGAAGGTTCTGATTTCCTTGTCTGGGATTTTTTATTCTCCAGTAAGAATGAAAAATTTGTCCACTCCATTATTAATAAAAAAAGTATTCATTCGATCTCTCCAGTACTCATAATAATTCCCATAAAAAATAGGTGGTCTAGTTGGGTTTAGATTTTCAATTGATCCAATATTAATTCTTGACATCTTATAAAACAATACTTTTCCACTCCACACGTTAGTGTAGTAAGTAGTTATAAACAAAATATTTGTAATATAAATGAAATTGAATTTCAGAAATAAATAAATAAAGCAATAAAAAATAGTGGAAACCTACTCTGATACCAATTGTTGGATCGTAATATAGATGTAGATGTATATTACATGGCCCAATACAAGAGGGGTGAATTGTAGGTTTAAAATATTTGTATTTAAACACTTGAGAAATAACTTGGTTTATGAGGTCTTAAACTAATACAATTCACAACCAATAGAATTGACCATAAAAATCTTGGATTTTATGAATATTATATGTTTTAATACCACAAGTATGAAAAATGATTGTATTCTAATTGAATACAATGATCAGAGTAATAAAAATGTAAATTATTCTACCATATAGCATATATAATATATTAATACAATATGTAATGAATGAATAATAATTAAAACAATTACAATATAAATGAATATGGATAAAAATAGGAAACAATACAATTTCATTTTTATTACAAATAGTAGTAGAAATTAAAGGTATTACAATTCTTTTATCCCAAAGAGTAGGGTATACTTTCACCAATGATAAAAGGTCTATCTTACAACCACCTTGGTAAGCCCTTGATATGATGATTGGCATGAATATCTTCCTATCCCCAGAATCCCTCGATTAAGAATTTAATCAGAACCTCTGTCTTTCAAACAATTGAAATCCCTCGATACGATGATCGGTAGCACGTCTTGTTATCCTCATAATCCCTCGATCATTATCACAATGATCAGTCACACGAAAAAGAAAAAAATAACTTATAGAAATATAAGCACATGGAACAAGTTGTTCAATTCTTGTATCTTTAAGTCTTTGGAACGAATCAAGAGAGAAGTATCATTATCTCTCTCTAGAACTTGATGAAAGAAAAAGTTGTATATTCTGGTTTAAATGACCTTCTATTTATAGGCCTCAGGTTCCAATGGTCATATTTTCTCCAATAGACATATTTCTATGAAAAAATTTGAGGGACATGGACACCTAGAATTACAACAGTCAAAACAAACAAAATACACGACAACATTTTGATTGGAAAATAACCAACTCAACGACATAATTTTAGTTAAAAAGTAGTGAGTACAAAAGTATGAAATAATGAGTATGAGTAACATGTAATTGGTATTGAAGTTAAGATAAGAGTACAATGAATTACATGAGTACAATTAATAATATGTTCATAATGATAGTCATGACTATAATTCATGTAGTGTTTATGATACAAAACATGGTTATGATGCTTAACATGGATAAGATGCATATCAGTTATGATTTGTATTGTGGTTTCAATGCATGATATATAATCTGGTTATAATGAATGATTACGATTTGATGCTTAACCTAGTTATGATTCTTGATTACTATGCATGTGGTTATGGTTCATAACATGGTTACGATATAGGTGATTAAGATGCATGTGGTTATGATGCATAACTTGGTTACGATTCAGGTGATTACGATGCATGTGGTTACGATACATAACCTAGTTAAGCTGATTATGATTCATGTGGTTATGATTCATAACCTGGTTATGATACAGGTGATTACGATGCATGTGGTTATGATTCATAACCTGGTTACGATATAGGTGATTACGATGCATGTGGTTATAATGCATAACCTGGGTATGATTCTAAAACTACATATCTAGTTACATTATAAAACAACATACATGGTTATGATAAGAATAAAAAATATATGGAAAACAATGTGAGTGATTATGATTGTGAAATAACATACATGATAAACAATATATGTTATTACAATATGTGTGATTTTTGAATTCCAAAACAAATGATTGATGGAAAAGTCGAAACACGTTTTGACTCAACATTGATTTGGATTCTTTCAAAGATAGGCTTCTTTCATATTTTTGTATGGTGTTAAGGAATTAGGCACCTAATGTCGCTAATCTCGGTGAGAGAGATGATTGATACATGTTTGAGCTTGTGATACACCACATTCATCCTAATATGATGCATCATTTTCAAGAAGTTGAGTTAGAGAATAGGAATATTTCCAATGAGATGGAGACCTTGAGGTCTACAGTTGATGAGATGAGAACTTCTATTGCTACCAGTATAGATACTTTTTAGAGAGGTTGGATTAATATATTTAGTAGCTTCAAATTCTAGTTCTCCATCTCCCACATCTTCCTTGGATATTGAGTTGATTCGGTCAGTGGTTAGGGAAGAACATCATGTTGTTTCAAGATATTTTCTTGATATCCCTATGAAGAATTTGAGCCAGATCAGGAATAATATTGATCATGTTTATAAGATGGTAAGAAAATGTATGGATGATATTCATAATGACAGAGAAACCATAAAAAATCAATCATGTATTATCTTTCAAGGATTTATACAAAGGAAGATCTAAACTCTAATTTCACATTTCATAATGATAACCTTCGGTTTCTATCGATTACCCAAGATTTCAAAGAGTTGGTCAGTTAGTTGAAAGAAATGACACTAGTGCTTCATATGTTTATAGAGTATAAGAAAAACTTATTTGGTGCAATGGATCATGGAGGAAAAATTATCATAGACTTCATCAATCTCATGAACCCATTCTTGCATGTATTTGGGACTGTAGTGGTAGCTCATGAGGCCATTCCAGATACTTATCATGTCACTACCTATACCATTGATCCTATGTTTTTTAGATTTGTTATTAATCATAATCTCAATTCCCCTATAACTTATTAGTTTCAGCCTCTAATTTTGTATTTGGTTGACATAGTTCGTAAACTGAGTCTAGTGATCATCAGGGAGAATCCACCTTCTACCAATGTCCCTACAGCCACTCCATCAGATCCTTCAACCTCTACCACTATGTAATATGCCTCTAATAAGGGAAAGGCACCTATTGTTTCATCTACCCAATATGAGAAGTTATTGAAACTAGCCTTTTGTCTTTGATATGTATTTACTTGTGGTTTTTGTTGTATATTTGTTTGGATGTAATACAGTTTCCTTTTTCATTAATACAATATCTCTTATTATCAATCTCTTGCCTCATTGAATTTACTATTTCTAGTTATTAATTTTTGATAATCCCAAAATGGGGAGAATATATATGGAATTTATTTGATATTACTAATTATGATCCATTTTCTTTTTCATTTATGTTATTCCTTAATACCATATATTATATATAATAAGTATATAATTTATACCTTGGATACCATCTTCATAAATTATTGAGTTTTAATTTTATGATAATGTTATTATCTCATACCAAACCTTTTACATTCCTTTGATATCATTTTTATTTAATATATTTAATACCTTGTTTAATTTTTTCTATATTATATTTTTAAATTGTTAAGAAGATCTATTTTAATCCAAAGTATATTCTATACATGGTTTCTTAAATACCATGATTTGTGATCATCAAAAGGGGGTAGACTATTGGTACCATTTTTTAATGCTCACAAATTATTTTAATTATATTCTTAGTGGTTTTTAGTTCTTATGATATCATTTTATAATATAAGGTTGTTTAATAAATTATTGGATAAGTGTTGAAAATTCATACCTCCAGACTTGAGTCACCATTGAAGATGAGTCGATGTAGAGAATGACTCGCCATCAGGAATAACTCACCACTAAAAAAGACTCACCATTGGAGTTGAGTCACCACCAGAAAGGAGTCACTACCAAAAAAGGCTCACCATTGGAGTTGAGCTATCATAAGTAAAGACTCACCATTGGGGTTGAGACACTGCTAAAAATGAGTCACTTCTAGACATTACCTATCGCCCGAATGAGTCACCAATGTGAATGAATTACCAATGAGAATAAGTCACCATTGAGAATGAATCATCACTGAGAAGGACTTACCACTAAGGATGACCTAACATTAAATGAACTAATGTCAGACAAGTCACTATTGAGATGAGTTGCCTCTGAACATGAGTCACTTTTAGAAGAGACCTACCACCATCCTAACTCCCCGCCAGACATGAGTCGCCACCAGGTTGACTCATCATCGTTATTCTGGGAAATTTTAAATAAATTATTCTAAGGGATATATTATTTAATTTAATGTTGGGGATTATTTTAAAAATTATTCTTAATTATTACAGGAAAACATTAAAGTATTGTCGGATCTTGTAAGAGGATGTAGAGGATCATGATGATTATTCTTCAAATGAGTCTCCATCATGTAGTGTTATTATCTTTAAAGAAGTCTTCATCATGCAGAATATATTGATGGATTATGAATATATGATTGAGTGTTCCACTTACAGAAGAGATTTATATGAATTATTATTACCTACATTTTGACTGTGAAAGAGTGGAGTACACAGATCATACGAATCATTTCCTATAGTCAGAACAAAAAGAATTTATAACCCTATTTTTACTATGTTGTTAATATAAACTGCTTGAGATTCTATTCAATCTATGGTTGAGGAGACTTAAGACTTCATAGCACATCAGATCGAGAAACACTACCTTATCTACATCTTTTTTACTTGTCATTTCTATTTATTACATTTATATTCAAGAATTGTGTGGTCTACCTTTTTTATTGAACAAACAATATCTCCAACACTATAACAAGATAATATAAAATATTATCTTCTATATTATTTCATTTTTTTACCCATAGTGTTGTGGTACAGGACCTTATCTAGCCAATGGTTATTTTCTTCCCATGGTTATTGTTGAAGAGGTCCCTCCATAGCCTGGATAGCTTGTATACATTTGTATTTATACCCTATCTAGGCTGTGGATCAAGATTATTTTTATATAATATTCTTAATAGTGGGTGATTTATAATTTTATAGGATTACATCTCATCTTGATATTGAACCTCTTTTTTTATTCCATTGTATGTTTTTATTTTGTTTCATTGAAAAACTTTAAATTAAATTTGATTTAAATGTTGAACAAAACCACTACATTGATAGTAAATCTTAACTAGTGTTTATATAAGACTTTGATTAATTAAATTGATATCAAAAGTTAAATTAATTTTCATATATTGTTTTAACTGAGAAATAGTCACTATTTTATAAATCCTTTAAAAGATCGGAACTTATATCAATATGCTCTTTTGATTAATTGGGATATTTTATTTTAAATTAGGGGACTATATTTAAACTTTTTTTAATATAAATTTCTTCTAGAAACTCAATTCACCCCCCCCCCCCCCTCTTGAGTTATTATCACTAACCAATATTTGGTATCAGAAGATTTCAAAACAAATTCAACTGTGATTTTAGTTGTTATTAAAAGATCCTAAATTTTTTGTAGCTCTAAATTTAGTTCTTTAAATAGATAAAATAAAAGAAAGGTTTTGATACCAATAAACCACCCTTAATTAATGGAAATTACTATGCTCAATGGAAAATAAACTTGAAAATGCATATTGAAAGCATGGGTTTTGAAATATGGACTGCTATTAAAGATAAATTTGAATTACATGCAACATCTAGAGCTACATGAACTAATGATACTAAAATTTCCTATAAAAATAATTGCAAAGCCATGAATTATCTTTATTAGGCTTCTGGTGATGAAGAATTTAACAGAATATCATCTTTTAAAACTACATTTGAAATTTGTTACACATTATCTATTTATCATGAAGGAACAACTAATGTGAAAGAAATGAGATTGAGTAAAAATAAAATTAAATATGATACACTCAAGATGAAACATGATGAGATGATTTATGATATATATCTTAGGTTTAATGAGATAGTGAACACGGTGCATTCCATTGTGAATCCAGTTCTAGATAAATACCAAATCATGTGACTATTGAGGTGTCTTCCAAAAAAATAGAGAGGAACCTCAGTTTCAATTAGGGAATCTTGTGATGTCAGCAAACTACCTATCAAGGAATTGATTGTAAAGTTAATGATGTAAAAATTAGAGCTTAAAGTTAATCGTGAAGAGGAAGATAAACCTAATAGAAAGTATGTAGCCTTGAATTCTACTATTTTAAAACAAAAACAGAATGTTCAAGCTAAAAATATCGGTGATGAGGAATCACCAGCTGATAGTGATGAGTAAATGTCTCATCTGGATATGAGGATTAAAATTTTTTATAAGAAGAATAAATTCTTTATGTAACCAAGCTACAAGGGAATTTAATATAATAGAGATAATTTGAGGAAAAATTAGAAAACTATAGTGACTCAGACTCAACCCATGAATAAATACACTTGGAATGCCTCTAAGGAAAACTCTAGTGACTCAAACTCAACCCATGAAGAAAATATTTATAGAGAAAATATGTGTTTCATAAAAAACACATCAGAGGTATCAAATATTTTTCCTGCTTCTCCTGCAAATATTTGAAATAATTTTGGGAATGAACATGGTGATGAAAATATGTCTAAATAAGAAATGATTGAATATTGTAACATGATATAACAAACATCAAATGTGATTAAAGATAATTATAAACTTTTAATGAAACAATATTCTTTTTCTATTAATATTAAATCTGGTCTTTCTATAGAAAAGATAAAAATGATCAACTACTAAAGGAAAATACTGAATTGAAATTATCAAATGAGAAGTTAAAGAAATAATTTAAGAGTTTCAAGAATTGTAAATAGACTCTCACTCAAATATTGGTTAAAAAAATATCACCTAAGTACATCATTAGCTTAGTTTATCAACCCGGAAAAAGGAGAATTGTAAAGAGAACTTTTATTCCTAAATTCAATTCTGGAAATTCTACTTCTTGTTTTTATTCAACTAGACCGAATAAAGTATTTATTTACAAGAGTTTACAATCTACCTATAGGAAACCCATTAATAAAATCTGGGTTTCTAAATCCCTATTCACTAACATATCTCGACTATAGATGATTTGGGTACCAAAATCATTTTTGGTATAAAAATTGTTTTGTAGGGAATCTGGTTGAAGAGCTCCAGTAAAAGTAAATGAATGTGGTTAGTGGTTTAATGGTTTATGTTATCATTTCTAGGTTAAATACATGTTTGTATTTAAATTATATATTCAATAATGTGAGATATTATTTTTGGTATCATTGTTGTTTTAATTAAGTTTTAAAGTTTATCATAGTATTCATATATTTTATATGTGACAATAAGATATACATTATGTTGAAAATATGATTCTTTGGAAAATTTAGTGACCTTAATTATAAATTTTTTTCTTTGAATTTGGACAGACATATCTTGAATGATTCTTAAATTTAACAACTTAATGAATTGACTATGTTGAATATTGGATATTATTCTTTATGGTTGGTCTATTATTTGTTATATTGGATATCATGTTCTAACCATTTTGATTTTAATAAAATTGTAAAGAACAAACGAATGACTTATGTATCTTATGATCCATTAATGATCTTCAGTCATAAAAAGAAAAAAAATCATCATGAAGATTCATTTCCTCGCACAGGAGATAAAGTGGAAATAAGTCAATGCACAACCAAAGGATAAGATTATGCTTATGACATGGAATTAAATATTGTAAGTTTATTTTTTTAAACTGATTATCATGATATTAAAATAATCCCTCAACAAAAATGTTATCAATTTAATTTTATTATTAAGAAATCAATGGATTTTAACTGATCCCTGGATTTACAGTTTTGTGATGGTTAACTTTATAACGACCATTTACTCAATCATTATTCATCATATCTTGATGGTTAGATCTCTATTCAATGTCCCAATTTCCACTTCACACTAATTTTATCATATTCTAAATCCTAAATTTGAAGTGACTTTCACATTTCCTTTTTCTCTCTTATTAAGGGGATGCTTTATGAACCTTGTTTATAATCTGGGTTTTTCACAAAAGAATTTTCAAATATCAACATTTGATTTTAAAATTGAAATGTAAAATTATGAGGAATAAATTTATTTAAGGAGGATAATGTTTTATACCCCAAGATTTTAAAATATGTATATTCTTAAATAAATTTAATTTCTTTAATAGTTTATGTTGCACATAACACCGAGCTTAAAAAAACGATTAAATATTATTATTTAATTGTGATTATTATCACCAAGATGCTAAAATTGTGGGAATGAATTATATTAACTAAATTATGAAAATAAAGTGTACACATGTTTTTAAAATTAATTCATTGGTTAAAAATTAATTATAAATAAAAATGAAAACCAATTGAACATAAAGAATGTGTTTTTATAAAAAAACTATTTTTATGCCCATAATGAAATATTATCTTAATAAACTAAATTTATCACTATTAGTGAAATATGTTAATGATATTTATATATTATATATTCATTAAAAAAAATTAAATCCATCCAACAAGTTTGATAGGCTTAATATAAGAATAAATCCAATTTTAAGCATAAAAATCAATATATTTTGAAAGATAGTTTTGCTACCTTTTAATGATGCACCTATTTTAAATCCAAATTTTTAAAATTTAATAAGTTTTATTTTAAAAAATAAATTTCATTTTTTAAATATTAATATAAAAATTATATTAGGGTAAATTTTTGGTATTTTCCAAAGAAGATTCATTTTTTGATATATAGTGAATAATATTGAATTTTAATTTAAAACTAAATTTTCATCTAGTTTATTTATATAGATAAATTTTATTTGAAATTGATTTTAAAGTATAATTAGTTAAATTATAAATAAATAAAACCAATTTAGGTCATTTTAATCAATTTTACATTGAAATTTGATATAAAAAAATTTCAAAATTTTGAACTTTTCACTTTAAAAAGCCACTTTTTCATTGTGTCTACGGGATTATTTTTAAATATAATTTTTTCAGTTTTGTAAATTTAATTTGATAAAATGGATTCCATATTTTAAATAATAAATTCCAAATTATTTTGTATGGTCATTTTTATTTTTATACCTAAAAAAATTTACCGGGGTAAAAAAATTATTTGCAGTAGTATAGGTAAAATAATGAAAAGTGTTAAAGTTAAAAGGCAGTGGCTTAAAATACCTAAAAACTAAAACATTTAAAGGTTTTGTGAGGTATTTATTGACCATAACCTGAATATAAAATATTAATTTCCATAAAAAGTCCTGGAAATTAATGCCACCTCAATTTGATTGGCTTTAAATATAAAATGATAATTATTTTAATCACTTAAACCTACCTCTCCTCAAGTATAAATACCACACTTCACTAACCTATTTTAACTAAAAAGACATTAAGATCATAAAATCTCTACCAAAACCTCCCCTCCTCACTCTCCCAATTTTCAAGTTCTTATGATCTCACCAAAAAACCAAATCCAAGGTCCTCAAGGGTCTCTCAAAGATGTGATATTCAATAGGTAATTTTCTCAAAATACCTCTCTTATTTTATTTTCTTCTACTAATTTCTCCTGATTTATTTCATCCATCATGACATAATAATTCCATAATCATTTAAATAATGGAATTTTATTTTTATAATGAAATATGTTATATCCATGCATTTTATTAACTTCTCTTATTCAAATAAATGAAATTATTGTTCAAGTGATGTTGGTTAATCGCCTCTGTGAATAATGTTTTGGTTCTTTTTACATTACCACCTTCATGGCTGGTCATAAAAGTATTTTTATTCTCAAATAAGAGTTAAATAGGTATATTATAAATTATTTCTTATTCTAGAACTAATTTATACTCATAATAGTAAATAAAAGGCAACTGGTTCAGGGTTTTTGGAAAAAAATCTGCTAAGATAAACTAAACATTTATCATTAACATTTTACATAATGAATCATCCTCATGTAAGAAATTAAAACTATAAATGGGAAAATTAATAATTATATAATTTCATTAAAACTATTTCAATCCACTTCTAGAGTTTTACTTCCAATTTACAAGATAATATATAGTTATACACAAATGAACAGATCATGAAATCATGAAACAAATGCACCAGAAACCATAAAAATAATGAGATATTATTAATTAATGGGTCGTATGATGTTATAGAATAAACACATAAGGTATTATAATTATTTATATAGTTATATAATGAGTTAATAACATTCTTTAAACCATTATATAGGAGGTTAAATTATGCTCCACTAAAGGAAATTGTGAGGTAAGGGGTTTTCTAGTCTCACTTTTACTTTAGTGAGATATATGCCTTATTAACCACTTACTTCTTATGTGTTGTGTATTTACTTACCTTTGACATATCATATCATTAATATCATTATCTTCATGATATTCAATGTTTCATTTGATAAATATTACTTTTATGGGGAATACGATTTGACTTATTAAAGGGTGGTAAGGGATTCCATCTTAAATTACATCGAGAATTATTTATTACTATCCACTCATTTAAATAAATGTGGTGTATATACTCACACTTTAACATGTAAAATCATGATTTATTCATTCCTCAGGGTATTTTATTTTTTTCTTAATGTAAATCCTTCATGGGGCTTATAATTAAAATATATCAAAGTAGTATGGGAAACTTTGATTAAAAAAATATTTTTTTAAATCAATCATTAGATATATGAGGAATGATTGGAAATATAGACATGGGTGGGGTATGGATATATATTTCCCCTTGATTCATTAGTAGTCGTATGAGATAAAAATGTTGGCTAAATTAAATAGGTTTTTACCTATAAATATTAAACTGTCTTGTGAAAGGTATTGATGGTATAGTGGCTCATGTGCCATAAACATGATGTCCAATAATTTGGAATTACATTCTTTTAGTATTCAGTTATCATTATCTAGAGTATTTTCACTATTAAAAATATATATATATGCATTACATTCTCATTTTATTGATTAAATGGTATGTGTGTTGTGTTATGTACCTTTCTATAATGATTATTCTCATTGAGTCATTATTTCATCCATTGTACTTAACCCTTACTATGAATTTGAGCTCACCCCTTTCTAATGTTTTATTTTCCATAGGTTTCTAAGAATATTATTATGATTGATATGAAGGGTAACTCTAAGGGGGGTAATGGTGTTCTCAAAGAAAATACTTTTTTAATTTTATGTCCAAAATGTAATTTGAATTTCAAATATGTATCTAGTTTACCAAGTCTACTAAAATATTTGGTCCTTTATAATGTGATTCATGTGGCTCAATGTTGGTGTCCTTTAGTGCATTCTTTCATCCTAGAAGTTCATTCGGTGTGGAGTCTCGGGCGCTTCTCATAGGAATCACAGTTTGTCGAGGGGCCTATTTTCTTGTGGATGAGGTGGAATCGGATTCTGAAGTCTTGGTCAGATTGCTGTGAGGTGTTTATGAACCATCCTAGGGCCTAGTGTATGTGATCAGTAGATTTTCACTGGAAACTGATTTTGGGTGGATTGTTAAGCATTGTTGGAGGGATTCTAACTTTTCAGCTGATGCGCTTTCACAGGTTGGAAGACAAGAGGATGATCTTATTATTTATAATAACTTAGGATCCCTTACCTTGGAGTTTATGTATTTTTTCCAAGGTTATGCCCTTGGTTTACATAATTTTCACCCACCTTGAAGGCTCTTGGTTGGGTGGTGTTTTGTGTACAATGTTTTTTCTTATAATAAAAAGGCAATTTTTAGTCAGTAGTAAATCCTATATAGTGTTTAGTGAAAGAGACAAGATTTTGGAAGACTCTATTCATGTCATGTTTGGTGATATAGATCCACATGAGCCTAAAATCCATTAGAAAACCTTAAGAGTGATTTTTAAACTCTAGAAAACAATGATAAATCTTCTAACACTTTTATAAAACATATAGAAAAATCATCCAATTCTAAAGAGCTTATAGAACCTAAACTTGTAGATGGCCATGAGATGAAAATCCCTTATTTTCCTACAGCTTCCATGACTCATATTTACCACCCTCCAGATGTTTTTTAGGAGACCTAGGTATTGGTACATAGAATAGATATTCTCTTAGGAATTAGTTTGAACATCAATCATTCTTGTCACAGCTTAAACCTAAGAATATCACTGATGCAATTAATGATGAATTCTAAGTAATGGGTATGAAAGAATAACTCGATCAATTTTTAAATAAATAATGTTTTGTAAATTTTTAATAGACCTAAATACACCTTAATTATTGGCACTAAATGGTTATTTAGAAACAAGTTTTATTAATTAGGAACCATAGTAAAAAAATAATGCTAGACATGTTGCACAGGGGTATAATCATGAAGAGGGTATAGACTATAAGGAAACCTTTGAACCTATAGTCGGACTTCAATCCATGAGAATGCTACTTGACTATACAATAAATTTAAATTTAAAACTATATCAAATGGATGTCGAAATTTCATTATTAAAATGGTATATAATTTATGATTTTTTTGTCGAAAACCCCCCCATTTTTTAAAATCATCATTTTTAAAATCGTATTTTTAAATTAACAAAAGATATATCTAGTTTAAAATAGGATCCTATAGCTTTGTATGATAGGCTCAGTTATTTTATTATTTCTAATTTTTTTTCAAAATGTATATCTAATCATACTCCTTTTACAAAAATAATTTCAAAATATGTTTTAGGTGTCCAAGTTTATGTGGATGATATTATCTCTAGATCTTCACAAAATAATTTGTGTATTGAATTTTAAAAAATGATTCAAAATGAATTTTAAATGAGTTTATTGGGTGAACTAAAATAATTTCATGGTTTTCATATTTTTCAAAATAAATAAGAAATTATTTTAAATCAAATAAAATAAACCAAAGACCTTTTAAAACGTTTTTGTTTGGATAGCACTAAAATTAGTGATAGTCCTATGAGTATCACTTGTAATTAGAATCCTAAGGATGCTAGGAAATTAGTGTATCAGACTAGTTATAGAGGTCTAGTTGAAAGTATCCTCTACTTAATTGTTATCTGAACTGACACTATGTTTAGTGTGTGTATGTGTGTTCATTTTCAAAAAAAAACAAAAGTGTCACATTTACTTTATTTGAAAAGGATTTTTAAATAACTCAAGTATACAACCAATTTTGGATTTTTCTATCCTAAAGGAAAATAATTTGACTTGGTTAATTATTTAGATGTTGATTTTAGTGGTTGTAAGTTATATAGAAAAAGTACCTATGGAACATGTCATATTTTGGGAAAGTCTCTAGTATCTTTGTATATTAAGAAAAAAAATTTGTTGCACAATCTACTACTAAATTGCGAAAACACAAGTGCAATAAAGTTTTCTAAGAACCATGTATCTCACTCTAGAACAAATAACATTGATGTAAGACCTTAATTTTTGAGAGATCATTTTCAAAAGTGTGATATAAATCTTGGATTCATTGGAATTAAACATTAGATTGTTGATATTTTCACAAAGAAATTGAGTTTTGAGAGATTAAAATACATAAAACATGAATTAGGCACAATTAATTTTGGGTAAACATAGTTTTCTATGGACCATCATTGTTTTTTATCCACCGATGTAATTTACTCACTGTTGGAATTTATCCACCATTGGGATTTACCCACCATTGGTGTTTACTCACCGTTGGTATTTACCCACCGTTGGAAATGTCTCACCATTGGTTTTATGATGTCGTATCAAATTTTATTTCCTTTTTGGGATAATTTTTTTATTTAATTTTTATTTAAATATATTATTTATTTATTTTATTTTCAAATCCATAAATGATATAAATTAGGCTCTTAATATAATTTTAATACTCTCTGTCTTTCCTTTTCCTTTCAAAACATTCAAAAATCTTTTGTCTCTTATCATTTATCCTTCCCTCAACCTCACCTGAACCTTTAGAACTATTTGAAATGGATAGAGTGAAGCGAGCTACTAAATCGACTCCTGAGGAATTGTGTCCTTTGAAGAAGAAAAGAGGATATTCAAGTCAAATAGTTTTCAATCCATAAAACCTAAAACTTATTAAATGTCCAGTGGTACCTGATAAGGATGTAAGTGCTAAGTGTTTGATGTAGAGAAGATCATTGGTGCTAAAAGTAATAAAATACCATGGATGGGTAGAGTGTTTCTCAAATAATTAAAGTGTTTACTATCCTAGGTTACTACACCAGTTTTATCTGAATGTTGAGTTTATATTTGGGGGAGATAATGACTAGGTTTGAAGAAGGATAAATAGACATAAGGTTTTTTTTCTCTTCAAATATATGGGCATGATGTGTAAAAGTTACTCATGAAAGAGTTTCAAATGGTTATCAATTGATGATTTTATGTGATAGTGATTCATTTGTATATGAAAATTCCATGGCTGAGATGACGGGATATGGAATGTTAATGATACAAGATTCAATAGAGTTAGATGGTGAGTTTTGTTTTCTATTTATATTTATTCATCACATGTTGTACCCAAGAAAAGGAGATTTTAGTAAGATGAGATATCAATGTTTATATCTATTTTACATTATGAAAAGATGAGATAAAATCTTTTTCTGTAGATAATTAATTATGCATATGATATAATTTTCAAATCATCATCAATTTTGAACACCTGTATTTATCCCAAATTCATTTCTTCCATGCTTAAGGAAAAGGGATTGGTTGTTGAGGATGAAAATCTAAGGTAAAATTTAGAGGTTTTTGTTTGGACATAGTTATATGTAAGAGAATGAAGTTTAATTTGAACCCAATGATGATAAAATGGGTTGAAGATATTGAAAATTTATATAAGTAGTTAAATACTATTGATCATCATTCTAGAAATAAGAATCTTGTGGATCATTACTTAGATCTAGAAAGGGTTGTAATCTAATTAGATGAAGAGTAAGAAGAAGAGGAGGTTGTTGCTTCAGGTAATGAGGATCAAGAGTTTTCAGTTAAGGAGGGCAGTGACCTAGACTTACCAAAGACCCCATATTTCAATTTTGGTCTGAATATTCATCCTAGGACTCTACCAGTTAGAGAGACTCTTTTAAGATAAGGGAGTGAAAAATAGGAAACTGAAATTTTAAAAGAATAATAGTTTAAAAGTTCCTCTTTCAAATCCTCTAAGGAAGTTGTAGATATATCTGCTGATGAAAATGGAAGTGAGAATGATGATGATAATGGTTATGAAGAAGAAGATGAAGAATAAAATTTTCAAGGTTAAAGAGGTGATCAAAAGAAGGAGATAATGATAAAGAATATGGAAATGATAAGGATGGAGGAGATAGTTATAAAGATGGTAGTGATGGTGGTTCTGACTATGATTGGCTTGATGACCATGAGATGCCTTATGAAAATGTTTATTCTCTAGTTTTACTTCATTCTTCTAGGTTTTAGGAGACACCGAACATGGTTCGAGATGTTGATGGAGCTGCTAGAGATGAGTTGAGGACATCAATTGAGGGGGAGGAAGTTTCCAGTTTTGTGAGCCACCCTATTGTCCCTACTGATGAAGATCATGTTGATAATGATTATGGTGAGTATGTTGAGCCAATTTTTTATAATCTAATAGATTATGTGTCTTGGATTTTGAAGAATGGGAGATATATCTAGGTTATGGGAGACTTGGAATGGACTACCCTTACACTGATAATGATTATAGTCCACCAAATAATGGTGGACATACTATCCAAGTTCAAGTAGATATGGATCATAAAGAATCTATCATTGAATAGATTGATGTTATAGGGGAGCTTAAAATATTTTTATTAGATATTCCTACTATACTAGATCTAGTAGAGGATACTATTGAGAGAGTATCTGAATCATTACATAGTGTTGCTCCTATACCTATTGATGTTGTTTCCATAGCTGATATGGAGTTATTAAGAGATAGTATTATCTATGATTTTGGTATGATATTGTGTATTCATGTACCTCATGTCACTATTCTCACTGAGAGAGATTCTAGATACTTGTTTGAGCTTATGATACACCACATCCAGCCTAAGATGATGCCTCGTATTTAGGAAGTTGAAATAGAGAACATGTGGCTTTCCAATGATTTGGATACCTTGAGTTCTATAGTTAATGCGATTAGAGCTTCTTTTTATTCCATTATGGATGATTTGGTAAGAGTTTGGATTCGTTATATTTTGTAGCTTACACTTTTATTACTACACCTCTCACTTTTTCCTTGGATATTGAGTTGATTTGGTCAGTGGTTAGGGAAGAACTTCATGTCATTTCAAGAGATATTCCTAATATCCCTCAAGAGAGTTCGAGGAAAATTAGGCATAATAGTGATCATGTTTATAATATGGTAAGGGAATATATGATGATATTTAGGAGGAAAAATAAACCATCTAAAAGGAAACTATGTATTATATTTTTAGGATTTACACTAATAATGACTTAAACTCCGATTTCAAGTTTCTTACTAGGAACCTTTGGTTTCCACCAGTTACCTAAGATTTTAAAGATTAGGTCAGTCAATTGAATTAAATAAAAAAAGTGGTTCAGATGTTTATAGATGATAAGAAATACTTCTTTAGTGCTATGGAGTGAGGAGGAAAAATTATCATGGGCCACATCAATCTGATGAATCTATTATAACATGTGTCTGGGACTATAGTGGTAGCTCATGAGACCATTCTCGTTACTTCTCATATCACTTATCCAACCACTAGTTCAAATATTTTCATATCTTTTATTAGTTGGAATCCCAATTCCCATCTTCCTATTATGTTCTAGCCTCATATTTTTTTCTCTTGTGGACGTAGTTCGACAACTTAGGCTACTGATCATTCAGGATATTCCACCTTCTTCCACTTTCCCTACAACCACTACTTCAGCTCTTTTAGCCTCTAAAAATGTACCTTATTCTTTTGATAAGATAAAAGAACCTATTATTCCATCTACCCAAGTTGAGAAGTCATTGATATTAAACTTTTTATCTTTGATAGGGTTTTCCTTGTGATTTTTTTATCTCTTTTTGGATGTAATACAATTTCCCTTCTCAATAATGGAATGTCTATTATTATCAATATCTTACCTATTTGAATTTACTGTTTCTTATCATTAATTTTTTATAATCTTAAAAGGGGGAGAATACATATAGAATTTATTTGAGATTGCTAATTATGAGCCTTTTTCTTTTTCATTTATTTTCTTCCTTTATATCATATCTTTGATATCATATGTATTTAATTTATACCTTGGATACCATTTTCATTAATTATGGGTATTTACTTTTATTATTGAGTTATTATCTCATTCTATACCTTCGATATTCCATTGATATAATTTTTATTTAATATCTTTGATACCTTCTTACATTTTATTTTTAAAGTGTTAAGAAGATCTATTTTAAGACAATGTTTATTCTATACATGGTTTCTAAAATTCAATGATTTTTTATCATCCGGGGAGATTGTTGGAACCCTTATTCTAATGCTCAAAAATCATGTTAATTATGATTTTAATGGATTTTATGTTTCATGATATTATTTTATAATATAAGTAAGTTTAACAAATTATTGTCTACGGGTTGAAAAGTCTTATCGTTAGACTTGAGTCTCCATTGAAGATGAGTCATTGTTGAGAAAGACACAACATCAGGATTGAATTTTAACCAGAAAAGACTCACCATTATAGATGATTCACCTCCAAAAAAACTATCACCGCCAGAAAAGACTCATTGTTGGAGTTGAGTCAATACCAGGAAAGACTCACCATTAGAGTTGAGTCACTGCAAGAAATGAGTCACCACCAGACTTTACCTACCAAAAAATTGAGTCATTTATAAGAATGAATCACCACTTAGAATAATTCACTACTTGGAATGACTCACTCTTGAGGATGAGTTACAGTTTAGGATGACCTACCATCAGATGAGTCACCATTGAGATGAGTCACTACTGAACATGAGTAATCTCCAGACCCAACCTAGTGCAAGCCTAACTCGCCGCCAGACATGAGTAACCACCAGGCTGACTCATCATCACTATTCTAGGAAATTTTAGTTAAATGCATCTAATATCTATATTATTTACTTTAATGTTGAGGATTTTTTAATGGTTATTCTTAATTATTGAAATAAAATATTAAATTAAAGTCATATCTCAGTATGAGGATGCAAAGGATCATTATTATTATTGTTCAAATAACTTTCCATCATGTAGTGTTTTTATCTTTAGAGAAGTATACCTCATGCATAATAGATTGATGGAGTACGAATGGATGATTTAGTGTTCCACATACTGAATATCTTTACAATAATAATTCTTACCTATATTTTGACTATAAAAAAGTGGAGTACATAGTTCGTAGAAATCCTTTCCTACAGTCAGAATAAAGAGAGATTATAATACTATATTTTATTGTGTTTTTAGAGAAACTGCTCTAGCTTCTCTACAATAAATATCTGTGAAGACTCAATCCTTTAGAGAACATCAAATCGATCAACCCTACCATCTCTATATAATTATACATTCTCTTTTGGTTTTATTAATTTACATTAAATAAGTGTGTGGTTTACCCTGTTTATTGAACACACACTATCTCCTACACTATAAATATAGAATATTAAATATTTTCTTCTATCTCTTTCCTATTTTTACCCATAGTGTTGTGGAAGAGGTCCTTATGTGGCCTGTGGTTATTTTATCCCCATGGTTATTATAGAAGAGTTCCCTACATGGCCTGGATAGATTGTATGGTGTTTTATTTATACCTGATCTACATTTTGGATCAATATTATTTTTATATAATATGTTTGGTAGTGGTTGATTTATAAGTTTAGGGGATTAGGTCTCATCTTGTGACTAAAGCTCTAGTTTTTATTTTGATGTGTGTTTTTTGTTTCATATAAAGAACCACTACTTTCATAGTTAATCATAACTAGTGTTTATATAATATTTTTATTAAGTAAATTAATTTCAAAAGTTAAAGTAATTTTCAAAAATTTATTTTACTAATACATAATCACTCTTTTAGAAATACTTTAAAAGATCAGAATGTACCTCAATGTTCTCTTTTGATTAACTGGGAAATTTTATTTTAAATTGGAGGATTTTATTTAAAATTATTTTGAACAAAAATTTTATTTGGAACTCAATTCACCCCCCTCTTGAGTTACACACTCTGACCAACAAAATGAAATTTCATGGGTTGGTAAATGAATAAACAATGGGATGGAAATTGATATGTTGTTTGGAAAAAATGAATCAAATAGATAAATGGTCTATGTAAATGTGGGATGTAATGGATTAATGTATAGGAGATATTGGAAACTTTTTGAATCTAATAAATGGTGGAACCTAAATTTAAAGTGTAAATATGTAGCTATGTGTGGTGGATATGTGGTGTGATGCATATAGTGGTGACATCGATTACAATGGTTTAAATTTCGTGTAGTCATAGTGGTGTGTTTCACGATAGTGAAGTGGATGTGAACCCATAGGTTGGGTATTCTGTACTTTCTATATATCATGTATTTTATTATATCAATATATGTTCCCCATCCAATTTGGATAACCATACTAATTCAAAAAGTTTTTGGGGTTCATGTGTTTCCCTAACATCAAGGATGGTGGTGATATAGATGGCTAGATAACCCCTCTTCTATGCTCTTCCTTTAGTAATGATGATATGGGTTGGTGTTAGAGATTTTCCAGAAGTGATTCAATCTGATGATGATGTGATATTTGGGGGTTTCATGCATTTTAGGGGGGTCTTGTGGTTAATTTCCTTAAAGTTCATGACACCCTACTACTCTTGTTATGTGGTGAGATGTGATGTGATGTCCTAGGTGTCTTCAAGCATGATGTGATGTAATGATGAATGATGCTAGATCTAAATTCTAGAACATGTGAGGGTGGGATAGTTAGGGATTCATCCCAACCCACATTAGATATGGCTGTTTTTGCAATGTGATATGTATGGAAGGGATGGGAGCACAAGACTTTCGATGTTTAGGTGTGATAGCAGAAAATCTGAGGAGAAGTGAAAGTTGGTCACCTTTTTTATTTTTTTATATTATATTTCTATATTGGATGTGTGGTTTTTTAGAGATACATAGTGAGGATGTGATTTGTTAGTTTAATTGTTTAGATGTTTGGTGCTTTTTCTCTTCATTCACCAGTGTAATAGCATGCTCTTTCCACATGTACACTTGAGACCTTGGGTATGATCATACTAAGTATACTTGCATTCTCACCCCATGTTAATAAATAATTTTCAGGTTTTCAGGCAGATTTTGGGGATTGAGTTGGACATCACTATCTTGGGATTTAGAGATGTTGTTGAGTCGTTGTTATAGGAGTTGAATTTTTAGTATTTACATGGAGACTTTTATTGTATCGGTTGATATTTTTCATCCATTGTTGGATGGTTTTTGGTTACTTTTATTTTAAATACTAGATTTTTTGTGGTTTTCTATCCTATCTTCTGATCCCATATTTTTATATAGGGTAATTCCTTCCATGTGTGATATTTTTATACCCTTGGTTCTCATCACCAACCTGGGGATTACTGGAGGCATGAATTTGGGTCCATTATCTCTCTTCCTTAATTTCCTACCCATAAGGGGTATCTTTGGAGGGAGGGAGTCATGAAACAGTGGTATCATAGGATTTTTTTTTATAGATAGGGTGGATTTTGGAGTAAGTAACTATGAGGATTGCATTTATTTGTAGTGAAATGGTTCCAGTGAACCTTGACACCTAACATGGGATAGGGAGACTAGCTAAGACAAGAGATTTACCCCCCCCCCCCTTGTGATCTGGTGCATGAACTCTGATCTTATCTAATAACCAAGTTATGTGGACCTATTTTTAGGGTAGATACCTAGGATAGGTATATATATCATAATGATTGTTTTCATGTATAAATTGAAAAAAAAAATTAAATAAAACTATGATATAATTACATGCTATCTGGATTAGGTTTCTTTCTTTCTCTTCATTAAGGGATCCTAGTTGTCAACTATGAGTAACTCATACAATTTAGGTTCAATAAACTTTTCTAGTTGGTCATCATCGGATCAACCTGTAAGAGGAGGATGAGGCTAGGTATAGGAACTTGCATGCCTTTCAGAGATAGATTTTGGGAAATTATGTGGTGATCATTTCAGATTTGGTGATGGTGTATTGGTTGGAGGAGCACGATTTCACTTTCAGTCTGATTTGAGATCAAATAGATTTTGGATATTGTTGGTAGTCATTCAGTTGGGTATAAATTTACACATGTTGTGGGTGTTGTATCTATGTGATTGAAAGAAGGAAAATGTGTTAGGACCAAATTTTCATAAGGAGTTCTATTCGGAGTTCCTATCATCAATGAAAAAGAGTGTGAATAGGAAAGATTTATTATCCCTTAAACAGGGGAGTTTGAGTGTCTAGAAGTTTGGAATTTAGTTTAAGGAATTACTTCTCTTTGTTAATAACTGTTTTCTAGATGACAAGTTCAGATCATAGAATCTAGAGGAGGATTTGTTCCCATTTATCATGTATTTGGTCACCTCGTTTATGATTTCTATGTAAATGGGGTTGGAGAAGAAAGTATATGTTATTTAGAGGATTATTTATCCAGGATTTTATCCTCGAGAGAAAGGATAATATGGAATCTCTAGAATTATATCTTTTGTTAGTGGGTTTTAGGAATTCAAGAAGTCAAGGTTTCAGCCAGTGGGGAGATGATCATGGATTATATTTTCTCATTATTCTTGGATTTATGGCTTCCATACACCTACTAGGGGATTCCAGTTTTCATGATATGTCTATAGAAGACATGGTAACTACCAGGATCGGTGTCTAAATACTTATGGAACTAGTTTAATGTGGTAGTTTAGGTTCCTTTTTAGTAGTAGAGTAATTGACTCTGAGGTAGTTTCAGTGGCAGTGACTGCTAGCTCTTGATCAGTAGTTGATGGAAGATGGTGTTAGAATGGGGTGGCCTCATGATTATCCCTATCCACTGGGAGATAGGATAGATCATGGTCATGAAGTAAAAAATATAGATTCAAAGGAGATGGGTATGGTCAAACGAACATGTTAGAAGAGACAGTTCTAGCAGGGCCATAGGTTGTCAAATGTATGATCAGTTTATCATCTACTCTTGTATGTGCCTTTTTTAATTTATAAGACTCTCACTCCTTTGTTTCACAAACATTGGAACATTCCTTGGTATATAAATGAATAGTATTCTAGTTCCCCAATGTTATCTACACTGGTTATAGGTCAAACTACATTGTTTGATGTGTACCAGGGGTGTAGACTGGTGATGGAGTAACACCAGCCTGTGGGAGATTTCTTCTTGCTGCTGACACATCTGTGTGATGTTATCCTTATAATGGAATAGTTCTATTATATGCACACAGTCATAGACTATTTCTATAAGAAAGTTTAATTTTATGATGTGTAAGGATAGGGAGTCATGTTCTTTGGTGAGTGAGATTGTCTAATGGGTGGTAGGCATGTAGAACCTCTTTTGTATTAGTTAGTGGATCTATCAAAAGAGGCTTTAATATATATGTTCCCAAGGTTGTGTTAGAGTTCCAAGATTTTTTCCCATAATAGTTTGTGATGCTACCCCTGTGACATATTTTTATGTTTGGGATAGAGTTGCAATTTGGTGAATCTTTGATTTTGATGCCTCCCTATCAAATGGTGCCTACAGAGTTGTGTAAGTTTCAGTTTCAAGTGAATGATGCGACACGTATGGGTTTCATCTGACCTAATGTGTCTCCTTGGGGTGATCTAGTGCTTTTCTCCATGAAGTTGGATGATAGTCTAAGGTTGTGCATAGATCGCCAAAGGTTTAATCTAGTAATGGTCGATATCTGTTACTCTCTTATAAGGATCGATGACTTTTTCAACCAACTAAAAAAATGCAGTTAGTTTTTCAAGGTTGAATTTAATTCTAGGTGTCACTAGTTGAGGGTGAAAAAGAGGATAACCCTGATACTACCTTCAGGTGTAGGTATGGGAACTTCGAGTTTTTGGTCATGTCATTTAGTTTTACAAACATGCCAATTATTTTCTTGGGGATCATGAACTACATATTCCATGAGTTCCTGGATTGGTTCTTCATCTTGTTCATCAATAATACATGGATCATATCCTAGGGAATTTTTGATTCAGTACAAGACACTAAAATAAGTTTTCTCATATCCTAGGGACTTTTGATTCATCACATTGAAAGGGGAATTTTTTTTCCAATGTATTGAATAAAAAGTCCCTAGGATATGTGGCTCTAGAGCTTGCAGATGTTTGGGAAGGTATGGAGGACCTTGTAGTGAACATATTGATGTTGGAGAGATTAGTGGTTGTGGTTGTATTTTTCAGATTATTATGTATTCTTTCTTGATATATAAAGTGTAGGAGTATTAGTGGGGATACATAGAGGTATAGGTGATGTGTGAATGTGTTGGATATGGTGATGCTCTAGAGATATGGTTAGCGAATGGTCAGAACTATATATTGTTTCAAGGGAAGTTGTTTATTCCATTTTAAGTGAGCGAGGGATTTATCTACAAGTTTCATATCTCGCCTTTAGTGGTACATGTCGATGTGACTAAGATGTAACATGTCTTGTGGAGACAACTTTGGTGGGCAGGGCTAAAATGGTCAGTAGTAGAGTTTATGGCTATGTGTTTTGTTTGTCAGTAGGTGATACTAGTGCACCATGATCCAAGAGGTTTGTTACAGTCCTTTGATATTCTTGAGTGAAAATGGGAATAAATATTTATGGATTTATTTGACAGGTTATCCTAGTCTTAGGGAGGTTGTGATTCATTTTGGGTGATAGTGTATCGGCTGATGAAGTTAACTCATTTTCTGGAAATCTAGGAGTTGAGTGTCATGGATTTATTAGAGAGGTGGTATATGGATGATATATTTAGGATTTATAGGGTACTGAGGACCATCATATCTGATCAGGATCCTCATTTTACATTATGGTTTTGAAAGTGATTATAGTATACTTTTTTATCCCAATTATACCTTAGCGCTACTTTTCACCCTTAGACAAATAGACATACAGAGTGGACCATCCAGATGCTAGAGGATATGTTTTAAGCTTGCATCATAAACTTTATTGGATGGTGGAAAAGTCACCTACCTCTGGTTTAGTTTTCCTATAACTAAACCTATCACTCATCCATTGTCATGGATCTATTTTAGTCATTGTATGGGTGACCATTTCATTCTCTATTATGTTGGATAGAGGTTGGGGAGTCTGTGGTACTTGGTTCTGATGTAGTAAAAAGCATGAACAATATGATAAAGTTGTTCTAAGAGTGTATGAGGGCAGTACAAGACTATCATAGGGCCTATTATGAACTTAGGTAGAGTCCCCTTTAGTTTGAGGTTAGATAACATGTGTTCTTGCGGGTCTCCCTTTGATGAGGGAAGTAGAGGTTTGTAAGGGGGAGTAAGCTTTCTTCGTAGTTTGTTGGGGCCTTTTAGGTGTTGGGGTGAGTTGGTGAGGTGACATATTGGTTGGTACTTCCACCACAGATATATTTGATCTATGATGTATTCCATGTGTCCCAACTCCATCGGTATTTACAGGATGAATCTAACATTATTAATTGGTGAGTGTTGGATATTGAGGATGACATAATGTTTTTTAAGTGACTATTAGAGATCTAGGATCATCAAGATAAGGTAATACTTGGTTGGACCATCCCCTTGGTACACATTTTGTAGATGCATGGTGGCCTATAGGAGAGTACTTAGAAGAAAGAGATGTCTATTCATTCCTAGTACCAAAAGTTTTTTTGATCCTTTATTTGTTGTTTATCAATGATGTGATATTTGGATCTTTCTATTTTATGAGATGTGTTGTTTCCTTGATGATGTGATGTTTATTGAATCTTTTGACTTATGAATATGAGAATACCTATTTCTTAATTAATAATTTTTATACTATGAAACATTTAAAAAAATATGGGTGAATTGGTTCTACCCAAAGCTGAAAATATCTTGATATGGGAGATATAATTCCTTGATTTGTGTGCTCGGGGAAGTGTAGTGTGTTGGTTGTGGAAGTTGTTGTAGTGGGTTGTGTGGAGGTTGAGATGGTAGTGTGGATGGTTATATTTAAAGGAGGAGGTTATGGATGGTTCTATATGGTATGGTGTTTTGGTTAGTGAGATGTTGATGTGGATGTGTGGGGTATTTTTGGGGACATTTCGGTTTAGTGTGTGTTCATGGTAGTTGTGATTGGGGTGTAACAAGATACCTGAGTGTATCTTATGAGATGGTTTTTTAAACCCTATCCTTTAATTAAATTTTGTTTTGATTCTTGAGGATGATAATTTTTTGAGAGGTATCTAATGTAACATCGTGTGACTTCTCATACTAATAATTTTCTATTTTGATGGTTGGTGTTGTTTGAGGGAGGTTCAAGGAGGGTTCAGTGGAGTTGGAACTGTAGTTTTCCATAAGAAGGTGGTTCATTATGTGAATGTGGAATTTAAATCGAGAGTTTTTTTTATGGAATATGAATATATAAATCCACTGCTTTTATACATGTGATAAGTACTGTGTGAAACAAATTCCTTATGTGAAACCAAAATTCCTAACATGAATTAAATTCATTCGAGGTGCCATGAATTTTAGTGTAAGTTGGAATTTTTTATAATTCTTGCCTTTTAATTGATTCACTACTCGTATTTTATAGACCCTGTAGAATTCATTATGTGAATATGGAATTCATGACATGAAATAGGTCACTTATATCCTATTTATAAGTATGATGTTTGGCTGGTTTCACCCTATTGGATCTCATTTCCTCTCATCTTATAATTGAACCCTAGGTGTTTTGGAGGATCTTCCAACCCATCCTCTCTTTCCTAGATCCTTGGGTTTAAGAAGTTGATCTTTGGAAATCATAGATGAGTTCTCCTCTTTATCCCCTTATTTTAATTTTTTCCTTCTATGGGGATTCGAAAGGGTGGTGTTTCTTTGGTTTGGGGTGTTTTTAGTCTGTGTTTTTTATAAACCCTTGGAATGGCTTAGGTAGATCCAGGGTTTCCTAGTTTGATTTTGGTTTTCAGGTTGTTTCTTCTTCACCCTATGGTGTACAGTGAATTAAGAAATCTTCCTTGAGGTAGAGGATCCCCATTCTCTCCCTATTTATGTGAAATTTGTGTGTATTTCATGATTTTCCCTTCCTTTGGGTGGAAGTAAGGGTCGAAGTAACTAAGATAATTAATTTTCTAAACTAAAATTGATGGGGATGGGTATTAATCAATTTTTTTTACCACATTGATGATATTGTTGATGATTTTATACCTATTATTACCATTACTGAAAATCATAGCTATTGGGAGCCTTTATTGTTTTGTAGTATATTTTTTTAGATCCTTGCTATCTAGGTAGCTAATATAACCTTTACCAAAAAAGGTAAGAATGTATATATGAATAATGAATTTTATTCCCACGAAAATATGTTTTGTGTGATAATACCCAATCTAAATAATGAATTAAAGTGAAAAATACCTTGAATATAAATTGTGGAAGTCAGAATGTGTTTTTGTTTGTGGTTGTGCTTATTGTTTACCTTGCATTATGTGGGTTGTGTTATGATGATAGTGGTAACCTACTAGGATATGAAAATAAATGGGTGTGTGGTGTGTGATTCGGTTATTGTGATGTATGATGTGGTTGGTTATAATGGGATTTTATGTGGAAAGATGTGTGATGTTTGTGTTGTGTAGTGGTTGTGTTGTGTGGTGGTGGATATAGGTGTTCATTATGGTGATGTGGATAGTGGATACGGGGTTTGTTTAAATGATTGATTTGAGTTGGGTGAACTATTGTGTGGTGTGATTATATTAGTCACCTAGTTATCCATGAATTAATTTGTAACATTGAAATGTAATTTCATGGGTTGGTAACTGGATAAATAATGGGATGGAAATTGATATGTGTTTTTTGGTATAAATGAATCAATTAAATGAATCGGAAGAGTAAATGTGGAATGTAATGGAATAATAAATTAGACTTAGTAGGAACTTTTCTAATCTAAAAAATGGTGGAACATAAACTGAAATTGTAATTGTGTGACTTTGTGTGTTGGTTGTGTGGTGTGATGTATATAGTGATGGCAGTGGTTGTGAAGGTTAAAATGTGGTGTAGTGGTACTAGTGTGTTTCATGCTAGTGAAGTGGATAATGTGCTATCTATATATCATGTATTTTATTTTATTTTAATACATTATCACTCGAGTTGGATAAATTTACCAACACCCGATTTTTTTGGGTTTTGGATATTTTCCACAATATCCAAGTTAGTAGTGAGACAAATAACTAGCTACCACATATTCTCTACTATTCCTTACTAATGATATTGGTTATTGTTAGGGATTACCTAGTAGTGATGTAATGTGATGAGGATATATTATGTGGTGGGGGTAATGCATGGTAAGAGGAGGGAACAAGATTTATGTTCTTCATTTTCATAATACCCTACTGATCTAGTTATGTGGAGAGACGTGATGTGATGGACTACATTTCTTCATGTGATATGTGATGTGATGATGTTTGATGGTAGCACCTGATTCTAGACCTTGCAAGGATAGGGTGGGTAGAGATGTGTCTCGACCCACATTTGATATGGCTTGTTGTGCAATGTGATATGTGTGGAAGGGATGATAGAAAATGATGTTCGATGTTGGGGTATGAGAGATGTGAATCAATGGGGAAGAGGCATTAGGTTAACTTTGTTATGTATTTTATATTATATTACTATATTGAATTTTTTATTTGGTGAACGATCCATGGTGAGGCTAGGATTGGTTAGTTGACCTGTTTAGGTGCATGTTGGTTATACTGTTTATTCACTGGCACATTAACATGTACTTTTCACATAATCACTTGAAACCTTGGGTATGATCCTACTGAGTATAATTGTATGCTCACCCCACATATATAAACTATTTTTCAGGTTTTCAATGGGATTTTGGGGATAGATCTAGACATCACTATCTTGAAATTTAGAGATGTTATTGAGTCAATTCTATAGGACATGTCTTTTTAGTATTTACTTATAAACTTTTATTTTATATGTTGATGTTTTTCAAGAATTTTGGGATTGTTTTGTGTTAATTTTATTTTATATATGTTGGAGTTTTTTGGTTTTTTATCCTATATCATGATCATGTATTTTTATAGAGGGTAATGTCTTCCATATGAGAGATTTTTTTACCCTTGGTGCTTGTCGCCAACTTAGGACCTATCGGAGGCCGGACTCATGGGTTATTATCTATCTTATTTTATTGGTAACCCATGAGGGGTATCTTTGTATGGATGGGGTTTTGATAGTTTTAGTGAGTGTTTTGGTGAGAGACAAGCCGAAATTTAAGATGTGATACTTGTTGATGCACGAACAATTATTAATTGTTTCAATAATCAAGGGTATCAAATTCAGTTCATGAATTAAGACTATTTAAAATGGATATTGTGGAATTAATCCAAGGGTATTAAATAGATTTCAATCCATGTTGTAATGAGAGATAAGTTGACCCCAAAGTAGTTGTTTTTATTTGACTACATAATTATTGTGGGGGAGTTATGGGTAGTTTTTTAAGACCCGTAATAGAGAGACTGCAAGAAAATTTATTAGCTCATAATATAATTGTTAAATATAATGATTAAAATTAAGATAAATGACATTTAAATAAATTATTTTTAGAGTAGAAGATAAAGAAATTTCAGATGTAGGGCTTGAAATAAGAAGAAGACTCTACACATGTTGAAGATCAATCCAATATAGAAGAAGAAGGATATTATTGTACAATAGTAAAGAAGAATGAAGTTATAGGTATTGTACTAGAAATAGGATTTTATCACCCCAAAAATTTAGTTTAAAATAATATTAATATCGATATCTTACATAACACACAACATCGAGTTTTAATTGAATTGAGATATATTATAAAAATATTATTATTTAAATATAACCATTATAACTAAGTCGTTGCATTGGAAGGTATGAATATAAGTAACTACATAATGAAATATATGTATAATGGTCCATATAAATACAAATTTTTTATTAATTCTTAGGAAATAAGAATTCAATTTTTAGTGAAGACATTTTATGATTCAAAAATGAATTTTATTCAAAAAATATTTTATTGCATTTTGTGTGAAAATTATAATTAATTTATGCTGATTTTAGAAATTTTATTTTATAAAATATACATCATTTTTGAAATTATATTATCAAAATTAAATTAGGGTAAAATTTTGGTATTTTTATGAAATAAATGAACTTTTACTAAATATTGAAAAATAAAAAATTTTCAAAAACACTCATTTATTTTCATTTAATAAAGTAATATAAAAATCCCATTATAATTTAGATTTGGTATTAAATAAAAATATGATAAATTTTATTTATAAAAATCTTATTAATTTGATTTGAATCAGCAATATTCATGATTTTTATATAAGAAAATTCTTATGCTTAAAAACACATTTTTTCTAAAAAATGTTTTCATTGTGTTTTAGGAATTTATATTAAAATTGATTTCATCCACTTCTTGAGATTGAATTTTGAAAAGTGAATACCATATTTGGAATTAGTAGGTTCGTATTTTTCAAATATTACCCTTTTATTTTTTTCATTATGAATAGTAATTGTGGTGAATATTTGTCACTTTAGTAAGCTTGAAATGGATAAAATAGGGTTAAAACTATGAGATAAGGTCTCAAATTCAACCCAAAACTTTCCCTTATTTATTTTACTAGGGTATATTTGACCATATCTATCCCAAATTCTAATATATTTCATTTTGGTTCAATGTTTCCTTGATAATGACATTTATATTATTTAAAGTAATGAAAATTCCAAAATGTCACTCTCTTAATTTTAATTTATTTTATATGTTCACATGGGGATAAGAAAATGTTATGAATGAATATAAATTCTTATTTTTAACATGATTAATTTATTTTTATGATTTTATATTTTTTAAAAAATTTAGCAATGATATAATTACCTTAAAATCTTACGCGACACTGACACAATGCTTGTGCAGGAAGAAGAAAAATAAAATTAAGTGATTTTAAAAACATAAAAAACAATATTATTTGGATTAATTATGACATAAAATGAATTTTATGATTAATAATAATGTATAATTTATGGTTAATGAATTCAATTTTTTCATCATTTGGCACAAATGGATTTCCATCATTTATAAAGTTTTAGATTTGAAAAATGGGGTTTTAGGAGTTTCAAGTGTACATTTAAATATTTTATGGGTTTTTCAAATGAATTTAGTGATTTAAATTTTTTTCAATTAAATAAGGATTTCATTTATTATAATATACATTATTTTAAAAATTATGTTTAGGGTTTAAAATGGCCTTTGATCATTAAATTGGTTTTGAAAGTGAGGCTCATTTTAGATGTTTTAAAAATAGATTTAATAAGGTTTCTCTTCACAATTAATTATATAAAAGTTGGCATTATGGTCTAGCATCCTAATATAGTTTTAAATAATTTATTAGCATATTTTATAAGGATTTAAATTTGTATTTTTTTAGGACCAATTTGATTTTTCCATGTTCTTATTTCTTGTTTATGTGTGGTTTATTGTATATAGTTACCAAGGACAAGAAAGGGTTGTTTCTTATGAGGGAATTGGAGGTGATTATAAGTTATTTATTTATACTTTATTGATTCATGTGATTATTCTTGTTATTTTTTTATCACCTCTAATTTTTTGACCACATGGGAACCCTAGATTTATAGATAGTTCTAGACTTATGATATGCTATTTTAAGTAACACATGAGCTAGTTTCCCCTATAGTGTAAGATAAATCTAGATGGTAGTGCTCCTAAGGATTCCAGTGTGGGATATTTGGGTGTCTTCTATATTTTTTTAGGATACAAATTAGATTTGTAGTTAGTTCTGTATATATGGAAAAGGATGTGATTATCATTCCTTGGGACCCAGGGAGTTGACCATGTACCCTGATCATCATTGGAGAAAACGTTTAAGCGATTTCAATTTCTTATTTATTTTATCTTCTTAATATTTGGATGTAATAAACCTATATCAGGATTCTTTGTATTTGTATCATATTTTATTTATATTGTTCTAGTTCATTGTGTTTCCTTATATTCATTCCATGGTTTGTGTTTAAAAATTGTTTACTAGAAAATAGGCTTCTAAAAAGGTTTTGAAATGGGTAATTTGTGTTTGGTTTAAATGGATGATTTTATGAAAAATCATGGTTTACGCTCTTTTATATTTTGAAAGAGTTTCCATTTAAAATGATATCTGTTATATATTTTTAAACTAGAAATAGTTTTATGGAATGTACTTTCAAATAGAAAGGGTTGGGTTTTGTTTTTCCTTATTATATTTCATGGAGAAAGACTTATTTTATAAATATATTTTAAACTATGATTTTATAAATTTCACTCGTAATGGTGTTATAAAGACTCCTTAGTGAGATCTCACTATATTTGTTTTTTTAAATCATATATACACCATCAGGAATATAAATTTCGGAAAATTTATTCCAGGATCTCAATTTGAGCCTCATATTATTTCTAGCTAGTTGTCCCTTGGGAGTTATTATCAGGAGGTAGAAGGTGGTTGTGATCCATTGTCATGATCCAACCCAATGGGGCTCAAGTCACGACTCCCCAAGCCCGCCTCCAATGGTCCAGGGGCTGGTGACTAGAACCGAGTAGGCTATCACACACATGGGAGGCATTAGCCTAAGGTACCTTTACACATGCACCCACATACACCTCCATGAAATAGTGCAGAGATATATATAAAAACTAAAAATAATGCATGCATACATCTATCCCAAACCAGAGTGCAACAGAAGTACAAAAGGGAAAAATAGGGCCCACCAAAGGAAAACTACCAAAGCATCTAACCCACTCAGAAGGAGGGAAAACATTGACAAATACACCCACTGGTAAGCTCCTCATCACAGCTCCGGTAAACACCTCGGTCAGTCTCGCACACTAAGCTCTGCCTACTCCGGGTCCTCTTGGAACTCCATCAAAAGGCCCATGGTCTGCACAAGACACAAACATGTGCGGGTAAAGACCATGCAGGGGTGAGTATTAAAATACTCCTTAGGCACCCCAAAAACCCCAAAATAAAAGGGAGCAATTGAAAGACAACAGTCAGCTCATCCCAGCCAGAGGGAACCCAAACGAGAGAGAAACTCCATCTCGAGACCATCCTCGGCTAAACATGACTAGTCAGATCAACTCAGGTGTATGCCCATACATGCACCATGAACATCTTCTCAGGTATATTTCCATACATATACCATGAGCAACCCGATATACTCATTTCACGCACCAAGCCTCATGAGGTTCCGACCTCAAAACTAGCGACGGGTTCTACTCAAATCTCTAAGGCTTACACAAACTAGGAGAACACACCCCATGAGCTCTATCATCCCAGATGACACTCGTCCGAGAGATAAACTCCATCGGGTTTCACACCAACATCCCATATGCCCATCCAAGAGATCATGCTATTCGAATATCATCACTGAGAACATCACGCTGAAACAGCGGAAACACTAAACTTATCAGATAGGGGATCACTCCTAGGGTCCGCTAGGGGATACAAGAACCCACTCTAGTATCTAGAAGATCTCACAAATAGGGGATCACTCCCAGGATCTGCTGGGGAATACCAGAACCCGATCAGACGTTCTACAGTTCACATCACTCAGATAGAGGATCATTTCCCATGTGAATATGGTCATGACGATTCCGGAAACCCCATCTGGTATAACTCACGATGTAGGGGATCGAACTGATGATGCACCAACCCTACCAAAAACCACATGCTAAGTAGGGGATCATATAACCAACGATTCTGAAACCCTAATGAATCCATGTACTGAGTAGGGGATTGTATACTCGATGATACCACAACCATACTAAAAACCATGCGCTGAGTATGGGATCGTATAACCAACGATTCCGCAACTTTACTGAACCATGCGCTGAGTAGGGGATCATATAACTGACGATACCACAACCCTAATAAATGACCCTCCACGTAGAGGATCATATTCCCAATGATTCCTTAAACCCTACAGAGTTTACCTACTAGATAGGGGATCACCGCCCGCGTATAAGCGGTCACAACGATACCAAGAACCCGATCTAGGGATGCGATCCTATAGGATCCCACTCCAGACCCACCAGAGGGATGACACAACTCTATCAGGAAAACATCCTATCGATGGGATCAAAAACCTATAATAGGGTTGTAATTCCACATAAACCCACATAGGAATGAACCAAGGGAGTACACTCAACCATTGCTGGTCCAAACGTCACTAACCCGAGCGACCCGCAACATCGCCACACTGCACACCTCCTAGGCCTATACCGACGCAACCACCATGATCTACGTGGAGAAACACAAAGGATAGGAAATTTACTCACCCGAAATGGACAACCAGTGAAAAATGTACTATTCACCATAGCTATCCCGGGTGAGGCCCACACCTCAATCCTAAAACTCATCAAGTGGACTGCACCATTGCGATCCCTTCGGAAAAAACGCACGAGATCGACTACTCGTTCGTCCAAAATGGACACCCGACGAAAAATTCACGTTTCTCCGTAAATTCCCAAAAGCAGTCTCATGGGGACCACATCCTAATCTCCATCCTAGCACCCAAAAAATGTCCTGAAAGGTCCTCCTTACTATCAGAATCACAACGTCACTGACGGCACGTCAATCAAATGCTCCATGTAAAAGTTACGGCAGGTCGAAGTTGAAAATAATAAATTATTATTATTATTTTCAACGTTTCATGACCCTGGGACAAAAATATGACTCATAAAATTTCTGAAACATCCTCAATGGGTTTGTCTCGTCACAAGGATTGTGTCTCCACAAATAGCTCACAAATCAGACTTACAGTTTGCGAGTTACGGGGGTTTAAGGAACACCCGGAAAAATCCTGGTCGGACCACTGCCTGCCTCGCCGGAAACCACCGCGTTGCCGCCAAAACCTGCCATGATGTCGCCGCCCTCGTCGGAATCTGCTGCACCACCACCGCCCTCACCAGAATCTACCATGGCCGCCGCTGGAGACAAATATTTCCACCTGAAAACTTCCAGGAGCCACTGAGAGCACCCCAGTGCTCCAAATTCAGATCCGTAACATGTTTCGGAAAGCTCGAGACCCAAACTACACAACCCTTATGATGATTTGAAGAAAAAAATGCATAAAAAGGATCCAGGGTTTTAAAACTCAAATCGACTACCTTTTGGAGAATCGTTGATGCTTCACGCGCTCCGCTGCTGCCGCTGCTCGGTCTAGGAGTGACCGCCGTCAAAATCTGAGACCGATGGTGCTTCGTTTGCTCGATTTGGTGGATCGGCGGTGAAGAACGGAGGAGAAGATGGGCTTACATGGTTCTTACTTGTTTCACCCAATGTGATATGTGGGAGGGTGGCTTGATTTTTTTATTATTATTCAATAATTAATTAATGCCACCAGCATCCACGCCCCCGACCGAACCTCTCAGCGGGGAGAAGTTTAGGTCACCCCTAGGGTAAATGCGACATTATGAACTCAACCATGATCTTATAATTTTAATTTGAGACTCCATTCAGGAGTTATTAGAGACAATTCTCATAAATAAACTTGTCCATTTATTTACGAAAACACCCTTGGTGTCTTTTTCCACTATAGGCTCGTGCCCGCAAAGTTTACACCCTACCTAGGGTAAATGGAACGCTCCGGACGCAACCGTGCCCTTGGATTTCTAATCTGAGCTACTGTTTAGGAGAAAACACAACCTATCCATTTTCATAGTACAAAAATACTTATTATTTTTATAAAATTAATTTTGGGAACAATGGGCCTCAGAACCGCACGCCGTCTTCGTGCCTAGCTCTAGAAATATTCATAGGAATATCCCAAAGTCTGACACGGCCAAAACCCGAGTCGTTAAATCCTCCCCACCATAGAACTTTTCATCCCCAAAAATCCATAAGCCCAATGAAAGAAACTGGACTCCTAACTAGGTCTCCCACACCAGTGAGTTCACCAACACACACCCCTTCCCAAACTCATCATTTAGATGGAATCGTCCACCACACCTCGACACTATCCGCTTTGGGAGGCACTGACTTGCCCGCACGTTTTTAATCGCATCACAAAAACATGTCTTGGTTGGGGAAAGATACCTCTTCCTCGTGCATTCATAGCACGTTGAACGACACCCACACAGGGGATTACCAACACCCTAAACAAACTTCGAGCAAGTAACGGAAAAGAAAGAGTACCACTAAACGATGTCTATCAAAACTACTACAGAAAGTATAAAGGACACAAGGCATACCTATATCCATCCGTGGAGCCTCTGGGCCAATATCCTCTAAGGCCTTCAGTTGTCCTCACCCTCGCCCTCCAGCTCCCTAAGCTTGACGTGGACCACCTGGGGGTGCTGGTGGTGGCATATGATACCACCTACCACCTCCTGTTGCTGCACCAGCTCCATTTCCACGTCTGTTGCCCTGTGGAACTCCAAACTCAAGACGTTGCCGCTACCAAGGCATTCTGTTGACCGGATACCTCTTAACCACACGACGGGTTGGAAAATCTCTAGAAATATTTCCCTGGCCATCGCAATCGTAACACTGCCTCTCATGCGACTGACCAAAACTGGACTAAGAGCTCTGAGAGCCCTGAGCCTCAAATCCTCCAACCTGGGGTCGCCTCCTAGAACATCGGTCACATCCAGACCCCTGCACCTGCCTTCGACTACCAGTTTCTGAGGTCTCATCTACCACATGCCCGAAACTAACAAGCTGAATCTTCTCATCCAGAAATCTCTTCACCACCAAGGCTCAATCCAGCACTCCAGTATAGGTGGGAAGGCACAAAGAAACCACACCGGTCTGGATGTCCCGGTGTAAGCCCCACTCAAAGATCTGAGCCCTAAATAACGAGTCTTGAACCATATCCAGGGAGTATGACGATAGGTCTGTAAACCTCACTAAGTACTCTAACACAGTAATTCCCTCATGACGAAGCTACAGAAGCTCCTGGATCCGTACTGACCTCAGCGTCACCGGATAGAACTCTTACCTAAAGAGCCTCTCAAAATCTGCCCATGTGAGCGTCTTCTCGTTGTGGGACTGCGTAACCAAACTCCACCATCACCCAGTCGAACCATGAAGAAGGCTCGCCGCTAGGACCACCATCTGATCTGGAGGTGTCCTCACAAGGCGGAAAACTCGGGTGACTGCTTCGAGCCAGTCATATGCTGCCTGGGGATCGGGATCACCCTAGAACCTTTGAGGTCTCTACCTCTGGAACTCATGCAGTGCACTCAACCTGTGCACATCCTCATCTTGTACTGCTGGCACAACCAGCTGCTCGACAGGTGGTGGCTCAATTGGCAGACCACCTGGAGGTCCAGCCTCAGAACCTGCACCCTAGTCCATATCCTCTACATAGGGCAGAATTCCACCACAATCTCGCTATGGAACCCTCACTGGTTTTCATCATGGAGGAATCTTGAAATACAATCAAGACACACCAAGGTCAAAGAGTATATCTGGGGAGATGACTCAAGAAGAACAAGGGAAACCCAAAACCAAGTCCCATATGATGCATGTACCGTTATGTCCCTATGACTAGTGTCCAAATGTCCCGAGTCTAAAGGAAGGTTATCAGAGTCCTAGTGAATGGATATGTCGACTGTCGCACCAACACTGAAGTCCATGTCCTGAAAGCCGAACTCAAAACATCATAACATTGTCGTTATGCAACCCAAACCAAGATCACAGCTAGACCAGCTACGCTCTAAGATCCCAAAGGTGGAACCTCCTCTGATACCACTCTGTCACAACCCGACCCAATAGGGCTTGAGTCACGACTCCCCAAGCCCACCTCTAATAGGCCAGGGGCTGGCAACTAGCGCCGAGTAGGCTATCAGACACATGAGAGGCATTAGCCAAAGGTACCTATACACATGCACCCACATACACCTCCACACAATAGTATAGAGATATATATAAAAACTGAAAATAAATTCATGCATACATCTATCCCAAACCAGAGTGAAAAAATAGTAAAAATAGGAAAAATAGGGCCCACCAAAGAAAACTACCAAAGTGTCCAACCCGCTTAGAAGGAAATAAAACACTGCCAAATACACCAACTGGTAATCTCCTCAGCACAGCTCCATTAAACACCCCAGTCAGTCTCGCACACTAAGCTCTACCTACTCCAGGTCCTCCTGGAACTCTGTTGAAAGGCTTGTGGTCTGCACAAGACACAAACATGTGCGGTCAAAGCCCATACAGGGGTGAGTATTAAAATACTCAGTAGGCACCCCAAAAACCCCAAAATAAAAGGGAGTAACTGAAATAAAATTGTCTACTCATCCTGGCCAGAGGGAACCCAAACGAGAGAGAAACTCTATCTCGAGACCATCCTCAGCTAAACACGACTAGTCAGCTCAACTCAGGTGTATGTCCATACATACACCATGAACATCTGCTCAGGTATATGCCCATACATATACCATGAGCAACCATATATACTCATTTCACGCACCAAGCCTCATGAGGTTCTGACCTCAAAACCAGTGACATGTTCTACTCAAAGCACTAAGGCTTACACATACCAGGAGAACACACTCCACGAGCTTTGTCATCCCAGATGATAGTCATCTGAGAGATACACTCCATCGGGTCTCACACCAACATCCTAGATGCCCATCCGAGAGATCACGCTTGTCGGATATCATCACTGAGAACATCACACTGAAACAATAGAAACACTAAACTTCTCATATAGGGGATCACTCCTAGGGTCTACTAGGGGATACAAGAACCCACTCTGGTATCTTGAAGATCTCACAGATAGGGGATCACTCCCATGATCCACTGGGGGATACCAAAACTCAATCTGACGTTCTACAGTTCACATCACTCAGATAGAGGATCGTCACCCATGTGAATATGGTCACGAAAATGCCATAAACCCCATCTGGTATAACTCGTGATGTAGGGTATTGAACTAACGATGCACCAACCCTACCAAAAACCACGTGCTGAGTAGGGGATCGTATAACCAACGATTCTGCAACCCTACTGAATCCATGTGCTGAGTAAGGGATCGTATATCTGACGATACCACAACCCTACTAAAAATCATGCACTGAGTAGGGGATCATATAACCAATGATTCTGCAACCCTACTGAACCATGCGCTGAGTAGGGGATCGTATACCTGACGATACCACAACCCTACTAAACGACCCTCCGTGTAGGGGATCATATTTCTGATGATGCCTCAAACCCTATGGAGTTGACCTGCTATATAGGAGATCACCGCCCCTATATAAGCGGTCACAGCGATACCAAGAACCTGATCTAGGTAAGCGATCCTAGAGGATCCCACTCTAGACCCACCAGAGATATGCCACAACTCTATTAGGAAAACATCCTATCGAGGACATCACAAACCTATATTAGGGTTGTAATCCCACATAAACCCACACAGGAATGAACCAAGGGAGTACACTCAACCACTTCTATTCCAAACATCGCTAACCCGAGTGACCCACAACATTTCCACACTGTGCACCACCTAGGCCTATACTGAGGCCACCACCGCGATCTACGCGGAGAAACACACAGGATAGGCTATTTACTCACCCGAAATAGCCAACCGGTGAAAAAGGTACTGTTCATTGTAGCTAGCCCGGGTGGGGACCATTCCTCAATCCTGAAACTCATCAAGCGGACTATAGCATTGCGATCCCCTCGGAAAAACGCACGATATCGACTACTTGTTCGTCCAAAATGGACACCCGGCGAAAAAGTCATGTTTCTCCGTAAATGCCCAAAAGCAGTTTCATGGGGCCCACATCCTGATCTTCGCCCCGGCACCCGGAAACTATTCTGAAAGGTCAGCCTTACTATCAGGATCACAGTGTTACTTACGAAACATCAATCAGACGCTCCATGTAAAAGTTACAGATGGTCGAAGTTGAAAATAATAAAATATTATTATTATTTTAAACGTTTCATGGCTCAGGACAAAAATCCAACTCATAAAATTCTTGAAACATCCTCAAGGGGTTCGTCTCATCACGAGGATTGCGTCTCCACAAATGGTTTGCAAATTGGACTTACGGTTTTTGAGTTACGGGGGTTTAAAGAAACCTCAGAAAAATCATGGTCGGACCACCGCCTGCCTCGCTGGAAACCACCACGTCACCGCCAGAACCCGCCTGGCCACCGCTTCCCTCACCGGAATCCACCGCGCCGCCGCCTCCCTCACCAAAATCCTCCATGTCCTCCGCAGGAGACTAGAATTTCCGCCAGAAATCTTCCAGGAGCCACAGGGAGCACCCCGGTGCTCCAAATTCAGATCTGTAACATGTTTCGGAAAGCTCAAGACCCGAACTACACAACCCTAATGATGATTTTAATAAAAACAATGAATAAATGAGATCTTGGATTGTAAAACTCAAACTTCCTACCTTTTGGCGAATCTCCGATGCTTTTCGTGCTCTGCTCCTACCGCTACTCGATCTAGGGGCGACCGCCGTCAAAATCTGAGACAGACGGCGCTTCATTTTTTCGATTTGGTGGATCGACGGTGAAGAACGGAGGAGGAGAGGGGCTTCATCGGTTTCTCCTTGTTGCGCCCAACGTGATAGGTGGGAGGGTGGCTTGATTTTTTTTTATTATTCAATAATTAATTAATGCCACCACCATCCACGCCCCCGATTGAACCTCTCGGCGGGGAGAAGTTTAGGTCACCCCTAGGGTAAACGCAGCGTTCCAATCTCAATCGTGATTTCAGAATTTTGATCTGAGACTCTGTTAAAGAGTTATTTGAGTTGACACTCATAAAGAAACTTGTCCATTTATTTATGAAAATGTCCCTGGTGGCTTTTTCCACAACAGGCCTGCGCCCGCAAAGTTTACACCCTGCCTAGGGTAAACGCCACGCTCTGGACGCAACTGTGCCCTTAGATTTCTGATCTAAGATACTGTTTAGAAGAAAAAACAACCCCTCCACGTGCATAGTACAAAAATACTTATTATTTTTATAAAATTAATTTTGGGAACAACGGGCCTCAAAACCACACGCCATCTTCGTGCCTAGCTCTGAAAATATTCATAGGAATATTCCAAAGTCTGACACGGCCAAAACCCGAGTCGCTACATCCATATTGTGTCAGTGTTTCTAATTTGGTTTTTATCTTGGTTTATTATGTGATGTTTAATATCAGTCGCTATATCCTTCTATATTTATTTATTTTTTGAATTGTCTTTTGTATTTAGTTTGGTTTAATATTTTGTACCCTTAATTTTATGAAAGTTTATATTTATCTCAATTATGGAATGTTTGGTTTTAGTTCTTTATTTTATACTCTTTACTTATTCCATGGGATAAACCATTCTCAATGGAGTATTCCTTGGTGCCCAGGAACTAGTTTTTAGCCCATGGGATTGGGAATTCCTTTCAAACCCAGTGGTGATTCAGGTCAGGTGACAAGTCGAGACAGCCTTTTTTTTGTTACAAGTGGTATCAAAGCCTAGGTTATTTTATCAATATGATCCTAGGTTCCTAAAATAAATTATGTTATTTGGGGAATTGTGATAAAAAGGAGAATATTATGTTCATAGGGACATAAGATATTGGTCATGAGTGCTATCATTCTCACCATATATCATGATGATTCTTGAGTTACCATGGGTAGTGAAGATTTAAATTTTTTTGGTTACAATATAACACTCGAGAGGGGGGTAAATTGAGTTCCTATAAAAATTTCTGTCTAAAACATTTATTTAAAAGTTTCCCAATTTGAAATAAAAAACAATTCAGTTAATAAAAGGAGAATTTTATAAAATATTTTATTATTTGAAGGATTTCTCAAAGCATGATTAGTTATCAGTTAAAACAATTTGAGTTATTATATTAAATTTTTAAATCAATCTACTAAATCAAAGTCTAACACAAACACTATATAAGATTAACTATCAGAGTAAAGTAAAAAATTTTGATGTAAATAAGCATAAACAGATAGAACTAAATTTCAAATAAAATTGTGGAATTTTAAACAAGAGGTTCAGTATCAAGTAGAGACTTAATACTCTCAAATTGGTGATCACCCACCACTAAAAATTTAATATAAAATAAATATATAATCTACAACTTAGATCGGGTTTTACAATAGATAACACTACTCAGGTCACACACAACGTCTTCCACTCTTATTCATGGGAGTAAATAAAAACAACTCTCATAGGAACCTATAAAACTCTTATTCATGGGAGAAACAAATAAGAATACATCTTGAGAAGATATCATGTATCTTACAGTTTAGCTTAGGATACAATGTGCATATATAAAAATAGAGTATACCACACACTGATCAAATGTAATAAAAATAATAATAGAAATGATTAATCTTGGAATTTAGAGTTTAGAAATCCTTGGTCTATTGAAATTTAGCATTTGAATCTTGATTTAATTTAGCAGTAAGACTTGAGTAAAGTTTTATTGAAATATTTAAGAAAAGAGAGTGTCGCAGACTCTTGTTTTCTAACTGGGGAAAGTGATGAAGAAGTTCTAGCTTCCCAGTTGAATGATTTTAGTAGGATAGCTTTCTATGTTTTCGATCAGGTTTAACTTTATCTATATTTTGAGGTTTGATCTTCTATTATACGTATTCTATCTACTCTTCATTTATGTTGTTTTCCTTTACTTCATAGTATTCATATGTTCATGATGAATGTGCTCCACTTTTTTTCAACAGTAGGAACATTCAATAATACCTCGTACTTCTGGTACTCGCATCCTCTCTATTAAACATTTAAGGCACAATCATTAAAAACATTAAATAGCATTAACTTCAATAAAATTTTCATTAGAAAGATATAATTCAAAAAATAAATAAAGTAATGAAAATATTATCATTGCCATGTTTTCTGGAAGTATCTCATGTTCTGGCAGTTTGTTGCTTTGGAACTTCCATCTGGAGGTGCCTAAGACTTAGTAAAATAATCGTTATAAGTAGTATGAGTAATAGTGTAACCTATAGCGGTGTATCATACTTTTTCAAATATTCAGTATAATGGTGTGATGTCCTTATAGTATTAAGTACTAGTGGTGTCTCATACTTAGAGAAATTTTGTGATGATGGTGTATCATGACCAAAGGTATCTGACACTTAGAAAAATTTACCATTTGTGCTCAAAATGTATATTATTTACAGTTAAATGTTAAATACATTAGAATTTTTATAATCGTTCTTTTTTATAATTAAAACTATGAGGTCAACAATCCACCCCTTTTTGATGATCACAAATCATGGAATTGATAGACTATAAATAGAAGATCCAATCAAGCACATAAAAAATAGAGTATCATAAAGAGACAGTATAATTAGAGATCATAAAAGATAATAAGGTTAGAAATAGATTCCATAAATAGTCTCCCCCTTTTGGGATTATAAAAAATGTAAAGAGGATCAAAATAATAATATAAAAAGAGAAGAAAATAGGATAACAGAATTATAGTTATTATAGGACAGATCTTATCAGTGATAGATGAGTTTAATCCAACACTATAAAAATATCAAATATTGGTAGAATAGTCCAATGGTTCTTTGCCTTTATATGGGGTGTAGTATTTGTCTGAATCCAAGACTGGTGAAGCAGCCTGAGGTATAATTTAGGGGACAACAAAAGAAGGTCCAAAAACTGTGTGAGACATTCCTTCGATAACCAGAACTATCATGAGATGTCTAATAGGATTAGAAGTTGTCATTAGGAATGTATAAATATGAGGAGTAAATTGTTCAAATGGATTTGTTTTCATGGAAGAATTGTAGAGTGGATGAGGTGAAGGATTCAATGGTCCAACAGTAAGTCCATCATATGCTAAATTAATGGGAAAAGCATCGAGAGCGACAAAAATAATAGTCTGATCATGAAGATAAGGCTTGAGAAGATTGATAAAGTCCATAATTATTTGGAAACCTTTTTCTATAGTTTTTTTGAAATCTTCATTTTTTCAATGAAAGTCTTAAGGGAAGGAGTAAGTTCCTTGAGTTTCCTAACTTTCTCTCTGATGGATTGAGTCACCAAATAGATTCTCATATTATCAACCAAATATTTGAAGTAAGCATCCATAGCATGTTTAGCCCACCAGTGTTGCATCTTTTCTTCGCCAATTACTGCCTCCTATTTTCTAGAGAAACAATTAATGAATGTCGAGTAATCAGCCAAGCGATCCAACAGTATTAAATAGAGTTTGTCCAATCGATCAATCATGGAAAATCTGAAATTTCTTTCAGTGCTAGGGTTCCTCTTTCTATGAGGGATGAGATTTGATCATCATCGGGTATCCATATGGTTGTGAAACATCAGAAGTACCTTGGGCTTCCCACGGTGATTGGCCGATCCAAAAAAGAAATCTTCACATCTCTTGTGGAGAGGATCGAGAAAAAAATTCTAGGTTAGTCCCTTAAAGGAATTTCTAAAGCTGGAAAAGACACCCTCATCAAAGATGTCATACAATCCATTCTCAACTACTTTATGTCCCTGTTTAAGCTCCCGACTTTCATCATCGACCAGATCCACACACGCACTGCCAATTTCTGGTGGGGGAAGAATGATGGGAGGAATCGACCCCACTGGTTGGCCTGGGAGAAACTCTACAATTCCAAATCAGAGGGAGCGATGGGATTCCGAAATCTACATCTCTTCAATGATGCACTTTTGGCCAAGTAAGGATGGTTCCTTCTTCACCGCCCATTATCTCTTTGTGCATGGGTTCTCCGGGCTAAGTACTTTCCCCACACAGACTTTCGTGCTTCCTCTCTTGGTCCCTGTCCTAGCTTCCTCTGGAGAAGCATCTGGGGGATAAAAATCTCTTGGAAAAAAGACTAGTCTAGAGGATAGGGTCTGGCTCATCGGTCAATATCTGGACTGATCCTTGGATTATCGATAAGGATGGTATGTGGGCTACATCCCCCGTCCAAATAGGTCTCGAAAATGCCACTGTCAACTGCCTCCTTTCTGACCAGGGACAGGGGTGGTGTCTGGAAAAAAACCTTGATTATTTTAATTAAAGGGATCAAATAATCATCCTTAGCATTCCTTGGGTCTCTGATGTAGGCCCCGACCAGCTTTTCTGGATCAATGAGTCCTCGAGCGAATACTCGGTGCGGACTGGCTACAAACTGGCTCTTGACAACCACTCTGTCAGCCTAGTTGAGGGACCTTGAAACTTGGTGTGGAAGCTCAACGCTCCCCCTAAAATTCGCCAGTTTTGGTGGCAGGTCTGTACGGGTACTCTCCCAACCATTAGCCTCCCCGCCCACCGACATATGGCTAGTTCTGCTTTTTTCCCTTTCTGCCCGAACACTCCTGAAACTCCTTTGCACGCCATCATTCACTGCCCGGGAGCTGAGTAAATTTGGAATAAATGGGGCCTAACTTCTGTCGCTTCAATGGCATTGGCCTCTGACCTTCTCAATCTTCTGACGCGATGGTACTCCTCTCTTTCCTCAGCTTCTTCAGGTTCACTTTGCACTCTGTCCTGGATTATTTGGGTCCGGCGCAACGATGCCATTTTTTATCAAGCTCACAAACCCCCTAAATTCTGAATTGAACAGGCCACCTCCTGGATCGAGGGATGGAAATACCACAATGGATATTTTATGCAAGGTGCTACCCCCTCCATTCCCCTTTCTTGGAATCCCCCAACGGAAGGGACCATTAAGATTAACGTGGACGCGTCACTCCCAAAGGATGGGCTTGTCACCCTGGCCTCCTGGCCGGAAACCATCTGGGGAAAATCCTTACTGCAAAATACGAACCACATCAGGCTTGCTAGGAGCCTATAGTTTCTGAGGCCATGGCCATCCTTGCCGGTATGATGCTCGTTGTGGATCGTGGATGGGTTGATTGTAAAGACCCGTAAAATTCAAGGGAAATTTTTTCTTAATTTTCTTTAGAATTTTACAAGAGCGCGGTTTCAGACGGCACCTGATTCCGAGGCCCGGAGTGCCCGGAGTTAATTTCCGAAGTTTGGCTCGGGTACGTTCAGTGAACGAACGAGCGGGAATTCTTAACTTTTGATCCGGTGCTCGGAATTGAAATCCGAGGGCACCGATGAACTCGCAGTGCCGATATTCTCTTAAAGAGACCTTTTCGGGAGTTGCGTATGTTGTGGGTTGAAAGTTAAGTTTTGGGGTTTCAGTTGAGTTAAATAAAATTTGTGTAAGACAAATTTTATTTTTAGTTTGTTAAAATCCTACCAAAGGGAGTTGGAAGTGGGACCCACACCCACTTAACCTCCCTTGGGAGGATTAAGTGTGGTGGGGTCCACACGAACCCCTAGACTTTTCAATTTCCCTTAACCCCCCCTCTTTAATGGCTTAAGTTACTTAATTAATTTTGGGATTTAACTCTTTTGAATTCCAAACATTTGAAATTCTTTTGTGTTATGTGTTAATAAAATAAGATGTAATCTTATTTGATGATGGGTTGTTTGTTGGTCTCCTTGAGAGCTTTTGGAGAGCTTCCTCTTCATCTTCAAGCTCTGGCGAAGAACGAAGAACGCTCAAACTCCGTCGAAGAACGATGCCTCTCTTCTTCGTCCTCGGTGTCAACAAGAGGGAACGCCGCTTCCTCCTCGGACCTTCTTCGTCGGCAAACGAAGATCCGCCAACGACGTGTCTCTTCGGGCATATCTCTTCGTCAACGGATTTGACGAACGACGACCGCGACGCCCGACCTCCGCGACGCCGTCTTCCGCGGAACGTAGACGAATCTTCGAATCTTTAACCCGAGGTAGGGGTTGTTGTTTAATTCTTAAATTATTTCATTTCTTGCTCGTGGATCGCATGTCTACGTGAGGCTTTGAAATATTTTATTTAAGTGTTATAGTTAACGCGAGGGGGGCCGGACCGCACGAACACGGCCGAACCCCCCCTCCATCGTTCTTGTTTAATTCTTGCGGTGGAAGCAAAGTGGCGTGGTGCCGTCGCACCACGCGGATTACCGTACGTTTATTTTACGCGGCGCCGTCGCGCCACGCCGAGGTAGAAACTTCAAGAACGCGACGCCATCGCGCCGCGTTGAAAAGAATCAAAGTACGGCAAAGGGGCGCGGTGCCGTCGCACCACGCCGGATGACGAACGCCGCGGCCGGTTCCGGGCCGCGGCGGGACGAGGAGACCGCGGCCGGTTCCGGGCCGCGGCGGAAGAGAAGACCGGCGGCCGGGCCGCCGGCGTCGGAAGCCGATGAGGGGACCGGAAATTCCGGTCCCGTTGGAGAAAACCGGCCGGCCAGCTGGCCGGCCGGATGCCGTTAAACCGGGGAATTAATTCCCCGGCCAGCATGCTAAACCCCCCTCTTAAAGAGGGGGGGCGGTTTTAATTAAAGGGAGGGGGCAGCCGGCCCCCTCGGTTCCGCACCAGCAGGCCCCCCACGTGGGGGGGGGGGCTTCTTTAAAAAAATAAGGGCGCGGCCCTTTGTGCCGCGCCGTCCCTCAAAAAAAACGCGGGGCTTAGCCCCCGCGTGCGTGCGGCCTCCCCGCTGGCGACAGCCGCCGCGGTTCCCCGCGGCTCCCCGCGCCGCCGCGCCGCCGCGCCGCCGCCCACCGCCGCCGCCCGCCGCCGCCGGCCGCCCAAGGGGGGGGGGGGGGGGGGGGGGGGGTCGGGCCGGGTCGGCCCGGACCCGGACCCCCCCGTTTCGAACCAGTTTTGGTTTTTGGCTCATAACTTGAGCCTCGGACCTCCGATCGACGAACCGTCAGCGGCAACGCGATCCTTGGATCGAGACGGCCGTTTCGGTATATCGCACTCAAGGTTTCGGTTTACTTTGAGTTCGGCCGGGTTGGTTCGTTCACGAAACCAACCGGGCCTTCGGAGCGGAAACGCTCATATCTTGAGCTACGGACGTCCGATTGACGTGCCGTCAGTCGCGTAGTGTTCCTATTAGTGAGACGGATCTTTTGGCATACTCCGCCCGAGGTTTGGACGCAGGTGGAGTACGGTCAGGTTGGTTTTACCTTAAAAACCAACCGGGCCCCGGAGACGAAAATGCCAATAACTCTCAGACCGGGCGTCCGATCAACGCGCCGTCTGTTGCGTTGAGTTCCTTTTGACGATACGGAACTTTTGGATACATCAACTCTGGTCTTTGTGACAGTTGATGTATCAGCCTCTCGGCTCGTGGAGCGGACCCTCCGTACGAGCTTGCTGTGTGCGGGAACCCTAGTGCTGGCTGCGACTGTTCTTCTGCTACGACTGCTACTGTGACTGCGACGACGACAGTATAGAGATCCTGTGTGGATTCGACGATGACAGTACAGAGATCCTAAGTGGATTCGACGATGACGACAGTACAAAGATCCTGTGTGGATTCGACGACGATGACTTCAGCACTCAGCGATCCTACGTGGATCAGTGCTACAGGTCCTGTGTGGGCCCGATCCTGTGTGGGTCCTTGCGCTCAGCGGTTCTGTGTGAGCCAGCGCCTACAGGTTCTGTGTGAGCCCGATCCTGTGTGGGTCTTCTGCGGGGGTTAGTTACCTATCGATCCTTCGTGGGTCCGACTACTTAGATGGATCAGTGATCATCTTTATCGTCCTCTGAAGAAGTATACCTGTGTGAGCTGAATCCTGTTGCTTTCCTGTGTGGATTGTGTTGTGCAATCCTGTGTGGATTATGTTTTGTTTTCCTATGTGGAATACGTATACTTTCCTGCGTGGACTGAGTTGTACTTGGGCTCGGAGGTTGGAGCGTATTTTAATTGATGACTTAGGTATATGTATGGGCATATACCTAAGCAGTGTCGGTTGTTACTTCGTGATTGTACTTTTCTTCGTGGTTTATCCTTTGTGGATTTGAGAGACCTTCAGGGGTCTCGGGGTCCCTACTGAGTAGCTTATACTCACCCCTGCACGGGCTTTGCCCGCACTACGTTGTGTTGGTTGCAGACGACGGACAGCGTTGACCTTAGCTGAGGCTTGCACAGCGGGACGGTACCCGGAGGTGGACCACTGGGCGGGACGTGCTCGGAGCGGACGGTGGGACCCGTGGAGCAGAGGAGCTTTCTGTACCCACCCTTCAGGTGGGATTTCCAGTGGACAGCTCGGAGTAGCGGCTTTTACTTTTCAGTTGCTGTTTTTCCCTTTTTGAGTTGTACTTTACTTTCAGTTTGGGTTTGTATACTGGCCCATTTACTTTTCCGCACTTTCAGTTGTACTCTGCTTGCTTAGTGTTTACTTTCCGCTTGTTTACTCTGTGGTGTGTGTTTACTTATCAAAGGAAATGCCTTCCCTTTTTACCGGGATTTACGCCTTGGTGCTAGTCGCCAGCCCCTGGCCTATGGAAGGCGGGCTTGGGGTAGTCACGGCACGGACCCCGAGGGCGGGTCGTGACAAATTGGTATCAGAGGAGTTCGGTTCTACCGCGAACTCTGATCTTTTCTATGTGAAGCAATAATGTTTAGCGTATTGAGTGTGGATATCAGTCCAGGGAGTCCAGTATTGGTGCGGCGGCCGACGTATCCGTACACCAGGACCCTGACTTCTGATTTCCGACTTAATGCACGAAAACATTGATTGCGTGTGTGTTTCAAAGTTTTCTTTGTGATTACTTATAACAGCTCACCAGGTATACTGTTCTAACCGTGGCGCACCTGTTTCCTTTTCAGGATGGCCCCACGACGGCAGCCAGCTAGGGTTCCGAGAGTCGAGCGAGACGACAGCCCACCGAGCGACGAGGCCTCGGTGCAGGGCCCTTTTCCAGTAGTGGCACCGGCGGTAGCTTTACCCGCCGAGCCCCCGATGCTTCCAGCAGCAGCCGCTGACGATGCACGTCGCCTCAGCGCACTGCATGAGTTTCAGCGCCAGCGACCGCCCAGGTTTCGCGGGGAGACGGATCCCCAGGCAGCAGAGGACTGGCTGGAGGCAGTGGTTCGAGTGTTTAGGCTAGTGAGGACACCAGCAGACCTCATGGTGATCCTCGCTGCGAGCCTACTACACGCAGCAGCTGGACGATGGTGGAGCTTGATGCTCCAGGTGCACGATGAGGCATCTCTACTTTGGACGGACTTTGAGAGCCTCTTCCGCTCTGAGTTCGTCCCGGCCACCCTCCGAGCGGTGCGTATCCAGGAGCTTCTACAGCTGCGGCAGGGCAGCATGACGGTCGCTCAGTACTCGGCGAGATTTACCGATCTCTCGCGCTACTCGACCGACATGGTACGAGACCCATTCTTCCGGGCCCGGACCTTCGAGCAGGGTTTGAGACACGAGATCAGGGCATCGCTGATCTCCCTCAGCATACCGACTCAGACAGGAGTACTGGAGCGGGCCCTTCTGATCGAGAGCTTCCTTGATGAGTCTACACCAGCACAGAGACCCACCGCAGGGCAGCACGTGGCAGAGTCATCTGCAGCAGACAGTCGACGGATGACTCAGGGGTCCAGACAGACCAGACCTTCAGGCAGACGACCTCAGGGCACTGGCTCAGCAGTGCGGGGCACACAGCGCGGAGCCAGTCTTCTGAGAGGCAGACAGTGCTACTCGTGCGGCGGGCAGGGCCACATGGCTCGCAACTGCCCGACCCGTCGTGCCGAGGAGCAGCAGACAGTTGATGGACCACCAAGGCAGAGGCAGAGGGTCGACCGTGGCGGTCCGCAGGGAGGAGGCGGACGAGGCAGAGGAGTTGGACGAGCAGCTGGTGGTGGCCGACGCTTTGAGGCTCTACCACCACCACCACCAGGAGGTCCACCCCAACCACAGGGAGCTGGCGGGCAGCGACAGGCACAGCTCCAGGCAGCAGAGGCCTACGACCACGGCGCACCTGAGATGATTCGAGGTACTATCTGTGTCTATTCCACCCTTGCTGCAGTTCTTATAGACACAGGAGCGAGTCACTCTTTCATAGCCGCTGCCCTTGTTCGGAGCTCGGAGATTCCGACAGAGCCGTTGGCTCGATCCTTACGGCTAGAGACTCCTACGGGAGCAGACTCGACGATTACGCACTGGTGCCGGCAGTGTGAGCTTACTCTAGGAGGCGAGAGCTTCGGCTGGGATCTTCTTGTAGAAGCGTCGAGGCCTTACGACATCATCTTGGGCATGGATTGGCTGTCTACGGTCCATGCACAGATTGACTGTTTTAGGCGCAAGGTGCGATGTGTACGCACCGACGGGAGCAGGTTCACCTTCACCGGCGAGACGGGAGCCTTAGCAGCACAGGATGGACTTCCGCGGAGGAGAGGACAGCCCATCACTCATTAGTTGGCTAGCCTTATCCTTGTAGCAGTTGACGTGCGGAGTCCTGGTTTTCCTGTAGTGGTGGATCAGTTTGCGGATGTTTTTCCCGACGACGTTCCAGGGCTACCTCCTCGCAGATAGGTAGACTTTTATATTGACTTGTACCCCGGGACAGCCCCGATATCTACTCCAGCATATCGGATGGCCCCCGCCGAGCTTCGAGAGCTACGGGTACAGTTGGAGGACTTGCAGGGCAAGGGGTTCATCCGACCCAGTGTTTCACCCTGGGCTTCCCCGATATTGTTCGCCAAGAAGGCGGACGGGAGCTTGCGACTTTGTGTTGACTATCGTCGCCTGAACCAGGTGACAGTGAGGAACAAGTATCCGCTACCGAGGATTGATGACCTCTTTCATCAGCTCAAGGGAGCACGGTGGTTCTCGAAGATAGACCTCAGGTCAGGCTATCATCAGCTCAGAGTCAGAGACGAGGATGTGCAGAAGACAGCCTTCAGATGTCGGTATGGCCACTATGAGTTCTTGGTTATGCCTTTCGGTGTAACCAATGCTCCAGCAGTGTTCATGGCTCTCATGAACAGGATCTTTCAGCCATACCTCGATCGGTTTGTTGTGGTTTTCATCGACGACATTCTGATTTACTCTACGACAGAGGAGGAGCACGCCTATCACTTGCGAGTTGTTCTTGACACACTCCGAGAGCACCAGCTTTATGGTAAACTATCGAAGTGCCAGTTCTGGATACGTGAGGTCCACTTTTTGGGACACGTTATCTCTGAGGCGGGAGTTGTAGTGGATCCCGCGAAGATTGAGGCTGTGTTAGCATGGGAGCCACCCAGGAGCGTGACTGAGGTTCGGAGTTTCTTGGGACTAGCTGGATACTATCGGAGATTTGTGCCGAACTTCTCCAGAGTTGCGGCATCACTCACAGCTTTGACGAAGAAGGGGAAACCCTTCGTGTGGTCAGACAGTTGTCAGCAGAGCTTCCAGGAGCTGAGGCAGAGATTGACTAGCGCACCTATCTTGAGGTTTCCTGAGGAGGGAGTAGGGTACGTAGTCTACTGCGATGCATCAGGGACCGGACTCGGATGTGTTCTGATGCAGGAGCGGGCCGTGATCGCCTATGGATCATGTCAGTTGAGGCCGCATGAGCAGAACTACGCTACCCATGACCTGGAGTTAGCAGCAGTGGTCTTCACTCTGAAGACATGGCGACACTATCTGATGGGCGAGCGCTTTACAGTCTTTTCCGATCATCAGAGTCTCAGGTATATCTTCTCGCAGAAGGACCTGAACCTGAGACAGCGACGATGGCTCGAGTTCCTCCAGGACTATGACTTTGAGATAGTCTATACTCCTGGGAAGGGGAACGTAGTAGCCGATGCCCTCAGTAGGAGGACGGGCATTCAGCTACTTGAGGAGGCGACGGAGCAGCTAGCCTCTTTGCAGATATCCTTCGTGGATAGTGATGGAGCAGCCTTTCTTCAGTCTCTCAAAGTCACCCCTCCACTACTGCAGCGAGTCAGGGAGGCACAGCATGGGGACGCTGACTGTGAGACACGGCGTGCACAGATATCCTCGGGACAGGCACCTGATGGTTTCTCCCTTGGAGCAGAGCACGACATCCTTTTCAGAGGACGTACCATGGTACCAGTCGCATTGCGAGAGGAAGTGCTGAGGGAGTTTCACACTTCTCCTTTAGCGGTACATCCTGGAGTGGCGAAGATGTACCAGGACCTCAGACGACAGCATTGGTGGCCGGGCATGAAGAAGGCAGTAGCAGAGATCGTATCTCGATGCCTCACCTGTCAGCAGGTAAAGGCAGAGCATCAGGTACCAGCAGGCTTGGTACAACCCTTGGAGGTTCCGGAGTGGAAGTGGGACGACATTTCTATGGACTTCGTGACTGGACTTCCACGCACTTCCAGAGGTCACGACTCCATCTGGGTGATTGTTGACCGACTCACCAAGTCGGCACACTTCTTACCGATCAGAGAGCAGGGCTCAGTAGAGAGCTTGGGACGTCTCTAAGTTCAGGAGATTGTGCGGCTCCATGGCGTGCCATCATCTATCGTCTCCGATCGAGATGCCCGCTTTACTTCCCGGCTTTGGAAGGGGTTACAGGAGGCGTTCGGTACGCAGCTACGTCTTAGCACAGCTTTTCACCCTCAGACAGATGGTCAGACGGAGAGGACCATTCAGACTCTCGAGGACATGCTCCGCGCATGTGTCCTTGACTTTGGTCGTAGCTGGGAGGACCACCTACCTTTGGTGGAGTTCGCATACAACAACAGCTACCACTCCACCATCGGGATGGCACCGTACGAGGCGTTGTACGGCCGACCATGTAGATCTCCTTTGTGCTGGACAGACCCTGGGGAGTCAGCACTGGTGGGACCGGAGATGGTCCAGGCCACGACAGAGAAGGTCCAGGTCATCCAGGAGCGGATGAGGACAGCTCAGAGCCGGCAGAAGTCATACGCTGACAGGAGGCGGAGGCCACTGGAGTTCGAGGATGGCGACCACGTCTTCTTGCGGGTCTCACCTCGACGTGGTATTCGGAGATTTGGCCGAGGCGGCAAGTTATCTCCGCGCTTCATCGGACCCTTCCAGATTCTCAGCAGGATTGGCGAGGTGGCTTATCGCCTGGCTCTACCACCTCAGTTGCACCGGGTGCACGACGTCTTCCACGTATCCCAGTTGAGGAGATACGTGCACGACCCGACGCACATCATTGACCATGGGGAGCTTGACGTTGACGATGGGGCGACTTTTACGGAGGTCCCGGTGGAGATAGAGGATCGACAGGAGCGGGTCCTGCGTGGGCGGTCGATTCCTCTTGTGCGCATCAGATGGCAACACGGGAATCTCCAGGAGAGCACATGGGAGCGGGAGGCTCAGATGCGTGCTCAGTACCCTCATTTGTTTCCCTAGTTTTTGTTGTATCTTTACGGGGACGTAAAGCCCTGAGGTGGGAGTAATGTAAAGACCCGTAAAATTCAAGGGAAATTTTTTCTTAATTTTCTTTAGAATTTTACAAGAGCGCGGTTTCAGACGGCACCTGATTCCGAGGCCCGGAGTGCCCGGAGTTAATTTCCGAAGTTTGGCTCGGGTACGTTCAGTGAACGAACGAGCGGGAATTCTTAACTTTTGATCCGGTGCTCGGAATTGAAATCCTAGGGCACCGATGAACTCGCAGCGCCGATATTCGCTTAAAGAGACCTTTTCGGGAGTTGCGTATGTTGCGGGTTGAAAGTTAAGTTTTGGGGTTTTCAGTTGAGTTAAATAAAATTTGTGTAAGACAAATTTTATTTTTAGTTTGTTAAAATCCTACCAAAGGGAGTTGGAAGTGGGACCCACACCCACTTAACCTCCCTTGGGAGGATTAAGTGTGGTGGGGTCCACACGAACCCCTAGACTTTTCAATTTCCCTTAACCCCCCTCTTTAATGGCTTAAGTTACTTAATTAATTTTGGGAGTTAACTCTTTTGAATTTCAAACATTTGAAATTCTTTTGTGTTATGTGTTAATAAAATAAGATGTAATCTTATTTGATGATGGGTTGTTTGTTGGTCTCCTTGAGAGCTTTTGGAGAGCTTCCTCTTCATCTTCAAGCTCTGGCGAAGAACGAAGAACGCTCAAACTCCGTCGAAGAACGACGCCTCTCTTCTTCGTCCTCGGTGTCAACAAGAGGGAACGCCGCTTCCTCCTCGGACCTTCTTCGTCGGCAAACGAAGATCCGCCAACGACGTGTCTCTTCGGGCATATCTCTTCGTCAACGGATTTGACGAACGACGACCGCGACGCCCGACCTCCGCGACGCCGTCTTCCGCGGAACGTAGACGAATCTTCGAATCTTTAACCCGAGGTAGGGGTTGTTGTGTAATTCTTAAATTATTCCATTTTTTGCTCGTGGATCGCATGTCTACGTGAGGCTTTGAAATATTTTATTTAAGTGTTATAGTTAACGCGAGGGGGGCCGGACCGCACGAACACGGCCGAACCCCCCCTCCATCGTTCTTGTTTAATTCTTGCGGTGGAAGCAAAGTGGTGTGGTGTCGTCGCACCACGCGGATTACCGTACGTTTATTTTACGCGGCGCCGTCGCGCCACGCCGAGGTAGAAACTTCAAGAACGCGACGCCGTCGCACCGCGTTGAAAAGAATCAAAGTACGGAAAAGGGGCGCGGTGCCGTCGCACCACGCCGGATGACGAACGTCGCGGCCGGTTCCGGGCCGCGGCGGGACGAGGAGACCGCGGCCGGTTCCGGGCCGCGGCGGAAGAGAAGACCGGCGGCCGGGCCGCCGGCGTCGGAAGCCGATGAGGGGACCGGAAATTCCGGTCCCGTTGGAGAAAACCGGCCGGCCAGCTGGCCGGCCGGATGCCGTTAAACCGGGGAATTAATTCCCCGGCCAGCATGCTAAACCCCCCTCTTAAAGAGGGGGGGCGGTTTTAATTAAAGGGAGGGGGCAGCTGCCCCCCTCGGTTCCGCACCAGCAGGCCCCCCACGTGGGGGGGGCTTCTTTAAAAAAATAAGGGCGCGGCCCTTTGTGCCGCGCCGTCCCTCAAAAAAAAACGCGGGGCTTAGCCCCCGCGTGCGTGCGGCCTCCCCGCTGGCGACAGCCGCCGCGGTTCCCCGCGGCTCCCCGCGCCGCCGCGCCGCCGCGCCGCCGCCCGCCGCCGCCGCCGCCGCCGGTTGCCGCCCAAGGGGGGGGGGTCGGGCCGGGTCGGCCCGGACCCCCCGTTTCGAACCAGTTTTGGTTTTTGGCTCATAACTTGAGCCTCGGACCTCCGATCGACGAACCGTCAGCGGCAACGCGATCCTTGGATCGAGACGGCCGTTTCGGTATATCGCACTCAAGGTTTCGGTTTACTTTGAGTTCGGCCGGGTTGGTTCGTTCACGAAACCAACCGGGCCTTCGGAGCGGAAACGCTCATATCTTGAGCTACGGACGTCCGATTGACGTGCCGTCAGTCGCGTAGTGTTCCTCTTAGTGAGACGGATCTTTTGGAATACTCCGCCCGAGGTTTGGACGCAGGTGGAGTACGGTCGGGTTGGTTTTGCCTTAAAAACCAACCGGGCCCCGGAGACGAAAATGCCAATAACTCTCAGACCGGGCGTCCGATCAACGCGCCGTCTGTTGCGTTGAGTTCCTTTTGACGATACGGAACTTTTGGATACATCAACTCTGGTCTTTGTGACAGTTGATGTATCAGCCTCTCGGCTCGTGGAGCGGACCCTCCGTACGAGCTTGCTGTGTGCGGGAACCCTAGTGCTGGCTGCGACTGTTCTTCTGCTACGACTGCTACTGTGACTGCGACGACGACAGTACAGAGATCCTGTGTGGATTCGACGATGACAGTACAGAGATCCTAAGTGGATTCGATGACGACGACAGTACAGAGATCCTGTGTGGATTCGACGACGACGACTTCAGCACTCAGCGATCCTACGTGGATCAGTGCTACAGGTCTTGTGTGGGCCCGATCCTGTGTGGGTCCTTGCGCTCAGCGGTTCTGTGTGAGCCAGCGCCTACAGGTTCTGTGTGAGCCCGATCCTGTGTGGGTCTTCTGCGGGGGTTAGTTACCTATCGATCCTTCGTGGGTCCGACGACTTAGATGGATCAGTGATCATCTTTATCGTCCTCTGAAGAAGTATACCTGTGTGAGCTGAATCCTGTTGCTTTCCTGTGTGGATTGTGTTGTGCAATCCTGTGTGGATTATGTTTTGTTTTCCTATGTGGAATACGTATACTTTCCTGTGTGGACTGAGTTGTACTTGGGCTCGGAGGTTGGAGCGTATTTTAATTGATGACTTAGGTATATGTATGGGCATATACCTAAGCAGTGTCGGTTGTTACTTCGTGATTGTACTTTTCTTCGTGGTTTATCCTTTGTGGATTTGAGAGACCTTCAGGGGTCTCGGGGTCCCTACTGAGTAGCTTATACTCACCCCTGCACGGGCTTTGCCCGCACTACGTTGTGTTGGTTGCAGACGACGGACAGCGTTGACCTTAGCTGAGGCTTGCACAGCGGGACGGTACCCGGAGGTGGACCACTGGGCGGGACGTGCTCGGAGCGGACGGCGGGACCCGTGGAGCAGAGGAGCTTTCTGTACCCACCCTTCAGGTGGGATTTCCAGTGGACAGCTCGGAGTAGCGGCTTTTACTTTTCAGTTGCTGTTTTTCCCTTTTTGAGTTGTACTTTACTTTCAGTTTGGGTTTGTATACTGGCCCATTTACTTTTCCGCACTTTCAGTTGTACTCTGCTTGATTAGTGTTTACTTTCCGCTTGTTTACTCTGTGGTGTGTGTTTACTTATCAAAGGAAATGCCTTCCCTTTTTACCGGGATTTACGCCTTGGTGTTAGTCGCCAGCCCCTGGCCTATGGAAGGCGGGCTTGGGGTAGTCACGGCACGGACCCCGAGGGCGGGTCGTGACATTGATATCATCATTGAGTCAGACTGCCTCACCATAATTGATGCAATCAACAACAAATATAGCGGACTCCAGTCATTTGGATCCATCACCAGGAGAATTCATGCGCTTATCCAAGGCTTTTCTTACTATACCTTCTCCTTTACCAAAAGGGAAGGAAACAATGTGGCCCACAAACTGGCGGCCTCAGGCCCCTTCGATGTCAACCAACTCTGACTGGACAATTTCCCTTCATGGATTTTCGCTTGTACGGCTGCTGATCTTCATCATTAATGTTATATTTCCTTCTTTTCAAAAACAAATGTACTTATAAATGGTTCATATTAACATCTATCATTTTTTCATCCCTAATTTCTTATTCTAATAACTCGTTTTTCTATTGATCTACAATGTGTTGTTCAACAGCAGCTATAACTCACAACTATTCATCCACAGTAGAATCTGACACTTATTGACCAAAAGAAGATGAACTAGACTCATCAATATCACCATATTGAGTACCATATAAAATATCTAGAGATGTGGAATTATCCCCCTCAACAAGTTCACCATCAAGCTCTGAAGGTATCTAAACATACTTCCTTTTGATTTTTCCATTTTTACCAACAGATTCTGAGACAGTTTCTTTATTTGTAGCCTCCTTTTCATTAACATTGTTTTCTTCTTTTTACTCAACCTCAAAATCATCATCAGTATCATCGGTTGACCTTGAAATTTTAAACAGATCTTCTCTAGAAACCTCATTTTCTTATTCATCACTTTTGATAAGATTTTCTCTCTTAGGAAATTTATTAGGTGGACTGGGAGATCCATATGTGATGATAGAAACTCTTGGAGACAGATCATGATCACGTCCAACATCAACTTATTGTTCTCTTTCTTCCTCAACAACATCTTCTTCTATCTCTTAATCAGAGTAGAACACAACTTCATCGAGTTCTAAACTATGATCAACATCATCCTTAGGTCTGCTAGGATGATCAACTGGATTGTAATATACATAATTTTTTTCAAAATCTTCAACCCATTGACCCTTACATGGATAATAACTAATCTTCATTATATAAAAAGTAGTACTTGTTATGCAGAAACTACCATAGTCAACAACAGCTTCCTCATCATCATGAATAAGGAATTTAGCCTTTAATAAAGAATATATCATCTTTGTATAAATTAAAGAATTAGATCTAGAGGATGATTTATTCATTTTTCACATATGTATCATTATATTCCTATCTAAATTAATCTTATGACCTTGGGTCATTAGAGATAAAATATACACATCTTGGTACCTCTGTAACACCCCAAGATTTCATAGTGTGTTACTTCTTCAAAATAATTCAATAACTTTCACTACACGCAACACTGAGCTCAAGCGCACCATGACTTACCAAACAAGTCGTTCAAATGAGGTTATGAATAGTATTAACTAAATTTTGAACTTTATATAATCATTATAATTTTAGAATCCATAGTATGAGTTTCTTAGACATAATTTAAGAACAATTTTATTTTTTTCATATAAAAGATGTATTTTTCAAAAATGCACTTTTACCAAATTTTAATAGTGAACCCTTTTTAAATCCAATATTTTAAACTTTTATATATTCAATTTGACTAAATAAATTTATTCTTCAGAATGGGGACATCACAAATTTACAATGTAACCCCCCAATATTCCATAGTACACTTCCCTTTGAATAATACAGTAGCGTGTGTTGTACGCAATTTCGAGTTCTAACACACACCACAACCAATCAAACTAGTCGTTATGATAAGTAATACCCACTTTTTGAAATTTTATAAATTTTATCTCTCAAAATGGACTTCATTTTTGGATTCATAATATCGAATATATCCTAGGGTGAAATTTTGGTACTTTTCAGATAACTTTTATATTTTGATGAATAGTGAAAATTACTAAATTTTAATTAAAACAACTTTTTAAATAAAAATAATTAGTAGTGATAAATTATTGATTTGAGTGGTTTTAAATTATATTTAGAATATATTTTTACCATTTAATACAATTTTGGTCATTGGACATAATTTCACAATTAAACCGGACATAAACAAGTATCAATAATTTGATAGTTATTATATCTTAAAAACACGCTTTTTGTTTTGACAGTGGGAATTAATTTTAAATTAATTTTTGCCACTTCTGTGTTTTGAATTTGGAAAAATGGATTCCATATTTGGAATCAAAATTTCCAAATTTTGTAAATAGGTAACTTTTATTTCTAGACATTTTGAATAATTACTATGGTAAATATTTTATTTACCATGGTTAAAGGGTAAATTCGGTAAATAAGGGTTAAAAAATAATATTTTAATAATAATAAATTACCTTAAAACGTGTCCTAACCTTATTGGTGGATACATTTCTGACCATGGGATTCTTTGGGTCGATTTTTGGACCCCATAGAGCCACTTGTAGGTGATAGGAAAACTTTATATTAATTAAGTTAAAGTAAATACAAAAATAACATAAGATTATATCTTTTAGAAAAAAAAATTACATAGAGTTATATATGTTATATTTTCTATTATAAATATTCATTATAAAGATAAAAATATTTCCTACATAATGGTATTTTATTTATAATTTTTAGACATTGAAAAACTAAAAATATATTTGACACAATAATGATGCAGTATTTTCCATATTAATGAAAGAATCAAATAATTGGTATTATAAAAGTTAAAATAAATATAATTTTAATTTTTTTATGACATACACGAATTTTATTGGTTAATATTCCATGTTAGTATTTCTTAAATGAATTTAGTTCCAATTAATAAATTTTTTAAGACTTTAACAAAAATTAATTATTGAGTAGTGTCAAAATTGACATAAATGAGTTTTAAAAAAAATATTATATTATTAAATTATATTCTATTCCTAAAAATCTAATGTTAGGCCAAAGAACTTATATCATTATTTTTGTATCATTAATGGACCACTTTGGGTTTTCTTGGATGTATATAGTAATTTTATTAACTATATATTTTAAAAATACAAAGTGACATGGTAAGTGTTAAACTAATTAACCAAGAGTTAAAACTAAAAGATAAGGTTAATATAATGACTCAAACCTGTCTAAAATCTATAGGTTTAGTGGTTTTAGACCCATCCCCACCTTAACCTTTAAATAATTCACTTTGGAGCCATTAAAACCGAATATGAATTTATTATAAAATAATATTTCTAGCTTTTCCAAAGGTGCCCCTCACCCCTCTTATAAAAGGGCACTCCCCATTCTCACTAATTTACACATTCAAAGCCTTTTGGTTCGGCCAACCTCTACCCAAATGATCTATAAACTTCCCTCACTTCAACCTAGATGCCTTAGTTTGATCAGAAAGCCAACCTAGGGAGCCATTTGGATCAAACCAAAAGGAAAAACCTGAAGAAGAGGTAATGTTTTCACTACCCTCTTTCAAGTTCCTTTCTTCTTCAACTTCTTCTTTCTCTGCTAAAATAATAAATCCAGTATCTCCTATATACTGTGATGTTATTATAAATATGGTACATCCATATTCATTATTCTATCCATCCTTTGAATGACATGTCACCATACGTGCATACGTACGGCTTACCGTCTCCACGTCGTGGTGTAATTGTTATTCAATACATTATTATTTGTATGGGTATAATAATGATGTTTATTTGATGTAAATAATAAATATAACATTATAATGATTCTTTATATATGATATAACATCCAATTATATATTATTTTAATATCAAAAGAATGATATTTTCGCTCGTGCGTACGTACGGATTTCCGTCTCCCCGACGCGATGAGATTCATTTTCAAGTTCACCATTCATCGACGATTATGAAAATATATATTACTAATAATTATGTAATATATGACATAATAATTCTACTGGAGATATATATATTTATATATATAAGTATTTATGTACTTATATATATATTATTCACTTACTTTCGTTCAATACCTATATGAAAACAGAAGCAGCGTTTATGCGTACGTACGGACTACCATCTCAATAAACGGTGTTATCCATTTCATATATATGTCTATTATACATATTTATATTATAAATATATATGATATATTTATCATGTTTTATATTTTGGAATTATTTAAATCAGGATCTAAGTGATACAATCAAGAGTAACAAGTTAAAACACGTACGATAAAGAAAACGATTATTACCCAAAATGTTAATTTAACATGGAAATTATTATTAAATGGGTAGTATAATGTCATAAATAAATCATGTATGATATCATAAATATTAATATGGTTCTGGTATAATTTAATAACATGCTACGATCTTCATACAGGAGGTTAAACGTACCCTCTACTAAAGGAAAGTGCAAGGTAAGGGTTTTTTCATCTCACTCCTTATTCTCGTGAGATTCATGCCATATTGCCACTATTACCTTTTGTGTGGTGTATGTACTGCCCATAATTGTATTCTTTATGTAATAAAATTTAATTTATGTATATTTACATATTCATTGTATGATACCTCTCTCATGGGGTGTATGTTTTGTAAGTTACCAAATGGGTAAGGGTTAATTTCACAATCTATTTATTATCCGATGTTGTTTTTACGTAAGTATCTAGTGAGACATATTTATTATCCATGTCCATGTTTTATGAAAGAGTTTTAAAAGGGATTCTTTTAAGGTAATTTTTACTAAAACATCATTTCAAATGATTTAAATATTTATTCTTCTAAATCTTTCTCATTAATGTCCATGTCTTCAAAATGGTTTTTAAGGATTTATTTATATGGACATGAATGTTTTTAAAATGTTAATTCTTTTAAAAAGTTTCAAAGTGGTAAGGGACACTTTGATTAAAAATGTCTTTAAATGAATTCTTTTCCAAATTGTGTTACTTTTAAATGTTTTCATGAAAAAGGGGTATATCTCTCAAAGAGTTTTACAAATCATTTTCATCAACATCAAAATCCATTAATGAATTTTAAACTTGTTTTGAAGTTGATTTATCATGATACAAAACTTCTATATTGTATTGAAGGTTTTTTTATATGTTTGACTGTGGATGTGTTATTTTTATACCATTCATGGTTTATGGTGATAGTATTGACATTTCGTATGCTAGTTTTAATACAAATGTTTATGTTATGTTTAGACCTATTCATATGAGGAATGCATTCGATTAATAAGTGACAGGTGGAGCCCACTATAGCTCCTAGATGCATCGGTAGGTCTCATGAGACAAACTAGCTTCTTGGAACGAGGCCTTGACAAAATCTTATTTGTAGTCTTGGCACGAGGCCTTGGCTACGTGGTTATGATAGTCTGGCATTATGCATTCCATCATTATGAAAGTGGTTAGTGACATTGCATGTGATTATTCGACTAGTAGAATATCCATGTGAATAAGTAAATGGAATTATTTCATTTTATTTTTTCCATATTATGTTGAAGTTCAAGTTTAAAAGGATTTTGTTTTAGTTATACATTGCCATAAATGTTTATGCTTATTTATGAAAGTTTCCGCTGTATTTCTTACCCTTACTGAGTGTTTGAGCTCACCCCTTTCTATGTTTTATTTTTCCCAGGATTCCAAGAAGTGTATTGTGATTGATATACAGGGTTAAGTCAAGGGAATAATGGCGTTCATAAAGATTATTTATGTTGTTTTGTATGTATTAAAGTGCAATGTAACAGTCATGTATGTAATCTATTTTCCAAGACTGCTAAACTAATCGGTCCTTCAGGACTTGATTCCTTGTAATCATACCAATGTATTAAAATAATGCACCGACTCTGGGTAAATGGGGTCGGGGCATTACAGTTGGTATCAGAGGAAGGTTAGCAATAACCTTGGAAGCTAGATTTAGATAAACTCTGATTAGAGCACATAGCCCTAAGATAGACTTTGAGTATTAGTATAGAAGAACTTCCTAGAATTTTGTATTGTAGAGATTTTGTGAGTTTCCAAGAAATACATCCATGTCTAGATACGAGCAGGTAGAGGCATCTCTGGCACAGATGTACCTAGGGATAAAATCTGAAAACACCGCTTTGAGCTAGACTCGAACGGGAACTGGTGAACGATAATGGGCCTTGCTTCACTCTTGGTTACGACACTCCCGGGGGATATGCTTAGGATAATTCTCAGTTTCTTTACAAACCATTATGAAGGGTTTATGATTATATACATCCTGAAAGAAGACATTTTTATGATTATGGATTATATCCATAAACTATTTAATTTATGTTAAGTTTTTTACAATTTTGGGATTAGGTATTACTATTCATAAACTAATCTAGTGTATGCCATTGTTTAGAAACAGCGCCCAGTAGAAGTAATGAGAACTCCAACAATGCACATGAACCAAAGAGAAAGAAGGGTCATATCTTTCATGGTCTTAATCCAAAATTTATAAGGGAAATAGTCTCCCATGTCTTATCATCATACAAAGAAATAATATCATGTGTGGATAAGATAAGTAAAAAGTTTACTGAGTCCTATGGCTTTGAAGGGAAGCAAGAGAAGAAAAGGATGGAAGAGAGAAAGATGGATAAATGGAAGAGGGAAAAGAATAATTTTCCCATATGTGATAACTATGGAAAGAAACACCCCGGAACTTTCCTGAAAGGAATGGGAGTTTGTTATAAGTGTGGAGAAAAAGGACACCATGTACGTGACTGCAAGGGTAAGAAAAATGTTTCAAATGTACAATGCTTCATCTGCAAGGAGTTGGGACACTACACGAACCAATGTCCAAATCACTAGAGTATGCCCCAAATGATGCTATTGGATAATAATCATGTTATGATACTACCACAGATAAGGAGGAATGACTAGAGTTCTTATGTTGTTATTAGAGAATTATGTCATTTGAGTATTGTATCAACAATGTATTAGTTATAATAATTATTGAGTATATAAGGATTTTATTGTAGTACTATTTAATTAAGGACTTTAGATTGTGTGGAACCAAGAAAAGTGGCTCAATAGCAGGTTAAATTTTTGGAAAATATATGGTTGAGAGAAAGATAAAACATAATATGGTTCTGATAATGAGGTAGTGATTTTGGAATAAGAGACGGTTGATTTGAATAAATTATATTGGATATTCTTGACTAACATGAAACTGATTAATGATTTTTCATTGTTGGAGTTTACAAAATTTTTGAATAGAAGGTGTATATCCATTATTCTATAAGGAATAAGGGATCATGAATGTAATCAATAAGGTTTTATGGTAATTCATAATGTTTCAGTGTTTTAAAATAATACATGATGAAGTTGTTCACAAGTTATTACACGGAAAAAAGGATCTTCGTTGTGTTTAAATTCCTTATAAATGTTGGACTGTGAGTTTGGACATAAGTATTTTGGATAATTCTAGTTTGAGATTAATTTTTGATTTCCATAAAAGGACAACCCGGAGGTCGGGCGGCAACCCGTCGCGACCGGAAAGGCCGCGAGACTTGAACCCGCAACCGAAGGGTGACAAGGGTGTATCACCTACCACTGGCCCACAAGATGTCCTGGATTAAATAATGTAGTTTATTTTAAGAAGTTCTAGTAGATGAATTATAAATTCATTTTTTTTACCCCAAACGAATAGGATAAATAGAATATTTTTTTTAAGTTCTATTATCTTTTAGAGTGAAAGATGAGTTTGTGGTAGAAATTAGTTAAAAGATGGAACTCTACTTTTTAGGTATATATTTTTCTTCTCCTATTATTCTATGAAGAAATTAATTCTTATACTTTATTGAAGGGATCTTAAAACCAAAAATGTGTTATCCTAATACATTATGTTTTTTTGAACCGATGGAATTTTAAATCATCATAGATTGATGAATTTAAGGACCTCAATTTTAAACTTGTTTGTGATTGATGACCTCAATCACTACCAATAAATATTTACATTTTTCCTCCAATTATATGTCTATAATTTCCACCAATGTTCTCCAAATTGAGATCCTAATTTAGTGGTGACCCTTTCATTTCTCTTTTCCTCTTCTTAAGACTAAATTTTATTAACCAAATTTCTGATGTGGGTTTTCCCACAAAGACATTTTCTATTTTCAACCCTTATTTTAGAAGAATAATATCAAATTGAGAGGACTCAATTTATAGAATGTGGGAATAATTTAACACCCCAAGATTTCATAGTGTGTTACTTCTTCAAAATAATTCAATAACTTTCACTACACGCAACACTAAGTTCAAGCGCACCATGACTTACCAAACAAGCCATTCAAAAGAGGTTACGAATAGTACTAACTAAATTTTGAACTTTATATAATCCTTATAATTTTAGAATCCATATTATGAGTTTATTAGACATAATTTAAGAACAAATTCATTTTTTTCAGATAAAATAAGTATTTTTCAAAAATGCACTTTTACCAACTTTTAATAGTGAACCCTTTTTAAATCCAATATTTTAAACTTTTATATATTCAATTTTACTAAATAAATTTATTCTTTATAATGGGGACATCAAAAATTTACAATGTAACCCCCCAAGATTCCATAGTACGCTTCCCTTTGAATAATACAATAGCGTGTGTTGTACGCAATTTTGAGTTCTAACACACACCACAACTAATCAAACTAGCTGTTATGAATAGTAATACCCACTTTTTGAAATTTTATAAATTTTATCTCCCAAAATTGAATTCATTTTTGGATTCAGAATATCGAATTTATCCTAGGGTTAAATTTTGGTACTTTTCAGATAACGTTTATATTTTGATGAATAGTGAAAATTACTAAATTTTAATTAAAAACACGCTTTTTGTTTTGACAGCGGGAATTAATTTTAAATTAATTTCTTAAACTTCTGTGTTTTGAATTTGGGAAAATGGATTCCATATTTGCAATCATGATGTCAAAATTTTGTAAATAAGTAACTTTTATTTCTAGACATTTTGAATAATTACTTCAGTAAATATTTTATTTACCATGGTTAAAGGGTAAATTCGGCAAATAAGGGTTAAACAAATAATATTATAATAATAATAAATTACCCTAAAACGTGTCCTAACCTTATTGGTGGATACATGTCCGACCATGGGCATCTTTGGGTCAATTTTGGGACCCCATAGAGCCACTTGTAGGTGATAGGGACACTTTATATTAATTAAGTTAAAGTAAATACAAAAATGACATAAGCTTATATATTTTAGAAAAACAATTTTTACATAGGGTTATATATGTTATATTTTTTATTATAAATATTCATTAGAAATATAAAATGATTTCTTACATAATGGTATTTTATTTATAATTTTTAGACATTGAAAAATTAAAAATATATATGACACAATAATGATGTAGTATTTTCCTTATTAATGAAAGAATCAAATAATTGGTATTATAAATTCTAAAATAAATATAATTTGAAAGTTTTGATGACATAAACGAATTTTTTTGGTTAATATTCCATGTTATTATTGCATAAATTAATTTATTTCGAATTAATAAAGTTGTTAAGACTTTAAAAAAAATTAATTATTCAGTAGTGTCAAAATTGAAATAAATGAGTTTTAAAAAGAATATTATATTATTAATTTATATTCTATTACTAAAAATCTAATGTTCAGAAAAAGGACTTATATAATTATTTTTGTATCATTAATGGACCACTTTGGGGTCTCTTGGATGTATATAGTAAGTTTATTAACTATATATTATAAAAATACAAAGTGATATGGTAAGTGTTAAACTAATTAACCAAGAGTTAAAACTAAAAGATAAGGTTAATATAATAACTCAAACCTGTCTAAAATCTATTGGTTGAGTGGTTTTTGACCCCTCCCCACCTTAAACTTTAAATAATCCACTTTGGAGCCATTATAAACCTAATATGAATTTATTATAAAATAATATTTCTAGCTTTTCCAAAGGTGCCCCTCACCACTCTTATAAAAGGGCACTCCCCATTCTCACTAATTCACACATTCAAAGCCTTTTGGTTCGGAAAAACTATGCCCAAATGCTCTCTCAACTTCCCTCAATTCAACCTAGAGGACTTATTTTGATCATAAAGCCAACCTAGGGAGCCCTTTTGATCAAATCAAAAGGAAGAACCTGAAGAAGATGTAATGTTTTCACCAACCTCTTTCATGTTCCTTTATTCTTCAGCTTCTTCTTTCTTTTTTAAAATAATAAATACAGTATCTCCTATATACTGTGATGTTATTATAAATATGGTATATCCATATTCATTATTTTATCCATCCTTTTAATGACATGTCACCACACGTTCGTACGTACAGCTGACCGTCTCCACGTCGTGGTGTAATTGTTATTCAATACATTATTATTTGGATGGGTATAATAATGATGTGTATTTGATGTAAATAATAAATATTAAATTATAAGGATTCTGTATATATGATATATCATCCAATTATATATTATTTTAATATCAAAAGAATGATATTTTCGCTCGTGCGTACATACGGATTTCCGTCTCCACGACGCGATGAGACTCATTTCCAAGTTCACCATTCATCGATGATTATAAAAATATATATTACTAATAAGTATGTAATATATGACATAATAATGCTACTGGAGATATATATATTTATATATATAAGTATTTATGTACTTACATATATCTTATTCACTTACTTCCATTCAATACCTATATGAAAACAGAAGCAGCATTTATGCGTACGTACGGACTACCGTCTCCATAAACGGTGTTATCCATTTCATATATATGTCTATTATCCATATTTATATTCTAAATATATATGATATATTTATCATTTTTTATATTCTAGAAGTATTTAAATCATGATCTAAGTGATACAATCAAGAGTAACAAGTTAAAACATGTACGATAAAGAAAACGATTATTACCCAAAATGTTAATTTAACATGGAAATTATTATTAAATGGGTAGTATAAAGTCATAAATAAATCATGTATGATATCATAAATATTAATATGGTTTTGGTATAATTTAATAACATGCTACGATCTTCGTACAGGAGGTTAAACGTACCCTCGACTAAAGGAAAGTGCAAGGTAAGGGTTTTTTTAATCTCACTCCTTATTCCCATGAGATTTGTGCCATATTGCCACTATTACCTTTTTTTGGTGTATGTACTTCCCATAATTGTATTCTTTATGTAATACACTATAATTTATGTGTATTTACGTATTCATTTAATGATACCTCTCTCATGGGGTGTATGTTTCGTAAGTTACCAAATGGGTAAGGGTTAATTTCACAATCTCTTTATTATTTGAGGTTGTTTTTACGTAAGTATCTACTGGGACATATTTATTATCCATGTCCATGTTTTATGAAAGAGTTTTCAAAGGGATTATTTTAAGGGACTTTTTACTAAAACGTCATTTCAAATGTTTTAAATATTTATTCTTCTAAATCTTTCTCATTAATGTCCATGTGTTCAAAATGGTTTTTAAGGATTTATTTATATGGACATGAATGTTTTTAAAATGTTAATTCTTTTCAAAAGTTTCAAAGTGGTATGGGACACTTTGATTCAAAATGTCTTTGTCACACATGGTTTTTTTTTCTTTTCTGTCATTGTATTGATCCGGACCATTAGAAATACCGATCCTTTTCATGGGTATTTGATGATATAAATCTTGAGTTTTGAAGTTTCATATATTTCTAACCACCCTAATTTGGGATCCCCATTGTTTGTTTAGTAGTTTTTGAAGAAAGGGTGGTTACTTCATGATTTGGGCCAACCGTGAGCTCATTCCCAGTTTTAAAAACCGAATTTGTTTCTTTTATAACTCTTTTTTTTCATCCTTTTTCACCCATTCAACTTCCCACTTGTCCTATACTGATATATTAAAACTTATTTATCCTTTTGGACCCATTATAAATTCATAGGCCGGGTGAATTTGGGTTACTCATTTAGGTATTGGGCCAGCCCATGGGCCCATTTCCTGTTTAAAAAAATAATTTGTTTCGTTTATATCTTTTTCATTTTTTACTATTTTTTGGTGATTCCACCTTCCCCTAGAATCCAATAACCCTATAATAACCCTCATAATATATTTTACCTCTTTGGAGCTCATGTGGGTCGAGAATTAGGGCGAAATTCTCAGGAAACCTCAAATCGCCCATAATTTCCAAGGTAACCTTTATCATTCATAAATCAATAAATCCGTACTCCTTTAGCCACCAATCTTCTTCCCCTGGTTCTTCCAGACCTTAGGAGTCTCTCCAAGAATTTTGAAGCCATTCCCTTTTCTCTAGGGCTTCATATCTAATGGAAGATGAAGTGTTTTCTAGGATTAAAGGTGAGATTCCTTCTCCTTTCTTCTTCCTCTTCCCCCTCCTTTCATTATTTCTTGGTTTTATATTGTACCCTAGTCTTGATCGACCTAGGGTTTTGTTATACCATGTTTTTTGATGGGTTTTCTGTTTGTTTAGGTCTGATCTTTATAGTTTTATGGTTTATAAACCCGCGGCGGGTGATTTCGGGTGTGCGTTTCAATTACGCCAAAGATTTGAGGTAGGATACCCCTTGCACATGACTTTATTATTTAAGTTTCATCATTTTATTATATTTAACACCAGATATATATGTTTATTATTGTTTTTCATCCTTTGTAAAATTTTATTGGTGTTCAAAGTGGTTGTTTAATCATTGGTTTGTGAACGGTAGTGTTGTTTTGTCATGAAAGTTCTCAACAAGTGTTTGTTTAAATGTTCCGTTATCTTTTGAAAATATTTTGTGAGATTTATAATCTGTTCTATGGTATTTTTAACATGTTACAGTATCTTGAATGAAAATATGGCTTTCAATTGGTGTTTTATTCCTTTTCATGTACTTAAAATAAATTGTTTTGTTTAAAAAGGGCATGTCATGTGTTCGGTAAATTGCCCGGTTGGCTTTTATGTGTGCTGTGTGATTTAAAAGTTATTTGTTTGGATTTATAAAGGAATTCGAATAATGATAAATGGTATTTTTGGGTACTTATATGTATTTCCTATTTGTATTTGTTTTTACAATCAAGTGGGTTTTGATTTACAACATATTTTGGCCCGAGTTGCCCAAAAATGGACTGTTTCACATCTTTATGAAAATGGTGGTGTTTTGAATATGTAACCTGAGTATTATAAGAGATTTATGAATGTGGTTTTATTCTGTAAATTGTGTTTATACAGATACTTAATAGAATTAAAATTCATACCTTCGTTAAAGGATAGTTTTGAGAATATAATTAAAGGCCCGTTTGGCATTTCCTAGAAATGAAGGAGTGTTTTACTTGTATATAACAATTTGTGCAATTGGGATTATTTTATGGTCCATTAAATGATTTTATTAAATTTTTATTGGGATGAAAAATATTATTTGGTTTGGTTATGATGTGTGTTTATAATTTAAAGAGTGTTTTTGAAAGAGTTTTATGTGCAAAGCCTCAATACACTTCATGAAATTTTTTTACCGAAATATTTAGCGGTTTGTTGATTAGTGTAAGAAATGTGAAGAATGATTATTGAATGTTTGTGTTTTTATGGTTTTGGAATGGAATGGGGATGTGAAATGTGTATTTGATAATATGTGTAACTTGATTGAGCACTAAATGGAATCCCGGGTATCTAGGTGGGCGGACGTGTACTAGTATGCTAGTGATTCTGTGGGGGTTGGCCCCTGTTTCACGTAGCAAGTTTGATGATGACAACACTAACTAAACTATGATGATGATGATGATTGGGGACCACTAGGTTATGGGTATGTTCCCTACTAGTGGCTCGTGCACAAGAACGGATATTTATTATGGTTACTTTCACCGAGATACGAGGTACCTAGGGCTCACAACTAACTAGTGCCTAGGGGTATTCCTGTGACTAGTGCTCATTGGCTATTTTGTACTCACCGTCGGCATACGGTGTGTTTGGTTGGTAAATTCAGTAGTATGTGTTATTTATTTGAATGTTAAAATTCTTTAAAGCAGCCCTCTTGAAAACTATTTTCATTTTGAAGTTTCACATCTTTGAAAATAATTGTTACTTGCATTTTTGTTTATTAAACGTGCATGTTTTTGTCTAATAATTATTATAGCATGGAACCTCATTTGAAAACCATACTTTAAAATCTTGAATTTAAAACTATAAATTGATGTTTCTTTTATTTTAAAGTAATGTGCATTGGGAATAGAATACCGGGCTAACCTACTGAGTTTTAATACTCACGCCTATAGTCTTCTTCTTTTTTTAGCCCTTGTGCAGGTTTCATCTTTAGTTCGATCACCTTGGGGGACTTTTTATCATTGTGTTGGATAGTGACCAGAAGTGTCCCATGGAGTTATTTTTTTCATCGGGATTGTTCAGTTGAGTTGTTGGTTTTGTTCTAATTTTAGTTTCTTGTACAAATAATATTTAGTTCAATTTTTATATAAATTCATTTTGGGCTGTCCATTTATTTCCGTTGTTTGTTTGATTGTTTATATATGGGAGAAATCGTTCCCTTTTGTACTCTATTGATGCCCTTGGTGCTTGTAACCATCCCGGGAGGATCGGGAACGCCTCTCGGGACTTGTCGCGGGCTGGCCTGGGTGACCGGTTCAGGGTCGAATCGGGCTGGTTCGTGACAGTCTTTAAATGACTTCTTTTCCAAATTGTGTGACTTTTAAATGTTTTCATGAAAAAATGGCATTTCTCTCAAAGAGTTTTACAAATCATTGTCATCAACATAAAAATCCTTTAATGAATTTTAAACTTGTTTTGAAGTTGATTTATCATGATACATAACATAAATATTTTATTGAAGGTTTTGTGATATGTTTGACTGTGGATGTGTTATTTTTATACCATTCATGGTTTATAGTGAAAGTATTAACATTTTGTATGCTAGTTTTAATATGAATGTTTATGTTATGTTTAGACTTATTCATATGAGGAATGCATTGGACTTAATAAGTGACGGATGGAGCCCACTATAGCTCCTCTATGCATCAGTAGGTATCATGAGACAAACTAGTGTCTTGGCACGAGGCCTTGACAAAATATTATTAGTAGTCTTGGCACGAGGCCTTGGCTATGTGGTTATAATAGTATAGTATTATGCATTCCATCATTATGAAAGTGGTTAGTGATATTTCATGTGATTGTTCAATGAGTAGAATATCCATTTGAATAAGTAAATGACATTATTTCATTTTATTTTTTCCATATTATGCAAAATTTCAAGTTTAAAAGGCTTTTTCTTTAGTTATACATTGCCTTAAATGTCTATGATTATTTATGAAAGTTTCCACTGTATTGCTTACCCTTACTGAGCGTCTGAGCTCACCCCTTTATATGTTTTATTTTTCCCAGGATTCCAAGAAGTGTATTGTGATTGATATGTAGGGTTAATCCAAGGGAATAATGGCGTTCATAAAGATTATTTATGTTGTTTTGTATGTCTTAAAGTGCAATGTAACATTCATGTATGTAATATATTTTCCAAGACTGCTAAACTAATCGGTCCTTTGGGACTTGATTCCTTGTAATCATGCCAATGTATTAAAATAATGCACCGACTCTGGGTAACTGGGGTCGGGGTATTACAGTTGGTATCAGAGGAAGTTTAGCAATAACCTTGGAAGCTAGATTTAGATAAACTCTGATTAGAGAACATAGCCCAAAGATAGACTTTGAGGATTAGTATATAAGAACTTCCTAGAATTTTGGTATTGTAGAGATTTTCTGAGTTTTCCAAGCAATAGATCCCTGTCTGGATATGAGCAGGTAGAGGCGGCTCTGGCACAGATGTACCTAGGGGTAAAACCCGAAAACGCCGCTTCGAGCTAGACTCGAACGGGAACTGGTGCACGACAACGGGTCTTGCTGCACTCTTGGTTACAACACTCCCGGGGGATATGCTTAGGATAATTATCATTTTCTTTAAAAACCATTATGAAGGGTTTATGAGTATATACTTCCTCAAGGAAGACATTTTTATGATTATGGATTATATCCATAAACTATTTAATTTATGTTAAGTGTTTTACAAGTTTGGGATTAGGTATTTCTATTCATAAACTAATCTAGTGTATGCCATTGTTTAGAAACAGTGCCCAGTAGAAGGAATGGGAACTCCAACAATGCACATGAACCAAAGAGAAAGAAGGGTCATATCTTTCATGGTCTTAATCCAGAATTTATAAGGGAAATAGTCTCCCATGTATTATCATCATACGAAGAAATAATATCATATGTTTATAAGATAAGTAAAGAGTTTACTGAGTCCTATGGCTTTGAAGGGAAGCAAGAGAAGAAGAGGATGGAAGAGATAAATATGGATAAATGGAAGAGGGAGACGAAGAATTTTCCCATATGAGATAACTATGGGAAGAAACACACAGGAACTTGCCTGAAAGGAATGGGAGTTTGTTATAAGTGTGGAGAAAAAGGACACCATGTACGTGACTGTAAGGGTAATAAAAAATGTTTCAAATGTACAATGGTTATCTGCAAGGAGTTGGGACGCTACACAAACCAATGTCCCAATCGCTAGAGTATGCCCCAAATGATGCTATTGGATAATAATCAAGTTATGATACTACCACATATGAGGAGTAATGACTAGAGTTCTTATGTTGTTATTAGAGAATTATGTCATTTGAGAATTGTATCAACAATGTATTGGTTATAATAATTATGGAGTATATAAGGATTGTACTGGAGTACTATTTCGTTAAAGACTTGAGATTGTGTGGAACCAAGAAAAGTGGCTCAATAGCAGGTTAAATTTTTGGAAAATATATGGTTGAGAGAAAGATAAAACATAATATGGTTCTGATAATGAGGTAGTGATTTTGGAATAAGAGATGGTTGATTTGAATAAATTATATTGGATATTCTTGACTACCATGAAACTGATTAATGATTTGTCATTGTTGGAGTTTACAACATTTTTGGATAGAAGGGGTATATCCATTATTCTATAAGGAATAAGGGATCATGAATGTAATCAATAAGGTTTTATGGTAATTCAGGATGTTGCAGTGTTTTAAAAGAATACATGATGAAGGTGTTCACATGTTATTACACGGAAAAAAGGATCTTCATTGTGTTTACCTTCCTTATAAATGTTGGACTGTGAGTTTGGATAGAAGTATTTTGGATAATTCTAGTTTGAGATTAATTTTGGATTGACATAAAAGGAAAACCCGGAGTTCGGGCGGCAACCCGTCGCGACCGGCAAGGCCGTGAGACTTGAACCCGCAACCGAAGGGCGACAGGGGTGTATCACCTACCACTGGCCCACGAGATGTCCTGGATTAAATAATGTAGTTTATTTTAAGAAGTTATAGTAGATGAATTATAAATTCATTTTTTTAACCCCAAACAAATAGGATAAAAAGAATTTTTTTTTTAAGTTCTATTATCTTTTAGAGTGAAAGATGAGTTTGTGGTAGAAATTAGTTAAAAGATGGAACTCTAATTTTCAAGTATATATTTTTCTTCTCCTCGTATTCTATGAAGAAATTGATTCTTATACTTTATTAAAGGGATCTTAAAACCAAAAATTTGTTATCCTAATATCTTATGTTTTGTTGAACCGATGGCATTTTAAATCATCATAGATTGATGAATTTAAGGACCTCAATTTTAAACTTGTTTGTGATTGATGAACTCAATCACTACCTATAAATATTTACGTTTTTCTTCCAATTATATGTCTCTAATTTCCACCAATTTTCTCATAATTGAGATCGTAATTTGGTTGTGACCCTTTCATTTCTCTTTTCCTCTTATTAAGACTAAATTTTATTAACCAAAATTCCGATGTGGGTTTTCCCACAAAGAAATTTTCTATTTTCAACCCTTATTTTCGAAGAACAATATCAAATTTCAAGGATGCAATTTATTGAAGGAGGGAAGAATGTAACACCCCAAGATTTCATAGTGTGTTACTTCTTCAAAATAATTCAATAACTTACACTACACGCAACACTGAGTTCAAGCACACCATGACTTACCAAACAAGTCGTTCAAAAGAGGTTATGAACAGTATTAACTAAATTTTGAACTTTATATAATCGTTATATTTTTAGAATCCATATTATGAGTTTCTTAGACATAATGTAAGAACAAATTCATTTTTTTTCATATAAAAGAAGTATTTTTCAAAAATGCACTTTTACCAACTTTTAATAGTGAACCCTTTTTAAATCCAATATTTTAAACTTTTATATATTCAATTTGACTAAATAAATTTATTATTTAGAATGGGGACATCAAAAATTTACAATGTAACCCCCCAATCTTCCACAGTACATTTCCTTTTGAATAATACAGTAGTGTGTGTTGTACGCAATTTCGAGTTCTAACACACACCACAACCAATCAAACTAGCTATTATGAATAGTAATACCCACTTTTTCAAATTTTATAAATTTTATATCTCAAAATGGACTTCATTTTTGGATTCGGAACATCGAATTTATCCTAGGGTGAAATTTTGGTACTTTTCAGATAACTTTTATATTTTGATGAATAGTGAAAATTACTAAATTTTAATTAAAAACGACTTTTTTAATCAAAATAGTAAGTAGTGATAAATTATGAATTTGAGTGGTTTTAAAGTGTATTTAGAATATATTTTTACCATTTAATACAATGTTGGTCATTGGACATAATTTTACAAATAAACTGGACATAAACAAGTATCAATCTTTTGATAGTTATTATATCCTAAAAACACACTTTTTGTTTTGACAGCGGGAATTAATTTTAAATTAATTTCTGACACTTCTATGTTTTGAATTTGGAAAAATGGATTCTATATTTGGAATCAGTATATCCAAATTGTGTAAATAGGTAAATTTTATTTCTATACATTTTAAATAATTACTTCGGTAAATATTTTATTTACCATGGTTAAAGGGTAAATTTGGTAAATAAGGGTTAAAAAATAATATTATAATAATAATAAATTACCCTAAAATATTTCCTAACTTTATTGGTAGATACATTTCCGACCATGGTCATATTTGGGTCGATTTTGGGACCCCATAGAGCCACTTGTAGGTGATAGGGACACTCTATATTAATTAAGTTATAGTAAATACAAATATGACATAAGCTTATATCTTTTAGAAAAAAAAATTTTACATAGAGTTATATATGTTATATTTTCGATTATAAATATTAATTATAAAGATAAAAATATTTCATACATAATGTTATTTTATTTATAATTTTTAGACATTGAAAAATTAAAAATATATTTGACACAATAATGATGCAGTATTTTCCTTATTAATGAAAGAATCAAATAATTGGTATTATAAATGTTAAAATAAATATAATTTTAATGTTTTGATGACATAAACGAATTTTATTGGTTAATATTATATGTTAGGATTTCTTAAATGAATTTATTTCTAATTAATAAAGTTTTTATGACTTTAACAAAAATTAATTATTGAGTAGTATCAAAATTGACATAAATGAGTTTTAAAAAAATATATTATATTATTAATTTATATTCTATTCCTAAAAATCTAATGTTCGTCCAAAGGACTTATATCATTATTGGTGTATTATTAATGGACCACTTTGGGGTCTATTTTATTTATATAGTAAGTTTATTAACTATATATTATAAAAATACAAAGTGACATGGTAAGTGTTAAACTAATTAACCAAGAGTTAAAACTAAAAGATAAGGTTAATATAATGACTCAAACCTGTCTAAAATATATTGGTTGAGTGGTTTTAGACCCATACCCACCTTAAACTTTAAATAATCCACTTTTGAGCCATTATAAACTGAATATGAATTTATTATAAAATAATATTTCTAGCTTTTCCAAAGGTGCCCCTCACCCCTCTTATAAAAGGGCACTCCCCATTCTCACTAATTCACACATTCAAAGCCTTTTGGTTAGTCCAACCTCTACCCAAATTCTCTCTCAACTTTCCTTACTTCAACCTAGAGGCCTTAGTTTGATCATAAATCCAACCTAGGGATCCCTTTTGATCAAATAAAAAGGAAGAACCCGAAGAAGAGGTAATGTTTTCACCACCCTCTTTCAAGTTCCTTTCTTCTTCAACTTCTTATTTCTTTGTTAAAATAATAAATACAATATCTCCTATATACTGTGATTTTATTATAAATATGTTACATCCATATTTATTATTCTATCCATCCTTTGAATGACATGTCACCATACGTGCGTACGTACAGCTTACCGTCTCCACGTCGTGGTGTAATTGTTATTCAATACATTATTATTTGTATGGGTATAATAATGATGTGTGTTTGATTTAAATAATAAATATAACATTATAAGGATTCTTTTTATATCATATACCATCCAATTATATATTATTTTAATATCAGAAGAATGATATTTTCGCTCGTGCGTACGTACAGATTTCCGTCTCCACGACGCGATGAGATTCATTTCCAAGTTCAACATTCATCGAGGATTATAAAAATATATATTACTAATAAGTATGTAATATATGACATAATAATTCTATTGGAGATATATATATTTATATATATAAGTATTTATGTACTTACATATATCTTATTCACTTACTTCCATTCAATGCCTATATAAAAACAGAAGCAGCGTTTATGCATACGTACGGACTACCGTCTCCATAAACGGTGTTATCCATTTCATATATATTTCTATTATACATATTTATATTATAATTATATATGATATATTTATCATGTTTTATATTCTGGAAGTATTTAAATCATGATCTAAGTGATACAATCAAGAGTAAAAAGTTAAAACACGTACGATAAAGAAAATGATTATTACCTAAATTGTTAATTTAACATGGAAATTATTATTAAATGGGTAGTATAAAGTCATAAATAAATTATGTATGATATCATAAATATTAATATGGTTCTGGTATAATTTAATAACATACTATGATATTTGTAAAGGAGGTTAAACGTACCCTCAACTAAAGTAAAGTGCAATGTAAGGGTTTTTTCATCTCACTCCTTATTCCCCTGAGATTCATGCCATATTGCCACTATTACCTTTTGTGTGCTTTATGTACTACCCATAATTGTATTCTTTATTTAATACACTTTAATTTATGTGTATTTACATATTCATTGTATGATACCTCTCCCATGGGGTGTATGTTTCGTAAGTTACCAAATGGGTAAGGGTTAATTTCATAATCTCTTTATTATCCGAGGTTGTTTTTACGTAAGTATCTACTAGGAAATATTTATTATCCATGTCCATGTTTTATGAAAGACTTTTCAAAGGGATTATTTTAAGGGACTTTTTACTAAAACATCATTTCAAATTTTTTAAATATTTATTCTTCTAAATGTTTCTCATTAATGTCCATGTCTTCAAAATGGTTTTTAAGGATTTATTTATATGAACGTGAATGTTTTTAAAATGTTAATTCTTTTCAAAAGTTTCAAAGTGGTATGGGACACTTTGATTCAAAAATTTATTTAAATGAATTATTTTCCAAATTGTGTGACTTTTAAATGTTTTCATGAAAAAGGCGTATTTCTATCAAAGAGTTTTACAAATAATTTTCATCAACATCAAAATCCTTTAATGAATTTTAAACTTGTTTTGAAGTTTATTTATCATGATACAAAACTTCCATATTGTATTGAAGGTTTTGTGATATGTTTGACTGTGGATGTGTTATTTTTATACCATTCATAGTTTATGGTGAAAGTATTGACATTTCATATGCTAGTTTTAATACGAATGTTTATGTTATGTTTAGACCTATTCATATGAGGAATGCATTGGACTTAATAAGTGACGGGTGGAGCCCGCTATAGCTCCTCGATGCATTGGTAGGTCTCATGAGACAAACTAGTGTCTTGGCATGAGGCCTTGACAAAATCTTATTTGTAGTCTTGGCACGAGGCCTTGGCTACGTGGTTATGATAGTCTGACATTATGCATTCCATCATTATGGAAGTGGTTAGTGATATTGCATGTGATTATTCGACTAGTATAATATCCATGTGAATAAGTAAATGGAATTATTTCATTTTATTTTTTTCAAATTATGTTAAAGTTCAAGTTCAAAAGGCTTTTATTTTAGTTATACGTTGCCTTAAATGTTTATGCTTATTTATGAAAGTTTCCGCTATATTTCTTACCCTTACTGAGCGTTTGATCTCACCCCTTTCTATATTTTATTTTTCCCAGGATTCCAAGAAGTGTATTGTGATTGATATGCAGGGTTAAGCCATGGGAATAATGGCGTTCATAAATATTATTTATGTTGTTTTTTATGTATTAAAGTGTAATGTAACATTCATGTATGTAATCTATTTTCCAAGACTGCTAAACTAATCGGTCCTTCAGGAATTTATTCCTTGTAATCATGTCAATGTATTAAAATAATGCACCGAATCTGGGTAACTGGGGTCGGGGCGTTACAACCTCAAAGTATAAAAATATGGCTTCCTTGGACATGACATATGCTGCACTAACTTGAAGAGCATCCTTCACTCTCTATCAATCTCAGAAGCAGTAGGTCTTCTTGAAGAACTATCTCCAGTTTTCACACACTACACCAAACTAACAGTTTAGCAGTAGTTCTTTAGTGGTGGTTTATTAAACCACTGCTAAATTTTTTTAAAAATTATTTACCTGTGGTTTCTAAAAAACCGTCACTAAACCATTAAATATTTTCATACCCATTACACTCTCCTCCTCCCCCAACCCCCCCACCCGACTTCATGAATCCCTACCAGCCCTGTCGTCACCCCTCACTGCCCTCGCTGCACCATGTTTCCCTCATCGCACCTCCCTTCCCTCGTCGTGCCTCACTATGCCTCACCACCCCTCACTACCCCTCGCCGCCACCTCGTCGCCCCACGAATCCTCTACTGGAGTCAGTATTATTTTCAATAACATAATTGTTGGAATATAAGAAATTTATTGTTTGTCCATTTCCTTCCTCATGTCCACACATCCATCCTTCTTCCTATAGCTATTATTGTTTGGCCTTTATCAGTCAAGAACATCTATCACAGTGTTGGTAATATCATCAATGCATAGGTGTTTCTTATATTCATAACTCTCCTTATTCTCTGATGATTAGGGATTTTGTAAATATAGTTGGATCTCTGCCTTATATACAATTAAGTATATCAATTAATATTTAATTATAAAATATTCTTCTCAGTGAACACACTTCATTATTTGATCTTGTATATAAATATCATAACAAAATAATATTATGAATATTAATTTTTGAAAATGAAATTGTGAAAATCCATGAACATAAACAATATTAGTGATTTAATCTATAAAACAAGTTAATTTATTCTTAATTTATCTCCTTATTCGAGCTTATTTTAATTAGAGTCACAATAAACCTTTTAATTATCATTCAGACTCATACATTCAATAATTATGAGATATTCAATAAATCAAAACATTGTTATACTCCATGTTTTCATGGAACTATAATGTGAAAAAACCCCTAAAGGTCATGGAAACCTACACATTATCATTTCACAACATCACATGTTGTTTGATACTACATTCAAAATAAGAATCTCACTATATATTAATCTTATTTTGATGTTTGATTTAATTTAATATTATTGCAATCATCATATTAATTTATTCCCATTTTTTTAATATAAATTCATGAATTCAATGTACCTACATAAGTTAAATAAAACCCTTACATGATCCTCTTACATCAATCTCTAACTCCAAATCCCCATTAATTGACCACAAATCTATTCCTATTTCCCTTACATCAATAACACTAAAATAGATCCCTTTACGATGTGTTAGATTCATGAATCCCATTACATCATAACCCCTACGTTGAGATCCTCCCCTATTTCATGTATCTTAACATCAACCTCCATATGTGGTTGACTCATATAATGATGCTTATATGTGGATAATTTTGATGTGAATCCCCATACATGAGTACCCCTATTTGGATCTAGTCATACATGAATATGGAGTTTTAAAAGAGGAATATCCTAACATGTATGACCCTGATATGAATCTCATTATGAGGTGGATTATATGTGAATACTTTTATGTGAGGAATTTTCTATTTTCTAGAATATCACTCTAATTGTATTTGAATATCATCCAATTGAATCAGTGCCTTCTCAAACACATTGTATTCATCTAAATCAGTATTGGGATTTATTGGGAAAAAATACATAATTCAAAGTCAATAATTTTACAGATCAATTTTCTCTCCCTATTAATGACCTCAATTAAAACCCCCTTATTGATATATTAGGGTTAGGGAGGAACATTCTTCAACCATTTTCTCCTTATCCAATTTTCTTCTACTAAATTGAATTTAAGTCTTGAATTTTTTGAGAGGAGGATGACATTGAATTTCTTAAAGTAGTAGGACATGAATTGGCTAAATCAATGTTTATGTGCTCCATGCCTAGAATATAAAAAAAGTGTTATTAACTCAAACATTATGTAAATAATTAAAATTTCAAAATTTACTTCAGCTATTATTAAATATTATTTTATGTGTTAATTTATCATATATTCATTCAATATACATTCATTCAATTATCTCAACAAAAAAATCAAAAAAAAATCAACCATAATATATGAGTGTTTTCCCTCTTTAAAATATTTATTAATTTTCCTTCACAAATTAATACTTTAATTTACATTTACACATTTTTATTTATATGAGAATAGAAGAGTATAGACAACATACATTATAGATGAAAACTACATGTTTTCTATAGATTTTCAATATCTATAACATGATCAATATCTAGAGATTATTTTCTTTAGGTACATAATTGTTGAATTTATCATAACTGCATAATCTTGTTTTATATACATTGGTTGTTCAAAAAATACATATTCCTTTAAACATCATTGGATCTATTGAATTGTAAACTTCAATTTTTTTGTCATACTCACCCTAAATTTCATCACATTAAATTATATTTTTCATTGAACCTTATAAAAAATTATTAAAAAATAATGTATATATTCCTTTCACCATTATTTAGAGCTATATTGTTGATAAATAAAAATGTTAGATCCAAGAACGCATCTACTTAAATGAATTCCCTTTCAACTGAAGGCATGTTTGTCATCTTTGTAGCTAAAACAATTTTGATAGGCTTTCTTACAAACAATTAAATTCCACATATAACTTCAATATTGAACAAATGAATTGTTATGCCCAAAAACTCAATTCCACACATAAATTCAATATAACTTCAATTTTGATAGGATTTGTTATATATATATTTTTTGTTAGTATTGTGCATCTGTTATCTTTTTTAAAAAAAATTCTGCATAAATTTTTTGAAATATATGTTCTGAACATAATTTTATTTTATTAAATGACAGGAATGTCAAGGAGGAAGCATTATAATATTTCATCGACCACATCGATAGATGATGATTCATCTGTCTCCCTACATATGGTATATGAGACACCACTGCTTTCCCCCTTGAACCATCTCTCAACCCATCTGTGAGCATCCATTCAGCTGCTCAGTCGTTGCCTTCCCTTTTAGGAGCCTTAGGAGTGAGGGAGAGGGTCTCCACTTCTAGTTCTTCATAGGGATACAGGAGGGTGAATACTATAGGTACAAATTTTAATATGAATAAATTTATTGCACTTTTTTTCTACCAACTGTTTTCTCATAAAAGATGGAAACAATGCAAGTATGGGGAAAATATGAAAAGTTCATATGTATAGAATCTAACCGGAGAGAATATAGTTATCCCATTCGATTATTATGGGGTCCCTATAGATGAATTCATAGGATTACTTGGCCAAATTCTAGGATAGCTGGATACAGAGCTAGTTTATCTTCCTAATACATATGATGATTGGAGTCATATGCCTTAAACTTGGAAAATGAAGTTTTTGATTCCCAAATAAAGGTAATTTTAATACATTATGGTGTAATTGAATTTCATTATGTTATTAAATTATGATATTTTCAAAATGAATTTCTGTGTAGAGATGTTATTCAACTTTACGGTTGCTGATGTGCTAGCACAAAAGTGGATTTTGAAAAATTTGGGCAAGAAATGGAAAGACTTTAAATAGAGATTTTGTAGAGATGTCAAAAATACTTCATTGACCTCCAAATAGATGTATAAAAAGCTACCTGATGGGATACCCAAAGAGCAATGGAATGTTTTCATTGACATACATCGTGATGAGAAGAAGATGGTATTTAAATATATATTATTATATTAATCTCATTTTATATTTATACATGTATATGAAAAGGAGATGACATTAAATACATTACAATTAAATTATATTTTATTTATTTTAGGAGCATTCAAGGAAGAATGCATCAAGTCAGGCTAAGAAAGTCATCCCTCACACAGTGGGGTCAAAGAGTTTTTCTAGAAGCTGATCAACTCTGGTAATCTTTTCATTAGTTTAAATATTTATAAGAAAATATTATCTAGTTAATATATTAAATTTTTTATTTATCTTTGTTTAATGAAATCCCAGAATTTAGGGCACCAGGGATCTCGAACAGAAGTGTGGTTAGATGTTCACAAAAAATATGATGGAAGTTTCGTTTACTAGCCTTCCAAAGATGTTGGGGTATGAACTCATTTTTCATTATAATAACTTATTATCAGTTTTCACTATGTTAATATCTATTGTTTCTGATATTTATGGTATTTGATTTAGAGGTAAAAATTAAAGAACTATGGGATTCCAATCCCACGCAGTCCTACTTAGTCCTCCAGGATGACCCAGTTGGTAAAGTCTTTGGGAAAGAGCATCCTAGTCGGGTGTGTGGAATGGGTTTGGGACCCCTACCATATAAGGTATTTGGTAGTTCATCAGAGATTTTGGGTGAATATAATCCTATTTTTAGTCATTTCATACCCTGAGATGCTCATAGATAGATTTTTTATCTACAAAACACAGTTCAGAAACAAGGGACTCAGGTATCCACTTTGCCAAACTCATTGATTTATTTATATTAGAAGATGACCAGATCTATCCCTAGTTGTATTATATTGATTTGTGGTGAGTAGGTAAATCACAAAAAATCAAAATCATTTAGTTTTCAACATTTATTGGTTTTATGTTTAAATAGAAATATACAAAAATGTTTTATTTTCAATATAATGTTCTTATAGGTGTCGGTAGCAGAAAGTAGAGGTGGAGGTGGGGAGGATGAAAAGATGTGTTCATCATCAGACGGTGACTAGTAGAGAGTGTGATAGTAACAATATTTATATATTTATGTTGTTTGGCACAGAGTAGTCACCAAACATTTTCATGACCTGACATTTTCTTGATTTCTCATGTTTACTTTTATGTATTATGAACCTAGTATTCCAAAGACACTAGTAATTTACAATACTTATATTGTATTAATGAACATTTATATTTATGAATCATATAATAATATTTGTAAAAATTTCTAGGTTGTTATATCTATGGTGTATAGGATGACGAGGAGGTTTTTGGTGCTATTTCTAAAATCATCATTGGTTTATCATAGAGATAATGGCTTCAATATAGTGGCTAATAGTGGAGTTTTTAGTGGGTATACCTTTTTAGGAATAGTTTCACCATGGAGAAGGGATGTGTCCTATCCTCTTCTTGATAAGATACGACAATGTATGTTTATACTTATGTAGTTTAGGGGGGGTTAGTTGAAAAATTTTATGTTTAAAGTTTTTTAGTTTCATAGGCATATAGATTTACTACATTTGAGTTTTAAAGTTTTTGGGATTAAAAATTCCTAGGTTTATAGGTTTATAAGTTATAGGATGGATAGTATGAAGGTTTGAAAGTTATGGTTTTGATGGATTCAGTTTTTCTTATTAGAAGTTTCTAGTTTCTAGGATTCCAATTTTGTAAGTATTGGGTTTAATGTTTTTCAAGTTTATAGGTTTATAGTTACATATTTTTTTGTCTTTTTTGTTTTTATTTAACAATTTATACATTTTTTGTTTTTTAAGTTAATTTTTTATTGGATTTCATGTTATATGTATCAATTTTTGTACATTTCCAGTGTTCGGTTTTTCACTTTTCATTTTTTCATTTTTATAAGATGTTTTTTACATATTTTAAAGTCATATGTTCACCTGAATTATAGTTTATCAAATTTATAGAAATAGCTTATCCAGTTTTCATATTTTAAAATTTATAGATTTCATATTTATTATGTTTCATGTTTTCAGGTTGTAGGCTTTAAAATTTTATGATTTTGAATATTTTTATTTTTAGGCTAATGGTTGGATGTTTGCACATTTTTTGTTTTCAATAAGGAATTTTGTAATATTGTAGGCTTCTATGGATGAATATATCATGTTTAATGATCTATAAAGTTTTAGGATTCTTGTATATAGGTATGAGGATTCTATGTTTCCAGTATTATAGGTTTTATTTTATTTTTTAATAAATCATTACATTTAATGTTTTTTGGTTGAATGATTTCCAGTTTGAAGAAATGCATGTTTGGAAGTTTAAATTGTTATAGATTACATGTTTACATGTTTTCAAGGTACTGGTACTAGGGATGTAGAATCTGTAGTGATTTTTTATTTTAAATCTACCTTTAGTGGTGGTTTAAACCACCGCTATGTAAATGGACTATATTTTGCATTGGTTCAAACTGCCGCTATAATTTGGTATCGTACTATCTGCAGTGGTTAAAACCACTGCTACATTCATGAACAGTATAATCTTAGTGACGGTTTTTTTTTATTTAGTGGAAGTTATTGTGAAAAAATGGGTTTTTCTGTAGTGGTGGTTTAAATCACTGCTAAACATTTCTTATTTTTCATTACCATTTCACAGCGATTCGCGTGGTTTTTGCGGAGTTTTTCTTGGGGAAAAATGAAAAAAAAATTAGTAGCGGTTTAACCGCCACCAAAAAAGATTTCATTTTTTTAGGAAAACCACCACGAAATGTTTTTACTAAGACAGTTACCAGAAACTACCACTAAATTTAATAAACCACCCCATATTGTACGTCGACACCCAATTTAGCATTGGTTTTATAAATTCACCGCTATGATGTGATTTTATTGTAGTGACAGCAAGAGATTCCTCATATTTGAATAGATCACTAGGTTTAATAATTCTACCTTGATGATCATAAAAAACTCCTTTATGAGGTACATTTAAAACCTTATCCCATTTTCATGAATAGAAACCAAAAACATTACCTCTTACATAGTTTTTTAACCAATTTTCACCATCCTGGTCAAAAGAAAAATGAACATACTGATAAAAATCATAAACCGGATTCATATAAAATCGTCTCTCATTTTATGAGAACCACTCAAACCATACTTGGTTTTGGATAACCATAAGCATAGTAGACTTACTTGATAGCAGCCACTTTGAATCTTCCTCTTTTTTCAGAACAATAAAATGACCGGAAAGCTTGGGGTTAACAGGGGAAACCGAAGTAGGAACACTCGATTCCTTCTTTGACTTCTTTATAGGTCACGACTTTAATGGAGATGACACCGGAGGTCACTTCATTTTCAACATTGAGATCATCTTAGAAAACTTAGTTGAGGTTAAGGTAAGGGTTAGAAAGTATAGAAGGAAAATATACGCACTTGGTTTGAGAGAGATATACACAAATAAAGTGTGAGGTTCAATACTTTTTTGGAAAATAATTATGACACTTTTATCATTTGGGATATTAGATATAAGAAAATCAAAATTAAACATGAAATAAAAATCATCAATGAGATAAAACATGAATCAGGTTTTATTAAAAGAAATGAACTGGAAAATAAATAAAATAAAATAAACTAGTGGTTCGTGAAATCAAGAAACCGAAAATTTTTGTAAAAGGCATAGATCTAATGGTATAAAATTCAATGGTATGACAACCAATGGAATGAAAACCAACGGTATGAAAACCAACAGTATGACAACCAACGGTATGAGATCTAATGGTATGACATTAACCAAAATTTATCATTCCTAACTCATGTCTGATATAACTCATTCTATTATAATTTAAAGTCACTATAAATATATTAGATAACTAATGTATAGTACCAATAAATTCCAGAGTGGTATATTATTTTTGAAAATGATCTCTCAAAAAGTGATGTCTTATATCAATATGTTTTGTTTAAAAGTGTGAAACTGGATTTTTAGAAATATTTATCGTACTTGTATTATCACAGTTTATAGGGACATGTTGGAAATGATATACATAGTCTATTAAAGTGTGTTTAATCCTAAAAAATTTCACACAATATCTAACTAAAACTGTGTATTCAACTTTTGTAGTAGATAATGAAATATAATTTTTTTTACTACACCATGAAACTAGAGACTTTCCCAAAAAGTGACATTTTCTAAAGGTTATTTTTTTATATAACTTGAGTAACTCACTAAATATAATACTTTTCCTTGAGGGTAAAATAATCATAAATTAGCGGTATATTTGAGGTATTTTAAAATTCTTTTAATAGAAATTAAGTGTGAATCTTTCGGATTTTCTTGAAAACGAACACACATATATACACTAAACATAATGTCTAGTTAGCTAGCAGTCAAATAGAGAAGACTTACAATCATACCTCTATAACTATTTTGATCAATCAGTTTTCTAGTTTCATTTAGATCCAATTTACAGGTGGTACTGATTGGAGTATCACTACTTTTAGTGTTATCTAGATTTAAAAAATTTAAAATAACTTTAGTATATTTACTTTGATTCAAAATAATTATTTCTTTTTAAAAAAACCTGAAATCCAATATAGAACTTGAGTTCACCCATTAAACTCATTTAAAATTCACTTTTCATCATTTCAGAAAAATCAGTACAGAGAGAGTTTTTTAAAGATCTGAAAATAATATCATCAATGTAGATTTGTACTACTAATACATCTTTTGAAATTCATTTTATAAAAAGAGTAGGATCATCCATTACTTTTGAAAAACCTTTTGAAATCATAAAATTGTTGAGCCTATCATACCAAGCTCTAGGAGCTTGTTTTAAGCCATATAATGATTTAGTTGATTTAAAAACTTTATTTGGAAAATGAGGATTTTGAAAACTAGGGGTTGTTATAAAAAATATACTCAACTACAAAATCATTTAATAAGGCACTCCTGAAATCCATTTGATAAATTTTGAAATCTATACAAGCTTCATAGGCAAGAAGGATTCTTATGGATTCATGTCTTGCTACATGCACAAAGGTTTCCTCATAGTCAAAACTCTCTTCCTAATTATAACATTGTGCAACTAATATATCTTTTTTCTAACTATATTACCAGACTCATCTACATTATTTCTAAATACCCATTTGGTGAAAATAGTAAAAGTGTCCATGGGTCTATCTACAAGTTCCCAAACTTTGTTTCTTTAAAACTGATTTAACTCTTCTTACATCATTATCACTCAAAATTCATCAATAATGTCTTCATTGATGTTTTTAGGCTCAAACTGAGATAAGTAAGATTGATGTTCAACCCGATTTCTAACCTAAGAACTAGTTTGGGTTTCTCTATATAGATCTCTTACAATGATATCTTAAGGGATGACTCTGGAGGGTTCTAATTCTTCTAAAGAATATAGGACTGGTTACTTATATATTTTTAGGTGGAAGTTCTAGAAATTCTTCAAAACTAGATGATTCTTATACTTGTTTCACAATTGAATCAAAAGGTTTGGAATTTAATTCCAGATAAGATAGGTCATACTTACGGGTTTCTAATGAATTATTAGTCTCATGTGGATCAGTTTCATCAAATTTTATATTAATTTATTCTTCCACAATCTTGGATTTTTATTGAAGACTCTATAGTATTTACTAGATACTGAGTAACCATGGAAAATTCCTTCATCACTCTCAGAAGAAAACTTATCAATATAATACTTAGTGTTAATAATTTAAAATTTGCAACCAAAAACTCAAAATTAATTAACCTTAGGTTTCCTGTTATTTAAAAACTCATAAGGGGTCTTCTTAATAATAGGTATAATCATAACCCTTTTTATGATGTATCATGTTGTATTGACTGATTATACCCAAAATTAGGAAGGTAGGTCATACTCATTTAGCATAGTTTGGGCTATCTCTTGTAAGGTTCTATTTCTCCTTTCAACAACTCCATTTTTATGGGGAGTCCTAGGAGAAGAAAAGTTATGATTGTAACCATTTTATGAGAAAAAAGATTCAAAATCTTGATTTTCAAACTCACAACCATGGTCACTGCCTAAATTTTTAATCCTAAGACCACTAATATTTTCTACAGACTTAGAAAACATAGTAAACTAGGAATAGGATTCACTTTTGTGAGCTAGAAAATATACCCAAGTATATCTAAATAATTCATCTAAAAGAACATAAACATAGTGATTCACATTAAGAATAGAGACTATATAAGGTCCAAACAACTCCATGTGAACCAACTTGAGAGTTTTAGAAGTTAATACTTATTTCTTTAGTTTAAAAGAAACTTTTTTTTTGTATTTCTTTCTAATAGGGGCTATAGAATTTATCTAGTGGGAACTCAAGATTTGGAAGATCTCCAACTAACCCTTTTCTATTTAGATTTATAAGTGAGTGAATTTTTTAATAGACTAGTCTCCAATTCTACATCCAAGATTACTTATGAAAATCACTTAATCATGAAACATTCTGAGAAATTAAAGAATTTAAATCAACAGCATCCACATTTTTATTTCTTAAGGAAATAAAGATTAAATAATTTTTTAAATTAAAAATATTATAGGAATAATTCTAAAACTTAACATGGAAATAATCATTACACAACTGATAAATACTAATCAAATTATATTTTAAACCATCAACATATAGAACTTTGGAAATTAAAACTGAATTTTTGTTACCAATCTAGCCTAGGCCAATGATTTTTCCTTTCGTATTGTCAAAAAAGGTGACATGTCCACCATCAACCTTGATAATACTCTTGAAGTATGAATAATATACTTTCATGTGTCTTTAAAATCCAATGTCCAAGTACCATATACTTTTACTAGATATCTTTAAACATTTTTCCTACAAAACTGGTTTTAAACAAGAAATGATTTTGGTACTCAAATCTGTTTGGGTCCAGAAATGTTAGTAATAAAGGCTTTGGTAACCCATATTTGTCTCATGGGTTTGATTGCATACTCTTATAGATAAACACTTTTTTGGGTCCTTTTTAAAAGTGTTTTATAATTTAACTTTCAGGTTTGGATCAAGGAACAAAGGTACTTTTATATATTCTTTTTTGTCTAGGCTCATATCCTATTCTAGTAACATATTTGGGTGCAACTTGATTTCCCAAATATTTTGTTATTGTTTCCATACCACTTGTAATTTTTTCAGTGTCTTTATTCAATTTATCATTTGAAAGTTTAAGTTCATTTTTTTCTTTGATCAGTTGAATATTCTTTTCTTTTTTATAGACAATTCATATTTATAGTTTACAGTTAGAGCATGATGTATTTTCAAACATTTGTATTTATACTTTAACTCATTAAAGGTATCTTATAACATATTTTATTAGTCTAATAATTCTTCATTTGACATATTTTCATCATCATGATTTTCATTATCATACTTATCATATTCATCAGACTCATGCATAGGAAAAATATCAAAAATATTCGGTATATTAGATACCTCACTAGCTTTAGTAATAAAGAACATATTTTCTCTATCATCATTTTATTTAGGTGAATATTATGAGTCACTTGAACTATCATTAGATGCACTCTAGGTGGATTTCAAGGCCTTTTTATATCTTTTTTCCTTATCTTCATACTTCTTCTTATATTTCAATTTCAAACATTTAGATTTTATATGACATTTATTTTTGCATTCGTAGAAAACAACTTCCTTTGAGTCATCATCCTTTTTCATCCAATTCTATTTGTTGTCATACTTGCCTCTATATTTTGGTTTTTTGAAGAACTTATTATTCCTATAAAACTTCTTGAACCTTATGTCTAGGTGAACCATTTCATTATCACTATCACTTGATGTATCTTCATTGCTGTAACTTTCAGCACGAACAATAATTTTTATTCTTTTGTTTGGATGTGGTGGTTTTGGAAGCCACTGACTTTATTTTAGGTTAATATTCTTCTTCTCTTTTAACCTTCAATTATTCCACATACATCATCAGCCTACCTATCAGCTCCTTGATAGGAAACTTAATGATATCACGGGATTCTCTAATTGACATTGAGGTTCCACTCCAATTTTCTCATAGACATCTGAGTAGCCGCATGATTTTTTCCTTGTCATCAACTGGATTTCCTAGAGTACTAATTATATTCACAATTTCATTAAACCTTAGGTACATATCAGAAATAGGATCAGCAGGATTCATTTTAAAATAATCATATTTAATAGTGTAAGTTTTAAGTATCATTTTATTAACATTTGTAGTTCCTTCATGTGAGATAGCTAGAGTATCCCAATTTTCAAAATCTATTTTACATGCATAAATTCTATTAAACTCTTAATCACATAAATCATAGTATAAGGAATTCATTGCTTTTTTATTATTATTATAAGCATCCTGGGTTGCATCATTCCAATTATTTCAAGCAGTAGTAGGAATTTTATACTCATCTACTATGGAAGTTTGAATCTCAAAACTCATACTTTCAACATGAATTTTCATTTTTATTTTCCATTGGACATAATTTTTTCCAATGAATAAAGGTGGTATATTGGTGGAAAAACCTTACTGACGATTATCCATAATAAAGAACTATAAAATGAAACGATATACAAAGAACTCAAAATTTAGAACTAATAGAAATTTTAAGGTCTTTAAAGCTCAACTAAAATCATAGTTCAAAGGATGTTTATAAAATATTTTAAATTGATATATGATACCAAATGTTGGTGCCAATAGGACACTCAATAGTGGGTGAATTGAGTTCCTATAAAAAATTATCTAAAACATTTATTTAAAAGTTCCAAAATTTGAAATAAAAAAATAGACTAGTTAATCAAAGGAGTGGTTTATAAAAGATTCGATTATTTGAAGGATTTATAAAATAGTTATTAGTTCTAAGTTAAAACAATTTTAGTTATTATTTTAACTTTTTAAATCAATCTACTAAATCAAATTCTGACACAGACAATATCTAAGATTAACTATCAGATTAAAGTGAAATTTTCTGATGTAAATAAACATAAAGAGAGAAAACTAAATTTTAAATAACACAGTATAATTTTAAACAAGAGGTTCAGTATCAAGTAGAGACTTTATCCTCTCCACTTAGTGATCACCCACAACCAATAAGTTTATATGAAATAAAAATTTTATCCAAAACCTAGATTGGGTTTTACAATAGATAACACTTTTCAGGTCACACATGACCACTTCCACTCTTATTTGTGGGAGTAAAGAAAAACAGGTCACACAAGGATCTCTACTAATCTTATTTTTGGGAGAAACAAATAACAATACATCTTGAGAAGATATTGTGTATCTTCTTGTTTAGCTTAGGATATAGTTTTCATATATAAAAATAGGGTATACCATACACTACTCAAATGTAATAAAAATATAAATAGAAATGAGCAATCTGGGAGTTTAGAGTTTAAAAAAGGATTGGTCTATATCAAGGAAACATTTGACTCTTAATTTGATTCATTAGTAAGACTTGGGTTGAGTTTTCTTGAAATATTCAAGAAATTATAGTGTCGTAGACTCTTGTTTTCTGATTGGGGAAAGTGATTATACAATTCTAGCTTCCCATTTGATTTATTTTAGTAGGAGAGATTTCTTTATTTTCGATCTGGTTCAACTTTCTCTATATTTTGAGGTTCAAGCTTCTCTAATACGTATTCTCTCTACTCTTTGTTCATGTTTTCTTTCTTTACTTCATAGTATTCATGTGTTTATGAGGAATGTGCTCCATTTTTATCAATAGAAAGAACATTCAACAATACCTCATACTTCTCGTTCTGACATCCTCTCTATTGGACATTTAACATACAATGATTAAAAATATTAAATAGAATTGACTCTATAAAATATATCTTTTAGAAAAATATAATTCAATAAATTAAAAAATTAATTGAAATAGTAGTGCTTTCATGTGTTCTGGCGGTGTCTCATGTTCTGGAGTTTTTTTCCTTTAGAGGTGTGACATTGGTGGTATGAGACTGATGGTACATTGCACTAGTGGTGTCTCGTGTTTTGATGGCATGAAGGACTTAACAAAGATTCTAAGAACTGGTGGTATATAAACTGAAAATGTGATTCCAATGATGTCTCATCTGGCAGTGTCATCTAGAGGTGCCTAAGACTTAGTAAAATCTTCATTGTCAGTAGTATGAGTCTGCAGGTGTAACTTCTATCGGTATCTTATACTTTTTTCAAATCTTCAATCCATCGGTGTGAAGTCCTGGTGGATCACCATAAAATACCCCCAAGGTTCCTACACCCACAATAGAATTCATCAAGAACAAAAATATGCTCGAAATGGGATGAGCCTGTAAGGGGCGCGCCTCACTAGGGTTTTCTTCCTGTCGCCGCCTCTCCTCCCCCTGCCTCAGGCTGTCTTCAGCTTCTCCTTGGTTCTTCCTCACTGCGATCTCGAGGGCGCCTCATTCAGTGGCAACATCGGTCTTCGTGGGCTCGGCTACTTCGGTTTATCTCACTGTTTGTTGGCTCGTTCCTTTCCCTTCACCTCCTTTGCTGGCTAGGGTCTCTTGGCGGCGCGGTCAGATTCAGCGGTCAAGTTTCATTTTCAATCTGTGGGTTTCTATCTCGGGTATCAGCTGGGAGTTTGAGGGTTTTTTATGGTGGTATTCATGGCAACTGTGAAGGCGGCTACGGGTTGCAGTTTTTGATTCGTGGAAGGGATTCTTCTAGCGTGGCCTGGTGTTCAAATATTTGCGGTGATGGTTTCTATTTTTGTTTCCCTACATGTGTGATTTGGATCTAGATTTTTTTGCGAGTGATGTTTGATTTCACAGAGGAACCGGTGGTGTTTTTTTCAAAGGTGTGGTTTGAAGATCCTGGTGGTTTTGTGTTTCTATCCCGCGGTTTACAAGATCCCATATGCGGTGCTGTTTGGTAGGATGTTGGTGGAGGATGGAGCATCGTCTTTTGCTTCGCTTCTGGATTTGGGTTTTTTTTATTGCAAATTTGGATCAGTTGCGGCCGATTGATGTTGGCCTCTAGTTTCCTCGTACAGACACTTCCATTTTCATTTATATTATTTTCTAATCTGGATAGATGGATGTTGCTCTGTTGATGGTGTTTATCTTGTGTTGGTGAATCTGTTCGATTGAATTTGTGGAGTCGTTGGCATTTGAGGTTGGGCTGTGATTCCCTGCAGATTAGGATACGGCATCAGGACACCACAGTATTCCTCCATCTGGATTCTTGGATGGCCTTCTATGGATGTGTTCTTCCTGAAGGATTTTTGATAGTCCATCTCACATAGCTAAAGGGTTTGGGTGACCTCCGACTGGAGTTTGCTGGCAGGTTGGTGGTTTTGGGATGGTGTCGATGGTCACATCAAGGGCGTTTGAAGAGTCTGGTTCTGAGGTTGGTCATTATTTTTTGAGGTTCGTGCTTTCTACTTTCTATTGGTTCCTTGGACTTATCTTGGGTGATCTCGGCTCCGGCTGTGAAGATTGTAAATTTGAATTATTGAGTGGTAGTTTTGTATGATGAATGAGTTATTAGGTTGGCCGTTATTTTCTAATTAATGGTGTTTGAAGTCTATTTGTCATGAAGTCATGTATGGTTTACCACTTTTCCTCAAAAGTGTTTGTTAGTTTCTCACTTTTCCCTCAAAAGTGTTTATAAAATAAAAATATTAATTTTCAGTCAGTGAATTCTTGGTGGTATGAAGTACTCGAGGTGTCTCATACTTAGAGAAATTTTGTTCTGACGGTGTGTCATGACCAATGGTGTCTCACACTTAGACAAAATTTACCACCTATGATTAAAATTAAGATTGCTTATAGGTAAACAAGAAATACATCAGAATTGTTAGAATCGTGATTTTGTGATCATTAAAACAAGAATGTCAAAAAATTTTGTTTTTAATTTATTTATTGATTATGGTATGTTGGTCCTCCCATGAATTTATGAGTTTTTTTGAGGACTTATCCATATTTGGGATGAAAATGGAAAAATAACCAGTCACACAATGTTAGCTCACACAACCTAAAAAATAGTGTCAAAATCTAGTGCTTAGTTCTAGAAATGTTGTAGGGGTAAATGCATGATTGGAACATGGTTTGGAAACCAAGTGAACTAATTATAAATGGTTCTATATTATATTTATCTTGATATTTTGGCTAACCTTTATTGATTCATAATGATGGGATAAATTTAAGTAATCCCTCATGATATGTTGAAATATTTGGATTGGATTTTGGTTGGAAATGAGATGTTCCTTTTCTTTTGTGTGTGTTGTGAAACTTATTTTGGTTCGAAAGAAAGTGATTTCATATGAAGTTCATTTATGAACTAGTTTTGGTGGATGTTTAACAAAAGGAAATGATTTTGGAGAGAGAAAAAATTTGGTCTTCTAAATGAGATCGAAATGTTTTTAATGGTTTTTTTTAAAGGTGAGTCAATTCATAAGAAATAGGGGTTTTGGAAAATTCTCTATTGATAAATTAAGAAGTTTTAATCTATAATAAAGTGATAAAGTATTTTAGTGGGTTTAAAAAAAGTGGGGTGTTTACTTAATAATATATTTCAAGTGTGTAATTTTAGAAAAAATGGGGTTTAAATCCTTAATAAAATTTTATAATTTTAATTAAAAAGTGATTTTTGTATGTCTGAGTAGTGTGCTATATTTTGGTGTAATTTTTATTTTTAAATTTGTCCCCAAGTTTTGGTGGGATATTTTAGGTTTTTTATGTGTGACATGAATGGGTCAAATTCATCTTCCATGTTATTTGGTTCTTACCTCCAAGGAAATTCTTAAAAAAAGAATGAAGGTCTATTTTGAGGGATAGACCTTTGAGTGATTATCTTTGTTCTTATGTATAGTTTCTCTATTTAATAGACCTAACCAGACTTGAGATAGAGTTGTAAGGATGAAATATACCTTTATCATGAAATTTATTCAAGAATTATAGAATCATTTTTTCCCTTTTGAGGTGTTTAGGGTCTCTCAGATATATGTATAAGTTGTAATTTGGGTTTAGGTGATCGGTTTCCTTATGGATATTTTATGGATTTGGGTTTGCTTAGAGTTTTTAAGGTAACTCTTATATGGTTGTGCTTTAGTGTTTCTATCATGATGCTTATGGTTTTTTGGTTGTTCTTGGGGTTTCTTATGCTTTTATAGTTTTTTTGTTGCTCTTATCTTCTAATTGGGAGTTTTTTTGTGGCCTACATTTGGGGGTTTTGTGTTTTGATGGTTTTAGTATGGAAACCTTGGTTGGGTGTTGGGAGGTATAGAATGTATTTATTTCACTTATACCCTGGTTGAGTCCATTTTGGATTTTTTCAGATACACCATGGGTGATATTCTATAAGTGAGGTTATAGATTACCATTTTTTAATTCCATGAGGTTAGAGTCATGTCGTTTCATGTTATTGAATCTTTAATTTGGGGGTGATTCTTCAAAAAATTTCCGGGTGTGGATGCTTTGGTTGAATCACACTTATTTGGAATGGTGGTTTGAAGAATTGTAGTTTTCTTCAGGTTTCTTGAGGAAGTGAGTTTCTCTTGATGTTGTTCCCTTTTTAGAGAGTGTGTGTACGATTGACCCACAATTTTAGATGAAGTCTAAATGGTGGGGAGACCTTAACAGTTCTTGGTGTACTTTAGACATTTTGGACATTATTTATGAATTGAATTCAACTTGGAGATATTAGATATTGTATGAGGATACATTCTATTGATCTTGAGGAATAATTTTAGTTGGTGTTTTCTTCTCTTAAATCTTTTTACCTTTTCTCGTGCCTCCTACCTATTTCCTTGAGCTTTATGTCCTTATTGTCCTCCATCCATTTTTTATGGATTTTTGGGAGAAAATCGTTATAGTGGGGATAATTTTTACACCTTTATTTTTTATTTCCTTATTTATTTATTCTTATATTGGCATAAATCTTTGTCCTAGATTTTTTAGTCAAAATCCTTTGAAAATTTAAAAATATGTACTTTTTCCTCTATGAACGTTTTTCATGGATTGTTTAGAGGAAACATATTTTTTCCTTTATATAGATAATTTTCTATTTAATTAGTTTCTAACATGTTTAGTATGCATTGGTATGGCACAGTTGAGTCCAAACCATGTGAATCCTAGTGTAAACCATATAGATCCCTTAAGGTATAAGGATATCATTTCATGTCTTGTAAATGGTTAGTATAAACCACGAAAAAGGTTTTTGAATGGATCCACAATTTTGACAATGGCTTCTACACTATTAGCACATGATTTTACAAACCGTTCAACCAAACCATGCAAGTTCCTAGGTCCCATCCCATGCCATCCACATGGTTTACCCATTGGTTAAAAAGTTAAAATTCCGAAGTTTCACTCCCTTAATTTTAATCCCTTGGTCACCCCTTTCTTCTCCTTTGGATTGGTTTAATACCCTTGGCACATGGTCCTCCCTCCTATCCTCCTATAGGGATTCCTTGTTAGGTTTTTCTCACCATTTGGGCTTGATTTTTTAAGATAAACACCTCTAAATATCTTCATCTCCCTTCTTTCTTGTTTTTTATATTGATTTAGATTCTTTCATGAACCCTATAATCCATTTTGACTAATTTTAGGTTTTAGGGTATACTTAATAGTTTTTTATGTCTAGGACTTGTAAATGTCATATTCATCGTCATTTTTAGCTCCCTCCAACATAGGTGATGAGTTTTTCTTGATTTAAGGTGGGTGTTTCTATATAATCCCTTCTAATCACATGTATTCACATGATTGAGATTTATATAAATTATTTTATACCTAATTATGATTATTTGTGGTTCCTTATATTGTTGTTTAGTTTTTTTCATTATTTTTATCATTTGGAACAAATTAATTTCCATGGATTATATAATTTGAAATTTGAAAGTTTTTTTTAAGAGTACCAAGTGTATGTTTAAATTTTTACTAGGGTTTTCAAAATAATTTAGAAATTTAAAGGAGTCGCTTAAATTAGTGAAGGATTTCATTTATTGGAAAATTATTTCTTCTACAAAGGAGTTCTTGATTAAATATAGATTTTGAGCTTTAAAGTGGTTTTAAAAGTGAGGATCATTTTAGATGTTTAAAAAATGAATTTAAAATTGTTTTTATTCACAATTAAAATTTTAAAGGTTTGAATTAAGGTTTGGAATCCTAATATATTACTAAAGGCCTATGTGGAGTCTTCTAAAAGTATTTTAATTGGTTTTCTATGAGGCCCTCTTTGATTTTCCTTTGTTCATATTTCCTGTTAATGGGTAGTTTATTTTATGTAGTGATTAGTGTTGTATGAAAAGGGGTTTTTCTTATGAGGTAATTAGAGTTGAGTGTTAGTTATTTATTTATACTTTATTGATGCATGTGATACTTCTTGTGATTGTTTTCTCACCTCCACTTGATTGACCACATGGGAACCCTTTTATAATAGAGTGGTTTAAACTTATGTTACACTAGTTCAGGTCACACATGGGATAGTGTCCCCTGTAATGTTAAATAAGACATGATGGGGGTTCCTTTGAGGATGTCAGTATGGGATATTCAAGTGGATTTTGTATTTTTTTAGCACACATCATAGGACAATAGTTGGTCTAGTGTATGTGGTGATTTCTAGGAGTATATTCCCTTTGGACCTGGTGATTTTCTCATGTACCTTTTTTATCATTGGTGACATCATCAAAAGGATTTACATTTCTTGTTTATTTTATCCCCTTGATTTCTTGGCTGCACAACACCTATATTCTACTGTTTTGTATTTGGATTATGTTTTATAGATATGGTTCCTATTTATTTTATTTTTATTCTATCAGGATATTGTTTATGTATTGTTTACTACAAAATTAATTTTGGAGAAATGATTTGAAAATGGTAATTTGTAGAGGACCATTAATTTCATACATAGATGCTACATCATTTTAGATGAACATTCCATATAAAACATTATGATACAATCCAAAATAATAAATTTTTAGTTTCTTTGGAGACTAGATACATAAAAATATTATTTAGATAAACTCTTCACCATCTCCCATATTATTATTCCCACTTTGTACCCTTCTTTACTTACCCTGCATAAAACCATTATTCATACCCCGGGGAAGGTAAACATATGGAACAGTGATCTTGGATGCTCAGTAAGGGTAAAAGTGGGAGATATCAATAAATGGTCATATGAAATAATAATATAAGCATAAGTGAGTGAGATCATAACCATAACAAACAAATTTCATACCCAATCTTTCAAAGATCATAATCATGAGTCATGAAATAAAGCATTATCTTTTAAAAATACATGAATCATAACATTGAGAAATATTCATCAAATCAATCATGAACCATAAGTTCATGTCATAAAATTGTGACACCAACATAAGTATTGAAACCATTTCGTATGTCAAGGATAATTACCAATATCATAAAATAATAGTGGATTATGAATCATTATCAGTTTCTTATAGTGTATCAATCACATCAACTTGTTTCTCATAGTTTATTAAGTAAGTTAACTTTTTTCCTATAGTTGATCAAGTACATTTAATTGTTTCCTATAATTATCTCATGAGATATAAAATTTTAATCAATGTTTTATAGGGTTATATAATTCTAGTAACACCTATCACATAATAAAATACATACATATGTGTTCCACAATATCATAAAAAACTCATCCCATCATTATATCATCATATCATAACCCATAAAAAGAAAATGGGTTTCATAAACATTTCATAATTTCATTATAGAATAACCCATGAAAATTAAATGAGTTTCATAAGAATTTTCACATCAAAATCATAAAACATCCAAAGAAAGGTATAGGATTGTATCATTAGATCATATCCCTAGTAAAAAATAATTAATATCAAATGATGTTATCATTGATAAAAATTCCTTTAAAAGCATCACTAGAATATTTCATGAGGAAAATACACTTTTATTTTTGAAATCACCTGTTTAAAATCTAAAACATACCAAAATATTATAGAAAATTTTCCTTGAAAATAACCATGGAAACATATAAAGTAGGCTTCAAATCATTTATATATCATTATAATAGTAAATTTTGTTCATTTCATATAAAATAAAATAAAATATTCCTTTATCACTTTTGTAAAAAAATCAAAAAGTACCTCAGTTGGAAAATAAAAGAAATATTCATTTGAAAATATTCTATAGAAATCCGAAATTGAGTAAAAAATACTTTAAAAAATTACATGATAATATTAAAACATTTTTTAAAACATTTTAGAGAAAACATAGATATGAAAGAAAAAGGATTTTTGACTGAATATTAAAATATATTTGGTATTCCTTAAAAACATTATATCGATCTCTTGAGAAGTTAAAATGAAGAAAATGACAGGGATAATGTATTATACATTAATGAATATATTTTAATATAATAAAATTGATTTATTATATAATTATTATATAATTTTCTCAATGTAAATTCAATTATAAACAATCCCGATTCAAATAGGATTGAAACGTAAATCACTTACCTCAAGTCTTATCTTTCTTCATACGCATTCGAAAATCATGTATAAAAATATAGATTTATTATAAATTTATTATATAACCATACTAATATCTATAATACCATTTATGATTTACTTATAACATATCATCACCCATTTATTAATAATTTCTTGTTAAAATCAATGTTTTGGGTGATAACTGCTTTGTTTTTTATGCATGTTTCGGTTCAGTAGTCATGGTCCTTGTAATCTGATCAAGGTTACATCATCTCCATAATTATAATCATGATATTAATATCATATATATTAAATATATATATCCATTAAATTTAGGGATATAAAAATTAATTTCACTATTCATGGAAACGGTATGTTGTATGTTTTGTGAATGTTGTTTTCACTTTTCAAAAGATAGAAAAAAGAAAGGTAAATAATAATTATAAATTAAAGAATACTTATTATAGAAAATATTTCATATATATTCATTAAATATACCCTTATTACCATCTATGTAATGTGAAAATAAAAAATTAATCACATCACTTCGTACAGGTGGTTGTCCACACGTACGCCTGAGCGACATTATCATTTTCCAACTGATTGGAATGTAAGAAGGTTGATATGATATTATGATTCTAGAAGAATAATTATGTCATAAATATTATATATAAATACTAAACCCATCATAATAATCATCCATGAAATATGTTGATAGAAAATTAAGTGTACCGCTATGTGGAGACGATAAGTTGTACGTATGCACGAGCGATACTTTCATTTACCATTTGATAGAAAATAGGGTTAATAAAGGAATTTTCATAACCATAATAAAATTTAAGTATATTTAGGATAATTAGTTTATTATTTTATTAAGAATATAATAGATTTATAATAAGTATAAAATTAAATAAATTGAAATAGATTGGGTAAGATGGTTACCTCTTCTTCAATAGGCCTCCTTTATATCCCGAATTAAAGACCATTTCAATGGTATTTTAAGAATACCATCACTTCTAATTTTTGTATAGGTAATTTAAGAAGATATTTTTTCTAGGTTTGTTCAATCTAAAAGTATAAATGTTGTATAATTAAGAGAAAGGATAAGTTACCTTTTATAAGAGAGGGAGGGGAAATCTTGGAGTTTCCTAAAAGAATAAAATATAATAAAGCATTTCTCTAGAAATATTCTTCCAAATGGACATATATTATAATATAAGAGAGTATGTAGTCTAAATAACATCAAAAATAAAATTTTCATTGGCTTAAGTGGTTTTTTAAACCTTGTCTTATGGTTTAACACCTTAGTTAACCTATTTTATCCATAACCACAGTAACCAATTTTTCACTTTTAAAGGGTTATAATTAAACTTATAAAGTGAAAATTGGCTCATAAATGTCAAAGGGATGAAATTTTCAACCATATCTTATCCCTATTTTCCTATTTAAAGATTATATTATTTTTAAATAATTTAATAAAATATTATTTTTATAAAATATCATTAATTTCATTTTTGACGCTATTAATTTAATTTGACTTTAAAGACATCAAAACATAGGAAGAATTAAAATATAATCCTTTAACACAAAACTAAAAATTAATATTTATCAAAAAAATAATTTAAAACTATAAATCACTCAAATTATATTACTTCTAATACTTTTATTATTTTTTATTTTGTTTTTTCAATTAATTGGAGAAATATTATGTTAGCATTGTGTAAAAACATGATGTAATTATATAATCACAAAAAACTATAAATAAATTACCATCATTAAAATAATTTCATTATTCTCAAAATAACCATAAATAATCATTCAAAAATTTCTTTTATCCCTATGTGAAAAAATAAGAGATATTTAAAAGTTAGAGAGTGATATTTTGTATTTTTTTACATTAAATATTATATAAGTCATTTTCATCAACTAGTGTCCCTTAAATAATTAAATTTATATAATAAGGTGATAATTTATTAATTAAATTCATAAAATAATAAATAATATTAAATATGGTAACCTTAACACTTAATTTTAAAATAGTTTAACTCGATTTTCCCATAACAATGTAGATAAATTTTACCATGGTTGCTATTCATAATGCCTAAAAATAAAAGGGACCTATTTACCAAATTTGGACCTCCTAATTCAAAATATGGAATAAATTTTCTCTAATTAAATTTCTATAAGTTTAATAAATTAATTTTAAAATAATTGTGCCAAACATTATGAAATCCATTTCTTAGAAAAAATACATTTTTAAGCATAAAACTGGATATATATTCTGATCTCATGCCTCAAAAAAATATTCGATGAATGTTAAAACATTTGGTTAAATATATAATATATATAAATTTAATTAAAAATAATTCACCAATAGTGATAAATTTAATTTATTAAGATAAAATTACATTGTGTGTATAAAAACTGTTTTTCAGAAAACATCTATTTTCCTTCCAAATAATTTTTTTATTTTCATTTCTAATCAATTAATAACCAATAAATTCATTTAATAAATGTGTAAACCATAAATGTTTCTTAATTTATTTAGTCTTATTAATAACCTCTAATCCAATGGCTAGGATATAACTATATATTTCATCATGGTTCATTTAGAATCGGGGTTATGTGTATTGCAAGTAATTGAAGAAATTAAATTATTTTAAGAGAAATATATCCTAAAATCTCAAGGTGTTACATTATACCCCCCTTAAAATTAAATTTACCCACAAAATTTCATCACTCTAATACAAAAAATTGAGGATATCATTGTTTAGTCACATCCATAGGTTATCAATTAGATTCATCTAATTTATGGTTTCTCCATAAAACCTTGACCAGGTGAGTTGTCTTGTTTCATGGTGCTTTTTCTCCATAATCTAAAATATCCTCAAAATTTTCTCATAAGAGAGATCTTTTTCCATAATTTCAACCTATGAGTTCAGTATATGTGAAGGACCGGGTATGTATGTCCTCTATAGAGATATGTGGAACACATCGTGAACTTAATAGAGATTTAGTGGAAGTGCCAAGCAAAAATATTTCATCCCTATAAAATCAATAATTTAAAATGGATTGATATATATAGTTATTAAATTTCCCTTCTTTCCAAATCTAATAGCCTTATTCCAAGGATATATTCATAGGAATACCTTTTCACAAACTTTAAACTCCATATCTCATTGATGATTGTAAACATAAATTTTCTAGATCAAGTCCCAATATATTTATTTCTCTAACCACTTTATAGTATGTTGTATTTCTACACTTATTTCCATAGAGGGATTCATAAAGAGTCATCTAAATGATCGATTTAAAACTATTGTTGTAATAAAACTTGACTAGATGAAGGTGTTTATACCAACCGCCTTTGAATTCAATAGAACAAGATCTCAACATATCCTATAGGTATTTAATAGTTATCTCAAGCTAACCATCTATCTAAGGATGATAAGCAGTGATGAAACATAACTCTATATCCAAAGCCTGTGGAATAATTCTCTAGAGATTTAAGGTAAACCTAGTATCTTTATAAAATACAATAGAATGTGGTACTCCATGTAATATCACACTTCATTAATGTATAATCTAGAAAGCTAATCAAGAGATAAATATTCTCTAATAGAAATGAAGTGTTTTGACTTTATAATATGATCGACTATAATCCAAATAGAACTATTCCCTTTAGATGTTTTGGGGAGTCTTTTAAGGAAATCATTGTTGGCGTTTTCTCACTTTCATTCTAGTATGGGTGATGGTTGTAATATCCCCTTAGAATTTTATCTCTAAACCTTAAATTTTTGACATACCATGCACTAAAATACATACTCTAAAATATCTATCTATATGTTATCTCACCCAAAATACTCTTTCAAATATCTATAAATCTTCATGATTATTGTATAAATAGATAATGATAAACTATGAGCATAATCCAATATATCCTTAATTAAATCTTATATGGATGGAACACATACATGGTTCTTAAACCTTATCATTCTATCACACTCAAGGTTGAACTCAGGGACATTTTTTACTTTCTTATACAGTTCTATATCTTCCTTTTGTGCCTCTTTAATCATCACATTGATAAATATTTTGACACTTCTTTGAGAAAGGTATTATTTCTCCCCTTCTTAATAGATTTCTAGATCCATCATTTAAAAATCCAAAAATATTGGATCTTTTTTATCCTCATTATAGATAATCTAGTATGATCCTTTCCACTCAAATCATCATCCACCTTACCTACTTTCCCAGGGTGGTAATGTATTGATAAATGATAGTCTTTAATTAAATACAACCATATTCTCTATAATATGCTCAACTATTTCTAAGCGAATATATAATTTAAAATTTTATGATTAGAATATATGTCACAAATTTCACCGTAAATATAATGCCTTCATATCATTAATGAAAAAAATTATCGTTCCCAGCTCCAAATCATGAGTCAGGTAATTTTTCTCATGTGTTTTCAATTTTTGTGATGAATATTTTGTCACCATATAATTATCCGTGAGAAATAATATCAGTCCATTATTTGATACATCACTAAATATCATAGTCCCTTATCCAAAGCAGTGTAATGTGAGAAATGGTGCACCAACCAACCTTCTTTTAAACTACTTGAAATTATATTTACATTCATATTTCTATAAGAACATAACACCCTTATGAGTTAACTTAGTGATTCTATTAGATAGTTGTGATAAATATCTCATAAATCATCAATAATATCTTGTAATTCCATGAAAACTATGGATTTCAGTTACCATGGTGGGTCTAGTCTATTTCCTAATAACTTCCATCATTTAAGCATCAAATAATATGCCCTCTCTTGATATTATATATCACAATAATGAAACCTTTTGAATCCAAAATTTACACTTGGTAAATGTTTCATATAAATTATCCCTCCTCAGGGTATTAAAAATAATTCTCAAATATTATTAATGCTCGTCCTTTCTCTTTCAATATAAAAAAATACCATATATAAATACTTACAGAAACTAATCAGGGTAATATCTAAAGATTCAATTAATTAAATTTGTAAAGATATCAGGGGAATTAGTATATCCAAATGGAATCACTATAAATTCATAATTCATAAAACTTTTATAGAAGGTTGTATTAGATATATCTTCCTCCTTAACAATAAATTTATGATATCCATAATGAAGTTAAACCTCATAAAAGTATTTATCTCCTAGTAATTGATCAGAAAAATATTTTATATGGGGTAAATAATTCTTGTTCTTGATAGTTAACATGTTAAGTTCCTAATAATCAATAAAAAGATGCATCAACCCATATTTATTCTTAAAAAACAACATGTATACCCCATTATGATAAAATAGAACCTATAAATAACTTATCATGATTCACCTTGAGTTTCTTATTTAATTCATGTAACTTAATTGAGGCTATTCTATAAATATTATTTGAAATAGGTGTGGCACCATGTATAAGTTCTATTGAAAAATCAACTTCAAGTTTTGGAGGAAGACTAGGTAGTTATTTTGGAAGTACAATAACAAATTAATGTATAAAAGGTGTCTCCTAAAGGTTGAGTCCCCCCCCAACATCTAAGATAGATACCCTCTATATATAGGAATTAAAACCCATAAAATAAAAGTATTTTCCATTGGGATTTCGTATTCATCCTCACACTGATAAATGATCATAGGTTCATTTAGAAAATTAAATGTGACTTCCATTCCATATAAATTAATATGGGATTCATATAAAGATATATAATCCATGACTATAATCAAATCAAATCCAACTAAAGGGAGGATCATAAGATTTATAGGAATCACTTTCCTACAAACTTTAATCATAGAGGATCTATAGACTTGATATGTGACCTTCATACCATTAAGAATTTTCACTAATAACTCAATATCAAATCATTGATCTAGTAATTAGATACCCTTTTAAAATTAATTAGATATAAAATATTGGGTAGATACATAATAAAATAATTCATTATTTTTTATAGAGTGGATGATATGTGTACCTTTCACATCGCCATTATTGTAACCCATTTAAATAGTTGTGATCACATGAGATTTCACTTTTTTATTAATCTTAAAAGCTTTTTGATATTGATCATCATTATAAACCTTCAAATTCATGTACTAGTTGGAATAATTCCCATACTCCTTATATTTGAAGCATTGGAGCATGGGTGCTACATTAGTTAGTATCTTCGTTTCTTACATTTTATGAACCATAATATTCATTGTATCTTAATATTAAAGGGCTTTATAACACACCTTTAAACATTTAACAAACCTCCCTATTCTATTCAATCATTTACCCTGATGTTTTTCCCACATTTATGGAATATAGATGGCTGTAATTTCTTTCTACCATGTGATTTATTCAAGATTTCATGATACTTGATCTTTTTTATTCGCAAAACCATGGGAATGGTGGGAATCTCGAATTTACATTTCTATATTAAGAACACATTTAATGATTTCATTATATCTACTAAATTCACTTATAGATAATTCCATTTGGAGACTTGGTTTTAATATACTAAATAATCAATCAATTTTTCTTTTGGGGATAATGATTAAACCAGAACCATACCATGAAAGTATTGAAAATTTTTCCTCATCAATGCTAATGGATTAAACCTCCTTTTTCTTAAGCTCAAGTAATTCCTTCTCCATATTTATACATAGAATATGAGGGAAGTACTAATTAAAAAATATCCTCTTAAACTAATCCCATTCCATGGATTCAATTTCTTCTTCTTATTTCATATTCTTAATAAGGTTCAACCATTTATTTTCTTCTCCTTACAAAAAATAAAAGACTCGAATGAATTTTTCATGTATGGGAAATAGAGATCATAAAAAATTTATTAGTGGTGTTGATCCATCACTCAATCACTAGTGGATTAAAAAATCTTCTAAAATAATGCGGGTGTTTCCTCACGAAAGACTAAATAGTACATTGTTCCCTTCTTTGGTCATTTGTATGCTTATCATGATTTATGGACATAGAAAGTTACATGAGAATATAAACAAAATTATTTATTCCATGTCCCAAAACATTTGGTTTCTCATGTGGACAATCATTAAATTTTTTATCACATTCATCATTATCATGATGTATTCTAGTTACATACTTTTACTAAAACCAAAAAAGAAAAGTATAAGCATAAATCTATAATAATCAGAGTGTGTTAATCTAAAAATATTAACTAGATTATGCTATCATATAAACATTAGTGGCCCAGACTTTTCATATATATTTGTTACATCATTTTAGATAAATATTCTATTTATAACATTATAATCTATTCTATAACCATGAAATTTTATTGTATTTGGAAGATATATACATAAACATATTATTTAGATACATTATTCATCATCTTATATAATGTTCTTCCTACTTTGTAACCTTTTTGACATACCCTGATTAAAACCATTCTTCATAACTTGGGGAAGGTAAACATAAGAAATAGTGAACTTGGATGCTTAGTAAGGGTAAATATTAGAGATATTAATTAATGATCATATGAAATCATAAGATAAGAGTAAGGGTATGAGATCATGACCTTAACATTAAATTTTTATAGCTAATCTATGAAAGATCATAAACATGATTCATGGAATAAATCATTATCATTTCAAAATGCGTGAATCATAAGAGTAAGAAATTGTCATAAATCAATCATGAACCAAAAATTAATGTCATAAATGAGTGGTTTCATCATAGTTATTAAATCTATTTAATGTTTCATGTTTAACTACTAAAACCATTAAATCAGAGTGGACCAAGAACCATCACTTATTTCCCAAATTGGATTAATAACATCAATATGTTTCCCATAGTGGATCAAGAACATCGACTTTTTTCCTATAGTAGATCGATCACATCAACTTGTTTCCCATAATTATCTCATGAGATATAAAACATTACCTAGTTAATTGTAGGGATATATAATTCTATTCCCATGAATCACATAATGAAATCTATACATATGTTTGACATAAGATCATAAAGCAGTTATCATATCATCATATCATAACCCATGAAAATAAAAAGGGTTCCATAAATATTTCATAATTTCATCATAGCATAACCCCTAGAAAATAAATTTGTTTCATAAACATTTCATCATCATAATCATAAACCATACATAGAAATAATTCTAATTGTATCATTTCATCATATCCTCATAAAAACATAATTAACATCAAAGGATGTTATTAAAGATAAAAATTCCTATAAAATAATCACTCGAATATTTCTTGAGGAAAATACCCTTTAAATTTTGAAATCACTTATTTAAAATATAGAAAATTTTAAAAAAAATATTGAAAAAAAATTCCTTAAAATAAACCATGGAAGCATATAAAGTAAGCTTAAAATTATTGATTGATCATGATTGTAGTAAATTTAATTCGTGTTTTATAAGTTAAAAGAAAGCATTCTATTAACACTTTTGTCAAAAATTCAAAAAGTACCTCATTTGAAAAATGATAGAAAGAATTATTAGAAATTTTTTTATAGAAATTAAATTTGGGTAAAAATGAATTTAAAAAATCATAGTATAATATTAAAAAAAATGAATACATTTTTGAGAAAACATGAACATTGAAGAAAACGTATTTTCAATAAAACATAAAAATATAGTAGGTTCTCCTTAAAAAAATATGTTTATATATATTTAGATATTAATGTGATTAAAATGAAAATAAACCATGTATACTCTACAAATAATCATAGGATAATAAAATGAAATGGATATATTATATAAGGATTATATAATTTCCTAAATGTAAATTCAAGAATAAACAATCCTGATTAAAATAAGATTGAACATCAAATCTATTACCTCAAGTCTCATTTTTCTTTATATGTGTTTGAACCTCCTATATAATAAATATAGATTTATTATATAGGTATTATAAAAAAAATATTTATCATAACATTTATTATTTACTTGTGAAATCTTATCATCCATCTATTAACAATTTTTTGTCTAAATAACTTTTTTTGTGTGATAATTGCTTCATTTTTCATGCATTTTTAGATTCAGTAGTCCTGGTTCTTGAACTTAGATCAAGTTTTAATCTTCTCCAGAATGTTAATCATGATATTAATATCATATATATACAATATATATATATATATTCATCCATAAAAGGTAGATATAGAGAAATGAATTACACTGTTCATAGAGATGGTAGGTCATACGTAAGAATGAATGATGTTTCCACTTTTAAATAAAATGGAAATAAATAAAGGTAAATAATAATTAACCATTTAAAATTATTATTATATCATATATATTCATTAAATATACCCCTATTACCATCCATGAAGAGTGTAAATTAAAAATGAATCACATCATTTCGTAGAGGTCGTAGTCTATACATACACACAAGTAACATTATTGTTTTTAAATGGATTAGAAGGTAAGAAGGTAGATATGATATTATAAATCCCAAAGAATATTATAAATCCAAAAGAATATTATGTATTAAATAAAATATATAAACATTAAATCCATCATAAGAACAATCTATGAAATATTGTGATGGAAAATTAATTGTATCGTAATATGGAGGTGGTAAGACATACATACGCATAAGTGATACTTTCAATTACCATTTGATGGAAAAGACGATGAATAAAAGAGGTTTCATAATAATAATAATAAAATTTTAGTATATTGAGGATACTGAATATTTAATTTTATGAATAATTTCACATATTTAGAGGAATTAAAAGAAGAAGAAAAATAAAATAGGTTGGGTAAAATAATTACCTCTTCTTTTGTAGGAATCCTTTAGATCACTTCTTAAGGACCCTAGTAATGGTATTTTATGAATACCATCCCCAATAATTTTTGGATAGCAGAGTTTATAATGGAATTTGTAATGGTTTTATTGAGCTAGAAGGCTCAAAGTGGTGTGAAAAAGAGAAAGGAGAGGTTCCCTTTTATAATTGAGGGGAGGGGAACTCTTGAAATTTCCTAAAAGATTAAAATATAATAATGTAATTATATAGAGAAATGATTCTAAATGGATATAGATTTTAAGATAATGTGGGATTTAGTTGAAATCCCATCAACCAATAAAATCTTGATAGGTTTAAGTGGTTTTTTAAACCTTATTTTTTTGGTTTAATCCCTTAGTTAACTTATTTTAACCTTAATCTTGACGATATATTCACTTAAAGGGGTTATAATTTTACTTATAAGTCCAAAATTATCTCATAATTTGACAATAGATGAAACTTCAAACCATATCTTCTCCCCCTTAACCTATTTCAATATTTTATGATTTTTAAATAATTTAATAAAATTTTGATTTCATAAAATATCATTAAGGTAATTTTTTACACTATAAATTGAATTCGACTTTAAATACATAAATAAAAATAAGGAATTAAAATATAATCCTTTAACACATATATAATATGTCATATTTCTCTAAAAACTTCATGTAACACTATAAATCACTCAAATTATATTTATTTTAATATTTTTAATATCATTTGTTTTATTTTTTCTATTAAATGAAGAAATATTATGTTGGTGTTGTGTAAGAATTTAAGGTAATTATATAATCACTAGAAATTAAAAATAAATTAGAATCATGAAAATAATTTCAGTATTATTAAAATAACTGTAAATATTTTTTCACAACTTAATTTTATCACTATGTGAAAACATAAGATATATTTAAAAGAAAGAGAGAGGAATTTCATATTTTTCAATGGTTTAAATATTATATAAGTCATTTTCAGGTATAAGTGTCCCTTAAATAATTAAATTTATAGCTTAAGGTTATAAAAATAAAATTACCTTTTTCAAATATTAATTAAGGTGAAATATAGTGACCTTGACAATTAATTTTAACCTAGGTTAACTTTATTTACCCATTACCAAGGTGATAAATTTTACCATGGTTTCTATTCATAATGTCTGAAAATAAAAGGTACCTATTTACCAAATTTGAACCACATGATTCAAATATGAAATAATTTTTTCATAATTTTATTTCTATAAGAGGGGAACTTTTATTTTAAAATAAGTGTGAAAAATGTGACAAAAACTATTTTTTATAAAAATATAATTTTAAGCATGAAATTGGATATATCTTATCTCATGACTAGAAAAAATGTTAGATAAATGTTAAAATATTTTATTGAATATAAAATATATAAATTTCATTATAACCATTATCCCATATTTATAAATTTAATTTATTAAGATAAAAACACATTACATTCATAAAAACCATTTTTCAGAAAACAACTATTTTTTCTTTCAAATAATTTTTTTATTATTTTAATTTATAATAAAATAATAACAATTAAATTCATTTTATAAACCATAAATTTTTCATAATTTTTTTAGTTAAATTCATACCCATCTATCCAACAGCTAAAAACTATATATTTCATTATATATCAATTTGACTTGAAGTTTCATGTATCGTAATCTATCAAAGAAATTAAATTATTTAATGAAAAATATATCATAAATTCATAGGGTGTTTATTAATTTGGTTTGGTGTAAATGGATGGTTTTATTAAAAATATATGGATTCCCCTCATTTATTTTTTAAAAGAGTTTCCTTTTAAAATGGAATTAGATAAATATTTTTGATATAGAAATGGTTTTAAGGAAAGGGGATTAAAATGGAAAGTGATTTGTTTTATTTTTATTTTTTGATTTCATGAAAAAAAACTTATTTAATCAATATAGTTCAAACTAGTATTTTAAAAACTTGACTTATAAGGGTGTTAAATATAATCCTTATTGAGATCCCACTGGGAATGTTTTTATCACTCCCTGCATACACCGTAAAGATTATTGATTTATCATGATTTATTTTAGGACCTTAGTTTATGAATTATATTATTTATAATCAGCTATCCCTTATGAGTTGTTTTCGAGATGTGGTGGCTGGTTGTGATCCATATAGTGTTAGTATTACTAGTATGGGTTTACTTTTGATTTATTTTGGGATGTTATATATCAACAACTCTGGAATTTTGTATTTATTTATTTTTGGAAATTTATCTTGTATTTATTTTGGTTGTGAAATATGTACCCTTCATTTTATAAAAGTGGGTGTTTACATTAGTTATGGAATGTTGAGGTTTAGTTATTTATTTTAAACTATTTACCTATTCTTTGGGTGAAACCATTCCAAAAGGTTTATTCCTTAATGCCCAGGAACTATTTGTTAGCCTATGAGGATTAGGAACTCTATTTAGGGCTAGTAGAAAGCCATCTTGGGTGACATGTTGGGTCAACCTGAGCTGGTTTATTATAAATAAAGATTTACTACCTCTATATAATTACCATATCATCCTCATTTATACCATATTCCCATTAAGTTTCTTGGTTAACCATATCCCCACTAGAAAAACAAATCATATACCTCATGGGTCTGTAATATTTATAAACCCAACCCATCCTCAATGGTATATATTCCCTTTCAGGTTGACCAAAAATTTATGTGCATTCATAAGTCTTGTGTTATCCATTTCTAGGCACATTTCACCTAGTCTACCTTATCTCATGATGTTAAACTATAAAGGGTGGTCTATAACACCTTCCAGGTCAATAGTACATCTGATTTTGAGTTTTTTTATCATTTGGTTTACTTTTGGGTTCTTGAGTGTTAAGGGTTGGAAATTGGAGTTTTGGGGAAGGTAGACCAATGTGTATAGTTGTTTCTTGGTGTTCCTAACCATGCAGCTAACCATGAGAGGGGTACCAGGTTTGGGATAGTACACTTCACAGATTGAGCATGGTTTTTCTAACCGCGTAAAGCCCAAAAGAAATTGTATATCCATATTTTTGGGGAGGAAGTATAATGGCCCAGTCTTTTCTTACATAGACATTATATCACTTTTTCAAAATACTTAATACATTACACAAACACACTCCCAAAGGCTATATTAGTTTAGTGCCTTTGTAAACTTGGAACAAAAAAATATAGTTTAGAGAAATATATTCAATGTTTTCCACAAAGATCATCCCATTTAGTACCTCAATATATTACCTTTCTTTATAAATAGGGAAAAGAAAAAATAAGAAAAAGGGGAATCTCAGATGCTCAGTAAGAGTAAACAAGTAAGACATGTAAACATAATCATGAGTATAATGGAATGAGAACATGATCATGAAAATAGAAGATCATACCCTATATATCAATGATAATAAATTGGAATCATGGCATAATGATTGGTAGTTCATAATACATGAATCGTAATGTAAAAAAGAACATAATCCATAAAATCATAACATAGTATTGAGACATGATATTATGGTAGACACATAAGAATATAAAAATAATTTCTATAGTAGTCAAGTCATAGCTTCCAAGGATATCATAGTAGTATGGTTTCACTCCCCACACCATCTTGGTAGTCATGTTTCACCCCCATAACCATCTTGGTAGTCTTGGTTCACTCCCATAACCATATTGGTAGTCATGGTTCACTCCCATAACCATCTTGTTATTCATGGTTCACTCCCATAACCATCTTGGTATTTATAGTTAACTCTCATAACCATCTTGGTGGAAAAGTTCCTTTATATATATCTCATGAGATATAAATATTTACCAAATGAATTTGAGGGAGATATAGGTCTCACTCATCTCATAATGAAATCATACATATGTGTACCACAAGAACATAAATAATTTATCAAATCAGAACACATAAAAAATAAATGTGTTTCATAAATACCATTCCATAATAAACATAACCATTCATATAAAGAATAACAATGGAAACAATAAATAATATCCCCAGTAAAACATAAATAACATCAAACAATGTTATCTTATATGGAAAATAATTTTAATAGAACTCTTGAAAACAATTCTTGTGGAAAATTTCCTTTCTTCATTAAAAACATTTTCTTTATATGAAATGCCTCAAAATTTTAAAATAAAAAATTTTCTTTGAAAATAACCTTTTAATATTTTAAGGTAAGCTTCAATCCATTAAGGCATCATGAAAGAGTAAAAATTCATTCATGCTATATAAGTTAAAAAAAATCTTCAAGTAATTTTACTAAAAAAGTCAAAAAGTACCTCATTAAGAAAAAGGGAAAATATTCCTTTAAAACCATTTAATAAAAACTCATAAATTGGAAAAAATGACTATAAAAAAATTTATAATAATAGTAAAAATATTATATAAATTCTTTTTAAGAAATATGGACATTTATGATAAATATAGCCCAATAAATACTTACATATAAACAATCTTAGAAAGTAATGAGATTGTGAAATTAAACCCTTTTTTAAAAAAATAACTTTGAAAACTGATAAAGGATGATTTTAAAAACACTTTAAAATAGAAAACATTTCTTTATAATCTTTTTCCTTGAAAATTATTTAAAGAGGTATTTTAAAAACATTTCTTAAGTAAAATAATCGTCAAACATTTCAAAGTGCCCCATACCACTTTGAAACATTTATAACCTAATCCCCGTGAAATAATAACATTAAAATAAGATAAAAATATCATTTAAAAGAGTTATATTCATGATATTACATGTCTAATGTAAATATATACACCTCATAAAATAATATAGGTTCATAACAAAACATGTGTCTCAAATAAAGCAAATTAACACAAAACTACCTTACTTGTTTGGTAACTTTTGAACTATAAAAACCCTTGAAATAGATATCATAAAATGGATATTTAAATACCCATAAATTAATGTATAAAATTAATATAATAAATTCATTATCAGTATGTACACTATAAAAATAAATGAGTGGTCAATAAGGTGTGTATCTCATGGAAATAAAAAGTGAGACAAAATTCTCTTACCTCGTGTTCAACTTCATTAAAATGTGTTCAAACCAATAGTATAATGGTTTAAATAAGGTTATTAACTCATTAAAAAACCATATTAATATTTATATTACCTTATATGATGATTCTATAACATCTTATGACCCATTCATTAATAATATTTTGTTATTTTTATGGTTTCGGGGGCGTTTTTTTCATAGTTTCATGATAGATTCATTTGTGTCAAATTATGGATGTTATTGTAAAATGAGATTAAAACTACAGAAATGAAAATAAATACTATTAATTTACTTATATTATTATAAATTTACCTATATATTGTTTTAATTTCTTACCGAATGATGATTTATTAGATAAAATGTTAATGACAAACATTTAATTTCTTTTGGCAGGTTTTTCCAAACACCTTTAACTAGTTTCATTTTATTTTATATTATGATTATAAATTAGTTAAACAATATTAAATAGGTTATAAAATAAATATTAAAAAATTATTTACTCAAAAAATAGTTTTAATACCATTCATGAAGGAGGTAATAAAAAAAACAAAAACATTATTCAAGGAGGCGATTAACCGGTATAACTTGGACAATAATTTCGTTTCTTGAATAAGAGGATATAAGAAATAAATGGATATGATATATTACATTAGAAAAATAACACTCTGGTATACACATTTTTATGGATTTATCCTTAATTTATGGATAAAGTAGGTGACAATAAAGTATAAAAAGAAAATAAACTAAGAGAGGTGCCTTGGGAAAATTGCCTCGTGAATATCCCCACCTTTAGAGACCATTAAGGACCTTGGATTTGGTCTTTTGGTGAGACCAGAAGATCTTGTATGTGGTGAGACTGATTATTAGATTTTTTTCATATATTTTAGGAGATAAAAGGCTTTTTATGTCGAAATGGCATGGTGAGGGTGGTATTTACACATGAGGAGAGGTGGGTTTAAGTGATTAAATAATGAATAATTTATATTTAAAGCCAACCATTTTGAGGTGGTATTAAATTAAATGGATTTGGATGGAAATTAATATTTTAGAGGTTGTATAGGGTCTATCCACACATCAACCAACCTTTAAATGTTGTATTTTTTAGTTATTTTAATCCTTTACCCTTTTAACTTTAACATGTTTTATTTTTTACCTATACCATTGTAAATAAATTTTTTACCATGGTAACTTATTTATACCTAAAAATAAAATAGACTTTTCCTCTAAATTTGGAAATTATTAATAAAAATATGGAATACATTTTATCTAATTCAATTCACATAATTGTAAGAATTATATTTGCAATTAATCCCGTAGACAAAACAAAAAAAGTGGGTTTTTAAAGTGAAACGCTTAAAAGTTTAAAATGTTTTTATATCTAATTTCAACGTGAAATTGATTAAAATGGATTAAATTGTATTAAATGATAAAAAAAATATATAATTATAATATAAAACCAAACAAATATATAATTTAATAATATAAATAAAGTATATGGAAATGTAGTTTTGAACTAAAATGCAGTATTTTTCACTATTCATCCAAAAATGAAGTTTCTCAGAAAAATACCAGAAATTTACCCAAATTAAATTTTTATATCTAAATTTAAAATAATAATTTTATTTTTTCATATAAAATTTATAAAAGTTTTAAAATTTATATTTAGAATGGGTTCTCCATTAAAATGTGGTAAAATTTACCTTTTGAAAAAAAATATAAGTTTTCATGAATAATATTGAGTTGGTTATTATATTATGCCTCTAAAATATACTAGATGAATATAAAAATATTTTATTGAATATGTAATATATATATTTCATTAATATCATTCACTAATTTTAATTAATTTAATTTATTAAGACAAAACGCCTTTGGAATCATAAAAATAAAAATATTTCCTTTATAATCAATTGGTATATATTTTCATTACTAATGAATTTTTAACCAATGAATTTATATTATAAAAATTATATTTTCATATGTTAGTTAACACTATTAATAAATTATAATTTAATGTCTAGTTTATATATTATTATTTTAAATAATAATATTCTAATAATATATTTTTGTTTGGTAAAATGCATTCTTGCGTGTAACGCAAGCTATCAAAAGAACTCGGCATTGTGTATAAAAAAATATAATAATAGTGTTGTGTATAACATAAGATAATATATGTGTTTCATGTAGCAAAACCTTAACTTGGTTTTGTGTATTACGCAAGCCAAACATAGTTTTTTTGTATAACAAAAGCTATATTCATTATTGTGTGAAATGAAAAATATTAAAAAGATTAAACTAATTCAATAAAATGTTTTTACAAAATATTGTAGTGTTATAAGTAGTATCTCCTACATGGTTAGTGCATGGTTTTACTTAACATAAAGCTAAACTATGTAGCCTATCTAACACATTAAAAAATTAGTATTTTTTTAAATTTCCATTGTAAATTTTTAGTCCCTTGACCTTCATTTATTCTCCCTTACATGAACATCCCATATACTAGGCTTGGAAGCTTCCTCCCATTAATATTTGGTGGATTATTTTTGGACCCATGTTTTCCTGGCTTGAGGTCAGCCCCTTTCCTTGAGTTTCCTTATTCATTTCCCCCTTCTCGTGTTTATTCTTCCATTTTCATGGAATTTTGGAATCCTAGTTGGTGTGGATAGATGAAACTAGGATTTTAATGGGGGTTTTATATTTATTTTAAATATCTTAGGTGTGTTTTTCCTTCTCCTACCTATTCTAAGTGGTTTTCAGTGAGGGCGATGAGCTTGGAACTGATATCAAGGTAGGTGTTTCTTTTTATGGTAATTTTCCATGGATTACCTTTATATTATTAATATCCTATGGTTTATTATTATAAAATTTATATTTAATTGTTTTATGGTTTATTTTTATTGCATGATTGATGTTCTATATAGATTGGGTCAGTAATTTAAGTTTTTAAATAGTGTTTTTCAAATGGGAGTAACATGTGTACACTTTAAGTGTTTAATAAAATGGATCAAGAGGTTTTATGGTTTTAAATAGATTTATAAAGTTATTTTAGAAATTTTTTTACCTTGTGGGGGTATTTTAATTAAATGGGAATATTGGTTGTAAAATTGGTTTTTGAAGTGGCTTTTGATTATATGGAACATGTTTTATGATTATGTTGGCATGGAGTGGCACATGGGTTAACATGGGTGTGATTGAGGGGTTGTCTGAGGTACTATAAGGGAATTTAGATAGGGTGATCATGAGAGCTTCCATTTTTTCCAAGGGACTGTGAGAGACTTTGGTATGAAGAACCTGATAGATTCTATTTTTTCGAGAGAGTGATAGAGATCTAGGAGTTAGTCTTGGGGAATACCATGATAGCTTTGACTTTTTTTAGATGAATAGAATATCTTGTTTAGTCTCACTCATATTAAACTCATATTCTTAGAGCCCTAGGTGCACTTACACATACCAGATGGATTTATATTCCTTGTGAATTTTATTACTACCATGTTGGTATGATATCATGTGTTTTATGCCCATTTCTTTTTATATAGTTATAGGGTGTTAATTTTTATACACTTCTTTATTATTCCTCATTGGATATGTTGATCATGTGGTTTCATTTTGACTTGTTTCTTTATTATATCCATGTTGGAATTATTTTGGGAAAAATTATTTTCAATGGAAAACTAAAGGGATTTCAAAGTATTGTTTTAAAGATAAATGTGTTCATGCTGATTTTATTAATAAAAGTGTTTTAGACTAATTTATTGGTTTTCATGGGTAAAATCCTTAATAGATTAATGGTGGTATCTTAATGGGATATGTGACTCATTCCATATATATTTTTTTGGGAATATATAAATTTTTTTATAGGACATAGGTAAAAAAAGGGAAACATGTACCTAGGTGGGTCTTCATGATTATCATTATCTGGTGTTTTGTGAAGGTGTGTTATCGCAAATTTATCTCATGTGGAGTCATTTTGGGATTTTGTTATTAGTTGGGATTTATATATTGATATTATTGGGATTTTTTTCCCTTTCATTTTAGTTTTTATATTTGACTTGTGATACCATGTATAAGTCCTTTTTGTCATGCATGTATATGATATTTTTTATGGTATCTTTTAGCTTTCATTGCATACTCTGGATGGTGTATTTTATTCTGTTGAATTTATTGATATTCATGTGGGCATACTATTTTATGTATGGGTCATATTGGTTTACTATGGGAAAAACCATTCACAAGTGGATGTTTCTTATGCCTGGTGTTTGTTTACAGCCTATTGCAATGAGGAATATTCTTTGGACTGTGTGATGGTTCATCTTAGGTGAAAGGTTTGGTTGACCCAGATCAGTTCATTAAAAATGGTGTCAGAGCCGATTTTATTTGGGATTTAGTGGTAAACTTGAGTTAGAGTCATAAAGGCTCGAGAGATAAGAGAATATGAGTGATTGGTCAGCTCTTCTTTGTGTTTTTCCTTGAGTTTCCATGGGTGATCTGGGATTGGTTTTATTTTCTCAGCCCATTTATGGGTTGTTTTGATAATATTTTTAGGTATTTAATTATTAGTGTTTAGTATTGGGGTTATCTCAGGGTATTTTTTAAGTTTTGGGGGTGAAATGGGGATGTCTGGAGGAGGTTTACTATTAAGAAATATGGTTATTAGTTACCATTTATAGCCTCTATGAACTTGTATTCCAACCTCCAATAACACCTTCACGGTTGGTGCATGGTTTTCCCCACCATGAATAGTGGGAAATGTTGAATTTTTTTGATGTTCTCACACTATTTTCATTTGGAGTAACTTCTGATGCGTTTTCTACTTGATGATACCCATGATATAGTTTCCTTTTAGTTTTTTTTTGATGTGGCTTGAGATTGAATTATATGTTAATTGAGATCATATTTTGTGTCTTGTAGACAATACCTCCTATAAAGACCTCATCTAGGTATAGAGAGGGTGCTATGAAGAATACCCCATAGGAAACACCTCTTATTGATCTAGATCTTATGGATTCATTGATTCTTTTGATCTAATCCTTAGGTCAGGTGGGTTTTCAAATAATACATGGATGGTGAACCATGATCTTGAGTTTAGGAGGAAAACACACATGTCTTTTGTGATGAAAAGGGGACCAATGAGCCTGAGTAGTGATTGGAGGGTATTGAGTGAACATTTTAGTTTCTAAACACCCCTAATATATCTAATTTGGGCCTAGATAGGTATGTTCTAGAAGGTATGTTTAGAAAGTGGTGAGAGTCAATGGTGCTAGCTAGGAGGCACGAGGATCTCACATGGACCAATTTCAATGTGTATTTCAATTGGAAGTTCTACCTATATAATTTTAGGGTAGTGAAGGACTGAGAGTAATTAAATATGGAGCAAGGTGATCATTTATTTATTGATTATGTCACTATATTTACTAAGTTATTTTATGTCTATCTAGATATCCTTGCAAATGATTACCTCAAATCTCAACATTTTGAGATGGGATTGTGGCTAGAGATTAGGTTTGTGCTTATTATTCTATATATTCCATCTTATTCAGAAGTAGTTGGAAATATAGCTATGAAATAGGTAGATTTGATAAGAAAGATAGGTCTCAGCAGTGCTCTTGTTGTGGGTGGTACCCAGAGCTCTCTGTCTGGACAAAATTAAAAGCAGGAGGAGTCTCACCATTGCAGTGGAAAGAGTGTTCAACAAACATCTAGTATAGTGCTAGTGGATTCTATGGGGTAGAATCTAGTCATCTATTATTAGTGCGGTAAAGGTGGAAACACCAGGTCAAGTTTCGTAGAGGCTCTAAGGACGTTCCATCGATGTTGGTACTTGGGTTATCTTTAGTATTTCTTCAAAGATTTTTCTAGGATAATGACATAGGATCCTTGCTTTCAAATGGATATCAATTGAATTTTGATGCTTCTAAGGGGGTAGGATCTCACCCTAGAGGAAAGGGGGATTATCATTAGTGGATGAAGGATCATAGTGTTCCTAATATAGGACATATTGATGAAACATATTTTGTGCCAGAGGACTCTGATTACTCACTATCTACCATGATAGATACATTGTTTATTGGTTCTACTATTGAATCAGTTTTATTTGATATAGGCATCTCCCATTCTTTTATATCACTAAAAATCATTGATGCTTTAGGTATAAGAGAAGGGAGTATGACATTTTTGATTTATTTTTTAACCCTGTTGAGTATGAATAAGTGGCATGGTTTTAGGTTCCTGGAGTGTCATTTTCAAATTGCTAACATGGAAGTCATTTGGGATTTCCTCATGTTGGGCTTAAATGTTTACAACCTCATTAATGGCATGGATTGGTTGATCATCTTCAAGTAAATTATTAACTTCTATCACCATAGGGTCCAATTTATAACAACTGATAGGATCAATCACATCTTTTAGGGTGATTTGGATCCACGATCAGGGAGGGAAGGACCAATTGCTTCGAAATTGGGGTTGATTTCATGCCAGTTATCTAGATTGTTTCTTGATGGCTCAGAGTAGAGTAAAAGAGGGTGAAATTTTAGTGTTCATATATTAGTAACCATATGTTTTTTAGAGGATTTATTCCACAATGATATATTGATTTTACTATTGACCAGTGCCCTGGGAAAATCTCGACTTCCTTTCCATCTTATTATATGGCTCCATCCGAAATGAGAGAGTTGAAATTATTGCTAGAGTATGTTGAGGGAAAAAGATTTATCAATCCTAGAATTTTACCATGGGTTTCACCAGTACTATTTGAAAATAAGGCTAATGGAAGTCTCTAAAACTGCATAGACTCTCGTATGGTTGACTATATGACTATTAAGAATAAATACTTGTTACCCAAAATTTACAATCTTTTTTATATGATTAGAGGAGATTTATGGTTTTAAAAGATAAAGTGAGATATGGGTATGACCGGTTGAGGTTCCATGAATAGGATGTTCCAAAGACCACCTTTCATAGATGATATGAAAATTTTGAGTATTTAGTTATTCCATTTGGGCTTAAAAATTATCCTATGGTCTTCATGTAATTAATGAACTGGATCTTCCACCTCTTTTTGGACTCATTCATGGTCATTTTTTTCAATGAAATCTTAGTGTATTGCAAGGCAGAGGAGGGCCATGATGACTATTTGGAGTTTGTTTTGGAATTTTTGATGGATTGTCATCTATATGTGAGGATTTTTATATATTATTTTTGAATCTCATAAGTTATTTTCTTGGGCCACATTATTTATGAGGGAGGAGATTCTATGGATCCTAAGAAGGTTCGAGTAGACATGTCTTGGGAGCAGTCCAAGAATGTGTTCAAGATCACAAGTTTTTTGGGCTTGGATGTGTATTATAGACATTTTATTCGACACTTCTCCAGATTGGATTCTCCCTTGATAGCCTTGACTAGGAAAGGGGTGAAGTTTGAGTTGGATGTGAAGTTTTATCCTGATTTTGAGCAGTTATTGTCCTATTTTACAATTTCACTAGTCTTGATTATTCCCAAACCTAGGAGATTTAATGTTCTATATTTTAATTCATTTAGTGTGGGTTTGGAGAGTTTGCAGATGTATAAAAACTATGTGTTGGCCTATGTCTCATGATAGTTATGCCCACATGAGTAGAATTATCCCACCCTTGACCGGGAATTGGTATTCGTGATGCACCCATAGAAGACATAGTGAAACTACCTCTTTGGGGATCATTTTACAGTTTCTTTGGATCCTAAAATCCTGAAGTAAATTTTTACCTAGAGGGAAATGAACCTGAGGTAGAGATACTGGGTATAGTGACTTTATACTTTTTTATTTTGATATTTATTATACAAATGGGAAGGGAAATGTGGTCACTAAAACTTTGAGAAAGAATATTCTGACGTAGTTTGTTAGGGAATCAGTGATTGAGTAGGGTCTAATGAGTATTTTTATTGATATGAGTTTATGGGTTCAAGAGGATGGAGAGCAGTTGATCTTGTCTAGTATGTAGGTCAAACATTATCTTATTGATCAAGTTAAGAGTAATAATATATCTAACCTCTCATTCCATTAGATTATCTATACTTCAAATTTTGGGGATACCTTGGTTATTGGTATCAATATCCCAATGGTTCTCTCCTTTTCATGAAGCAGTCAGTGGTTCCTTTGAGATCGATGTAGGAGTTGATGCGAGAGGTGCATCACCCTAATTGGAATGGGAACCCGGGGGATACCAAGATTTTTTATACCTTGAGGGATCATTTTTTGTGGCCCGAGATGATATAGGCAGTTGAAAACTTCATCTCTAGGTGTTTGACCAACCAGAGAATCAAATCTGAGCATCAGATACCATCTAGGTTGTTTCAGCAACTTCCCATTATAGCATAGAAATTGAACAATATCTCAATAGATTTCATGATTAGACTGCATCATACCCTAAGTAGAAAATTTTTTATAAGGGTGAATATCAATCATTTGATGAAATAATCACACTTTCTTTACATTAGAGAGTTAACAAAGGTAGAAGGCCTAAGATTCTTGTATATTCAAGAGGTTTTTCAACTTCATAGAGTTCCATAATAGATATTTTTGGATAGGTATGCATGTTTTAAATCCCAATTCTTGAAGGTATTTTAAGAGGATATGGGAAAGTAGTTGAGATTGAGCACCACTTATCACTTGCAGATGGATGGTTAGTCTGAGAATACTATCCAAACTCTCAAGGAAATGTTGTGATCATGAGCGCTTAATTATAGAGGTTCATGGGAAAGGAACTATATTTTGGATATATTTTCTTACAAAAATAGTTATCATGCCTCAATCAGGATAACCCCATTTGATACATTGTACAGGAGAACATTCCAATCAATATTGTATTGGTCTGAGGTGGGTGAGTTTTCCTTGGTAGGACCAAATCTATTCTATGAGGTGACATAATGGTATGACTGATTTAGAAAATATTGGTGATAGATTAGAGTTTCCATAAGTATTATTCTGATCAACATCATCACTTGTTGTAGTTTCAGGTTGGTGATCAAGTGTTTCTATGGGTATTTTATTGGCTGGGTAAACATTAATTGGGAAAGCAGGGAAAGCTTGTTCCATGTTATGTTGGGTTATTTCATGTTGTGGAATTTCTTGGGAAGGTAGCCCATAAGTTGGAGTTTCCACCATGGATGACCTTGATCCATGATCGCTTCCAAGACTCTTGGCTAAAGAGATACCATACGATCACATCTCACATGCTGTAGTGGGATGGTTTGGAGGTTGATCCTGACACCACTATTGTGGAGTAGAAAGTTTGTATCTATGATTCCTAGAACAAGGTGCTCCATGGTAAGTCAATATTTTGGGTCTATGTGCACTGGAATTGTGTTGGTGATAGTCATGAGACATGGGAGTGGTAATTTTTGGACAGGGACTAGTTTTCTCTCCTATTTTATTCTCTAGATTCATGAGAACTTTATGGGGGTATAAAGTGACATGGTGGGGAGTTTGTGACACCCTCAGGATCACTACTACATCTAATATTAATTTTATTTATTTATTTTTTTACATTTGGTTTTCTAGGTGTTGGGGGTTGGAAATTGGATTTTATTGTGGAGGTATACCAAGGTATATTTTTTTTAACCAAGAGGCTAACCATGAAAAGAGTGATGGGTTTGGTATAGTACACTTTGCACAGTTTGATCATGTTTTATCAAATCATAAAAATCCTAGGGGAAACCATGAGAATATATTTTTGGGGAGGTAGTAGCTCCCACGCATTTAGTTCATGGTTTTCCTAACTATGTGAGAAAACTATACGACATGTTTGCTTCATTAAAAATTGGGTATTTAACCAAATTTCCCTTGTTTATTTTTAGTCCCTTAACTCTCATTTCTTCTCCCTTTCGAGTTCATACCCTCTCCTTGGCTTATAAGCTTCTTCCCCTTCATCCTTGGTGGATTATTCTTAGATCCAAGGTGGGTTTCCTTGAATTAAGACCCTTTATTTTATTTTTCTTCATCCATTCTGTAATGGCCCGGACCCCTCCAGTCCATTCCTTTGTTGAAATCGATGTGGTCAGCGCGACGTGCGTTATAATGATAATTTTTAATACTGATGATAACGTAAAAATATGTTAAATAATAATTATGATAACATAAATTGTGTGATTAATTAAACTAAAAAGAGAATAATCATGATAAAGTGATTTAATTGGCGTTATTATTATTAGTGATGTGAAGTGGGAAGGTGTGTGACCCATTAGACGTTGATTAATGAAATATGCAGTTTATTATTAATTGAGTAATTGTTGAAATTAAATTTGAATAATAATAATGGGTGTTGTGTTATTAATATTATTCATAATATTAATAATAATGAGAAATTAATGAAATGAGTCATGGTATTTATTGCAAACAAATAAATGAAGATGCATAGTGGAAGCATGGTGGTGCGTTAATAAAATTAAAGGTGAGTTCATTATTATTATTATGTTAAATAATAAAAATAATGGTGGTGTAAAAATATGTTGGGTTTTTTAAATTGAATGGTTTTAATTTAATAAAATTGGTTTCAATTTAATCAGTGTGAAATAAAAATAAATAGAATTAAATAATTAAATTGACGGATGTTATGCGACATTGACGTGGCATGGTCAGATTCAGATATCCAACGGGGTGGTTTAACATGGTCAATGCGGCGAACATCAAAAATAATTATTATTATTATTATTAATTTGTGACGAGTTGATAAATTTTAATTGGAGATTTGTTATTATTATTATACTAAATAATTATAATAATAATGTTGGCTTAAATTTTGAAAGATCCGTTAATAAAGATTTAAAGAGATTTAAATTTTGAATTCAATGCAATGAGATTGGAGAGAGAAAGAGTTAAAGGAAATAAAGATTTAAAATTTAATGCAATAAAATAAATAAGTTAAATTAAAAATGAAATCAATCAAGGGGAGGCGCCGCTTTAGGTTGGCGCGTGATAAAATTGTGGAAGAATAAATGATATTGGAGAGAGGGAGGAGTTATAAGATATTAGTGGGGATAAAATTAAATGTGAATTAAATGATAAAGGAGGGAATTGGTGAGGAATTTCCAGCGTTAAAGAGACCAAATCGTGATTGATTTGGAGTTAGAAAAATAAATAAATAAGTAATTAATAATAATAATAAAATATTGTTATTATTAATTTTGATGATAAAACACCTTTTTGTCCGCAACTTCGTCGTGCGACCTCGGTTTCACGAACCGTCTGCGGCAGTGCGACCATGACTTCAAGACAGAAATTATGATTCCAATATTGGATGTATTTTTCAGGTTTTTGGATCGGGTACCCAAAACGCTCGTGGATAATAGATTTATTATTATTATTAAATCTTCGACCTGCCATAACTCATGTGTGTGATGTCCGATTGACTTGCCGTCATTGGTGATAGGATCCTATCATTAATACGGTCAATTAAAGTCTAATGTTGGATATTAAATTATGGTTCGTGGCTCTGGTCTATGAAACGCCCAATAATAATAATATCATTATTATTACGGGATCTTGTATCCAATGTATCTCCCTCATACGGTATCGGATTGATGAACCGTCTGTGATACTGTGACCCTGAAATTAAGCCAGTATTTTTAAGACCAATGATGAATATATTTTTATGAATTTTACCTCAGGTCAAAGAAACGCCTAATATTGATTTATTATTATCATTATTATTAAAACGTGTGGAAATCGAGTGAAGTGTCGTGTGTTGACCAGTCAAGTAGCGTAACTATTGTACGGTTACGGCGCATATTCATTAATTCACGCTGAATATAGTTTTTGTTTCCTTTGCCTATGTAAGAGAGGGTAACATATTATTTGCGAACCCTTCTTCTCCACACGACGACACTCATGGATGACTGAGAAGTCATCCTCCTAACTTCTCCATCCTGACTCCGATCGTCGATCCGTCAGTGACTGCGGGATCGTGTCAGCGAGGAGAACATCGTACACCTTGTTCTGTTCTCTCTTCTTCGACTTCCCCTCCGTAGTTTCCAACCAATGAGACTGCTGATAATTGACGGGAACAATGGTCTTTGACAAATGACTCTAAAAAGGTATGTTAAACCTATGTTCTTGTATTCTATTTCCGATCCTACTTCTCCCATTTTCTTTCCATGCTATGGAATGTGATCTCTGTGTTGAGGGAGTTTCTTATGTTGTTGATTCGGTGGTGTCGCGATGTCCTTGGTGGGTGCAGTCGTTCTAGGAGAAGCCTTGTGATCGTGGTGGTCGTGTTCGTAGAAGGACATCGGAACCTGTTGAGGTAGGGATCTTACCTTCGTATCTCTAAATTGTGCATCATGCGGGGTGGGTGTCCTCTTGTTCACGTGAAACACATTTGAACCGGTTTAATAAAGATAATAAATGGCTTGTATAACGGGGATGGGAAGTTTTTGAATGCAGATACATTATTTATATTCGGTGATATTATGTTGTGAATTGAATGAGCTTCTACCAACTGAAAATCATGGTCGTTGGGGGCCTTTGCTTACGCAATTAAATATTGCCCACTCCTTCTGAATTTTCTTATGGATGAAAATTTTATTGAATGTGGAAATTGGTTAATCATGTAAAGTTGGATGATTAAATACCTAGAACCCTTGTTTGATCACCCCGGTTGAACAAACTGAAATAATAAACATGTGGGTGCTGGTTAGGGTTTATTTATGTGAAGGGGTGTTTTGTGGGTTGTTGTGGATCGGGTGAGCAGCGGTGATGCGGTTGTCTTGGTTGTGGGTTGGTGTGAATTCTATGTTGGTGATGGGAAGCAGGGCTGTGATAAATGGTATCAAAGGGATGATGATGTATGGGTTTCGGTGTGATTGTGGTTATAGTGGTTGGCATCGGGGCTGTAGGGATGGGTTTGAATGTGAACTAACTATGGGTTGTGAATAATAAATAAAAGTGGAAGAGTAAATGAATGGTGGGTCATGGTAATGGAATGGGAATAATAATAAACGGGGTTGGTTGGTTAATAAGAAGGGACTTTTATGTGTTTCTTGTGTTTTCCTAACTTGATTTGTGGATGGCAGGGATATGTTTTATGAAAGCTTGATCCAGTTTGGTTGTTGATAGTTTCCCGGTAGTTAAGAAACTGATAACTAAAGCTGTTGAAACATGAAAACATTAAATGGATTTTTTGGATTGATTATTGTGTGCATACTCTTGAAGTAGCAGTGCCAAGGCACATGATCAGATCTTTGGGTAGAAGCCTTAGCATGGGCTGAGTGGTTGTTGTACTTATATAAATATGTACATTTTATGTTTCATTACGTACCCCACCCATGTTGAGCACTACGTTCCAAACACCTGTGGGACGGGGGGTGATATTCTCAAACATCCAAAGGATGGCTGGTTACTATTCTTCCCTCTACTCCCTCTTCCAGGTTCTATAGCCCAAGTTCCTTCGGGCAGGTTACGACGGATATTTCCCAAGAATATTCGGGATGAGGTGTGATATGTTCTCAGGTGTCTTCAGGATGATATGTGGTTATGGCCGATGATTTTGTGCCGGCGGGATTTGATTTGAGATGGCCTAGGATTGTGTGTCGGCGGGTTACTATGATCTTCGTATGGCCAGGTTGCAGCACTAGCTCGAGCTTCATATGGCCAAGTTGCGGCACTAGCTCAGGAAGAGGGGGAAGCATCAGAGCGTTAGGCATGAGGGCTCGGGCAGTATCCTGTGTGAAGGTGGTGCAGGGTACCCATACTTTGATAACATTACTACTATACTCTATTGGCTTGTGTTACTTGGTGAGTGTGACTGGTGAGGCTGGGTGGATAGATTCCTTGCTAGGTTTTGGTTCTTCTGTTTTCTCACGGGGCATTAAAATGTCTCCCTACTTGGGCATGAGATATTTAGGTTTCCCTTCTGAGTATACTTGTATGCTCACCCTATGTTTGCTTTCAGGTTTTCAGGAGGACTATAGGGACTATGCGGGGCCTTACTAGTCAGGAAGGGGGAGTTACTACTATTTTTTGTTGTTGTTTTCCTTTACTTTTTGGTATAGTACTTGGATCTTTTCTGTACTTGTACTTTTGTTTCACTATTGTATAAAGCATGCATATGGGATTGGTTTTGGGCTATTTCTATACTTGTTCCTTTTATTCTTCTTGGTGTTTGACTCATCCTATTTCCCGATCTTAAATTAATAAAAAGGGTAATGCCTCCCATATTTGTGAAAAACTCATACCCTTGGTGCTAGTCGCCACTCCGGGGCCTACTGGAGGCGGGACTCGGGGGTCATTATCTCTCTTCCACCATTGCCAGCTCAGGAGTGGCATCTTTAGTGGGAGGGGGTTGTGACAGAATGGTATCATAGGTGATGGTTGAGAGATAGGATGAAGTCTGGATTTAGGAACAGTGAGGATTGCATGGGATGGTAGGGCAATAGTTTTGGCTGATCTTTTTGCATGACATAGGCCAGGGAAGACCGTCTAGGACACGGGATTTTAGGGGCCCCCGTGATCCGATGCAAGGACTCTGAGATTATCGAAATACCAAGTAATACTACATTCATTACAGGTTAGAGACCCTAGGAAAGGTACATGCATCATCATGATTTGTGTTTTACTTTATTTTGGTGTTTTGGGAAAGAAATCGAAATAAAATGATAAAATGAAACCTTGAGAAAATTTCCTTTCTACTTGGGCTTAGGCGTTCTTTGTTTACCATACAGCTATGGCACCTGGACGTCGTTCTCGGGTGACTCGGGCAGTCGAGGCCCAGCAGATTCAGACGGTCGATCAGCTGAGGATTGACCGAGATGAGGAAGACAACTTGTGGAAGTGCATGTTTCGTGGTTTCTAGCGACAGAGCTTGAAGAAGTATGAAGGCAGCACTTCGGATACAGAATCAGAGAGTTGGTTGGAGGAACTCGAGATCACCTTTGGGCTGATCAGGGCTCCATCAGAGTACTGGGTTCCTCTAGCAGTAATCCAGCTATGAGGAGCAGCGCGTTAGTGGTGGATGCTTTACCTTGGGGAGGGGAAGGAGACAGAAGTTCTATGGGCCAACTTCGAGAAGGAGTTCTGTGAGGAATTTCTTTCCTTGATAAGGAAGGACGATAAGAGGCAGGAGTTGTTGTCTCTCCAACAAGGAAGCATGTCAGTGCAGGAACTAGGGGTGAAGTTCAAGGATCTCCTCCATTTTTTCCCAAATCTCTTTCCGGATGAGGATTCTCGAGCCCAACATTTAGAGGAGGCACTTCACCCCTCTATTTGGTGTGTGGTGACCACTTTCACCTTACCAATGTACATGGAAGTACAGAAGAAGGAGGATATAATCGAGAGGATTCACTCGCAAGTAGGTCCACCGTGAGAGAGGAGTCACCCAAGTTCGTCCAAGAAGGAGGCGGTCATCAGTAGATCCCTAGTAATAGGACCTTCCAAGTTTTAACCGGAAGGGAGCAGACTTCAACAGGTCCCATACCAATCTCACAATTTCTTCCTGTTTTCTATGGTCCAGGGACCGAGGTGCTTTGTATGTGGGAATCGTGGGAATCTTGGCATACATTTCCCTTTTCAGACTCAGTATGGAAAGACTGGCCAGGTTCAGCCCCAGCCCCAGCAGCAGTTCCCAGCCCGACCCTTCCATCAGCAATAGGCTCTAGTCCCTCCAAGGGGAGCTGGAGAAAGTGGTGGCCAACCACAGGGAGTTCCTCAAGGACCCCAACCGGGACATGGTCAAGGAAGTGGACGTCAACAGAGAGGTAGAGGAGTGGGATGTGGACAGTTGAACACAACAGAAGCAGCAACCCTATCAAGGCTGGAGATCGAGAGAGATGTTTTTGGTTTTATTTAAATGCTCTCATTTATGTTTTGGAGCATCACACTCCTTTGTTTAAACTCATTCCTGCCCATGCTTTGGACCTGGACCTTGTTTTTAATGAGTCTATAATGCTAAGTTGTTTCCCTCTTTCCTTTAAATGTGTGTGAAGAGTCCTAACATGTGGGGATAGGAGGACCTGATCCCTAATCGAGATGCATTAATGTGGATGCGGTTAAACCCGTGCAGGCGAGTCAGTGCCGCCTAAAGCAGATAATATCTCAACATGAGAGAAGGAATTACTCAAGCCATGTGTTCGTGCAATTTATTGTTGTTTTGTATGGTGTTGGGGGCAGTGTAAGTTTGAAAAATACTAATATATGGAAGTCGGAAGACCTAATTCTTAATCGAGACGCATTAATGTGGATGAGATTAAACCCGTGCAGGTGATTCGGTTCCGCCTAAAGCGGATAATATCTCGGTATGGGAGAAGGAATTCCTAAATCATATAATTAGGGTTGTCGGTTGTTTCCTGTTATGACGAGAGCCATGAGAGGTATCTTGCGGGGTGGTTGTTTGGATCCATTCTTTCTTCTGGGTTGGATTTTAATTCTCGAGGATGAGAATGTTTTGAGAGTTATCTGATATAATGGCTCGGACCCCTCTGTTCCATTCCTTTGTTGAAATCGATGTGGTCAACACAACGCACGTTATAATGATAATTTTTAATACTGATGATACGTAAAATTATGTTAAATAATAGTGATGATGGCATAAATTGTGTGATTAATTAAACTAAAAAGAGAATAATCATGATAAAATGATTTAATTGGTGTTATTATTATTAATTATGTGAAGTGGGAAGGTGTGTGACCCATTAGACATTGATATATGAAACATGCGGTTTATTATTAATTGAGTAATTGTTGAAATTAAATTTGTATAATAATAATGGGTGTTTTGTTATTAATATTATTCATAATATTAATAATAATGAGAAATTAATGAAATGAGTCATGGTATTTATTGCAAACAAATAAATGAAGATGCACAGTGGAATCATGGTGGTGCATTAATAAAATTAAAGGTGAGTTCATTATTATTATTATGTTAAATAATAATAATAATGGTGGCATAAAAATATGTTGGGTTTATTAAATTGAATGGTTTTAATTTAATAAAAGTGGTTTCAATTTAATCAGTGTGAAATAAAAATAAATATAATTAAATATTTAAATTGACGGATGTTATGCGACATTGATGTGGCATGGTCAGATTCAGATATCCAACGGGGTGGTTTAACATGGTCAACGTGGCGAACATCAAAAATAATTATTATTATTATTAATAATTGGTGACGAGTTAATAAATTTTAATTGGAGATTTGTTATTATTATTATACTAAATAATTATAATAATAATGTTGGCTTAAATTTTGAAAGATCCGTTAATAAATATTTAATGAGATTTAAATTTTGAATTCAATGTAATGAGATTGGAGAGAGAAAGAGTTAAAGGAAATAAAGAATTAAAATTTAATGCAATAAAATAAATAAGTTAAATTAAAAAGGAAATAAATCAAGGGGAGGTGCCACTTTAGGTTGGGGCGTGATAAAACTGTGGAAGAATAAATGAGATTGGAGAGAGGGAGGAGTTATAAGATATTAGTGGGGATAAAATTAAATGTGAAATAAATGATAAATGAGGGAATTGGTGATGAATTTCCAGCATGAAAGAGACCAAATCGTGATTGATATGGAGTTAGAAAAATAAATAAATAAGTAATTAATAATAATAATAAAATATTGTTATTATTAATTTTGATGATAAAACACCTTTTTGTCCGCAACTCTGTCATGCGACCTCGGTTTCACGAACCGTCTGTGGTAGTGCAACCATGACTTCGAGACGGAAATTATGAGTCCAATATTGGATGTCTTTTTCAGGTTTTCAGATCGGGTACCCGAAACGCTCGTGAATAATAGATTTATTATTATTATTAAATCTTTGACCCGCCATAAATCATGCGTGCGATATCCGATTGACTTGCCGTTAGTGGTGATAGGATCCTGTCATTAATACGGTCGATTTAAGTCTAATGTTGGATATTAAATTATGGTTCGTGGCTTGGGTCCACGAAACACCCAATAATAATAATATCATTATTATTACAGGATCTTATATCCAATGTATCTCCCTCATACGGTATCGGATTGACAAACCGTCTGCAATACTGTGACCCTGAAATTAAGACAGTCTTTTTAAGACCAATAATGAATATATTTTTATGAATTTTTCCTCAGGTCAAAGAAATGCCTAATATTAATTTATTATTATCATTATTATTAAAATGCGTGGAAATCACGTGAAGTGTCGTGTGTTGACCAGTCAAGTAGTGTAACTGTTGTACGGTTGTGGCGCATATTCATCAATTCACGCTGAATACGGTTTTCATTTCCTTTGACTATGTAAGAGAGGCTAACATATTATTTTTGGACCCTTCTTCTACACACGATGACACTTCTGTATGACTGAGAAGTCATCCTCCTAACTTCTTCATCCAGACTCCGATCGTCGATCCGTCAGTGACTGCAGGATCATGTCAGTGAGGAGAACATTGTACACCATGTTTCATTCCCTCTTCTTAGACTTCCCCTCTGTAGTTTCCAACCGATGATACTGCTGATAATTGACGAAAATGATGGTCTTTGACAAACGACTCTAAAAAGGTATGTTAAACCTATGTTCTTGTATTCTCTTTCTGATCCTACTTCTCCCATTTTCTTTCCATGCTACGGCATGTGATCTCCGTGTTGAGGGAGTTTCTTGTGTTTTTTATTCAGTGGTGGCACGATGTCCTTGGTGGGTGCAGTCATTCTGGGAGAAGCCTTATGATCATGGTGGTCGTGTTCGTAGAAGGAAATCGGAACCTGTTGAGGTAGGGATCTTACCTTCGTCTCTCTAAATTGTGCATCATACGGGGTGGGTGTCCTCTTGTTTATGTGAAACACATTTGAACCGGTTTAATAAATATAATAACTGGCTTGTATAACAGGGATGGTATGTTTGTGAATGCAGTTACATTATTTATATCCTGTGATATTATGTTGTGAATTGAATGAGCTTCTGCCTACTGAAAATCATGGTCGTTGGGGGCCTTTGCTTACACAATTAAATATTTCCCTCTCCTTCTGAATTTTCTTATGGATGAAAATTTTATTGAATGTTTAAATTGGTTAATCACGTAAATTTGGATGATTAAATACCTGGAACCCTTGTGTGATCACCCCAGTTGAAAAAACTGAAATAATAAACATGTGGGTGCTGGTTATGGTTTATTTATGTGAAGGGGGTGTTTTGTGGGTTGTTGTGGATCGGGTGAGCAGCGGTGTTGCGGTTAGCTTGGTTGTGGGTTGGTGTGAATTATATGTTAGTGATGGGCAGCGGGGCTGCGATAAATGGTATCAAAGGGATGATGATGTACGGGTTTCGGTGTGATTGTGGTTATGGTGGTTGGCAGCGGGGCTTTAGGGATGGGTTTGAATGTGAACGAACTATGGGTTGTGAATAATAAATAAAAGTGGAAGAGTTAATGAATGGTGGGTCATGGTAATGGAACGGAAATAATAATCAATGGGGTTGTTTGGTTAATAAGAAGGTACTTGTTTGTGTTTCTTGTGTTTTCCTAACTTGATTTGTGGATGGCATAGATATGTTTTATGAACGCTTGATCCAGTTTGGTTTTTGATAGTTTACTAGTAGTTAGTAAATTGATAACTAAAGTTTTTGAAACATGAAAACATTAAATGGGGTTTTGGGATTGATTGTTGTGTGCATACTCTCAAAGTAGTTGTGCCAAGGAACGTGCTTAGATCTTTGGGTAGAAGCCTTAGGATGGGCTGAGTGGTTGTTATACTTATATAAATCTTTACTTTTTATGTTTCATTATGCACCTAACCCATGTTGAGAACTACTTACCGAACACCTGTGGGACGGGGGGTGAGATTCTCAAACATCCAAAGGATGGTTGGTTACTTTTCTTCCCTGTGCTCCCTCTTCCAGGTTCTATAGCCCAAGTTCCTTCAGGCGGGTTACGATAGATGTTTCCCAAGAATCTTAGAGATGAGGTGTGATATGTTCTCAGGTGTCTTCGAGATGATATGTGGTTATGGCCAAGGATTGTGTGCCGATGGGATGTGATTTGAGATGTTTGAGGATTGTGTGTCGACAGGTTACTATGAGCTTCGTATGGCCAGGTTGCGGCACTATCTCGAGCTTCGTATGGCCAAGTTGTGGCACTAGCTTAGGAAGAGGGGGAAGCATCAGAGCGATAGGCGTGAGGGCTTGAGCAGTATCCAGTGGGAAGGTGGTGCAGGGTACCCATACTTTGATAACATTACTACTATACTCTATTGACTTGTGTTACTTGGTGAGTGTTACTGGTGAGGCTGGGTAGATAGATTCCTTGCTAGGTTTTGGTTCTTCAATTTTCTCACGGGGCATTAGGATGTCTCCCCACTTGTGCATGAGAGCTTTAGGTTTTCCTACTGGGTATACTTGTATTCTCACCCTATGTTTGCTTTCATTTTTTCAGGAGGACTACAGGGACTGTGCAGGACCTTACTAGTCAGGCAGGGGGAGTTGCTGCTGTTTGTTGTTGTTTTTTTCCTTTAATTTTTGGTACAGTACTTGGATCTTTTCTGTACTTGTACTTTTGTTTCACTATTGTATAAAGCATGCATATGGGATTGTTTTTTGGGATATTTCTACACTTTTTCCTTTTCTTCTTCTTGGTGTTTTACTCATCCTATGTCCCGATCTTAAATTAATAAAAAGGTTAATGCCTCCCATATTTGTGAAAAACTCATACCCTTGGTGCTAGTCGCTACTCTGGGGCCTACTGGAGGCGGGACTCGGGGGTCATTATCTCCCTTCCACCATTTCCAGCTCAGGAGGGGCATCTTTGGTGGGAGGGGGTCGTGACACATTCCCCCTTATCATGTTTATTCTTCCATTTTCATAGAAGTGTGTAACCCTAGTTTGTGGGGATGGATGAACCTAGGGTTTTAATGCGTATTTTAGTTTAATTTATTGTTTTTTAGGTGTTTTAGGTCATCTCCTACCCATTTTATGTGGTTGTAATCAAAGGAGATGTGGTTGGAATCAATTTTGAGGCATGTGTTTTTATTTAAAGGTATTTTACATGTATTAACTTTAGATTATGAATCAATCTTGGTTTTTGATTATTAAATTTTCATTTAATTGGTTAATGGTTTATTTTTATTCTATGTTTGATGTTCTTTATGGATTGGGTTTGAAATTTGAGTGTTTAAAGGGGATTTTCTATGTTTGAGTGATAAAATGGCTTAAGTGGTTTTTTTGGTTTTAAATGGATTTATTAATAAATTTTAGAAAAATTTTACCTTGTGAGATCTATTTTAATAAATTGGGAATATTAGTTGTGAAATTACTTTTTATTATATGAAATTTTCTTTATGATTATGTTGGAATGGAGGAGCACATAGTTTAACTAGGGTGTGAGTGTGGGGTTGTCATAGGGGTCGTGTGAGCCTTTAGAGAGGAATAACATAAGAGCTTCCATTTGTTTTTCAAGGTACTATGAGAACATTTATTATGAACAACATGAGAGCTTCCATTTTTTGCTGAGAGACCAAGAGATCTCTTAGAGTTAGGAATGGGTAAGATCATGAGATCTTACACTTTATTTAGCTAACTATCATATGTTGTTTAGTCTTGATCACATTAGACACATAAGGTCAGATCCTTAGGATTACTTACTCATGAAAGATTGATTTATATGCCTTGTGAATTTGTTTAGTTCTATGTTATTATGTTATCATGTTTGTTATACCCATTTTAATTTATATGGTTATAGAATTTTAATTTTTATTCTCATCATTATTATACCTCATTGGATATTTTGAGCATGTGGTGACATTTGTCCTTGCTTATTTATTCGAACCATGTTATAGATTTATTTGGGAAATCTTTTTTGATTGAATTGGAATAACAATGGGATTTTAGTGGATTTTTTTAGAGAAAAATTTGTTCCTGATGATTTATTTTTGAATATTGTATTTCATACTAATTTATTGGTTTGTGTGGGTAAAAATATTAAATAGATTCATAGTGGTGTCCTATTGGGCTATGTACCTCACAAAATTCATATGTCTTTGGGAGTATATATATATTTTTTTGTTGGAAAAGGTTAAAAAAATGGAACCATGTACCTTGGTGTCTCTTCTTGATTACCATCATCCTTTTTTGTGGAGGAGACATGGTCTCATGGAGTTGGCTAATGTGGAGTACTTTTGGGATTTTAGTATCTATTGGGATGTATGTATTAGTATTGTTGGGCTTTGACCCCTTTCTTTTGATTTTCATTCTCTAACTTGTGATACCATGTATATGTCCTTTTTGGAATGCTTGTATATGATGTTATTAATGGTATCTCCTAGATTTTATTACATACTTTGGATGTTGTATTTTTTTTTACTCTTATGATATTGGTGTGGTTATCCTATTTTACAGATGATTCATTCTATTTAATCATGGGAAACCCCATTCGAATGTGGATGTTCATTATGCCTGGTGCTTTTCACCAACTTGTGGTGATTAGGAATGATCTTTGGGCCATGTCATGGGCTAGCATGAGTGACAGATCTAGTCAACTAGGGTTATTTCATTACATGGTCCTTATCACATGACCTTGAAAGGTATGATTTTTCTTGTTAAGTGGAACCAAACTATATAGTTTATGATTCTTTTCACACGGATATATTGGAATCCCCTTTTAAGAGAATGATCCCAACACCATGAACACCTACTGCCTCCCGGGATGGTGATAAAATCTAGAGTTCCTAATAGTGTGACTTTAAACCATAATATATTAAAACTAAGTATTACTAAAAACTTGATAAATAACCTCTGGTGTGTTCATAATATTCCATCAATAGATAAAATCTCATACATACAGATGTTCACAGTGATGGAATAACTCTAACACATAATAGGTGTTCACATCGATGTTTTGTTTCAATCTATTATCAGTATAAGGGTAACCATTATCACATTAGGATTTGGTAAGGATTCAATAAATATATCTTAAATTAATAATATAGTCCCATAGTAGGTAATAATTCCCCCTAAAATGGTGATATGAGACTGAAGTCCCACCCCCTAAACTAATGTTCATTCTGAAGTGTAGCTAGTATAAAACCTTAGTGACCACCTACCTTTGTAAAGAAGGTCATCAATGGAATTTACATCGAAGAATTATATATTAAGGATAGAATTAGAGTTTTCATTAGAAATAAAAATGGAGAACCCAACATAAAATCAATAACCAAAATACCCAATTTTTCTAGAGTATTGGGACATATTTTTTTTCAAGTAATTCCATAGGAAACAACTATTGTGATAAGGTAATCTACACTGCAATGAAAACTGACATGTCACAAGCATTTTATATTTAATCTAGCAAGGAATGTTTCAAATGTTGTCGATTTTTTTAAGAAGATAAATCTATGATATTTCAATGTCATATGAGGAATTAAAGATTTAGTTTTCATGGGATTATATAGATAATACCTAGTGATTTTAAATAACATTTAAACATCATATATATTGGATGAATAATCTCTATGATTTTATAAGCTTAGGAGGATGTGGAATATAGAAATAATATTCACATGTTTTTTAAATATATAATCTAAATAAATAATAAATGTGATGCTTTTTGATAATTCTGAGAAAAAATGACACTGATACACTAAAGATGGAAGAGAGATAATATTTTAATAACATAACCTACATTCCATGTGAGTATTAAAAAAGGGTTATATATTTATATTAATTTGGTAGTCGATTTCATTCTTGTAGAAGATATATTCCTTGACGTTGAAGAATCTAGTGGTTCTTTAAATATTTTTTTCAACCAAAATAATAAAGGAGTAATCCTGAAGAACACGTTTTTCCAGTCTAAATAACACCATAAAACATTTTTGGGGAGTGGATAATACCATCCCATTTTAAGAAGTGGATGATACTCTATCAATCCGTGTATGTGATTTGTACTGAATTTTTTATCACTACAAATATATAGTAATAATAAAATCCATGTCCCAACAAAATTTTAGACATGAAAAGGAGTATACTCTTACATAGAGTAAAAAACTTGTAAACGTTCTTATGTACCGTTTTCCAATCTTTTTTCTTGCATACAAGTGGGGAGGAGATTCTAAAGAGTGGATTTAAACTTTAAATAGTCACAAGGTTTTGATTTAAAAGCAATAATTTATAATAAAAAAATAGGTAATACTGATCTATACCCCTCCCCTATCAATAATACCCTAACTATTATGGTCTCTACAGTACTAACATACCATTTTCTAGTTTTAGTATTGAAAAAAATAAAAAGTGGGATATTTTTCAATCCACATTATGTTTGTGTTGTATTTGATGTTAATAAGTTTCAAGGAATTAAAAGAAATTTTCATGATGTCAATAAGTTTATGTCAAATGTCTTGTATAATTTCATAGAGTTTCTAATAATATTGATTAAAAGTTGGATTTTGTATAGAATATAAGGAAATTGAAAGTTCCTAAGATTTTTTAGAAGGATTATGATGCTCCCAACCAAAGTTGTTAGTATTTTCGTCTTATATGAGGATTGAAGAGTTCATGTTGAGGCTTGGAAGTGTTTTAATGTATTTTCAAACATTATATTTAATTGAACACACCTATTTGAAAAATAATACTTAAAGAGGCAGAGATTTTATCCTAGTGTATTTAACTATATCGTGAAGTATAAAAATATTCTTAGATAAATTTGGGTAGATTCAGAAAGTAAAATGGATGATCTTGACAGAATTCAAACTTACATGTTGTGCTTCCATGATCTATTTCTACTATATTGGTGTTTAGCTAGGGAGTTTATTGAATAAAAAATAGATAACATTTAGGTAGCTCAACCACCTGATTAGCTAGTATTTCTTGAAGACACCAAGTCAAGATAAAATATGGGATCTAATCATGAGTAGAATGGTGAATGAGGTAGGAGAAAATTTTGGTTGAAAATGGTTCAAGGATAGTAAACACCATACAGGGTGGAATGGTTACCCTCTAGAAGGATCATCTCTAAGGGATTTTTCAATAATAAAATAAGGTGAATCTATTTATAAGGAATAAAAAACCCGAGCTATATTTTGAAATGGGATAGGTGTAATATGGGAACTTTTCATCATTTAAACACACATGTTATCAGTAAAATATAATTTTATTATTTGTCGACTTCTATCTCAATCCACCAGAGCTTGCATGTTGGAAGATCTCACTTTGTCTACAATAGCTGGATAAATTGAAAGGATTCATCAATATAATAAAATAATGATCATAGAACTACTGATGATCTAAGAAGCATATCACTAGAATTTTAGGCATGAATATATCAAAATGAAATTATTGAGCATCTAAAAAAACATAAAATAGGTAAGATGGAATCATGAGAGGATACACCAAAAGAAGAATAAGAAGAAGTGGATACTATAAATATTTCAAAAGAAAAAAAATTGTCCATTGTAAGATGTGAATCTTAATAAAATACCATTGAACATGAGAAGATAAAATTTTGGATGAAGAATAAAATATAAAAATGAAAAAAATTGCTTTAAAAGATGAAATGACACTATGTTGTTAATTTTGATTCAAGAATAAATGAGGTTAATGGTGAAGAAGATGATGAGAAGGATGAGTCATAAAGTTTGATTCTATAGAGTTCTTATAGTGGGGATTATAAGGTATATACAAATCATAGGGTTCAAACATCATAAATTTAATCCACTTGTAATGTTTATTTTAACCATATGAATCTTATAAGGTTTATTTTTTTGAGTGATAGACTTAATTTACTCTAATTTTTTTTTAAAACCATGAAACACTTTATTTAGTATTTTATTTACCTTAAGATTATTGTTTTATCTTTAATGGATGTAGTATATAAAACCCATAAATAAATTACCAAAAATCTATGGTTTTATGAAATACCAATGGTCTAAGGATTAGTGAAAATCTAATGACCTTAGGGATTTTGGAAATACCAATGGATTTAAGGTTTAATAAAATACTTACAACATTTTATTGGTTCTGAATAATTTTATCGATGGATGTGTAAATATGTTAAGTCTATCTAAGATGAACAATAATTTTTTACTAATGTTATTTCAACTAACTCTGAGATTTATGGAACCTGGCCATTGGTGGATCATCTATAAATAGTGAAGCATCTCATGGATAAAAAAGTGTTAAACAAGGTGATACCTTTAAAATATGTAATCGCTTTAATTCTTCAATATCTTATTGAAAAGAGTGTTTTCAATTGTTATATTTCTAAGTATTTGTTAATAGATTTTGATTGTGAGGATTATTTGTAAAATATCATAACATTTATTATTGTAATCATTGCGCTATTAATTAGTTTGATTAAGGACCTCCATTTTAAAGAAGAAAAATTAAGGCTACTTGTTATAATAGTGGGTATACTAAGCTACTGTTTGTTGTAATCGATTTATTGAGCTTTAGGTTTTTTAAAATGGGTACTTACCTATCAGGTTGATTGAGGGATTACAGGTTAAAGAGGATAGACCAAATATTCATGATTATAGAATACAATACCTTTTGATATTTTTATACTTAGGTATACCTTGAATAAATTTTAGGATTCCACTTGTTCATTGGGTATAATTATAATTTATAATTTCCCTTCAAGAGTATTTGTTTTCTAAATAAATACTTAGTGTTTTGTTTGATGGCATTTCATTTATCATTTCATCAGTAGATATAAAATATTGATAGTTTTATTTTTTTCACTTGATGTATTGACTTCATCAATAGTTATAAAATTTCAATCATTTATATAATTATGATATTACTCTAATTTGGTGTCAGTATATCAGTATTTCATGTTACCGGTATATTTAATACTTGAGGGGATTTAATTTTTTTATTTTAAATTATAGTTCATCACCACATGTAGTGTGTTTGTCAAATATTATGATCTTACATTTGGTATCAAAGGATGTTACTATATTTGAAACTAAACCTGATATTGTTTAGTTTCTATATATTATTACTTTATCAAATTTTCATTTTTTTTGTTTCCTTCCACATAACAGTGTGTAGAGATTATTTTTAATAATGGAAGGAATTCTTGTTAGTATCATTGATAATATTAATCCAAATAGACCACTTATTTTTTATATAAATGATTATAAATATTATAGAGACTGATAAAAATCTTTATTATTAAAACTGGAGTGGAAAATTATCTTATCCTTACTGGTAGTTACAAAGTACAAGAGACAACAAATTTTTTACTTTTTTGAGAGTAAAATAATGAATTTAAAATAAATTTTAAACTTCATAATAACCTTATTCATTCAATTTAATCAAATATCTATAGTCAAGTTTCATCATTTAGAATAGCTTTTGGAATATGGAAAAGGTTATAAATTACTCACTTCAAGAAATTAAAAGTTCATGAGACTAAGAGAGCTATATTAAGATAATACTATCAAGATTTTGATTTTATAGTTGGTGAAAGTGTTTCCCAAATTCATCAAAGACTAATGAATATTGTTAATATCTCACAATCACTTGGTGAAAAAGAAATGTTTGGTGATCAACTTATAAAGAAATTTATTGATATATTTCTAAAATAATGTGAATATAAAAAAAAATTCCATAGATGAAAATAAACACATTACTAAATTAAGTCTTGAGGATATAATCTGTAATATTATGAAATGTAAAAGAAAACTAAAAAGGGATGTGGAAAAAGAGTAAAGGAATAACAAAATTTATTTTACATCCACTAGAATTGAAAATATATGGGATTTTAAACCAATTCTATTATAAATAATCCAAGAATAATTTCATATACTAGTGAAGGGGAACCTACTAGAGGTTAACTTTAAAATATGGAAAAGAGGATATTTAATAATAGAAACTTTAAACTAGATTATCTAGAATATAAGAGAGATAAAATAGATAAGTTTGAAAATTAATATTCCACTAAACTTACATGTTATGAATGTAGAAAATAAGGTTATATATGACCTTATTTCCCTAATATAAAGAGAAAATAATGATATACCACAAGAATATATTCTAAGAAAAGGATAAAGAAAAGTTTTTAAGCTATGGAAATATAGATTGTAAGAGAAGTAGATACCGCTTTAGATAGTTTTTCAGAGTAAAGTGATAATTATATAAGAATCTCAAGATTCTATAAAAATTTTAGAAAACTTTTATTGGGAAAACTAATTAATGAAGAAACTATGAATCTATCTCTAGATTCAAAGTGTTTTTATAATTATGAATAATAATATAATGATGATTGTTTATTTATTTTATATTATGGTGAGTGATTTCATGAGTCCATTAAAGAAAGGAAAGCATATATTATTGAATGTGTAGATATGTTTCAAAAGTTATATAATAATATAATGATACTAAGGACTAATCCACTCAATTAAAATATGATTTTATAATGGTTTAAGATAATTCAAAGGAGAAAGTTATAAAACTTACTACTAATTTGAAAGGAAAATGAGAAGCTAAAACATCATAAGTTTACCTAAAGATATATGAACACAAGATGAAGAATAAGAAAATTAGTTCAATTACTATAAGTTTTTTCCAAGATAATACAGAAATTATAAAACTAAAGTGTGGGATTGAAAGCATAAGGTAGCTAGTAACAAATTTTACCAAAGGAAGAAAGTAATTTGAGAGTATGTATGGAAATATTTGACTAAATATAAATACATCAATTTTTTATAATAAAACCATAGTAAATTATGATTACCAATAAAATTATTTTATACCAAGAAAATAACCCTTTTGAACATTGTGTTAGCTATAAGGATATTGGAAGATAAGTTTTTGTTTCAATAATGTAAAATATTCTAGAAGATATTGAGACCTTATTTCAATAGAAATTATAGTATATGAACACTAGAAATATACTCAAATATGGGTTCCCAAAATATTGATTTAAAATACTTCAAGATTGAAAGAGGTTTTTCCTCCAAAGAAATGTTTAGAAAGATCTAATAATGCACACAAGTAGCAGAACACTAATCACTAGTGCCCCTCATATTTTATTTTAGGTTTACCGAAACTACATTGTTAATATGCTATATTTTCTTAGTAGTTTCAATAATTTTATGATTTTTTTTAAATATAAATTATTCCTTTATTATTTAGGGGGTATTTTTTGATTTTTTTGCTAACTTTTAAACAATCAATTTTTAAAATACTAAAGATCTAAAAAATTTCAAGTTCATTTTTTGGAACAATATTTAAAAGAAAAATATATAGACATTTTTTATTAGAAGATAAATTCTAAATTTTTATGATTATATTTCATTCAAAACATCGATTTTTTAGAAATCTTTTTAAATTATCCAAACATCAAAATATCTCTAAGCATTAGAAACTTGAAAATAAATTATCCTTTTAAACATAATTATAAAATAATATATTTTTGTATGGATTAAATTTAATTTTATATATCTTGAAAACATATGATAACCTTTTGTTTTCCCTTATTCATTTATAAATAGGTGAACCCAGAGTTCTTTAGATGTATTCATTGAAATATGTAGAAAAGCTCATATGATTTTTAGAAATTTTTTCTCATCTATCATTTCATCCATGGTATCATTTGGAGAAATTTAAACAAGGGAGAGTGTTAAATAAATACTTTTTGATTCATATATTATCGATGAGTAAGAATTTATGTTTAAATACATAGTTAATTTTCATGGGTGGAGAAAATTAGTTTCTATAACTAAAATTCATGAACTATACTATCCTATATTGATCATAGAAGTCCATATTTATATGAATATTTATAAATAAAATTTATTTATGAAGGAAACCTTTGTTATTTTCATTTATAAGTTTACCCTGAATTTAGATAAGTTATTTGAATTACTGAAAGTAACCATTGAGGGATAATATTTTTTTTATTTCACACAAACTACCAAGATTTCATAGAGATTTTGGAAAATGTTATGCAAACAATCATTTGTTTCTGGTAAATGAAAAATTTCATAATAGAAGTCTTTTATCATAAAATTTTTGAGTAGTGTAACAATGGATACTCTGTTTTTTCCAAGGAAAGGTTACAAATATTTGATCAACATACAAGACACTTATCTTCTATATTATTTTGTAAATTTTAGGAAACTAAACAACTTGATTTTTATCTAGTCTTATATAGATGTTATTTGGAACAGTTTAGTTAAGTTGAAAATTTTATTATATGAATGGATGAATAATAGAGTTATTATAAGACTATTTAAGAGGTAGAATATTGAAAACCAAACCCATCCTAAAAGATAAAAATAAAATATGATTAACACTAAATCTATTTTCATAATTAGGTTTATATATGATTTCAATAACAAAACATCTTTTAAAAATTATTTACTAGTTTTGACTACTAAATTTAAAATTTTAGATGAAGAAAAAGAAACATAAAGGTTTTTAAATGTTACAAATAATATAAAATCAATGGGTAGTAATGGCATTAAAAAATGTTCTGTGAATAAAAAGTTTAAAACTAAAGAAAAAAACCTTATAATAAAGAAAATTCTAACAAACAAATTCTCTAAGAAATGGACCAGCAAAAAAAATTCTCAAATAATTTTTGAAACCCATAGTGGATTCTTAAAAGAAAAAAGATGATGATGTGAGAAATATAAAATACGACTGAGAAGCTATAAAGCTTTTTTTAGGCCATGAAAAAGCTAAATCAAGAGAACTTAAAGAATAAACAGAATGAAATTTGATGAAGGAGAAGAAGAAAGGAAGGTATTTTTTTTAGAATAAAACCTTCTCAAGTAGCCAAAAATAACTTCACCAGATTTACCATCAAAGAACATGTTATTGGAGAACATCCCCTGAAGAGAAAATAGGATTTTTATAGAAATGGAAAGGAAACTTCATTTGAATTTTGAGAGAAATACTCATCTATGTCTTCACTAAATCAAGAGTTTATTGATCCTATGGATTTTTCTAATATATATGAAAAATTAATTTAAATAATAGTATGAACAATAAAAGATCCTCTTAAAAAATCATTGGAAGTTAGTCATGTCAATTCTAGTGAGGTTGTGGCTATATCAGTAGAAGTTGTTATGAAATAATTCATTTATGAAAATTACATTGATAAGTATATTAAAGTTCCATTAAAAATATCTATAGTTGAATAGTTTTCTCTATTCATATCATTTGTTCATACCTCTATCGATGCCACTTCATCACCTTCAAAGAATCCATCTTAGAAGTTTGATTCACTGGATGAAATTTCTAGTTCTTCATATTCATATTCTTTTGAGAAAAAAAAATATATAATCATAATATTATTTAGTAATATCATATTAAAATTGAATAATTATCCCCTAAAAAATACAAATATCAAAAAAAATCAACCCTTTTTCCCAAAGAGAAGAAAAAGGACAATTCTAAAATTTCTTCTCCATCTCAAAGATCTGTTTCATATCTATTTTTGATCAAAATCTTGATTTTATTTTTGACTTACAAGTGAATATGAAAAATATCATTAACATTATTCCTAGTCTTATTTTAATGAATATATTTTGATTAATTTATATGAGTTTATGAAATCTTATAGGATAATATATCAATTCTATTAATGAGAATACAACCTTCTTTATTAATAATTTTGATACTCTTTTTAAAAGTTTCATGGATATATAATCTTTTTTCAAATAATTTGTAGATAAATTTTATGGGATTTATACATCTCATTATGATCTTAAGATACTAGTTGTTGTTAAATATATGTATTTTACTTATCAAAATTTAAAGTTTAAATAAATTATAGTTAAAAAAGATTGGTTTTTAAAGAATAGGAAGAAAGGTTTTATAAAAAATAGTAGATTTTTATTAGAAGTTTGAATTCCAAGATGAAATTGTGTCTAACCAATATAAATACATTAAGAATCTAAAGTGCATGATCAACAAATTATCAGAGAAATATTTATTTTTAAATTTTATATTGCATTAAATTTTTGTAATTCAAACTATATGTGGTTACGCATTTCTTTAAATATATAATGTTTGATGAATTCCTTTCATTTTATGTTTAATTAATTGTATTACTTCTAACAATAATTCTATTTTCTCATATGATGAAATAAAGTTATCTAATGTAGAGAATATTTATCTTTCAATTAGTTTTTCATACTTATTTTAAAAGGAAATTGTTTATCTCTCTTTTTTTTGAAAAGCATAAAGGGGAAGAAAATTTTAAAAAAATTACTATATGGTTGTCAGTTTTACAGAGGAGGAGAATAATTTTAAAAAATATATATATAATATATAGAGGGTGACTTATAAAAAAAATAATTTTTCATTGAAAAATATGAAAATTGTATGGAGTATTTATATTAAAATTCTAATAATTTAAATTTTTATTAGGTGTTTGTGGTTTCCAAAAAAGGGGAGATTTTAGATTCATAAACTTACTTTACACTACTTGTTTTGAAAACCATAGAACACTTTATTCAGTATTTGATTTAGTTTATCTTTTTTGTTTAATCGTTGATGAGTAAAGTATACAAAACTGATAAATGAATTATCAATAACCTAAGGTTTTACAAAATACCAATGGTATAAGGATTCCTGAAAATATAATGACCTTAGGTATTTTGTAATACCAATGTTTTAAAAAATTAATAAAATAATTAGAGCATTGTTTTGGTGTTAAAAAACCTCATTGGTAGATGTGAATAGATTTAAGCCCATCAGAAGATGAATAGTAATATGTTACAAATTTCATTACAACTAACTTTGAGATGTGAGAAATTTGACCATTGAAGGATCATCTATTAATATATTTTCTTCTCATGGATCAAACAAATTAAGAAACAATTTGATACCTCTAAAATCTGCAATCTCCTGAAGTATTCAACATATTTTTGACTTAGAGTGCTTCTAATTTTTTTCTTTCTAAGTGTTTTTAAGAGATTTTGATTATGAATATTCTTTATAAAAATATCATATTTTTTATTATTGTAATAATTATTTCACCAATTAGGTTGATTGAGATATTTTATTATAAGGATGAAAGAGCTGACCTACCAGTTATAGTAGTGGGTATACCAAACTACTGGTTGTAGTAGAGGATTTAACAAGCATCGGGTTTATTGAAGTGGGTACCTACTGATCAAGTTGAACAAGGGCTTCCAGGTTAAGGAATATAGAGCTAATATTCAGGCGTAGATTGGTGGAAACCTTTTGATAGATATATAATCAAGGATACCTTGAATCAGGTTTAGGGTTCCCCTTATGTTTTGGGTAAAAGTACAGTTTATAATATCCCTTAAATAGTATTTGATTTCAAAATAAATACTCTATGTTTTTTTAATTTCATTGTGTTTATCATTTCATCAGTAGATATAAAATACCAATAGTTTTATTTTTCCATTATATGTATTAATCTCATTATTAGTAATAAAACTCCAATCATTTTAATTTTGTTACTATTATTCCAATTTGTTATTATTATATCAGTATCTCTAATTATTTATAGATTTAATACTAGAGGTCGATTAAATTTGTGTTTTTATTTTAAACTATAATTCACCCCCATCTTATATAGTGTTTTAAATATCTTACAATCTGACACATTTAACTTTATGATATGTGTAAGAATAATGATAAAAAAGAAAAATCCCCAAGCACTAAATACCATGAATGAAGAAGTAATTACGCCTAGTTTTTTGCATGATATTCATACATATATGAAATTATTTTTGAATCAGTTTTTTAGGAAATATTAATTAAGATTTAAATGAGGATGATTCAATGGAAAAACCAAAAATAAGAACAAAATGAAGTCCAAGATTTGAGTGGATTCAAATGTACTAAATATTCTGGAAATAACTAGGACTAGGTTTTTGGAAATATATATTCTATGAAGGAGAAGAAAAGGTGAGGTGATCTAATACTTTGCATATGAATACCACTCATGTTTTGAAAAAATTTAGAGAGTCTTGATAAAAAAAATAACCCTATGTATCTAATAAAGAAAGAGAAAGACAGTGTACTTCATGTATGCTGAAGAAGAAGAATATGAATAAGAAGAGAATTGTTTTCAACATATTCTAATTCCAATCATACCTAAGTCAAGGATGTTTGAGAGACCCAAGCTACCACAACCTTACACTATAGAAGAATAAAGGTGATTTAGGTATCACATCATATTGTTGCAACTGAAGAAGAATATTAAACTCACATTGTCCAAGAGGGACACGGGCTTCTCATTGTTGATCGACTTTGAGAGGTGTAGACCAAATCTTGTATTATATAGATATTATAGACCAAAAATACATTATGTGCTTTGTATATGGTTGGGGAAAAGATAATGGGTCTAATTCTATACCATTTCCCATGCATATTTTGTTAAAAATAAGGAAGTTGTGTGTGAGTGGGAAAATAACCGTTATACATATGGGATATAGTTATCCTTAGGGAGGAAAACCACGTTAAAAACCCTGGTGTTCTTGTTGTATTCCTTAACTATATATCCACATTAATATTGACCAAAGGTAAGATAAATAATGATATAAATAAAATAGTGAATCCACTCACTGAACAAGTGAAGAAGTAACAAGGGATAAAAGTTTTAATTGATTTAAAAATTATACCAATGCTGATTTACCCCCCCCCCCAATGTTGGACACATCCCTTTGTGATACTTTTACATAGTATGTGTGATGCATATGACCACATTTCATGCTATAAATATATGGGTCATGTAACACTAATGATACGTATGAAGTACACAACATGTATGAATAATGTAACAAGTTTTAGAGTTATATGATTACATAGATAATAATAATTGAGAATTTATTTCCACATGACATGCTAAAAATTACTCAGCATGTTCCCAGTATAGAATAACACCTTTTACACGGTGTGTACATCCATCTACACATTGTATAGGTAGGTCTCACTTTAATTCTCTATACATTAACTCACATGAAATTCTTGTCTCGGTTTGTAACTTGTGTGGTTTGGAATGTGTTACATGATGTGTACAACCATCAATATGGCATGTAATTTGCTTCTGGCCATTCAAAAAACATGCCTAAAATCTTAGAGTATATCTTTCATGGGTTTCATGTTTTACATGATTTGTATAGTTATCCACACACAATTTAATTCACATCTTTCCATGTCTCTCGGTTGGAAGTCAACACATGACATTTAATGACATTGTGTAGTTGACCACATAACATGTCATTATTTATATAGTATTGATATCATGGGGGGTTACATGTCTTGTACACTATCTACACTCTATAAACTTCTTTTTAAGATGCAAACCGCACTAAAAGTCAATACGCAATATGTAATGACACTGCATACTGGTCTGCATCATGTGTTGTGATTGATGTGGCATGCACCTTGTGTGGATGATCATGGGTATATGGTGTTTAGTTTACCATTACTTGTCATGTATCCTTTTCATTTATCTAGAAAACTAGACACATCTTTATGTGATCTTAGATCATTCTTTATGTTTTCTTTGAATGTTCTTGTTCATGTGAATTCAAATGAATAAATTATCTGAAAATTTGGAAAAAATATAAATTCTTGAAATGAAAAAAATAAATAAAAAATATGGAAAATGATCAATTAAATAATAAATAATTATAAATTATAATGTGACTCCTTGGAAACCACCTATAGGTTCCAAGACATAGCAGGAGCAGTGGTCCAGTTCCCAATAAAGGTATTTCAATGGTTTTAGTGGATAATATCTGAAGAACTTGACAAATATGGCCCCAAAATATTCTAGAGAATATCTTTCACATTTAATTTATAAATAATTTAAAACATGAATTTCCTAAAACTTGATAATTATTATTTAATCTATTATAATACCACTCCTATAATTTCATCATTTAATTGGATAATACAAGTGAATATTCTATTAGTTGTATCCATATGTGATCCATGAATCTCTAAACAACACTCTTGGCATTTCAGGTGTTAGTGTGAAGGAACCTAGTGCTTTACATTGTTTGTCGTTAATTGCAATAAGAAATTTATATTATTATATCTTTGTTCTTAATATAGAGGGAGGAGGATTATCTCTTTAGGGATAGTGATAATTCTCTAGAGTCCTATCATTATGCACAATAACTCAATTCTATAAAATTATGTAATTGTGATTTTAAACTTTGGTTTAAACAATTAATAATTTCACAAAATTCATTTATGTAATTGTTCATTCTAAGTAATCCCCATGTCAAATAATAATAATAATAATATTATTATTATTATTATTATTGTTTTTGTTGTTGTTGTTGTTGTTGTTGTTGTTGTTGTTGTTGTTTTTGTTGTTGTTGTTGTTATTGTTATTATTATTATTATATTCCATGACATGCACTAAATTCACAGATAAATATATCATCTCCATCAGACCATTAACTCGGCCCATCAATTCTCCTCAAAATTTATCGAACCTTGAATAATAAAATATTTATTTAAATAAATAAATATTTTTTTCTCAATAAAAAATATTATATCCACTAAACTCGTGAATAAATATATATTTAAATATTTATATCAATCTATTCAAAAAAAGGGTGAATAAATATTATTTTTTATTACCTTGAGAATAATAAATAAGAGATGAATAAATATTATATTCACTAAAATTGAAAATTAACATTTATTTTAATATTCACATAGATAAATAAATATTTATATTAATCCATTCACTAAATTTATAAAAAAATAATTATTTATTTATTACCTTGTGAATAATAAACAAGAGATACAATCCAACACACATATTCAAAACTCAGATATCTGGTGATTAAATTTATGTAATCAATAATACTTCAATAATTTTTATTTGAGAATCTGAGAATCATATTTATTGTTAACATTAAATTCAATATAAATAAATGAGATTTTGGATATACTTAGTGCGGGACCCTCTAGACCAATTTCTAAATTGAATTAGGTGAATTTACCTAAATTCTAATATCAGTGTCTAGCAACATGTCAAGACACCCATAAAGAAATAAATTAATGTTGTAATGACAGCAACCTTCATTAAATTATACTATGTAATATAATCCTTATGTCCCTATATCTCAACATTAAGGTTTCATACTTGTGTCATCATTTCTAATTCTTGATTTATATTTATTTGAATTTTTGAAATGAACTCACTGATGAACTACCATGGAAATGGATTTAATCAAAATTTTCCATTTCAATTAGAGGGACAAACATATATTATTCCATTAACTCGAAAGGGATAAATCCTTTCTTAACTAATTCAATTAATTTCATATCACTTATAACGCACCCAATGAATGTTACCTCACCATAATCATATGTCATCATGGTTTTTATCCATACATCAATGTATGTGATTCATGATATATATTAATAATAATCTCAAGTACTAATACACACATCTGTAGGTATGAATATCTACTAAAACATATAAAAATGAAATTTATATTGGGGGTTATATCCTTAGAAATTCATTTTTGGATATTATAACATATAAACATTAAGAGAAGATGTCTCCATATCCTATGAGCCTCCAACACCTGATAGTCAAACATCATCTATGTCCAGTCGGATAAATTTTTTCTAGACCATAGGACATTTGTTTATGAATATTGTTATACCATCTCTAGGTTCTCATTATAGTTGGTAACTTTCATAACCATTCGATTCAACAAATTATCTAAGGATATTCTCACATTAATCTTTTGTAGAAGGACAATCAATATGTGATGAGATAATTACTCATATTTAGGTGTTTGAAAGTAAAAATTCAATTTATTCTAGGGGCACAAACTCCAACATAAATTACACTTTGAACTCTAAGTAAACATGTTATTTTTCTTAAATATTTTAATAATATGTTTTAGAAATTCATTTTATTTTTTAAATAAACAAAGTTTGGGTAAAAAAAGTAAAATTTCATCAAGGTAACCTATTGGATCACCTAAGTTTATTGATATGGTAGACTTATTGGTATATCTAATTTAAAATACTCCTTTAAATTTGATTTAATGATTAAATATTAATGAATTATTTTAATAAAATGTTTAGTAAAATCATAAGATTTTTTATTAAAAATATAATTATTTAGAAATTAATTTTTTTGTGAAGACTAATCACTAATAATTTATTTCTTATAATTTGATATAATAATTATTTTTATTACATTATATTTTTATTTTTCTCAATTTGTTTTTATTTTAGTTACTAATTTATGTTTCTTAATGTCACAATATATTACAATAAAATAAAATGGTGCATGTGAATTAATATCAAGTAGGGGAGTTAACATACAATGGTTATGTGGAATCTAGTATATTAAAGTATCGTATAAAGAAACAAATGGTCACTATGTTTTCCTTAAAATTTTCAAAATAGTTTACTACCATGTTCTTAATTTTTAACATAACTTTTCATTTTCAATTGATTAACTAAAAAATTTAGAAATGTGATAATGAATTTTTCAATATTTATATTCATGTAACTATATAATGAATAAGTGCATGGAGAAAAAAATATAAATATATAAATTATGAACCATACTTTCAAAGTCACACGTCATTAAATCATATTTTATAAATCACAAATTTCTTAGATTGAGATTAGAATTTTGGTCAGTCCATATGTTTTAATTTTCTTTGTATAGTTCATGTTAAAATTAATTTTTTATGGAAGTGTCTAAACTTAAAATAAGGGATGTAGTTTTTACATTAAACAATATTTTTATCAAAATTTCATTACATGTAAAACTCTACCTTAGAAAATTATTGGCATATGTAGAGCCCACCCTCATGCTCTAGTCACAGCGACACCATCACCCACCTCGGGTTTACTGAAATTGTGGTTGCACACTTGGAACGCCCCTAAGAAAACTCTACCTCCTCCAACCAGGTTTTCCACCATTCCATGACTAAAAAACTATTAGATTCACTATTGGTAACACTAAGATTCACTTAAAGACAGTTTATTACAGATCTTACATACTCATCATCCAACCTCTCTACACCTTCTTCCACCTTCCTCACAATCCATGATGCCTCCATTTTCTTCAAATCCCATACACTCACTCAAGAAAAAACAAGGATCACTACATTCTTGAAAAATCCATCAGACACATTTTTTATAACTCTCCTTTGTATATCTACTGGGAATACCATCATGGTGATGTCACCATCCCTCATCCTCGTTTTTGTGATTTTGGAATTCTATATCTTTGCTTCTATCACATGGAGTGTGTTGCATTAAAGAATTATTCCTCCCCTATACTTCCTTCTTTAGCAATATAATGTGTTGTGGTGATATATTTGTGGAACATACATCTTCATATTGTTAAAATTATAGTTTCTCATTTGATGGGATGTCAAAATTATGAGGTTTGAACATTGAGGTTCTTATGTGTTTCACCTTAGAGTACTTAATGTGATGATGATTGATCATTAGAATTTGTTTGGATTTATAGATTTCTTGATCAATGTTTGGAACTATGAAGAGGTTTTCCTGATATCTCATTGTTGTTAGGTTCACCTAAAAATCTCAAATAGAGAAGCCATCCATCATGCAATGGTTATACTGGGAATCTAAAGCCAAGCTCTTGCATTTAAATTGAGTTAAATATTATCAAAACATAACTAATTATCATCCTAAATAAAAATATATGAAATTATATTTAAGATTATAATAATATAAGTGAATTTTTAAAGAAAAAATGGGTACAATTAAGGTGTTTTATTTTTAAAAAGTTGACAATTCAAGAAAATCATTTAAAAAATCATGTTTATTTTTCTTATTATGAGTTATTTGTTTATTAATATGTTTTATTTTTTTAATATTATTTTTAAATTATTTTTTTATGAAAATTGGTTAAATTTATCAAATATTATAGATATTTATTTTTTTTCAATGTTTTTTTTAAATTTTTCGATTTTTCTAGGATTATTATTTATAAATAAAGTACTGAGGTTTGATAAAAAAAAGGTGTTTATTTATAATGATCATATCAAAAGATAGAAAATACAGTATTCACTTTTTCATTTTAAAAATAAAAAAAAATTAAAAATATATTAAGTGACACCACTAGAAACTAAATTTTTAATAAAAATATAATATTTTAACATGGTAATTCAAAGTTATTTTATTATTATGAAAAATTATCAATAAATCCATTTTTACACATATTTATCATGCTGTTCAAAAATTTCAACACTTTGAAATGTAAGTTAGATCTTATGCTAATTAAGTTAAAAAAATAGACCTTTCTTATTTTTATTTCATTGATTATATTTTATCAAATTTGAATAATTTTTATTTTAAAGTATATTTATACATAAATAAAAAAATTAATATTTTTTAAATAGTATTATTTTAAAAATAGTATTATAATGATAAATAATTTTAACTAAAAAACACCACATAATTGTTTATATTTCTTTAAACATACTATTTGATCTAAATAAACAAAATTGTACTGATTAATATTTCTAATGTTATATAAGCAATGACGAGAAAGTGAATCCCAAATAGATATTGTATTTAACATCAAAAAAATTCTTAAAAATTTTACAAGTTACAATTTTTTATTCTTATTTGGTTGTCTAGATTACAAAAAAAACTAATCATGCTATTTTAGAAATCAAATTAGAATTATTAAAACAAATTCTCTTCCTATTAAACATAAGGATAAACAAATAAATTCATCTAAATCCACTTTTATCATTCATCGTTTTATTATTATTTTACATAGATGAATAAAATGTTATAAATTAATTTCATATTTGTGTATATGGGAGTGATATAAAGATAAATTTAAAGAGTATTAATGGTTTTTCGATCATTATTTATTCATGTTCTTTTTCATATTGTAAAAACATCACCAATTGTTCAAACTCTAATTTGGGTTTCATGAGATCAGCTAGCTGGTTGAGCTCACAATATATGGTGGTAGCAACAATAACAATTCTAGAATCGTTACAATCATTATAAAGATAACTATTATGGTCATTAGAGTGGAACGGCATGAGTCATCCACCAATAATGTTATAGGACACCAACACATGGGCTACTTCATGACACAACATGGATGTATCTTTGAAAATGCTAATCTGAATTGGTGGAGGATTATAGAAGGATATAGAATCTTTATACATCATAAGAACCAAATCTATATTCGATATGAAAAATCACCTACGATTAGTTGGTGTGTCTGGTTTGATCATCATCCTCTCTATCAATTGTATATCAACAATTTTTTTCTTCCCTTATCTTTGTGATTTCTTTCATCTTAAAGATAGATTTTATAGATGAAATTTTATTTATTTAGGAAGTAACTTAATGGCACTTATAAACTTAAGTGGAAACAAAAAACTATAATGGGAATATTTAATTGAGGAAAAAGGAAATGATGAAGAAATTAATTGAAAAACAGCCCCTCCCGTGCCTGAATAGCGTTTTGTTCCCTTACGATCGTTTCCTTATTATCACGATATTTTTATGACTTTCTCTTTCATAAATATTTTCCCCGAGGTTTATGGGGTGTTCATTGGACTTCCTATGGTGTTGATATCACTATTACTATTTGTGGAGGCTTCCTCTCCCCTCTCCTTCACTATGGTAGTGATATTTGTACATCACAACCCTAATTTTGATGCCTTCAATAGTTTTTTCATTAGATCATGTTGACTCAAAAGTTGTGTGGTCATCTTTTAATTGAATCCCTACCTCATTCTCATCTGATTTGAAGAAGAAGGTATGATCATAAAATCATAGTCCATTGCCCTTGTTTTTTTCAAGTTATCTCAGTTTTTCCAGTCTAGATGGATAATTGGTTTCTTTATGCAATGAGACTCATCCACTTAATTTATCTGGAAGAAATTTTTAAGTCTTATCCACCCCTTTCAAACACCATAAATTCTAAAATTTCCTTCAAGTATCTGTGTTGATGTTTATCTTTTGAAGAATCATCTTGAATGCAATTAACTGGATGTTGAAAGAGAATATCACTTCAAGAAAGTGGTTGTCTTTGAATCATTTATATAGGTAATAGATGTGTCCATGATCATTATTCAATAATTTCTTGAAAATATGATCTCTTTTTCTTAGTTTTGATCATGTGATGCACATTTTGAAAATATAACTTTTAAATTGAAAAAATATACTTTCATTCATATCATTCACACTGCATGTTATAATGATGTATGATTCATTTGTAATTGTTAAAAATGGATCTGATAATGTTTTCTAGAGATTCATGAAATTCTAATAATTTTTTCTATGTTTTAACCACATGGTGTGTTTCTTGAACTTTTTTAAAACTTATAATGAAAAATATAGCTTTTTTCATTCTAATCACACGACACATCATAATGACATGTGATTGATTTAATTAGGTTAAAAATGAATTAATGATCATTTTCCTATAATTTCATAACAATTCAATATTGGTTTCTCATATTTTTCTATATGTTATTCATATTTAATTGAAACATATCTTCTAAATAGAAAACATGAATTTTCTATCATTCTGAGCGCAATGCATGCCAAAAAGTTATATTTTTTATTCTCAAATGTAATAAATAAATATAATATCATTTTTTAGAGTTTCGTGACAATTAGGACATGTTTTCTTGGTTTTGTGACCATCTAACATTCTATGCACATCTGTCCTTGCTTGAAGAGAACTTAAAGTCCATCATTACTAAATAATTCACTCAAAATATGTGAGATAGTTTGGTTTTTAAATTAATATTTCAATATTTTTTCCATGAATTTAAATATTCCCATATCCATTACTTTTCTTTAATAAGAATATTGTAATAAATATCCTTATCATGGGATAAGAAAAAATAATCTTTTATCTAATTGAACTAAAATCATAGCTATTTACTATACTTTAACTATAATATTTAGTGACATTTATTTAGAAATAATACACTTAAAATAGTATTCAAAAAATGGAAGATGTTTCATTCAATGTTTCACTAGAAAATGTAAAGTTTTACTTTGGATCACAACCGATGAAAGACCTCAATTTCAACCATTAGTCAGAATGGTGTGTGATTCATTCCTACATTCCATGTATCTTTTAAAAGAAAAACATGAATTTTCATACATTCTAAACACACCGCACATTATAATGATGCATGGTTTATTCCTATATTACAAAATTCAATCATTAATCATTTTATAGAGTTTAAATACAACCCAAAGTTTTTTTATCAGTTATGATCACTTGACACTCATTTTAAACTAAAATATCACTTTTGAAATAAAAACACATACATTCTATCACTTATAGCATAGAAAACATCCAAATTATGTATAGTTTATTCCTATATGTCACAAATGAATCAATGTTCAATTTCATATAGTTTTAATTCATATCAAGAGTGCTTTCTTAATTACTAGAATTTGACATACATCATTTAGTTTTCTCATAGAGGTCACAAATTAAATAAGAAAAGTAAATAAATATGTTGTAGATAAATTGAAAATGTCTAGATTTTCCTCAGGACTTCTCTTTTTCTTTCAAAGATTTTTCCTAGTGGTTTCGAGGTTCATGGGTCTATTTTTTTTAATGTTTTGTAAACAATAAGTGTTTATGTTTTGGAGATTTATTAAAAGGATTTTAAATGTCTTAAAATAATTATAAAATATTTTTTAAAGTGACTTATATTTTTTATGTTACTAATCAAAAACTTTCCTTATAATTAATATGTTTTTTTGGTGAAAAATAGTGTTTTCAAGGAAAAACATACCCTTATGCATGACCTACTGCATAAATAAGGGGAATTCCATTTTTTATGATGGCTACATAAGGGTAAAATCAAGAAACCCTTACACAAGCCTTAAAATAATGTTGTGTAAGGGTATAACAGGTTACCCATACATAGATTCCCTAACTTATATAAGGGTAAAAAAATCAAATCGTGTGTAAGGGTAAGTTAGAGATACCCTTACGTGATCCATTCCATAGTGATGCGTAAGGGTAAAACAAGTTACCCCTATGCATACCACTTACCGTGTCTAAGGTTAATGAGGGGTTTTGAAAGCTTACATAAGGGTAAGTTGGAGTTACCCTTACGTTAGCCTACCTAAAGTGTTTTTTAAGGGTAAAATAAGTTACCATAACACAAAACTCATAAGTTGTGTAAAGGTAGTGATTTTACCCAATTTTTTATGTTTTATTCTTCCTCTTCAACCTATAATCCTCTTGATTCCTTTTAAATTTTTTTAAATTCCAAAAATCAAAGAAATAATTACCATTGACCTGTTTAATGTTTTTTGACTCATATTTGGTGGATTTTAATCACTCCAAAATTATGTTTCAATCTTAAAAAATATCATTATGAAAATTTTATGAGGGGTCTCATTGCTATAATTTTTGAATATGTGTTGTTTTTATTTTAAAATATATAAAACCTTCACCATTTCATTTTTCTTTCACTTTCTACTCATCCAGATGACCCCAAAACCCTATCTTTGGGTTGATGAGCTTAATCGGTTGAAAGAACTCTTCCTTTTCAGTTTCTAGGTGAGGCACAACCTTCACTCTCCTCCATTCCTTGGATACAATGTTTTTTCAAGGGAAAAATACTAGGTAGGGGATAAATTGATTATCTTATTATTTTATGTGAAATTTTGAATTTATGATGATTTAATACTTTGTATGGATATGGAATTAACCATAATAAATACTAAACTAGAATAATGGAATAAATGGTATATGGATTTTAGTGACCACATATTATTCCACCATAATAGCGGTTGGACTCTTATTTTTACTAGATAATGTTTTATCTTTGTTTATGAAATAGTTATCATGTTTATTTATGTCTGGTTTATCATGTTTAAAATTATGAAAATGGTTAAAGAATGTAAAGATAAAAAATTTTGGCTTACTAAAGAATTTAAAGAAGCATGTGTTTTATAAAAATTCTTCTTATAATTTTATTGAAATAAAATGGATGATTAATTCATGTTTAATTAACATGTTCTTCCATATGATAATATAATTTAATAAAGAACATTAAGTTGGAAAAACTTTTCATTGATAATAATAAAGAGGCATGTTAATGTAATTATTCCTCATTAATGTTTAATGAAACTGGAAGTTATTATACAAAGCACGTTAGAATAATTATTATCTTTTGATGGTTGATGCAATAGGTTATTAGTGGTTGTAACCTTTAATAAATGAAATAATTAATCCAAGATGGTAATTAAACTAGTTTTTTTAAAGGTAAATGTTTGGGGTCGATTGATCTCATTTACATGTAAAGGTTGGATACCTTGTTTTTAGGGCCTAGATGTCAAGTTGAAATCGGTTGTAATTTTTATAGAATTTGATTCATTTTTTATACTAGATCTCCAAGGTGGGGATATTATCTATAGTGGTAAGAACATCCTCTTACACCAGGGCGGTCACCATATCAACTTCAACAAGCACTCTGGCATAGTGTCTATATCTCATATTGTCAGTCTCCCTATCAATCATGATGGGGAAACAGACTAAAGATAAAAAGTCCCATAGAATGTGAGGATTCTAGTAGAGACAATTAAACTTTCATATACAAATCCATACATTCATGAAGGTGTTCTTCACATTGGATGGATCAAAGTTCTGATCCTAATACTAGATCCATAGGAGGCCTTGTTTGAGGTAGAGTGATCCAAAACTCCATGCCTTAAATTTCTAGTCATCTAATAGAAACATGATATGGTAGTATCCCCTTACCATGGTCATCATATTTTATTCATCAAATCCCCAAATTTCTGTAATTAATTTGGTGAAGTCACTGAACATCCAATGTCTCTCCCCTTTTGGGGTCATAACTCTTCTGATAATATAGAATATGCATAGGTGTAGTATTTCCTACACTGCCTCTCAGTTGGAAGAAACTTGAGCCACACAATCCTTCCTGATTACTCTTCTTAGATAAGGGATGCTAAAATCAAAGAATGAGAAAGACGATGATGCTTTCATAGACTCCACAAAGTTATTACTTGGTCCATCCATCTCCACAGCAGTGAGACAATCCGCTAGATTCTATTTTCTAGAGGTACAATACTAGAAAATCTCTTTGTGCTTGATCAAATACAACAGATTTGTATCCAGACCTACTTTCTTGCAGCCCGAGGGATCCAATATTAGGGTTTTCACATGATCTCCTAGGTCACCTGGTTTACTTCCTTTCTCCACCATCTTTCCATGAATCATGAATCCTTTCAAAAGTCGTAATAATTATTATTATTAATGTCAATAATTTTGTTAAAACTATATTTAATAACAAAAAAATGTTTTTAAATAATTAAATTAATAATATAATGATAATAGTCACATGATAGGACCTGAGGTCCCATACCATTTATTAAAAATATAAAATATTATAATAAATGGAAGATAAGGTTGTACAAGGTAGAGACTTACCTTATTAATAAAAATCATTAAATGTCAAACTCGCCGAATGACCAAGACTAGAGTGAATGAAACCAACCATGATATCAATAATTGCCACTACCGCACAGATGTAAACCACATATCCATGTAATTTCCCTCTTCCAAATCCTTTATTCCTCATATAAGGATGATATATACAACCAACCTTCACCTTTACACATGATCCATGGTCCAATATTCCTTGAAAGCTTTTAAATATCAAATTTGATATTGTGTCTAATTTTATCTTCAATGTGGACAGATAAAAGCTCTAGGAATTCAAGATAATCATGTATAATAAAATAACCATGCTTTAATATTTTGAATATAACCTTAAATAATAAGTCAAACCATCCATCCATAGCTCTATTAGGACCTTGAGGTGACCACTCACCTATAATATCCTCTAGGAGGATTTTATATTCTGAGTTGATCACATTTTCCTCCTTAAAACCATGACCTTTCCAAATTCATTGCAAATTGATTTCATGAAATTAGATAAGTGTAGGAGATATGGAGTAGGACATACATATAGAGAGATAATCGATCCTTTCCTAGACCCATTTACCTTCTTTAGATTAAATATCTGAACCTCTACATTGGTGGAGACAACCAATGAAGTTAAGGAGTTGAAGATGTGCACTTGGATTAAAACCCTTTTGTATATATCATAATTCCAATCATGGGTTCCGTGAGTAAAAAATGATACTATTTTATCCTCTAGTGTTACTTGAATAGGTGGATCTCTAGTAGAGCCTAAGTTCCTTTTAACCTGTTCAGGTCTAATAGGAGAACATTTCCTATATTTAAGATTCTTTGAAATAACATTGACAATTTTCATCTTTCCTTTACCTTTAATAGTGGAAAATTTGTGCTCCTGGCATAATTTATGATCAAAATCAGCATGAAAAACTAACTCCTCATCATACTATCCATCAATGACAATAGTCTTCTCATCCTCTATACCCTTTCAAAGTATATCACTAAAAGAAGTCACTATAAATCCTCGTTACCCCTCATACTCCTCATTAGTAAAAATGTTCTCCCAAGATCCTTCATCATGTTTATATTTAAACTATAGTCTCATCCTCAGTGGAGTACCTAATCTAGGGTCCTGTATTTCCAAATAAAAATAAGGAAATTCATGATCCTTAGTAGAAATCATACGATTAGGATCCAATACAACAACTATGTTGCTCTAGGCTTGTAGATCAATGTATATTGATTCTCATGTACCATTTTGGAAATGGTCTTTAACGGGAGTATCCAAAGACCATTTCCCCTACACTTCCATAACATTTCCTTACACTATAATATTCTCATTAGACCCCGCAACCTTAATATGATATGACCCTTATTGAACCAAGGAGGTTCCAACCTTTATGTGCCAATTTAAGACACACTTAGTGAGATCCTTTCCCACCAATAAATTTTCATTGGGATTATTCCTCTTAAAATTCATGTCATGATAGAATATTTAATATAAAACCCTAAAAATCATTATATTTTATCATTGATCCCTTGAATATCTAATTACTTTATAATAAATATAGAAACTGTTAAATCTCTCATATTAAACTCTCAAATTATTTTTACCCTTCATGGTGCATATAATCACCTTGTAAATCAAGGTAGAACTAAAATCTACCTCAATATGTACCTTAATAAAATTCCCAAACCTAAATGATTCAGTTTATTTATCTATTCTGAATGGAACTCTAACTAAAACAGTGATGTATTATAGATTTTTAGGGTCCCATAGAACCCATTTTAACCCATGAAATGATCCATATTTGAAAAAAAATGTTATCAATGGAAGATGGATCAAATTAAAATGTCCATTATTGAATATATAGTGATACTAGTTTCAAAAAGTGTGAACCAATTCTCTATGAATTTTTTTCCTTTGATCATCTAAAGGAAATAGGCAGTGGAAAAACCATGACCAAGAGTGACACACTTCCAATATTTAAATTCCCATGTATTCAAAAACCTATCCACCAATTCATCTAAATGCCATGGATTTGAACTTTCATGATAACAATCCTACCAAAACAAGGAGAACTTTCATAAGAGTAGTCACATAGAAATAACCTCCCTATTCATTATGACAAGTGTTGTTGAGCCTTTCTTGAGAATCCTTCTTATGGAAATATCCCAGAGCGATGCCAATTAAGAAAGTGAGGTTCTTTAATATGACAAGTGTTGTGGATCCTTTCTTGAGAACCCTTCTTGTGGACATATCCCAGAGCGATGCCAATTAAGAAAGTGAGGTTTTTTAATATTTTTATTAATAATATCACCCGTGTTATGAAGAAATTGAGAGAGTCTTGATAAAACATTTATTTTAGACTCTATGTATCAATGAAATAAATAAAAATCTAGTGTACTTGATGTATGCTGAAGAAGAAGAATATGAAGAAGAAGTGAATATTTTTCAACTTAGCCTAATTCCAATCATACCCAAGTAGAGGATGTTTGAGGACTGAACCTACCATGACCTTACATTATGGAAGACTAAAGGGATTGAGGCAGCACATTAGATCGATGTAACTAAAGAAGAAAATTAGACTCACACTGTCTAAGAGGGACATGTTCTTCTTATTATTGATCAAATTTGAGAGGTGTATACTGAATACTATATTATATAGATATTATATAATAAAAATCCATTATTTTCTTTGTACATGATTGGTTCCAAGATAACAGGTTCAAGTCCATACCCTTGATCATTCTTCTTTTGATAAAAAAGAAGGAAGATGTGTGTGAGTGGGATGATTGTTGGTTATGGGTGTAATGGAAGCATGTGTTGGTTGGCGATATATTAAAATTTATTTTAATTATCATTTCCTGAAACCATGAGTGAGGATCTTACACATTAAATTTATAATTAATTTTTTTAATATCTGAAGAAATCAATACCTATGATTATGAACTTTCATCGTTAATAAATAATGATCATATGAAAAGACCCTTTCAGGTTGTATTCATTGTTCTATGAGAATCTAATGATAGAAACTTTCTAGATGTTATCCACAAGTAATCTTATGATCTCTAAGAAATTTCACTCAATATACGAGTTCTAGTGCAGCAAATTGAATGTCTTGGTAGTTCATTCTTGATTTCTCATTCTTTGGTCTTGAAGAAATTTCTCATGTGTTTCTTGTTCTTGAGAGTAATATAGAAGGAGGATTTGGGAGAGAATTCGTTGTGCCCAAAAATTATCTATTCTCAATATTTTATGCAATACAAAATAGATATAAATGTTTATTTATAGAGAAATTTTCAAGGTTAAAATATTATTTAATTGCATGTTAGCTATTAAATAACAATTGAAACCTTTAATAAATCTCATGCCATGTTATAATAATAATAATCTTATTTTTTGGTTCACCAACTTGCACAAAATGATAAATAATATTTACCAACTTGTAAATAATTATTTTATCACCAAATGTGGTCGTGATTCATCCAAACTCCTTGATATTTATTGAATACCTGAATAATCATACCGGTGAATAAATATTCAATAAAATAAACAAATATATTTTTATTTACATGTCTTAAAAAATATTTATTTAATTTATGTGATAAATATAACTTGAATAAAATTATTCCTCGGTCTTGAGAATAATATTTATTCCATTAATTAATTTCAAATAAAATTTAATTGAGATCAACGGAAACACTTAGTGTGTGACCTTCTAGGATTCATTCTTGTTGACATTAGGCGGGATTACCTATAGTCCAAGATTAATGTCTAGTAATGGGTCAAGTAACCTAAGATAAAGAACATAATGTTGCAATGAGAACAATCACATATGAACTCTCACTGTGTAATATAATCCCTTTATCACAATATCTCATCAGGAAGGTTGGACATTCATGTCACCAACCTATATTATTAATAGTCTTTATTTGACTATCTAAAATAAACACATTGTTGCACCATGTCCATTGAATGTAGGGTGACAGTTATATTCTAATAAAAGGGCCGATATATCATCTTCCATAAAGATGGAAGGGACAAATCCTTCCTCAACTTAACAATTATTGACATGTCAATCATGACATACCCAACATACAATACTTCCCACCAACATATGGTGTGCTAGTTTTCATCAGTAAATCTAATTGTGTGAGTCATGAAATGCATTAGTGATAATCTTAAAGTATAAGTACCATTACACACGCTCATGGATAGGAATATCTGATAACACCAAAACATGTGGAATTCCTAATTGCAGGTTTGTTCTCATAATCTATCATCTTGGAGATCACCAAGTGTGAACTTCATGAGATGAAGCCTCATCTACTTACGAGTACTCGCAACTAATGGTATATATACTTTGATTCACACTATAGTAAGTTATCCAAACATATAACTTTATTAATAATATTATCATAGCACTTCAAGGTTATCATCATAGAGGGGAACTTCTATTACCTTATTAATGTGCCAAATACTCAAGGACATTATTACATTAAATTCATGAAATTTAATTAGTATTCATTACATTGAATATACATTTAATCAAAGTATAATAATTTGGTCCCATTACACTGACTCCAACAATAATGACCACCATACATATGGGATGCAGTTATAATTAGCGAGGAAAACCTCATTAATAAACCATAGTGATTTTGTTGTGTTCATTTCCTATGTATCTTCATGTATATTGATCAAAGGTAAGATAAATAAAGAGATAAAATAAATAATTAATCCACTCACTAAACAAGTTAATAAGTGATAATGGATAAAAGTTTCAATTTATTTAAAAATTATACCAATACTAATTTACCCCCCCCCCCTCCCAGTGTTGGACACAACCCTTTGTGATCTTTTCACAGTCTATGCAATGTCATGACCACATGTCATGCTATAAATTTATGTAGAATGTACCAATAATAATGTGTGTGAAGTAAAGAACATGTATGATTATTGTTATGCATTGTTTAGTTATAGGATTACAAAGATACTAATAATTGAACATTTACTTCCACATGACATGTTGAACATTACTCAACATATAACTGGTATCGAATAACACCTTTTACATGGTGTGTACATCCATCTACACATTGTATAGGTAGGTCTCACTTTAATTCTATATGAATTGACTCACACGACATGATTGTCTCAGTCTGTGCCTTGCATGGATTGGCACATGTTACATGATGTGTACAACTAGTTGTATGCCATACAATCTACTTCTGATCATTCACAAAACATACCTAAAATCTTGGAGTGTATCTTTCATGGGTTTTCATGTTTTATATGATTTGTATATCTAGATACATGTTATGTAATTTATATCTAGCCAGATCACTTTTCTAGTAGTAAAAACATGACATTTAATGACATTGTATAATTAACTACATGACATGTTTTGATTTATATAGGGCCAATATCATGTGGGGTTACATGGAATGTACACTAGCTATATATTTTTTACTCCTTGTTAATATACATTATACACTAATGGTCAATACACAACATGAAATAACACCACATACTGATCCACATATTATGTTGTGATTGATGTGGCATGCACCATGTGTGGTTAACCATGGGTACATGGTTTGTAATTTACCATTACACATCATGTACCCATTTCTTACAGCTAGCAAACTTGGCATTTCTTGATCAGATCTTTGAGAATTCTTTATTCATTCTTGGAATGTTCTTGGTTTTATGAATTAAAATTAATGAATTATCTCAAATTTTAGAATAAAATTAAATTCTTGAAATGAAAAAAAGAAAGAAAATCCCATGGAAATTGATAAAATAAATAATAAATAATTATAAATTTTAATGTGTCGAATTAGATACCATTTGATGTTTCCAAGTCATACCGAAAGTGTTGGTCTGGTTCCCAACAAAGGTTTTTCACTTATTTCAATGGATAATATCTAAATAACTTGATGATGATGACCCTGAAATATTATAGAGAATATTTTTCACATTTAATCTACAAATAATTTAAAACATGAATTGCCTCAAGAACACTAATTATTCTTTAATAAATTCTGATTTCCCTATTTTCATGTCATCGTTTTAGTGGAGAATCTAAGTGAGGATTACACGAGTTGCATACACACATGCTCTATGATTCTTGAACAACACTCTTGGTATTTCAGGCTCTAGTGCAATGGAACCTAGTGATTTATATCATTCATTGTTAATCACAACAATAAATTTCTCTAATTATCTCTATGTTCTTGAGAGGGAGGGAGGAGGATTATGTCTCTAGGGATTACAAGAATTATCTAGAGTCTTATCATTATGCACAAAAACTCATTCTCTAAAATTATGTAATTGGGATTTTATACTTTGGGTTAAATAATTAATAATTTTACAAAATCCAATTGTTTAATTGTTTATTCTAAGTAATCCCCATGTAAAACAATAATAATAATAATAATAATAATAATATTACTACTACTATTATTATTATTATTATTATATTCCTTTCCATTTTATAAACTCATGAATCAATATATCATCTCCATCAGACCATTAACGCAACCTGTCAATCCTCCTCAGAATTTATCAACCCTTGAATAATAAAATATTTATTTTAATATTTGTGAACATAAATAAATAATTGTATCAATTTATTCACACAATTGGTGAATAAATATTTATTTATTTTTTACCTTGTTAATAATAAATAAGATATAAATAAATATTATGTTCACTAAAATTTGAAAATAAATATTTAATTTAATATTCACATTTCTAACTAAATATTTATATTAATCTATTCACTTAACTGATGAATAAATAATTATTTATTTATTACCTTGTGAATAATAAACAAGAGATAAAATCCAAATCACATATTCTAAAATAAAATATCTCAGGATTAAATTTATGTGATCGGTAACACTTCAATAATTTTTATTCCAAAAGGTGAGAATCATATTTATTCCTAACATTAAACTCTATATAACTAAATAAGATTATAGATACACTTAGTGTGTGACCCTATATGCCTCTTTATAAATTGTATTAGGTGAATTTACCTAAATTCTAAGATCAGCATCTAGAAACACATCAAGACACCCATAAACAAAGAAGTTAATGTCGTAATGATAATAAACTTACTTTGAATGCTACCGTGTAATATAATCCCTTTGTAATGATATATCATCAAACAAGTTTCATACTTTTATCATCATTATTAATGCTTGATTTATCTTTCTTTGACTTTTCTAAATGAACTCGCTGATGACCTACCCTATAAATTGATTTAATCAAATAGTTCTATTTGAATTAGAAGGCCGGAGATATATTATTCAATTAACTGAAAAGGGAAAATCCTTTCTTGACTAATTCAATTAATTTCATATCACTTATGATGCACCCAATTTATGTTACCCCATCATGAGAATATGTCATCATGGTTTTCATCCATACATCAAAGTATGTGATTCATGATATACATTAGTAATAATCTCAAGGACCAATACACACATCTGTAGATATGAATATCCAAGGATAGATATAACATATTAAATTACTATTGGTGGGTTTGACATCATAAATTCCTTTTTTGATATTACCATGTATAAACTTCATGAGAAGAATTATCAGTGTTGTATGAGCCTCCGATACCCAATAGTCGAACATCATCTATGTTTAGTTAGATAAATGTTATCTAGACCATATGACAAATCTTTAAGAATATTTTCCTAGAAATTAGGTTCTCATTATAGCTTAGAATTGTCATAACCTTTTGATTCAACAAATTATTGGAGGAAAATATCACATTAATGTTATATATAAAAATAATCAACATGTAATGAGATATTTACTCATGTTTTGATAATCAGAATTACAAAGTCAGTTGATTCTAGGGAACCAAATCCAACATAAATTACACATTGAACTCAGAAGAAACATGTTATTTTCTTTAAAAAATTAATGATATTTTTTAACAATTTGTTTTATTTTGAAATAATGGTAGTTTTGGGTAAAAAAAGTAAAATTTCATCAAGATAAGATGTTGAAGCACCTAGTTTTATTGATGTGGTAGACTTATTGGAATATATTCTTTAAAATACAACTTTAAATTTGTTTTAATGGTTAATTATTAATGAAATATTTTCATAAAAATTATTAATAAAATCATAATTTTTTTTAAAAAATAAGTGATTATAAATTACATTTTAGGTGAAGACTAATCATTAATAATTTATTTATTATAATTTAATATATTAATTATTTTTATTACATTATATTGTTATTTTTCCCAATTTTTTGTTTTTTAGATATCCATTTATGTTTCTTAATGTCAAAATGTATTTCAATAAAATAAAATGGTGCACCTAAATTAATATCAAGTAGTGAAGTTAACATACTGTGGTTATTTGAATCTAGTATATTAAAGTATGATATATAAGAAAAAAATGGTTACCATGTTTTCCTTAAAATATTCTGAATAGTTTACTACCAGGTTCTACATTTTTAATACAAATTTTCATTTTTTATTGATGCACCAAGAAAGTTAAAAATGTGATAATGATTTTTTAAATACTCATGTGCATGTAACCATATAATGAATAAATGTTGGGAGAATAAAATCTTAATATATAAATTAGGAACCAAACTTTCTAAGTCACACATCTTTAAATCATATTTGATAAATCACAAATTTTATGGATTGAGATTGGGATTTTGGTTAGTCTGTATGCTTAAATTTTATTTGTATAGTTCATGTTAAAATTAAATTTTTAATGAAATTTGGAGTATACCTTTTCAGTCGAGTGAACTTTTCTTCGTAAGAAGCCACTGAGTCATCCTCCTGCCTCAATTCTATGAATTTTTTTCTATCCTAAGTCTAACCACCTTAGGAAAATATTTCTCAAGAAACATACCTTTGAATTCTTCCCAAAATAGAGAATCAGTATCCTTACTATCCCTAATATTTTTAACCATCAACCACCACTGATTGGATTCTCCTTTAAAATAATAAATAGCAAGACTAACCTTTTGATTGTCTGTACACCCCATGACATCAAAAATCTTTTCCAGTGCTTTGATCCACTCTTCGGCTTGCACAGGGTCAAATGATCTTTTGAATGATGGGGGATGCTACCTCATGAAATGCTCCACTACAGACATGTTCCTATGTGGTTGATCCGATTGATCTCGTGCAGGGAAACCACCACCATTTATCGCCTGAGTCAACTGAGCCATCATTGTAACAAACTGTTCTATTCCAATTTTGACTATCTCGGGATGTTGATTTGGAAGGTTATTCTCATTTGTATGCCTTCCCAGCATATATGCCTTGTTTCCTTTAAAAAAAACCATTTTGAACAAACATATCTTAGATGAATCAACATGGTAATATTCAGATGTTATATCATTTCAATTTTACCATAAGGTAAAAAAATTATGGATAGTATACTAACAAAATTCTAACTCCTAAATTCATCTAAACCGACCTATGATACCAACTATAAGGCCCCATCCTTAAACATTATCTAATCTTGATTTAAGTTAACAATTCACATTGAGGGTCCTTTTAGGTTTAGAGATTTAGAGAATTAGGTCATAACATATACATAACAACTTGAATATTACAAGTAGAAACTTCTACTCACCATCCATTTTTTAATAAAACAAAAACTCTAAAAAAATAAAGATGTTTAGTTCCATGTTTTATACAGCATGACTTTTCCTTTATCACATCCTTGACCCTATTCATCTTTAAGTCCTGTGAAAAACATTTCAAAAACTTGGGAAGATCATAAAAATCTCATTACATGATACATAAAGAAGAAAATCTGTTAGTTTATCAAAACTACATGTAAACCATGAATACTTTAACATAAACTAATAATTTTCACCTTAAAGAAGTAGCAAAAACACTTCACTGAATAAAAGATCATTGCTTACCCTTTTTTAACCTAAATATTTCTATAAAGACCATAGTAAGCAACATATAGCATATAAAGGTAACTTGGGACATAAACATACTTAAATGGAATAACCATACGGTCGACTTCCACACATATCACAAAATGGAATAGCCATACGGCCAAATTTCATACACAATGCATTGGAGGTTATAATGTAACCAACCATCCTTAGTTTATTACAGACCCACCCATAATTTGGTTTATCACCTAACCACTCGTTATTGGTTTATCATGTAACCACCCTTCAAATGTCCAAGTACCATTATATAATCATAAAACATAAAATATTTCAAATATAAATATTTCACTAATAATATTTCATTTGAAATCACAAGAAATCATTTCAAGATGTTGAAATAATCAATCCATTTCAAAAAAAAATTTAAGATGAAAACACGAAAAAAGGGAATAAGGGATTTCTTTTCCTTTTAAAAACATTAAGGCTTATAGAGGAAGCCAAATATCAAATAATCATTACGGCGGCAGAGAGGTTGTTGTCACCGTATATGTTAAAAACATTACTTTTTTCATTTAGTAAAATTCTTCATAGAAAAAAATATTCCCTTTTAATTAAATTAAAATTCAAAGGGGTTTATTATACACCATGTAAAATAAGGAGTTGTATATTATCAAAACATGGCTCAATGAAAGGAGATTGAGACGAAGTCCCTTACCTCGTGTCTGACTTGACTCATTCGTTCTTTAATTTCCTAGATAATAAACATAAGTAAATTTCTACTTGATTTAGAACATTTTTTAAGTTTATTATTACTTTTATATCAATTATTACCACTTTATAAAAATTATATAATTATTTAAGTTAATATCAGTCGTTTTGTCGATATTGGGTACTTGAGTCGAAAATGATCTTGTTATAATCACAATTTGTCCATGTGGTCAAAAGTACATTGTCTCCAGAAAAATATTCATGATTTATATATCATATATATTCAGTATATATGTATTTATAATAGTACATAACATTTGGAGATCATAAATGAAATGCAACATTCATGGAGATGGTAATTCGTACGTACGCATGAACACTACTTTCATTTCTATTTCATATTTAAAGGAATGAAAACTTAATAATAAATAGAAATATTATAATTATAGTATAATATCATATTTTATTTATATTAAAAAAATCATTAACTATGTCCTTTATACGTTCTATGTATGGCATGAACGAGTCATATCACTTTGAGGGGGGTGGTAGTCCGCACTTCCTCGAATGAAATTATCGTATTTACACGTCATGAAAAGAATAAAGTTATGTTGTAAATAAAAATTAAAGAATCATAGAGACAATATAAATATAATATATATCACATATAAACACATTTTCATCATAATGGACACCATGAGAGGCGGTATGAGATATTTGAACAATCATTATTTCGTGAGGCAGTAGTTCGTTGCCCACAGAAACAGTATGTTCTAAATACATTAGATGGGGGGTGTGAGTGTAGGTTGAATACTTGGAATTAAAAAATACTATTATATTTAATATACTGGTTTTGTTATAAAATAATTGAATAAAGAGAGTTTAGGGGGTTGGAGAAGTGAAATAAATGAAAGAAGCTTGAGAGAAGACATTACCTCAAATTGAGTAACTTCTTTTGATTAAAGATAAAAGGCTTTATTGAATTGCCTTATGCTTAATTTAAGTCTTATATAAGTAATATAGGGACTTTGGGAGACTATTTGAGTAGATTTTGGATGATATAAGGGGATTTAGAGGCATGAGTAAGGGGTTAGAGGTGATGCCCTTTTATAAGAGGGCAGAGGGGTACTTTAGGAAGGTATTGAAATATTATTTTATTATAAAATTATTTTCGGTTTCAAATGGTCCCAAAGTAATTTATTTAAAATATAAGATGTTTTTGGATCGAAAAACTCTCAAAAAATAGGTTTTAGATAAGTCTGGGTCACAAATTTAACCTTATCTTTTAGCGTTAACCCTTAGTTAACTAATTTAACTCCTACCATGTCTTCTAGTGTATTCATACTATATGGTTAATATAATTACTATAAAATGACAATATAACCTAAAGTGGTTCATTAATGATATTTTAAACCTTATCTAAGTTATTTATCCAAATCTTAGATTTTTAGGACTATTATATCATTTAATAAAATATTATTTGTTTTAAAAACTCATTTATGTCAATTTTTATACTATTCATATCATGACTTTTTAGAAAATCCAAACCAACTTGATTATTTAGAAAATACTTAATTAATTAAAATATAAAAAGTCATACTAATCCCTAAAATTCTTGTATGGCATAAAAAGTTTCAAAATAAATTTATTTTAATATTTATAATCTCATTTATTTAAATCATTCATTAATAAGGTAATCACTACATCATCATTGTGTCATAAATAAATTTATTTATTTAATATCTAAAAATTATAAATAAAATACCATTATTTAGGAAATATTTATATCTTTCTAATTACTATTTATAGTCTAAAATATCTCTTATATAACCCCATATAAAAAAATTACTAAAAGAGACATGTTTATGTTACATTTTTCTTTACTTTAAATTAATTCTTATAAAATGTCATTTTCACAACAAAGTGGCTTCATGGGGTCCCAAATAGACCCAAGGATGACCATGGTCATGAATATATCATCAAATAGGGTTAGGACTTGTTTTAGGGTAGTTTAATATTATTATAATATTATTTTTTACCATTATTTACCAGATTTATCCTTTAACCGTGGTAAATAAAATATTTACTGAAGTTACTATTCATAATGTCTAAAAATAAAAGGTACTTGTTTACACAATTTGGACCTCATGATTCCAAATATGGAATTAATTTTTCCAAATTCAAAACACAGAATTGGAAGAAATTAATTTAAAATTAATTCTCGTTGTCAAAACCAAAAAGCAGGTTTTTAAGAAGTAATAACTATCAAAAGATTGACATGGGTTTATGTCTAATTAAAAATTTAAATTACTTCCAATGACCAAAATTGTATTAAATTATAAAAATATAATACAATTATACTTTAAAACCAATTAAAAATATAATATAACTATATAAATAAATTATATGAAAAGACAATTTTGACTTAAAATGCAGTATTTTTCACTATTCATTAAAAATGAACTTTATCAGAAAAATACCAAAAATTTACCCAAAGTAAATTTTGATGTCCCATTTCTAAATAAGAAGTTTACTTTATAAAATGGAACATATAAATGTGACAAAAACTAGATTTAAAAAGGTTTCTCCATCAAAAGGTGGTAAAACGACCTTTTAAAAATATTAGAGTATTTCATACTTAAAATTGGATTCATTCTTATTTTGAGCCTCTAAAATTTATCAGATAAATGTAAAGACATTTAAAAAACATGTATAAATATATTTTAGTTATATATATTAATTCATGCCAATACAACGGTTATGCGTTATCTACTATTTAAAATAATATTATTATTATATTATTTTTCGATATAACTCAAAGTTGTGTGCAATGTAAGATTTCAAAGAAACTTGTTGTTATGTGTTGATTATTCTATCGGAAAAAGAATCCATTTTTAATTTAAAAATAATATATTATTCATAAATATTAATATAAATTAAAAGGTATTATTCTATAAATACCTGGGTTGTTACAGTTTATATTGATTTATTGAACATTTATACATTGATTGTGGATTAATAAAACTAATGATATATCTACACACGCACACATGTGTGTACACACACATATATATTTATATGTACTAATGTATGAATATTATTTTTCATTATAAAAAAAATCCATTGAATTTTTAGGGAATATCCTTATTTGGAAGTCAATGGAGCTAAACGTATCAATAAAACTATTACAATGTAGCCATTATTGATAAATTGAAAAGATAATCGAAAAATGATAATTAAATTTTGATAAAATAAAATATTATCAGTATTCCATCATCAATTGGTAAAAAATTTCTATTTCATCCTTAGGAAATTGTTGTCAGATGCAAAGCCCACCCTCATACTCTGGTCACGGCAACACCATCACCAACCTAGGCTTTACCAAAATTGTGGTTGCACACTTGGAATGCCCCCAGGAAAACTTTGCCTCCTCCAAATCAAGTTTCTACCATTCCATGACTGAAAAACTATTGAATTTACTATTGGTCATACAAAGATTCACTTAAATCTAGTATATTTCAGATCTATCATACCCATTATCCAACCTTTCCACACCTTCTTTCACTTTCCTCATGATCTATGATGCCTCTATTTTATTCAGACTCCCTGCAATCACTCGAGAAAAACCAGGGATCATTATAATCCCAAAAAACCCATCAAACAAATTTGGTATAACTCTCCGTTGTATTTATATTGGGAATACCATTGTGGTGATGTTTTCATCCCCCATCCTCATTACTATGCTTCTGGACTTCTATAGCTTTGCTTCCACCACATGGAATGTGCTGTATTTCTACATTATTCTGCCCCTATCTGCCTCCATATTTAGCAACATAATGTGTTGTGGTGATATATTTATGGAATATATATCTCCATATTGAGAGAAGTATATTTTCATGTTTAATGGGATGTCAAAATTATGAGGGTTCAACATAGTTTCACATGTCTGTCACCTTAGAGCACTTTATATCAGGATGATTGATCATTGGAGGTCATTTGGCTCTAAATATTGTTTGATCGATGTTTGGCACTATGAAAAGGTTTTCCCAATGGGTCATTGCTACTAGGTTCATATCAAAATCCTGAACGGATATTTCATCCATGATGTAGTGGTTATATAGGGAAGCTATGGCCAAGATCCTGCATTTCAATTGAGTTAACTATTATTAAAAATAATTAATTATTATCTCAGATATAAATATATGAAATTAAATTTAAGATTATATAAAAATGAGTTTTTTTTAAGAAAAAAATATGCATAATAATGGTGTTTTATTTTTAAAAAGTTTATGAGTCAAAGAATTCATTTAAAAAAATCATGTTTATTTTTATTATTATTAGTTATTATTTTATTAATATGATTTATTTTTTAAATCACATTTTTAAAATATTTTTTTTATTAAAATGGGTGAAATTTATCAAATACTATATTTATTTATTTCTTTTCAATGGTTTTTTTTAAAATTTATCGATTTTTCTAGGATTAATCTTCATAAAGAAAGTACCGAGGTCTAATGACAAATGTAGTTATTTATAATGATCATTTCAAAAGATAAAAATATAGTTTTAAATTTTTTTTATTTTAAAAATAAAATAAATATTAAAAAATTAAAAATATATTAGGTGAAACCACTACCAACTATATTTTTAATAAAAATATAAAATTTTAACATGGTAATTCAATGTTATTTTATTATTACAGAAAAATATCAATAAACCCATTTTAGATATATTTACCAAGATGTTAAAAAATTTAAGAATATTGAATTGTAAGTTAGATCTTATTCTCATTAAGATAAAAAAATACCTTTCTTATTTTTATTTCTTTGATTGTATTTTATTAAATATTAATAATTTTTATTTTAAAGTACATTTATACATCACTAAAATATAAATATTTTTTAAATAGGATTGTTTTTTAAATGAAATTATAATGATAAATAACTTCACACTAAATAATTTTAAGTAAAAAACACCACATAAATATTTTTCTTTATTTAAACTTACTATTTGATATAAATAAATAAAAAATTGTACTGATTAATATTTATAATGTTTTATATGGAATGACAAGAAAGTGAACCCCAAATATATATTGTATTTAACATTCAAATTTTTTCTTAAATATTTGACAAGTCCATCTTTTAAACATAAATATTTATAGGTTCAAATGTTTTTTTCTTTGGACCATTATTCAAACATGTTGATAAATAAATTTAAAAAATGGATTAAATAGTAAATCTTCTTATTGTGTATTCATATTTGGTTGTTTACATTACAAAACAAGCTAATCATGCTATTTTATAAATCAAATTAGAATTATTAAAATTATTTTCATTCTTATTAAATATAAGGATAAATAAATAAAATTATCCAAATCTTATTTTATTATTCGTCATTTTATTATTATTTGATAGATATAAATAAAATACTCCACATTAATTTCATAGATGTGTATAAGAGAGTGAGATAAAGATAACCTGAAAGAGTATTAAAGGTTTTTTTTATCATTGATATTTCATGTTATTATTCGTCTTATAAAAACATCACCAATTTTTTAAACTTGACTTGTGTTTTATGAGATCACCTAGTTTGTTGAGCTCACAATCTATTGTGGTACCAACAAAAACAGTTCGAGAATCATTACAATCGATCTCAAGATGACTATTATGGTCATCAGAGTGAACTGGGATGAGTTGCCTGCCAAGAAAGTCATAGGCCACCAACACATGGGCTACTTCATGGCACAACCTGGATGTAGCTTTGAAAGTGCTAATCTAAATCAGTGGAGGGTTATAGAAGGATACAGACTATTGATATGTCATAAGAACTAAATCTATATTAGATAAGAAAATTTGACGATGATTAGTCAGTGTGGATGGTTTGATCATCATCCTCTTCATCAATTGTGTATAATACAATGTATTTATTAACTAGGATTTGGGTTTCCTTTCCTATTTAAGGTATATTTAATAGATGAAGTGTTTCTAATTTACAAAGTAACTTAATAGCACTTGTAAATCTGAGGTAAATGAAAAAACCATAATGAAACATTTAATTAAGGTGAAAATAAATAATGAAGTAATTAATAGAAAAATATCCACTCCCCCTCCTAAATAGTTTTTTTTCACCTTAGGATCCTGATCTTCATCTAACATTCTCACACATCATGGTTTTCCTCAAGGTTTATGGGTAAAATTTGTCTAGGGAGGTTTTTTTTTATTTAATTTTAAGGGTTTAAGGTTATGATAATTAGGTATATGGGTTGGGCGAGCATCACTTGTATCAACCATTGTATTTCATAACTTAGATTTCATTTTTATTTCCTCTTCAAGATATATTTTAAAGATTAAATGTTACTCATTTAGAAAGTAACTTAATAGCACGCGTAAACATAAAGGAAATGAAACAATTGTAATGAAATGGTTAATTAAGGTTTAAATAAATGATGAAGTAATTAATTGAAAAATAGAACCCCCCCCCCCCCTCCTGAATAGTGTTTTATCCCCTTAAGATCCCAATCATCATCTGAAATTCTCATGCATCATGGTTTTCCCTAAGGTTCAGGGGGGAATTGGTCTAAGTGATTTTTTTGTTTTTTATTTAATTTTAAGTGTTTAGGGTTGTGATAATTGGGGATATTTGTTGGGAGAATGCCACTTGTATTAGCAATTGTATTTCTTACCTTAGCTTTGGGATTTAATTCCTCTTCAATATAGATTTTATAGATGAAATATTACTTATTTAGAAAGTAACTTAATAGAACTTGTAAACCGAAGGGAAATGAAAAAACCATAATTAAGCTATTAATTAAGGTGAAAATAAATGATGAAGTAATTAATAGAAAAAGGAACACTACCCCTACTAAATAACATGTTGTATCCTAAATAGAAAAAAGGAACCACCCACTCCTAAATAGAATTTTATCCTCTTACTATCTTGATCTTCATCTTACATTCTCACACATCATGGTTTTCCCTAAGGTTTAGGGGGGAAATTGGTCTAGGGTTTTTTTATTTAATTTTAAGGTTTTAGGGTTGCGATAATTAGGTATATGGGTTGGGTGAGCGCCACTTGTATAAGCCATTGTATTTCTTACCTTAGCTTTTGATTTTCTTTCCTCTTCAAGATATATTTTATAGATTAAATGTTACTCATTTAGAAAGTAACTTAATAGCTCATTTAAACCTAAGGAAAATAAAAAAAATCGAAATGAAACAGTTAATTAAGGAGAAAATAAATGATGAAGTAATTAATAGAAAAGTAGACCCTCCCCCTCCTGGATAGCATTTTGTCCCCTTACGATCCTGATTGTCGTCTAACATTAACATGCATTACATCTTGCCTTGAGGTTCAGAAGGAATTTGTTATAGGGGGTTTTTTGTATTTTAAATTAATTTAAATGGTTTAGGGTTGTAATAATTAGTTATATGGGTTGGATGAGCGCCACTTGTATCAGTCATTATATTTCTTACCTTAGATTTGGGTTTTATTTCTACTTCAAGATAGATTTTATAGATGAAATGTTACTCATTTACAAAGTAAATTAATAACACTTTTAAACCTATGGGAAATGAAAAAACCGTAATGAAACAGTTAATTAAGCTGAAAATAAATGATGAAGTAATTAATATAAAAAGGACCTCTCCCCCTTCTGAATTTTTTCCCCATATGATCTAGATTTTTGTCTGACATTCTCATGCATCGCAATTTTCCCCAATGTTCAGGGGGGAATTGGTCTTGGGGTTTTTTTATTTTTATTTAATTTTAAGGTTTTAGGGTTGCGATAATTTGGTATATGGGTTGGGCAAGCGCTACTTATATCAGCCATTTCATTTATTACCTTAGTATTGGGTTTTATTTCCTATTCAAGATAGATTTTATAGTTGAAATTCCACTAATTTAGAAAGTAACTTAATATTTATTATAAACCTAAGGGGAATGAAATAACTATAATGAAACATTTAATTAATGTGAAAATAAACTATGAAGTAATTAATAGAAAATTGGCCCCTCCCCCTCCTGAATAGTGTTTTGTTCCCTTATGATCTTGATCTTCGTCTGACATTCTCGCGCATGATGATTTTCCCCAAGGTTTAGGGGAAAAATTGGTCTAGGGTGTTTTTTATTTAATTTTAAGTGTTTAGGGTTGCGATAATTAGGTATATGGGTTAGGAGAGTGTCTTTGATAGAAAACCCCAAAAAATGCCACTTGAGTAGGCATTTTGGGGTTCCCGATTCCAATGCCCCCCAATAATTCATATTATATATATATTAATAATTATAAATAAATATAATATATATATATATATATATCTAATTATAGTTATAAATATATATATATATATATATATTAAATGTATATATAAATATATTTTAATAATTATATAATTATAAATATATTTATATTTATATGATTATATATTTATTATTTATAGAGATATATTTATTATTATATTTATTATTTATATATAATTATAATTTTTTTAAAATGTGTATATAAATATATTATAAAGAGATAGATTTAAATGTGTATATAAAATATAATTATTATTTATAGAGATAGATTTATTATTATATTTATTATTTGTATATATACATATATAAATTCATATATATATATAATTTCATTTATTTATAATTATAAATATATATTTATATAAATAAATTTAGATATAATTATAAATATATTTTAAATGTTTATAAATATATTAGATTTATAATTATATAATTATAAATATATTTAAAATGTATATATAAATACATTTTAATAACTATATAATTATAAATATATTTATATTTATATAATTATATTTATTTATTTATAGAGATAGATTTATAATTATATATTTATATATATATGTATATATAATTATTTTTATATATATATATATTTATAATTATATTTATACATATATTTATAATTATGTATATATTTATAATTTTATTTATTTATAATGGTAAATATATATTTATATATAAATTTAAAATATATTTATAATTATACAATTATAAATCTAATATATTAGTATATTTAGTTATAAATATATATTTATATATACATTTAAAATAGATTAAAAATTATATAATTATAAATATAATTATAAATAATTTCATATTTTTAAATATATACATCTATAAAAAATTAAATTTAAAATTATTTGGTGCTTAAATGTATATTAAATTATATAATTATAAATATATTTTAAATGTATATATAGAATTATTTTAAATGTGTATATATATATATATATTAAATGTATATTTAAATAGATTTTAACAGTTATATTACTATAAATATTTATAATTATACTGAAAAAAAATCGAGGTCAAGCCCCTTGTTATAAAAAGAAATAAAATTAATCACGCACATGAGAGATGGATGAGGTCAAACAAGGACAAGCCCACATCCATAAAAGGAGAGTCTATAAATCGATAACAAGACCATAATCATGATCAAAGTCTTTATCTTTATCAGTAGATTCCCACTCTGACTGTGAGTTCCTTCGATTAAAGAGCACATAATACTTATCTCAAAGATTTTGCTGCTCTAGAGCCTTAGAAGACCCGGTGGATGCATTTCTACCATGCCCTTGTGCACCATCATCACAGCCATACCCTCAACAGCAATTTTTAGATGTTGACCCTGCTGCCAAGTTTTGGTTTGTTGACAATTACCTCCCAACTCTTCCAACTCAGAACCACCTTTCATCCGCAACTTCACATAATCATTGGAGCCACTAATGATTGGTGACTTCCCAATGGGCTCCATAATAGGAGAAACCTGCACCATACCCACGCTCGCACTTTTCATAGCAGTAGGTGGAGAATCCAACACCAACTTGGATTTTTCTTTCCTCGCAAAGGATGTCAAACCCTATTCTTGGATCAATTCCTTGTCCATTTTATCTTGAATAACATTTTCTCGGTGCTCCAAATCATCAGAATTGGTAATAGAAGCAACAAGCTCCTACTCACCTGTGTTAATTACATTCTCTTTCTTTTTTGTTTCATCGATATTCATTGAAGTGGGGATAGAATCCTCCACTTTTCAAACATGTATAGTCTACATTTCCTCCTCTCCAGCAATATCAGACCATGTTTTCTTCCCTAAGGAGGAATCTTTCCCAATCAACTTCAATTCAAATAAGATAGAGTTATTGTATTCCCCTTTATAGAAATCCCATCATCCATTGATTGTACACAATTATCCTAAGAAGATTCCTTCATAGACCAAGCCTTTTTATCGCAATTATGATCAGCATGTCCAAGATTTGAATAGTGGGAACAGAATAGTTATCTTTTCCAATTCAGTAAGTCATGACCAATTAATTTGTAGTTCAAACAGAATTTTGGGACCTTCTCATATTCAACTCTTAACTAAATCTCCTCAAGATCAATGGAGAGAAAAAATTTATCAACCATTGTAGAACCTAAGTCAAACTCAACCAAAAATCTCATATGATGTCAAAAGAAAGTGATTTCAGTCTCTTTATCTAATTAAATAAGAACCCCAATAGCTAGAGCAATATCATACAGAATATTCAGGTGCGACAACAACCAATTTAAGCCAAAAATTCACCCACAATTGAGTGGATAAACTACGTACCTCCAATGGGTTAAAATTCATATCCCATTCATGGAAATGAACAATGTTGGGTTTGATTGAAATCGAACTGTATTCCCACACATGCATCTTTAGGTCATCATTTGGAAAGTGGATATGATAAAAACCTCTCCCAATGAAACATACCTCCAGTTTCTAAATCCACAAATTGCTGATATGCGTGCAAATAAATCATCAATTTTACACATTTTGGAACCCTTGGGCATCATTAATCTTGCAATAATCAAGTGTTTACCTTGCTTCAGGTGTTAGGATACCACGTTAGCATCATCCCTGACGTGCGTAATACTACTTTTCTGACAAATCACCCCGGAAGACTCCTTGTAAAGGGAGAAAGCACTGCAAGCTGCACCAGAAGGCACACCTAAATCAGACCCAAAACCAATAGCCAAAACCGGAGTCGCTACCTACGATGCCAACAATGGAAAACCAGAAGCCTTGTAATCACCATATCGATGTGCATCAAACCATCGCAGATCTAAGACAGTCGAGCCACTAACAATGTTGCGTCCACTGGAAAAACTGGGACATGCACCTTGGAGGTGGCATCACAAACTAATGGTGGACCATAACGGTGCGCATCAAATCACCATGGATCCAAGACAAGGTGTGACACCATAGATCAATCGTGGTGAGGGAAACCGGATCTGCAACCGAGCGACAAAGATATGAAACACCGATAACAGATCTGAACACGAGCAACGATCCAAACACCAGCAGCAAGATGGATAAAATGTGACGGACACCAGTGGTAGAGACTCCAGCTACATGAAAACCCCAGTAGGAGGGATTTCAAGGCTATCGGCAGTGATGGACACCAGTGAACCCTAATTGCCATCCTTCGGGGAGAGACTCTCTCGAACCCTAATCGCCATCACCATTTATAATTATAGATTTATATATACATTTAAAATAGATTAATAATTATGTAATTATAAAAATATTTATGAATATAATTATAAATAGTTTCTTATTTATATATATATATATAACAAAATAATATTTAAAATTATTAGTTGTTTAAAAGTATATTAAATTATATAATTATAAATATTTTTTAAATGTATATAAAAATATATTTAAAACTTATATATAAATAAATTTTCAATTTATATATAAATATATTTTAAATGTGTATATAAATAAATTTTAATAATTATATAATTACAAATATTTTTATATTTATATAATTATAAATATATTTATTATTTATAACTATATTTATGTAAATAAATTCATATTTATAAATATATATTTATAATTATATATATGATTATATATATATAATTATGTATATATTAATAATTTTATTTATTTATAATTATAAACATATATTTATATAAATAAATTTATATATGACTATAAATATATTTTAAATGTGTTTATAAATATATTATATTTTTAATTATATAATTATATATTTAAAAATATATATTTATAAATATGAATATATTTATATAAATATGTATATATATTTAAAATAAATATATTTATAATTGTATTTATGAATATATTTTTAATTATATAATTATAAATCTATCTATATAAATAAATGTGTATAATTATATAAAAATATTTATATTTATAATTATATAGTAATTAATATATATATACATTTAAAATATATTTAAATTATATATAAAGTTATTTATATAAATATATATATTTATAATTATAAATAAATAAAATTATACATATATATTATAGGTGGTTAGGGGTACAGTTAATTGAAATATACACACACCTCATACAGGCTGGTGGGAAGGTCATAGCCCCTCTAAGGGATAACCCACCCAATACAGTGACCCATAAACCCTATACTATATGGTCTAAGAGGACCCATGCATTATTACATGTATCCCATATCAGCCATGGACCGTGTAGGCCCAATCCTACCTTGTCACAATAGTGGGCCTTCCATCACTACTGCCATGGCAGCATGCCTTTCACATAACCTATGGCATCCCTCTTTTTTATTACATAACTTTTCATTACATTTTACAAACAGAGGATCTCTAAAGTCTAGTGTCTTGGAAATCAGGAACGTAACACATGAAAACTTAAAACACTCTTTTAAATCCCCTTGAAAAGCTTCTTGAAAATTTCATCCTATGTACAATTACTGCATCTCATAACCTGGATACATACATCAAAGGAAAGAGTGAGAAGAAGGCTTAGTAAGGAAAGCAAGGGAATTAGTTTACTTGTGATATCAATAAGAACTTGATGAAAAACATAAAGACATGAGAAATGGAAGAAGATGCATATCATAATAAAAAGAACATGAATCATAATTTGAATATGTGACTACAACATTTAATTTAGAAATTCATGAACATATTACCAAGGTTCATCCCCAAGGTATCATAAAAATTACCAAGGTTATTCACCAAGGTATCATGAAACTTGTCATCTCTAGAGATTAAATTCTTTACCCAATGCATTAGAGAGATATCAGGGTTCACCCTTAATATGTCTTTATTTTAATGTGATACACATAGATAATAGTCATACATTTCATAAATAATTCATAGAGAGTAAAATAAATGGGTTTCACTTCAAAATCATGACATTTTAAAAGTGCTTTAAAACATGATCATTGTGTCATTTATAACCCATAGAAAAGGAATGATGGTTTCATGGATGTCAATTCCAGAATCAAATATATCATTATTGTGTATTTATGGATACCCATAGAAAATAAATTGTTTTGGGCATTCACATAAATAAAATATGAGAATTTCTTGAGAAAAAGAGAGAGAGATTTTGAGATGAAAATTCTGCAGCATAACGACTATACAACATGGTTTTAGAAAACATTGAAAATAGAGGGGAAAAGGGTCACCCACTCATAAATAACTCATAATACAGTATCGGTGTAGAATAAAAAATAAATAAGATCATGGTATGGATATTTAAATGGCATACCACATGAAAAAAAATCAAAAAAAAGAGAGGATGTGATTTCTTTTACGAAAAATTTGGCAGCCTAACGGCGTCACTTAAAAATTCAGGAAATCAGTTGATGAGAGAAGAAAGGGTCTCTCATAATTTGGACATAAAATGGAAATAAATAATGATATATAAAAACATACTCCCACATAATAAAATGGAAACTAGAAGACATAACATAAAGGAATTCATGACTAAAAGAAGAGGGTGAAAGGTTCCCTTACCTTGAAGAGTGACTTCAAAAACTTGATGGTTGGGACCTTGGGGGGATTTAGGGAACCTTTTAATGACTCCTTGGGAGGTAAAAAGACCAGATCTTTATTGAGGAGTAATTTGGAATGAAATTAATGAAGGAATGGGTTGGTATTTATAGAAAAAGTGAGGGAATATTTTATTAACTTCCAAGGGACACCTCATTAGTGGTATTTGAAAAACCATGGTATTTACCATGGTATTTTCCCATGGTATTGGCCACTTGGGACACCTCATAACATATCTTACTGTACACAAGTTGACCAAAAATATTATATCATTAATGATGTCATTAAACACACTAAAACTTAAAACTGTAATTTTATTATTCACTAAAAAACAAAACATTTTATAAAAATCTCTTAAATTCACTCTAACCTAATATCGATGCTCTGAATTCAAAAATGAACTCAGTTTTATAAAAAATAATTTTCTAATTATGATATATTTAATTTTTATGTAAAAAAACTATTTACCATAAAAAATACTAATACTTAACTAATAATTTCTGAAATGATTATTTACTTATGCTATTATATCACATTACCTAATCAAGATGCCTAAATTATATTTATACTTTCTTAAGTTATGTTATTATTCCATTGGTCACATTACTATTTATAAGGGTAATATTACTATTCATACTTTACTATTCACTAAAAATTATGTTGATCTTATTAGACTCTAAATTTCATACTAATCACAATTGTAGAAGACCATTTTTTGAAAATCATTTCACATTATTAATTATTTAAAGTATACAAAAATATTTTAAAATACCCCTTTTTCTAAAATTTACCAATAATACAGAACTTCTGTAAATTCATCCTATATTTATCTTGATATTTTAAATTCACAAATTTTATCATAATAACAATTTTATTTATACAAAAGGATTACATAAAGTAACTAAGGACTCGTTACATAGCCCCTTATAACACCTTCATAATACCTAAGTGTAAGGTGTTCTATGGTGATAGAATCTTGGGGCGGCTCAAACAACATTTCCTGAGTGGTGATTTCTATAAGCTTTAACTTCTCCCATAGGCAATTCTGTTCAGGCTTCACATGTTGAAGTTCATCTTGGGCTTGGTCTATATTGAAGCATAGCGACGCCACCTCCTTCCCAAGCTCTGACAAATGGGCTTCGTATGGCTCGAGTCTACTGGATGAGGCCATCAACTCCTCTTTCTGTATGAATTAACCATGATCTCTTGTATTTATAAACAATAATCATAATCTTAAGATTATGGTTTCCAACGGTCATATAACAGTCGAAACCCAACAGTATCATTTTAATTATACTCACTTCATTAATAAAAGGATATAGTTTTGTTGAGTATAAAATAAAATAACACCCAAAATCAAGAAAGAAATATTATTCAAAAGTTCATGTTGTTACATAACCCGCACCATTGTCAGCCTCATTTGTCATCATCATCCACCAGTGCTCATTTCTCGCTGTGACTTGCATAGACAGCCTCAAAGCTACCTACTCATCACTATCTTCCTATGCTCGTCGCCCAAGTACCGTTGAATCCACCACCATCCACCTACGCTCGTCACCCAGGTACCGTCGAAGCTACCTACACATCAATGTCCTCCTACGCTAGTTGCCCAGGCACTATTAAACTCACCTACTTATTTTTTTCCATCTGTACTCACTGCCCAGACCCTATCGAATCCATAATTCTTATTGTCCTCCTACACTTGTCACCCAATCATCACCTTAGTCATCTTTATCTACATGTGCTCTTCTCCTAGGCATCATCAAATCTGCCTACTAATTGTTATCTGCCTATGCTATTTGACCAGGTATGTCCCGCTACTATCTTTTAAGAATATCACATCTCCTTGTTTTCCTCTTTAATTGGATGTGTCTTGGTACTCCTAAGGATGAAGAGCATTTTCTGGATAAAATAACCTAAAATTCATGGATATATGTTTATTTTAATTATTGTAGTTTAGGTATAAATATGTAATGACATAGTAGGGTTCTCCTAGAGTCCGGATAATGCTCGATATGGTTTGATTTTTCATGTAAGAATCTACTATTTTTGTAGTCTTCTGAGAATTTACATATCGTGTCATTAGAGTACACGACATGTAATGATTTTTAATCTCATGTCGTGATTCAAGTATACAACGTGAAAGTACACACCGTGTAATGTTAAAAATCAGTTTTTCAATAAAAAGGCGATGATTTTTTTCAACATATTTGAACCCCATGGATTACACTACGTGTAAAGGGATTACATTCCATGTAATCTTCATAAGTTGTGGATTTAGGGTGTTTCACGGATGATTCTTATTTCATTATTTTTCATCCCTCTTTCCTCTTGACCTAGAAGCACTCTCTGACAATTTTGGAGACCTCCAACTCTTATGGATCAATTCATTCAGAGTTTGATCATTAGGGTTGTGTATAGTGTCTCTCTAAGTGATTAATCCTTTCTACTTCTTTGTTTCCTTTGATCGAGGTAGTATCGTTGTGTTACGCTATCATATCCATTGATCTGAGATGTTGATTCTTCTTGCTTCCTTCTAAATTTTTCGCATGATCTTATTCCAAGGATCGATCCTTTGCTGGTTTTGGTGCGGTGAGTGTGAGTTATTTTAGGTATGTGTAATGTCCCAACCCAGTATCCACTTAAACCATGCCCTGAGTCGATGGGTCACATAGCCTTAAGAATGCCTCCTCACACACCAATGACTTCTGACTAACAATGAGGGTGTAACGGTGGTATAGTGGGGAGACTATACCCTCATACTAGAGGATCACAACTAATATAAAAATAAACATATGAAATTAGAAGCATATATAAATAGACATGATAAATAAGCAGTGGAAAAATAAATAACTGAACAACTAAATAATAATCAAAATTCATTAGGTAGTGTCATATACATGGATTCATGGCATGCTGGTAAACAAAAAGGGGAATATAGGATAGACGTATACAATCATACAATACAAAAACTATAAAATGAACAAAAGGTTTCTCCACAATCATCTCAGAAGAATGATCAGTCCTCTACTTATATGCTCTATCTAATGGTAAACCATATCAAAACTCTATAGTAGGGTGCATACCCTTATCCATACCGGCAGGCAAATAATCTACTTGGGTACCAAAGGCGTCCTGAGTAGAGTGTGATATAAAATCCTATTAGGCCACCACTAATGATGTATGGAAGTAATCTAAGTGTTTCTCATAGATAAACAATGTGTAGGTATATATAATTAATCAACAATGCTAAATAAATAAATATCAGCCTTCTCATGTTCATAAAGTACTCCTGGTGGCTCTACCTAATTCAGATCATGTCCAGAAAGTGTGTCTGGTGAGTAACTATATCTATATAGTGATAATATATATATATTTATAATATAGTTATATATTTCATCCACCTATATAGACCATGTACCTGTATACGTAAGTGTCCATATACATATAATACTAAGTGATAGTTGGACCAGACCATAACTCAGACACCCATAACCAATCTAAACAAGCCTATAAACTTAAACATAAGGTTACATTACCTACATATCATAATGAGTGGGATATGTCATTCTCTTCACTCAAGATGGTGAGTGTGCCATTATTTCAACACTCCAAATAAGGTGTGTGGTGTGTCATGCCAACCATCTAAATAGTATCAACAGTGTGAGATGTCATGCTCAACACTGGATATAAGGGGGTGTGAATCATAATTCCCAATAAAACCCTAACCATCATACTAAAACCTATATCAAAATAGTAATCATGTTTTTAATAATACATATGAGGAATTACCTCTCATGTATCTCAATAGTCAAGTCCAATTACAAACAAGGCAGTACAACCCACAATGAGAATTTAATAAATCATGAACAAATGACATGACCTTACCACCATTTATAATTCATTCTATTTGATCCATTTGATTTATTTAAGTAAAGGTAAAACCATCATAAATAATCCCTTTAATTTAACACAAGACATTCATTTAATCCATGCATGAAAATTCAATTTATAAGGTTCATAGAGGAATGTAGAATGTTCCATTATCAATAGGGAAATTACATACATGGTAAATTCCCTTCATAAGATAAGACAAACAATTAGGAGGAGCTTCGGTTCGTTTAACCTTTATATAATAGAGGTAAAATGACTTTAGAAACCATGTCGAACACTTAGGAGGTGTTCTAGGTTCTTAAAAAATTAATTGTAAAGGGAAATTCAAGCCAACACAACCAAGGGGTGTCTATAACTGATATCAAAATTATCTAATATACTAAACAACAATATTCAAGAGTTAATCAAGGTGTATATATCAATTTGGAATAAAGAAATCCAATTTAGGGAGATGCGTGACAAAGGTTAACCTGTGACACAACGAAATGACTATGAAAACACCAAAAATATTGGGGAAAATAATTATACCACCTACCTTAGGGTCGTTGATGACTACTCTTCCGATGGTGGCCTCAGATTTGATTTAGGTTGGAATAAATTAAAGAAATAGTCCAATGCCCTGAAAATAGGGAAAAAGATATTGCACCTAAATAGTGAAATGGATCCGATGATAAACCAAAATATAAAGGGAGAGGGAGATAGAGCATAACTCTAGCTATCCAACACTTCCATCCAATCTTTATTTAAACTTCGGATCGAAGAGATATTGAATAAGCAAGATTGGAGGAGGTGTGAGCTCATGGGAGGAGGAAACTTGTTTCAGCTGCTGGAAATGGGGGGAGAAGGAAGAAAAGGTTTAAAAGAATCATTAAGGTAAATTTGGACTTTTTAACCTCAAAATATGGGGTTCACTATCTGGCCACATGGTTCAGCTAAATCGTGCACAAACCATGGTCAACCCACTGCTTAAGAGAAGACCCTTCACAGTTAAAGAGCATGCTTTCCCTAACTGTGTACAAACCGATCAACATCCCACTAACAAACATCTCCAGTTTTTCATGCAGGCGTGCACCTGGGGGCACATGGTTGCAAAAAAAACATGTGTCCCCTGCTTCTCCTCTTACTTTCCCAGCATGATTAGTAGAGACCATGCATGCTGCATTCCACAGTTTCTAATAACCGTGTGACCCAATCTATTTTCCAAATTCCCAGGGTTTTGGGCTCTAAACCATCCCTAGAAACCCCCATAACCTTCATGAATCATTTGGGTAACAATATAAGTGTTGTTTAAAATAATTTAAACCAAAAACAAACAATTCATACCTTCATGAGAAGATAGTTCATTAATGAATTCCCTTCTTAAAGAAACTTATCCCCGATTTGGCCTTATGAGGGTAAATAGGTATCATCAAAAAAGTGTTTCGGCCACTGAGCTTGTATATCAACCTCCCATTCCCAGGTATCATCTCTTTTATTCTATAACACTTGTACCAAATTAATTGACCTACATTGGAGTGTCTTCACACTCTGATTAGAAATACGAATGAGATACTCCTCGAAGGAAGCATCCACATCAAATTCAACCTCATCAGGCTGAAAGATGTGTGATGGGTCTAGATAAAATTTTCAAAGTTGAGATACATGAAATAAATCATTCATAAACCAATATATCTGAGAAATTTATCTATGGTAAGACACTAGTATAATTTATTTCACAACATTAAAGGGTCTAACAAACCTAGGTGAGAGCTTAACCTAACTCTAAATACGTCTATGCCCCAACCTAGGCAAGACTCACAAGGAAAACCGATCTTTGACCTTAAACTCGATATGTCTCTGGTGTCGGATGGCATATAACTATTTTCTGGAATTGGATGTCATTATGAACTTTTTGATTATATAGACCTACTCAGCAGTCTCCTACATGAGACGTGGTCTAAGAATAGTTGCCTCCCCTATCACTAGCTAGCATAGAGTTGAACGGTAAGGCCTACCATATAAGGCTTCATATGGATATATCTCGATGGTAGCCTGAAATCTGTTATTATAAGAGAAATCAACAAGGTGGTTTCTTTCTCCCAATAACCCCCAAATTCAAAGAAACATACATGAAGCATGTCCTCTAGAACCTGAATCATACACTCTTTTTGTACATCAGTCTATGGGTGATTGACCATGATCAGAATAACCTGTGTACCTAAGGACTTCTACAACCCCTTACAGAACCATGATTTAGAGCAAGCATATCTGTTAGAAATGATAAATTGTGTAACTCTATGAAGGCATAAAACCTCCCTAATAAACAAAATTCCTATCTCATTTGTCGTGAAGGTCTCTCACACAGGTAAAGAAATGTGCATCCTTTGTCTAAAGAACAACTAAAACCCATATTGTATCATTTAAATGAGGTGATCTGGGTAAACTAGTCATGAAATAAATAGAAACATCATCCCATTTCCACTAAAGAATAAATAATGGATGTAAAATACCTACCAGATTTTGATGTTCCACCTTCACTTGCTGACAGGTGGAACACTGAGTGATGAAGCTGACAATATCTCATTTCATACTAGGCCATCAATACCGGTGTCATAGATTCTGATACATCTTAGTGACACCAGGTTGAACCACCCATAATGAGACATGAAATTCCCAAATCATCTGCTCTCTGATGTCTACTGGGGCCCATAAATGCCCATGGAATAGTAGAGTATCATCCATATCCATGGTCCAACCTGAAGATGCATCATCATCCAAGCCTCTTTCCCTTAGGATAAGGCCTTTAGCATCAGATAGTTTCCTCATTCATACCCATTCCAAAAGTATAAAAGTCAATGTTAAGGATATGAGGATAGTATAACCATGATACTCCTGAACCAAAGTGTGAATCTATGAGAATAATTATATGAGCTTACATTCTCCACTGGCCTCTTGAACCACTTGATTTTGAGTCTTTCGGCTCAGAGCATCGGCCACTGTATTTCCCTTAAAAGGTGGGTAGGCAAGCTCGAATTCAAACGATTATACGTACTCAAACCACCTGTGCCATATGAGATTAAAATACGACTATGTAAAGATATACTTGAGGATTTTTTTATCAATGTATACCACAAAATTCTCTTCATATAGATAATTTCTCCAATAGAATAGAGCATGAACTAAAAAAACTAGCTCGAGGTCATGTGCTAGGTGATAATACTCATGAGGCCTCAACTAACGAGACTCGTACGTGATTAATCACTCATCCTTCATAAAAAAAACTCTAATCCTGATATCTTATGTGTCATGGTAGAATGTATAGGTCCTTCCTAGATCTGAAAGAATCGGTATCAGTATCAGCGTTGAATACAAACAACCATTAAATTCCTGAAAGGCTGCTTCACAAACTTTTGTCCATATGAATTTCACACATTTCTTTTTCAAGCTCATAAGAGGAACTACAAGGCATGATAAATACTCAATGAAGTATATGTAATATTCATATATCCCCAAGAAACTCCAAATATAAAAGATTTTCTTGGGATGCTCCTAGGAAACTACAGCTCTGAATCTCTCTGGGTCTACTGAAACTTCTGACTTCGAGATGATTTGACCTAAGAATCAGACTTTGTCAATCCAAAAGTGGCATTTATTGATCTTAGAATTGAGCTAATGCTCTCTCAATGTATTCATCAAGATCTCAATATGGTTTAAATGGCCTTGTATAGAGACTGAATACACCAAGATATCATCAAAAATACTACCATGAATGAATCCAGATATGGGTAGAAAACCCGATTCATAAGAGAAAAAAAAATGTACATGAATTTGGTTAACTAAACGACATGACAAGGTACTCATAAATACTACACCTACTTCTGATATTTTTACGAGGTATTCCTAATGACCTAACATGAACCTGATGATAGCCTGACCTCAAATCTATCTTTGAAAACACCATCACTCCTCAGATCCGATCAAAGAGGTCATATATTCTAGGAAATAGAGACATATTTTTTACCATGAGTTGGTTCAATCGACATTAATCCATGAAAATACTAAGGGTACCATCTGCCTTCTTGAAAAAATGACCAGTGATCCTAAAGGATATGTGCTCGGGTGTATAAAGATTTTATCCCCCAGATCCTCCAACTACTTCTTGAGATCCAGGATCTCCATAGGTTCCATCCTATAAGGAGGAATGGTCACTAATGTTGATCCTAGAAGAAGATCAATGGTAAAATATAACTTTCACACTGGAGGTAGACCATATAATTCATCATGAAATATATCCTTAAAATTTTCCACTACAAGAGAAAAAAAATGGGTTGTAACCATGTTCATCTAGAAAAAGACTGACGATTTGAGCTATCACACTACCCAACCTCTACTACCCAGGCCCAGGTCTAGTCGCACTGACATCCCATTCTCCCTTATTCACATTTACAATTCCATCTATTGATTTAAATGTCACCCTCCAATGATATTAGTCAATATGGTCTTGATAGGGAGATAACTAGTCTATCCCAATGATTACGTCGAAACTCGTCATGTTAAGGATGAAAATATTCCACCTAAAATGGTATCTACCCATCTCAAGGGGACAATCCCTACAATGGAAAACACCCTCTAATCAGATACCTAATGAGGTTTCAAGTTTCAAAACACCATAGAAGTGTTTGATCTTGAGGTCTAGACTCTCTATAACAGTCTCAGATATAAATGAGTGAGACCCATCTATGTTAAATAAAGTAGACACTAAAGGTGAGGCTACTAGAATAGTACCTTGAACTATAGAAGGATTGGTTCTATGCTTCTCTGACATAGGCTAGATTTCATGTAATTAGCCTATACCACGACCCTGAGTCACTACCTAACTATCCTAAGAAAGCCAGCTCTATTGGCGCTAAGAATCATGAGTATGACTACCTCTTCCTCAACCACCACCTCATCCTAAGAAAACAGTGATATTTCAGCTACCTTCCTAATGTGATCATATATGCCCCACTATGGAATTTGGGGTATTAGTAGATCCCCACTCACTATGAACTTATGGAATGGTTCTACAGAAACACTAGACATGTCCCATCCTACAGCAGCCTCTTCATTCTACTAGATCTCATAAGCACTGAGGCTATGTGTGTCATGACTTCCTGCACTAATAAAATGTCAGAAAGATATCATGATGAGGATCCTGATTGATACTACCTCCATGAGTATCCTTAAAACATCTATTTTAGCTAGAAGAAGAAACATTAATATATCTAGGTGTAGAACTACTCTGACTCAAACCATCAGCTTCCCTCAAATTTTACTTTGTAATAAGGGATTGGTTGACTATCTATGATATTTTCATCAACCAAAATACATTGACCTATGACCATATGAAGTATACCAGCCCATCCTTGAAATTATTAGTGTCCATAAGTTAATCACCCACTAGAGTAGAAGTGAACCACTATAGGTCTGTAAAGTAAGTAGAGTATTCAATAACAGAAATACCTCCCTATTGAAGGTTCATAAATACTCTATCTCTATCATCCCTCAGAGTCTGGGGAAATAAATAGTCCTAGAAGATTATTTGGAAATATTTTCAAACCATATCTCTATGTAGATCTTCCTAGATAATAACATCCCACCATATCTTAGCAGAACCACACATCATATACTCAACAAGTTAGACCTCATGCTCTAGAGGCATCTCGAGATGCTCGAATATAGAAAAAATAACTTTGAGGAAAGACTCAGGAGCATAAGGTCCATCATTTCCAAATAAGGTAGGGTAATTCTATAGCTGTAACTCTTGATTCAACTCTTCCATACTCAGGGAAGTTCAAACAATTCCTTTCATAGACTGTAACATACGTAGGAATCCCTCTTGTAATTGGGTGTTAGTGCCCATATCATAAATAGGGAGAGGTGCCACAGGTGGAACTATAGGAGGAATCACTAGAGGCACAAGGCCCTCCATATATGGTGCACGGTCTTCACCACATTGAGGGAATATAACTAGAGGAATTCATATCAACATGCTACTACAATACCAAACGAACGCCTCAGAATATATTTTAACAATTTAAAAGATTACAAATAGAAAACAAGGATAGTTGTATAACCTTCCTATAGACATATCATACCCATCTGCATGCTCCTAAAGGTTAGACTGGGTAACAGATAATGATCATAACATGTTATAAGAATTCAAGAGACTCACCAAATACCAACTACTAAGGAAAGGTTCAGATCTAGGTATTTGTTTCAAAAATATAAGATGGTCATTCTTACTTTATAAGTCATATTCTTTTAAATTTGGGCTCATAAAAATATTTAAATCTATTTTAATGGTTGAATTATATGGATCATAATTTCTAACCCAAAATTACCCATAATCCTTATGAACCAAAATATAGTGTCCACTTAACCTATTCCATAATGTGTTCTATCCATTGCGACTAATGGTCCATCGCTCAACGTGCCATAACTGACTGATTAAGGTGTCTGCTTTAACCTATATTGGAAAACACAATTAGGTTAAGGCAGACACATTAAGTATCAATTATATTTTTCAATCCTGCAAGGAAATTCAGCACGTTTCCATGTAATAATTGAGTCACAAATAATATTCAATAGGAAAATGCATGCTAAAAATAGACGTGACATGGAAAAATGCATGGAATATTATTCTGATTGTGCCTATAATGATGCATGTTGATAAAGAAAATATTTTCAATTATTTTATTATGAATTTAAATTTTTTTAATCCCAAAAAAGTTTTTATTTAAATGGAAATTGTCATATTTTATGTTTTAGAAACATTTTTGATCTTAGTTGCTAAAATGGAATATTTTGGATTTTAACAGTTTTAATTTATTTAAATGTTTCAACTGTAACTTTTTCCATACATATCCAATTTGAAAAATTATTATTTTTTAGGTTTCTATGTTTTATGGGATTCATTTAATTATTCTGGACCAAAAACTCAATTCAGCATTTGAAGGCCAAAAATCAACTCACATGTTCAACCTCAAAAATTATGCATAGATATTTAAGGTTTATTCATGGGGACATATCTCATAAATGGACAATAAAAATGAGTTTAAACTAAACATGGATAATTATTACATCTGTATGAACAAATTTTATTAAGGCATCCATTAATTATTCTTTATTTTTCAAAGAAATAAATGCATGGGAGGTCTGCTGAGTTGGAATACGAAGAGTTACCTTTCCAAAATAAATACCCAGAGTAAATTGGAAATATTTCTCACCACACATGGACCATAAATCTGAAATTTTGTGAGGATACATAGGATAGATATATGAACAACTTTCAAGAATACTAAATTTACCAATTATACCATTTAATATGCCTACAATGTGGAAACATTCATAAGAACTATTTTGAAGACAAAATTTTCACCTCTTCTACCTATAAAAGATGTCCTTTCTTTATTATAAAGTGTTAGAAAATTAGGGGTAGCATTTGTTAGACATGTTCTATAGTTTAGTCTTGTATTTTATTTTCTTTTAATTCTGTAATTTCATTTCATATTTTAATTTATGTTTTCTCCTTTCTCTCTTATTCTTTCTCTCTTTTGTTTTCTCTCCTGTTTTCTTCTTCACTGTGAACTCTTATGATCATGATCATGAGTAGCTAACATGAGGAAGTTCAAGGGAGTAATACAGTGATGAACCTATGTATTTGAGCTATAATTTTTAATTTTCCATATTTTATTAGAGTTATTTTGAGGGGGGTCTTAGTGGGAAATGTGCCTTTGGGTCTCCACTTTCCACCTATGGTTTAAATTTCGCTTCTGAATTATTTCCCCTCAATCGAGGAGGTGGATGTAAAATCTATCGATGATCATTAAGAGTACTATATATTAACAACCATATTTAGAGAATTATTTTCACACATATGATGGAGTGTGTTCATTAATTAAATAATAAATTAATAATAAGACAATGAAGGTTCACTCAGAGTGATTCTCTTAGGAATGTATCCTTTCATTCTAACTTCATTCTATTTACATTCATTGTGTTTTCATTGAATTTTCATATTTACTTTTATTTATCTCACATTTTCATTTCTCAAAACTAAATTTCTTTTAGTTTTATTTTGTTTCATAAAAAAAAGTATAAGTATCGATTGATTGACTACAAAAGCTCCTCAAGAGAATGAACTAGGTTAGCCACTATGCCTCACTTAGTTATAAATATTTTTGAGAGCACACAAAAAAATGCTACATCACGTGTAATTCAACACCCTCATTTAATCAGACCTGGGAAAAATAAATCATTGTTTCAATAATACTAATAATAATAACACCATTTTACATGTGCATCATCCAATGGTGAATTTGTATCAACCATAACTGGTGAAAACAACAACTAAAATTTCTCATCCCATGTAATTTGGATTTCCCCAATACATGGGTTAGTTACATCCAAGTACATGGTCATTTAAAAATTTATTTTACTCTAGACTATCTTCTAATACCAAAATAGTAAGATAAAGGAAAAAATAGCTCTGATACCACTATGTAATGTCCCGACTTGAGATCCACTTAACTCATGCCTTGAGTTAGTGGATCACATGGCCTCAAGCATGTGCCCTCATACACTAGAGGCTACCGACTAATAGAAAGGGTGTAAAGGTTGTTCAATGGAGAGACAATACCCTCATAACATAGTAGAAAAATGGATGTCACAATAAACATTTAATAATAGTATAATATATAAACAGACATAATAAATAAGTAGTGTAATAATAAATATCTAAACTAAATAATAATAAAAATACACTAGGTGGTGTCATATACATGGATGCATGGAATATTGATGTAAAAAAAGGTGAATGGGGGACAAACATATGCAATCATGCTATACAAAAACTACAAAAATAAAAAAAGGCCTCTCCACTGGCATCTCGAACATATTCTCCATCCTCTGATCTTACACTCCATCTAAAGGTAAAGCATATCAAAACTCTATAGCAGAGTGCTTAACCTTATCCATACCTACAGAAAAATAATCTACTCGGGTACCAAAGGTAGCCCAAGTTTGGTGTGAGATAAAATCCTAGTAGGACACCACCAAATGTTTCTAGAATTAATCCAATTAGTGCTCATATCTAAATAGTGTGCAGGTATAAATAATTAATTAATAATGTTAAAAAAAATACCAGCCTGCTTAGGTTCCTAAAGGACACCTGGTAGCTCTACTTACATCATCTCATGGTTGGAAAGAGTTTCGGGTCAGTAACTATATCTATAGAGTATTAATATATATATACACATATATATATAGTTATATATTTCATCCACCTATATGGACCAAGTATGTGCGAATGTAAGTGGACATATACCTGGAATACTAGGTGCTAGCTGGATCGGGGCATAAATCAAACATCCATAACCATTCTAAATGAGTATATAACCTCAAATAGAAGGGTAAATTCCATACATCTCATAATTATTGGGAGAATGCATTATCATCACTCGATATGGTGAGTGTTCCATCATGTCAACACCTGAAATAAGGGATGTGGTGTGTCATGTGCATCGTCTAAATAGTGTCGATGGTGTGAGGCGCCATGCTCAACACCCCATGTAAGGGGGAATGAATCGTTATTCCCAAAAGAACCCTTACCATCATACCAGAACCTATATCAAAGGTGTAATCTTATTTATAATAATAGACATGAGGCATTGTCTCTCATGTATCTCAATAGTCAAGTCCAATTACAAACAAGGTAATATAACACACAATGAGCATTTAATAAATCATAAATAAATGGAATTTCCTTACCCCCCCCCATAAGTAATTCCATTTAATTTATTTAACAGAAAACCATAATGAATAATCCCATCATTTTAATACATGCAATTAAATTAAACAATTCATGTAAATTCAATTTATAAGGTTCAAAGAGGCACTTAGAAACTGCCATTATCAATTGGGAAGCCACTTATATAGTAAATTCTCTATATAAGATAATCCAAGAACTTAATAGGTTCTTTGGGTTCATTTAATCTTTATATAGTAGAGTTAAAATGAATTTAAAACTCAATCTGAACACTGAGGAGGTCTTATGGGTATTTAAATAATTAACTATAAAGGGAAATTTGAGATGACACACCAAGGGGTGTCTATAACTGAGTTAAAAATCCTATAATCTACTAAAAAATGATCCTTGGGGGTTAATCATGGTTTTTATATCAATTTGGAATCAAGAAAACCATTTTTGGGTGATTTTTGTAAAAGTATGGTATTCAGCACAACAATGCGTCTATGAAAATACCAAAAATTTTGCGGAAAATAACTAGACCAGCTACCTTAGGGATGTTGATGAATCCTCATCCGATGGAAGCCTCAAATTAAAAGTAGGTTGGGAGAAGTTGAAGAAACTTTCCAATTCCTTGAAAATAGGGGGAAATGGAATGCACCTAAATAGCATAACGGATTCAAAGATAAACCGAATTAGGAAGGGAGAGGGAGATAGAGCATACCTATAGGTATCCAACTCTTCCATAGGATCTTGATTTAGACTTCAGATTAGAGTGATATTTAAGAATCTATATTGAAGGATTTGGGAGCTCATGAGAGGAGGAAATATGTTTTAGCCTCTTAAAATGGAATTAGAATAAAGAAAAGGGTTTAAAAGAATCATTAAGGTAAATTTGGACTTTTCACCCTAAAAATAGGGGGAGAATGGTTTGGCTACATGGTTTCGCCAAACCATGCACAAATTGTGCTCATCCCACTGGTTAATATAATTCCCCACATGGTTAAGGCACACAGTTTTCCTAACCATGCACAAACCGTGAGAAATCCCACTGACAACCCTATGTAGTTTTTCCCATGGGAATCCACTTGGGGTCACACAGTTGCAAACAAATTGTGTGGCCCCTACTACTCCTCTAACTCTTCTCACATAGTTTGCATAGACCATGTGGTCTAGGATTCATGATGTCTACTAACTATGTAGCCCAGTCAATTTTCCAAATTCCTAGGGTTTCGGGCTTCAAATAAGCCTCGAACACCCTCATAACCTCCACGAATCCTTTGGGTAACATTATAAGGGTAATTTAAAGGATTCTAAACAAAAAAAAACAATTAATACCTTCATAATAAAATGGTTCATTATAGTATGGTTTCTCCTTCCTCTTCACCGACCTTTTTTTCTAAAAAGAATCAATTCTGAGTTGTGTAGATTGATTCTAGGGCCTCCATTATAGTTTTTGTGTTCTCCATTTTGGTGGATCTCATTACAGACATGTGCTACTCGATTTTTGAGGTAGGTGGTTCTATCTCTATCCTGTGTTAGTGAAATTTATTGATCTTTTTTTTATATGTTATTTTATTAAATGAAATTACATGACAGACTGATTTGATTTGTGTGTGTTGAAATTGGTTTTTGATAAAATATGGTTTTCCCCTAGTTTTGATAAATGAAATGGGTTTTCAAAGCATTGTGAAATGGTTTTCTGAAATCATTTTCAAAGCATGATATGATGAAATTTTTTGATAAAATGATTTATAAAATAGATCACATGAGAATCCTTGGGTATTTAGGTGAAAGGTGTAGCAAGGTCTTGTCCACTATCGGGGGGTTCATTCATGGGGTGTTCCTCTACTCCTTAGGCCTATTGTTCTAGGGACATGTTGACCAATTATAGGGTTCACTTTCTAGAGTGTTTCTCTTCTCTCTAGACTTGATCCATATGTCTAGAGGTTTGATGTGTGCTCTATTGTATATGTTTGTGTATGAGTGTTCTAGCTATCCTGACTTAGTGTGATATTTGGTGTGATGTCACCTGTGGTTTTGGATTATACTATTTTGATTATACCACCATGGATTTGATATTATATGTGATACATGATTTGGTTTGATTTGATATATCTTATTTGATATATGTATATGAAATGATTTGAAATTTATTTACCTGATTTTTTTAGAAATTTGGAAAAAGGGAAAATTAAATCGCTTTGTCATGTTTTTGATATAAAAACTAATAAACTATACAACATGCCTTATTTTTCTTAAAATTTGAGCATAACTGGATTATTTTTTAGAGAATTGATATGAAAAAACATGGTGGGACCCTACTAATCATGTTATCTCACACCCTTCATACACCTTCAGCAGTGCATATACATTGTAATGTCTTTCAATGTAGAGAAAGGCAAGGAATTCTAGTGAGGAAGTGAGGTTTTTTGTCAACTAGATTTGGGTATCTAGATGGTGAAATGGTAGGAGTTTCCCTATACTATCACATAGAGACTGTTGGAGTAGCACTTTGTCTTTTTCTTCCTTTATAATTGGACATGTCTCTTGAATATTTTTTTGTTGTAGTTTTGGTTGTTTCGCATTTGTTGTTCTCTTTCTGTTATGAAATACATATATATTTATGTTTTCTTCCTCCATTTATTACTTTATATGTACATATATATGTCATTTTTTCAACTTTAGGTTGGGATAAATCATTCACTCTGTTTATTATTGATGTTTGGGTGTTGGATGCCAGCCCATGGGAATTGAGAACGCCCTTCGGGTATGTGGAAAATTCATGTTGGGTACCAGTTTGAGAGGGTATTCTTGTCAGGTTTATCATAACAAATCTATTATAAATGTTTTATGTAAAATATCAATGAAAATTTACATTATAATATATCAATGAAATTATTTAGTGAAAAATCAAATAGAAAATTTTTCATGAAAGTTATGGGAAAAAATATAATCAGAAATTTTAATACAAAATTTTAAACCAAAAAATTTAGTTTAATTTATGAGTTGAAAATTATAGTGGAAAATTAAAATCAAGAACTATAATGAAATAATATAATTTAAAATTAAATAAAATATTTTAAATAAGAAATCATAGTGGAAAATTCCATAAAAAATAATGTTGCATTATTCTTTCATTAATACTCTAGTAGAAATTATTTAAATTAAAATTTTCAGAAAAATTATTCAATGGAATTAATAAATGGATTTTATATTATGAAAATACATGGAGAAGTTTTTATTAAAAAAATTTGAACACCTGTAATTTTCTAATTTGATTATTTCTTTTTAAGGAAGTCTGGTTTTCAATTCGACCTTTTCAGCTTTATTTTCAATATATTATTTCCTAAAAAATTATCATTATAATTTTTTAGTAAAATTTAAATTTAATTTTTTAGTTTAATTTTACATATAAATTATTCTCTAAATTTTAGCTGTGAAATTTTGAAATGAATTTTTTTGTACAATTTTATAGTTTTTTCTCCATAATTCCATTAAAATGTACAAAATTAAAAACATTTATTATATTGTTCAATAAAATATATATCATTTAAAAATATTATTCTTTATATATTTTAAAATTTTAATCGTTTTAAAAATCAATTCATTTTTTTTGATCTTAAAATAAAATATCACTATATATTTAAAAAAATTGTATTTAAATATATTATTAGTTTTTGAAATATGAATTATTTTTAATTTACTTTGAACAATATAAAAAGTATTTTTAATACAAAAATATTTTTTATTTAAAAATTATAATTATTTTTATAATATATGAAACCATAATTCTTGGTGTAATACATCAAACATTCTGGTTGGGCTTTTTTTACTTTTATTTGTTGATGTACAATGATGCCCCTCTTTTGTTATTATTTACCACCTATAAAATTTTTAGGGGTTATGATCTTAATTTGATACTAGACATTCCAAGTTTTATTGTACCATAGAAGATAATTCTTGGTGCATCCTAAATTAGAGTAGGTGGTTTGATCGAGGTGGGGTAGGTCCCAGGGTTGAGTCCCCCAATTCTCTTGTATTTTATATGTGGGGTTTTAATATACTTGGATATATAATATTGTAATAGAATATCAGGTAGATGGTATATTTTATTCCCTTTATCCAATTAGATATGAATTAAAGATTCTATTATTGAGTATTATTACTCACCGCTATAGACATTACACCGCGCCATTAGTGAATGTATCCATAGGTTAATTAATAGTGGAGATAGGAATTATAATTTTTAAGTGTTTCTTTGATATTTTACCTATTAAAATTATATTTTGATTCATATGGGTGATTCATTGGGTTTCCATATCCCTTATTCATAGGGTTGTGTATTGTGGTTTACTGTGGGATTATTACGGTGTCTATTGTGCATTTTTGAAATGATACCCAATATATACACATTATTTATTTGGTATCATTCTAATATTTTAGAATTATGATCTTTATTTAATGTTTTTTGATTGAATGTAGTTGTTCTTTAGTGTTTGGAATAACATATTGTGTAATTCCTCCCTTGTGTGTGATGTATACCCTCAATGATTATCCTTTACCTCTAGCCTATTTGAGGAAGGTATAGGGATATACACATCCTCATCAGTAACCCATGGTGGGTCCTTGATGAGGATATATCATATTAGAGTTTCTTTAGAGTATGATTTTTAATATTTTGGTATAAATTAGTAATATTTTGGGAATATTTTTAAATTTTAAGGAAGTGGTATACATGAACATATTATTAAATATAAACAATGGAAATTTTCCATGGACACAAATAATCATTATGATCCTATAAAATGATGTTAATTGTATAAAATATATATCTAGGGAATCAATGAACTTTATGAAGGTGCCTTTGTGGGTATGATATTATTCGTAATATTTTTTGATATATTCCATACTGATTTATGTGTTGATTTTCTAGGAATAATCATTCTTATGGGCCATATCAAGGGATAGATTATTCTTGTATACATATCTATGTGTAGATCTTGATTAGTCTCTTTTGGTTTCAATTATAACTATACCACCATGTCATTTGAAAAATATTAATATGAATGACAGATCTATACCTTCACTTCAATGCCACTGTGTGTTGTTAGGAGATGAAACATTAGTGTACATTATTCCACTTGAAACATGATAGGGAGTAAAGGTATAGATATCTATAGTGGTTGATTATTGGGATTCATCCCTCTTTCACTTTTAGTAGAAATGTTTTTTGAGGATCCTAAGTAGACTCTTAAATAAAATGAAAACCAATTTCCATGATTAGATTAATGTTTCTATTGAAATTTTGATATCCTCTTCTTTAGTAAGTGAATCCATGATAAAATATTACTTACCTTATAATGAGATGATATTTTATTTTCAACACACTATGCTCATGGTGTGTTGATAATATTTTTTACATGTAAAAAGATATTACCCCCTATAAATTACCAATTTATTTAATAATTACTTGGATATAATTAATTGTTCAACTCTCAATCAAAAGAAATTGAAATAAACTAATGAAAACTAATGATAAAATTCCCTATCAATGTAATTGTAATAATATGACACTTCAAAACCTAAATTAATCCATTAAATCATATATGGTATATGTTTAGTGTTAGGAATTAAATGTGAAAGTTTTTGAAGAAGTAATACCATATAAAGAAGGAAATAGAAAAAACAATCACATATTATCTTTCATTGAAGATACTGAAAACTATGAAGTTGTAAAATGTAAAGATATAATACTGGGATATAGTGACTTATGAATGGAATTTAGTTCTTCAATTCCAAATTAACCATTGAAGGTTTCTTTTTCCCTCTGAAAATATAATTTTAAAAAAAATCTAGAATGAATAATTAAAGACTCGAACTCAAAGTGCATAACAAAATTAATATATCCAAAATGATCCACCAACATCGAGATATCCTTATACATTTATACTTTCTAGGAATCACCTAATAACTCTTCTTAGCCTCGGTTATTAGTCCATGTATATCAGGTAATTATTGATTCATTCACATACTCATCCAAAACATTGAGTATTCAAATATTAGCTTATCCTCTATTCCACTAAAATCCTGATTCTTCCCCACAATCATTGTAACATCCTCTCTTGTTCTTGATGTATGAGATGTTTAAATTTATAAACTTTTATGTTCCACTAATGGTTCTTATTTGTTAGGGGTGTTTAAGAGGTCTGTTTTAGTGGTAATGGGTTTAGGAATTGGTGGCTTGAGTGAAGACATGAAGTTTGGCCTTGTAGTGGCTGAAAAGTACCCACTATAATGACCCAAACTTTCATCAATGTAATTTCTCCCTTCTTATAGTAATTTCATATAGTATAAAACATATAAAATCACTTAGATACCATAATAAAAACTTTATAAATTAATAATTAATGAAATAAGAGGTATTTTTAGAAGTTAAGGAAACAATACAAATGAAAAAGTAACATGAACTTAGGGATAGTAATATGACCCTTATGAATAGTAAAAAGGCCAAATGAATAGTAACCTCACCCATAAAAGTATAAATAAAATTTATGCATCTTATAAATGGTAATATGATGTAATTATATAATATTCTATTTAATTAAATGTTTTAAAAATTATTAATTAAGTGTTGGTATTTTTGTAAGTAATAAATATTTAATTATAATTTTATAATTAATTTAATAATTTAAAATAAAATTTATTTTCATTAAATTTATTTATAAATTAATATTTTTATTTCTTATGGTTTTAAGATAATTTTATGAGACCGTAAGTAAATTTTCAAGGTGTTTTAAAATCAGTTATAATTTTAAAATATGTATTTTCCAAGTAAATGGTGATTTTAATTAAAAATTAAATTACCCATATTTAGATAATTATTTTCATAAAATTGAGTTAATTTTTAATTCTACATTTCATAAAAATTAGGTTGAAATTTTAGGATTTTTCTAAAATACTTGAATTTTTTATGAATAATAAAATACGATAATTTACAATAAAAGCTAAATACATGAATTATGGAGTCATAGATGATGTAAAATTGATGTAAGACCAAAATTTAGAAATATCCTTCATTATTTTAATATATTTAGATATAATTATCAAACTATTCATAGTATTGAGCAAAAATAATAAACTAATAAATATAATAATGTGAAAGCCTCCCTCTCCTCCACTATAAATACCACCCCTCACCCCCTCTTCTCCTCGCACCTATGAAGCTTCAAGGATTGTCCAAATTCTTCCCAAAACTCTTACCTATCCCCTCTCCCATGTCTATAAGCTCTTGGTATCATCAAAATACCAAGACTAGGAGCCTTTATGGGGGTCTCAAGAGGGGAATTCAAGAGGTAAATCCTCTCCCTTTTTCTTTTAATTTCTTTTCAATTTCATTTCTTTTATAATTCTCTCTTCACCTCCCTTCCTATAAATAATATGATAATTCCAGTATCTTTTATATACTTTAATTATATCATGTTAATTTAATATCCATCATTAAACTCCTCCCTATCTCTCTCTTTTATTCTAAAAATGAAATCATCACCTTTGATGTGTCAATTTACCGACATTATGGGCGATGCAATTTCATTTCCCTTTAACACCTTCAAGATTGTTAATAAAACCATTAAATGGTTGAAAAAATATTTTAAATTTTATGTTATAACCCTTTTTATATTCTATAACTAATTTATATACATAATACTAAATGATAAAAAAATGAGTTTGTTGTGATTGAAAAACTACCGAAATTAACCTAAAACAATTATCATTAACTTTTATCTGGTGATTTATCCTCATAACATATAAAAAATTCATTATAATAACATTTAAACTTCTTTAATATCATTAATAACATATAATAACAATTATGTATATTTATCCTCATTTTACATTAACTTTCATTCATGTATACAAGTGAACCAATCATGAAAACTAAGAAAACGAACACTCCCAAACGATTAAATTAAACTCTATAACTCATCCAAAAACCCATAAATAAACTTAATAAAACCATAAAAAATAAAATTCATATATAAAAGGTTATGAATTTTTTAATTAATGAATCTAATTTGATTATACAGAATATTAATGTAAAGGAATCATTCGGACATAAGGTAAGGGGAATTCTTGAACCCAACTCTCTTTATTTGGGTTTTCCCTCTTTCACCCCATTTTTAGTATGAATATTCAATAAATATAATTTTTTCATCATTATATTACCTTTTCTAGGATATAAATATTTTCTACTTGAGTTTATGACAAACATAATGTTTCTCCAAAATAACTCTTCTTTCAAAAAACACACCTTTTGATGTTTCTTTTTCACTCAAGGTTGATGATTCTTATATCAATAATGTTATTACCTCATTCATTTGGGAACCCAAATTTTATGAATATATGATTTATGAAATTAAATTCATTCCTTTCCATGGGTTATTTTTTTCCAATATTGATATATGTTCTATGTGGAATGCATAATAATGTGAATGTTATGATGTGATGGGTGCACCTGGAATTATATAGCACAATATAAATGTTATGATGTGACAAGTATGCCCATAATTATATAGTTCTCCAATTCATTGGTAAATGTGAAGTGTAACATGAGAAAATTTAAATATGCATGAACATGATTCTATCTTTGTTCACAACTATGTGTGGTAGTTGACCACTAAGACATGATGTTTCATTTTTATGCATTGCCACATTCCAAACCTTATCTTAATGCTTTCTCTCATGATTATGATGATGATATTATGATTATTCTCACCCCATGTTATATTGTTTCATATTATTATCTATCCTCTTACTGGGCTTTTATCTCGCCCCTTTTCAAATTATATCCTTAGGTAATTACTTGTACTATGGAGGACATAAGGGACAATAAAAACTAGAGAAAAAGGAGTTAAATAAATTTTTATGTTTTATTTTGTAAATTTTATTTATAGTTCTATTTTTTCAAAGAGACTAAACCATTGGATCCTAGTAATGTAATGTTTTTATGTTTTTTATCATTAAAATGGTGTAATAGTAATGTATGAAAAAGTAGGGTCACTATAGTATGTATCAAATCATGGTTTAGTTAGTTTGAGAGTTAGGATTAGAGAACCTTAGTGAAAACCCTTAGTATGATACTAAGTATAAGTAAGTGCACAAGATTTTTTTCTAAACATAGGTATCCCATAATATTGCCTTTATATTTCACAAATGAATAAATTATTTATTCATGACTTTTTGACTTATGGTTTGTTCTAACCTTTTCTATTTTAGAAAATGGGGGGAACTAGAATAAATTTTTCTAAAAACCTGTGTGAGGGACAACACAGTGATTTCCCAAACAAAATCCCCATTGATTTGGGAGGTGGAGTTAAAAACTTCATGGTGATTCTTACCCAACTATCTCAAGTTATGATCAATAACCTAAATAATGTGAAACATTCACATTAACCTAAGAGGGAGAAACTAGCTATCGAGTGTTTTATGCGGCAACAACCACCGACGTTTTGTGGATATTCTGATCCACTTGTTGATGAACGGTGGGCTAACTAAATGGAGAAGATATTTTTTTTGCTTTACTATTCTGATACGAATAAGGTGACTTTGGATATTTATTTTCTAGAAGGAGAGGTCGACCAATAGTGTACATTGATTAAGAACACCAAGTCGAGGGATGAAATTGAAGAGATAAAGTGGGAAGACTTTAAGAAAATGTTTCTTAATAATTATTTCCCTCAAAATCTTTGTATAAATATAGAGAGAGAGTTCATAGAGTTAAAGAAAAAGTAAGGAGAATATTTTATGGCCTAAAAATCAAATTTCACAAAGATTGAAAGGTATGATTCAAGTTTTGTTATCAATAATGATAAAAAAAATTGATAGATTAATTAGTGGATTAAAAACACACCTTTTAAAGGATCTTACAAATCGAGACTTTGGTAGTTATGAAAAATTTGTTCGATGTGATCTAAAATTGGAGATAGAGTTTATATAATGGTCCCATGTCTATGGTGATATGAAAAAAAATGAATTTTCAATCCAGAGGATCTAATGAGAAAGGTAGAAATAAAAATCAACAACCCACATGCCAAAATGGGGGACGAAATATCATGGGAATTGTATCAAAGGGATGGGGAAATGCTTCAAGTGTGAGAGAGATGGACACCAATCTCATGAATGTCTAAAATACATAAGAATTCAAGAGAATGTGGTGAAGAAAAGTAGAGCACCACCCATGGTCCAATGCTACAACTATAGGGAGCAAGGGCACTATGAAAGCTAGTGCACTAAACCTCAAGTCCTTGAGGGTAATCGGCGTCAGAATCCACTAAAGATAAAGGATCAAGGAAATGATTATGCTATCACTACTATGGAAGTGGAGTAAGAAAATGAATCCATACAAGTTACACTTACTATTCAATCAAGAATGGAAAAGCTATTATTTGGTTTTGGTTTTGTGCATTCCTTTATATCTTAAAAGTTTTCTAAAACTATAGAATCGAAGCCCCAAAACCTTGATGTATAGATATATGTAAAAACACCAAGTGGTGAAATCATTTCAACCCAAGTGTTGGACTCTTATCCTATTGGAATATGTGGGAATATTCTTCCAGGGAATCTTGTGATACTTCCCTTAGTGGAATTTTAATCTATAATGGTAATGGATTGGTTATCGTTATATAGAGAACATATAAACTATCGAGAAAAGGAAATATATTTTCATATTACAAACCATCCCATGATACTTTACAAATGCAAGGAAGATCATAAATCTTTTTTGGAAAATCCTTCAATGGTGTGGGTGTTGATTCCCTGTGAAAAAGCATACCTCACTCAAATGGTTGAGTCAAAGGAAGGTGTCGACCTAGGGGAAATTTCCATTGTGAGGGAATATAGTGATGTATTTCTAGAAGAGTTACCCAAACTACCCTTGGATCATGAGATATATTTCTTAATATAAATCATACTTAGAGCAACTCCTATCTTAGACTTCCACTATAGGATGGCTCCTATCAAACTAGAGGAGTTAAAGAAGCAGTTGTAAGAGAATTTATACAAAGGGTTCATATGCCCTAGTGTATCACCTTGGGTTGCACTAGTGCTCTTTGTTAGGAAAAAGTATGGATCAATGTGGTTCTGTATAGATTATTGGGAACTCAACAAGATCACCATAAAGAACAAGTATCATATTCTAAGGATTTTTGACTTGTTCAATCGGCTTCAATGAGATCAGTAATTCTCAAAGGTGGATCTCTATTCTGGATATCATTAGCTAAATGTGAAGAAGGAATATATTCAGAAGACTACCTTCCGTACAAGGTATGAGCACTATGAGTTTCTAGTGATTCCCTTCAGACTTACTAATTCTCCTACAATATTCCTGGATTTTATGAATATAATCTTTATACAATATCTTGAAAATTTTTTGGTATTGTTTATCGATGATATTATCATCTAATCCTATATAAAGGAGGAACATGAAGAACATAAAAGGCTTGTATTGGAGACATTGTGGAAGGAGAAGTCATATTCCAAGTTTATAAAGTGTGAATTTTGGATGCAGCAAGTAACATTTGTGGGTCATGTGATCAAAAGTGAGGGAATATATGTGGACCCTTAAAAAACAAAGGCAATTGAGGAATGGATGAGACCCTCTAGTGTGATAGAAATCCATGGTTTTCTTAGATTATATGGGTAATACTGATGTTTTGTGTGAAATTTATCACAATTTTCTAGCCCGCTAACTAAGTTGACAAGTAAAGGGGTAAAGTATCTCTCGATGGAATAATGTGAGGAAAGATTCAAGGAGCTAAAGAGAAGTCTGATCACCGCACATGTACTCACATTACTGAATAGTGGAGAAAGTTTTGTGATACATAGTGATGTTTCAAAGAAATTATTGGGTTGTGTACTCATAAAAAATAATAATGTGATAGCCTATGACACATGGCAGTTGAAGATCCATGAGCATAACTACTCAAAGCATGATCTAGAGCTATCATATGTGATTTTTTCCTTGAAAATCTGGTGGCACAACCTCTATAGTGAGAAGTGTAAAATATATACCTATCACAAGATATTAAAGTATACATTCAAGAAAAATGATCTCAACATGTGTCAAAGGAGATGGTTAGAGCTAATCAAGGACTATGATTTATCAATTCACTGTCATCCCAACAAGGAAAAAAAAGGTAGTTGATCCTCTTAATAGGAAATAATATGTTAATCTATCCATGTTGTAGATTGAGAAAGATTATATCTTAATGGATATGGAAAGGATGAGTTTGGAAATAATAATGTCATGGAATACATCCTACCATTCCCAAATTATTTCTCAACCATCTATACAATATAATATTAAGGAGGCACAAAGGGATGATCTAGAGTTACAAAAGAAGGTGAATGAAGTAAAGGAAGGGAAGTTTCAAGAGTTCCATATCGATGATGATGGTATGATCCAGTTTGAAATAACGCTTTGTGTTCCTTAATCACCTAGGATAAAGAAGGATCTATTTGATAATGCATATAACTCAACTTTATTTATCCATCCTTGGGGTACCAAGATGTATTGTGATCTTTGAGAACAGTTTTGGTGGGATAACGTGATGAAGGATATTGTGGTGTATATCTCAAGGTGCTTGATATGTTAGCAAGTTAAATCAAAACAACAAATATCCAAAAGGATTATGAAACCATTGCCTATACCCATGTAGAAATGGGAGAATGTCACTATGGACTTTGTCACATGTCTCTCAAAGACATACAAAGGAAATAATGCAATATGGGTTGTGGTGGATAAACTCACTAAGACTTACTACTTTATCACTATTTAGGAAGATCTCTTGATTGAACAACTAGAAAAGATATATGTGAAGGAATTAGTGAGCCTGTATAGGGTTCCACTCTCTATTGTCTTTGATCATGATCTCAGGTTCACATCTAAATTCTAGAGGAGACTTTAATATTATTTGAGTATTGAATTGAATTTTAGCACGGCCTATCACCCCCAAACTAAATACCAACCTGAATGGACTATTCAGATGCTTGAAGATATGTTGAGAGTCTTCTCATTAGAACTAAAAGGTTGATAGAATCATCATATCCCATTGGTTTAGTTCTCATATAACAATAGCTTCCACTCGAGTATTCAGATGGATCCATATGAAGCTCAGTATGAAAAGCGAGGTAGAACTCCAACCTGTTGGGATTAAGTTTGTGAAATAAAGCTACTTGTACCTAATCTTGTGCAAGAGATTATAGAGAAGATTCAATCCATCCAACAACATATCAAAGTTTCTTAGAGTCGGAAAAAGAGCTATGCTAATAACTGTCGAAGGGACTTGGAGTTCGATGTTGGAGATAAATTCCTCCTTCGAATATCACCATGGAAGAGAGTCATGTGATTTGGAAAGAAAGGGAAGATAAGACCAAGGTAAATTATCCCCTTTGATATCCTTGATCACATAGTATTTGTGGTAATAATCTTGCACTTCCACCAAATATGTCTTGAGTTCAGGATTTATTCCACATATCACTCCTGAGGAAGTACATACCAGATCCCTAAAATGTACTAAACTCAGAGGTGGTACAACTGGAAGATGATCTCTCTTATGGGGAGAAAATAGTAAAGATTATAGATTAAGGAGATAAGGTTCCACACAACAAGAAAACCCATTTTGTTAAAGTGTTTTAGAGGAACCGTATGTACAAATAAGAAACTTGGGAACTGGATAAGGCGATGAAGGAGAAGTGCCCTCACCTGTTTATGTAAAATGAAATTTCAAGGGTAAAATTTCAAAAGGGGGGAAGAATGTAATGACCAAAAAATTTATCAATATGATTTCTCACTTATTATAGTAATTTCATATAGTATAAATCACATAAATCACTTATATACTGTAATAAAAACTTTATAAATGAAGAATTATTTAAATAAGTGGTATTTCTAGAAGTTATGGAACCAATACTGATGAAAAGTAACTTGGACTTAGGAATAGTAATATGAACCTTATGAATAGTAAACCAACCAAATGAATAGTAACCTCACCCATAAAAGTATAAATAAAATTTATGCATCTTATTAATGGTAATATGATGTAATTATATTACATGCTAAGTAAATAAATGCTTTTAAAATTATTAATTAAGTGTTGGTATTTTTGTAAGTCGTAAATATTTAATTATAATTTTATGATTAATTTAATGATTTAAAAGAAAATTTCTTTTCATAAAATATATTCATAAATTAATATTTTTATTTATTATGGTTTTAAGATAATTTTATGAGACCATAAGTAATTTTTCAAAGTGTTCTAAAATTAGTTATAATTTTAAAATCAGTGTTTTCCAAGTAAATGATGATTTTAATTAAAAATTAAATTACTCATATATAGAAAATTATTTTCATAAAATAGATTTAATTTTCTAATTATACACATTGAAAATTATTAGGGTGAATTTTTGGGATTTTTCTAAAATACTTGGTTTTTTATGTATAGTAAAATATGATAATTTACAATAAAAGCTAAATACATGAATTATGGATTCATAGATGATTTATAGCTGATGTAAGCCCAAAATATCTAACTATAATTCATTATTTTAATATATTTAGAGATAATTCTCAAAATATTCATAGTTTTGAGCCAAAATAATAAACTAATGAATATAATAATGAGAAAACCCCCCTCTCCTCCACTATAAATATCACCCCTCACCCCCTCTTCTCCTCACACCTCTCAAGCTTCAATACTTATCCAAATTCTGACCAACCCTCTTCCCTATACCCTCCCCCATGTCCAAGATCTCTCCGTGTCATCAAAATACCATGCATAGGTTCCTTGAAGAGGGTCTCAAGAGGAGAATTCAAGAGGTAAATCCTCTCTCTTTTTCCTTTAATTTCCTTTTAATTTCATTTCTTTTATAATTATCTCCTAACCTCCCTTAATAAAAATAACATGATAAGTCTAATACCATTAATATACTATAATTATATCATTTTAATTAAATATTCATTATTAAAATCCTCCATATCTCTCTTTTATTCTAAAAATGAAAATATCGCTCGTGATGTGTCAATTTACCAACATCGTGGGCGATGCAATTTCATTTTAATTTAAAGCCTTCAAAGCTATTAATAAAACAATTAAATGGTTGAAAATATATTTCAATTTTTATTTTATAACCCTTTTTATGTTATGTAACTAACTTATATACATAATATTAAATGATAAAACAAAACAAGTTCGTTGTGATCGAAAAACTGCCAAAATTAACCTAAAATAATCGTTATTAACTTTTATCTAATGATTCATCCTAATAAAATATAAGAAAATTAATTATAAGAACATTTAAACTTATATAATATCATTCATAAAATATAATTACAATCCGGGATATTTATCCTCATTTTACATGAACTTCCATTCATGTATACAAGTGAACCAATCATTAAAACTAAGAAAACAAATACTTCTGAACGATAAAATTAGACTCTATAACTCATCCAAAAGCCTATAAATGAGATTAATAACACCATAATGAATAAAATTAATGTATAAAATGTTTTGGTTTTTTTAATAAATGAATATAATGTGATTATACTGGATATTAAAGTGAAGGAATCATTCACACATAAAGTCAGGGGAATTCTCAAACTTAACTCTCTTTCTTTGGATTTTCCCTATTTCACCCCATTTTCAGTATGAATATTCCTTAAATATCATTTATTCATTATTATCTTACCTTTTATGGGTTATTTGTGTTTTTTACTTGATTTTATGACAAACATAAAGTTTTTCCAAAAGAACTCTTCTTTTAATAAAACACACCTTTTAATGTTTCTTCTTCACTCAAGGATGATTATTCTTATATAAAGTATGTTATTCCATCATTCATTTGGGAATACAAATTTTATGAATATATAATTTATGAAATAAAAATCATTCATTTCCATGGTTCATTTCATGTCCATTATTGATATAAGTTCTATGTGTCATGCATAATAATGTGAATGTTATGATGTGACAGGTGCACTCAGAATTATATAGCGCAATGTAAATGTTATGATGTGATGGGTGCACTCAAAAATTTATAGCACTCCAATGAATTGGGTAATGTGAAGTCTCTCATTATAAAAGTGAAATATTCATGAACATGATGCTAGCTTTTTTCACAACTATGTGTGGTAGTTGACCACTAAGACATGACGTTTCATTTTTATGAATTGCCAAATTCCAAGCCATTTATTAATGGTTTCTATCATGATTATAATGATGATGTTATGATTATGCTCACCCCATGTTATATTGTTTCAATTTATTATCTATTCTCTTACTGGGCTTTTAGATCACCCATTTTTGATGTATATCGTTGGGTTATTACTTGTACTAAGGATGACACAAGGGACAATAACAAGATAGAGAATAAGGAATTAAATAAATGTTTATGTTTTATTTTGTAAATGTTATATATGGTGCTATTTTTTCCAAGACACTGAAACTTTGGTTCCTAGTCATTTAATGTTTTTATATTTTTTATCATTAAAATTATTTAATAGTAATGTAAGAAAAATAAGGGTTTTTATAGCCACCAGCTCACTGGTGGACTCCATCTACCAACCAGTGGAGTTGTTGGAAGTCTACATATTTCTAAAGACCCCATCGGCCAGTAAATGGTGTTGGAAGAACCAAGGAGGTTTTTTCCAACACATTGAACTATCAATGCACCTAGTTCAAGGTTCCATTAAATGAACCCTACATGATTTTTATCCAACTCGATTTGACCCTCTTAATTATCAAATCCCAACCCCCAAATTCCTACTCCAAATTTTAGATCCCCTCAATTTTCTCATGTCTCTCCCATTCTTCTACCATTGCCTCTTTAACATTGGTATGATCCAGTGATGTTTTAAAGGTGATTACATCTTGATATTCTTCTAATTATCCTTATTATTTGAGATATGCACATGGATCTATGTCAGATATATGAATTCCATGAATATCCAATGACATTTCCTTCATTTCTTCATAGATTAGTGACAAATCTAGTGAGTCGATGGAACTCCCTAATCGAATCAAGATCTACCATCGAATATAATTGTTCTACGAGTAAGTATTTTTATATCATCTTCCTAGACCTCTTCTTGATAGTATATTGATGATATAACCTTAATCCATTGAAATTTATTTGGTATATTATGGTATGTATCAATATGTAAATGACAACTGCCCCTTGACCAGAGATATAACTCTCAAGATTGGTGGAAGTTTCCAGGTAATTCATCATAGATCAATCATCTTGATATCATCTTATTATTGATTCTCATATTTAATATCTTTTCAATTGAAAAATTGGTGATGGATCAATGTTCATTGGATAGAATCAATGTTATCTTATAGTATCGACAAGGAATTTATGATTCGTTCCTCAATCGAAAACATAATTGGTGAATTTTTGACCTCTCCTTAGACACACCTCATAATTGGATCTGAAGGGTGAATCATTAATTTATTTTATTCTAGAACTACCCTTGTTTACATTGAATATTCTTGATTATCCTTTCTAAACCTCTTTATTTATGAATTGGAACCATGATAGACATCCTTGACATGCGAGCAAGTTCTTCATGGGTGTGTAATGCAGTTCAGGCTCTGATCCTTTGAAAAACTTTGGAGCACTTCATTAATAACCTTTAGGTAGGAAGTTTCCTAACATTTTAGAACATTATATACCCTTTTAGACTTAGTTCATATTGTTTTGGAATATCTTATTGTCCATACTTGATGGTGTTTTCTTGTGGGTGTGTGTATACCCTGTGATACCAATATATGATTCTTGATTCCATGAGTATTTCTAGAATAACTTGTTACCATGCTTGGTATTGACCAAATGATGTTATATGATGCTACCATATTATCATTATGACATGATATGTTGATATATTATTATCTTCCTCGTTGTTTTTATTTACCATGCCTTTGGAGTGTTTTGGTACTAATGATAGGTGATTGTCGTGGTATGATTACCCCTTGGGGGGAGTGCACACAACATGTAACGATGATGAAAGTGAACCCATACATATGGTAGGAGTATGATAACCTTATGTCCCATCCCGAAACTCAATGCCTTAAGGATATCAGGTAATGTGTCAAAACTTGATGCCTTGTATATGTTTAGTAGAATGTTCACTTGATACCTTGAGGATGTCGAGTGACTTATTGCCAACCTTATGGATAGTTATCAATCATTTACAACATTTTCTAATTATCCTTTTGGCATGGATCTGAAGTAGGGATAGTCTAGGATCATGGTGTCTTGGTTAGCACATTAATTCCCTATGTTTTTTGTTTATGTTTTATTTCCCTTTTATTCTTATCATTACATACACCTATTATACCTATGCACACTTGTTAAGGATGCATTGATGATGTCTTAATGGATTTTATTACTGACACCCTACACAAGAATCTCGATGCATGTTCAGAATAAATATATAGGTATCTAGGGAAGGGTAAGGGGCTTGTGGAAGATGATTGGCATATAGATCATAAAGTTAGTGATGGGATTGGGATATACTTTTTAGGAATCAGTAGTTTTATTTATTTAATTACTTTCACTCTATATACTATAGTTTAGCTTTCCAAACATGGAACCAAGTTTGTTTTTTCTTTGTGAGACTTGTGTGCCATCCAGATGACAGTTTTCTTATTTTCTTTTTGACCATCCTAAGACATTATAGAAAGGATGTGGGTTGTGTGGGACTCATGTAGGGGAGTTTACATGTGTTTGGATAGCTCATGTGTATAAGGCCTCTGAGTTACATTTATGGGATTATAGTTTTTGTTTATGGGATTTGGGTGCATTCAGGAAACATGATTACGCACATAGGATCACATTCCATATATATACATATTGTGTGTTGTATACTAGCTATTTAATATAATGCCTTGAATTGTGTTATATTTTTAGGATATAATTGTATTCTTTGATTGAGTGGTGTGTTTATTTTCCATGTTTTTGTGATATATTTGTTGGAATAATTATATGAACCTATGTATGGTGTTATTTTTAGTATTTATATGTGATTGTGACTGATGTGCAGGGATGGAGAACCTTGGTAGCATTAGGATGGATATGCATTGGGTTATGGGTAGCATCCTAGGAGAACTTTTTGTGATACCTTATAATGGTTAGGATTTATCCTAATGGTTTTAATGCTCTAAATGTTTTATTTGTGCTATAGAAGATACATCCCATAAGGAGACTGTTATAACCACCAGCCGATGTGTGGCAGTATGCTCCCATTTGGGATGATTCCCCCATCCCACCACCTACTATGTAGAAGGGTACAGTAGATAACACTCCCACGCCTACATTGGAAGCATAGTAAGTAGACATAACTCATCTGGAAGTCCTTCTACTTGTACCTTCATAGGGATTATGGGAATCAAGGTCCATGGTAGATTATGACAGATACTTCCAGCTTTAACATCCATCGGCCTTTCAGGTCACTAGAGGGCCACAGGATTTAGAGGAATGGATATAAATAATCAAGGGTGTATTTGGACATTGTGACACCTAGGGATAGAAAGGTGAATATGGAAGCATTCATGTGATAGGGGCCCACTAGATGATGTTGGAGCATGATAGGACGGGCTGACAAATGTGAGGGTCGTAGTTAGGAGGATTTCATAGACTTGTTTTTCATGGAGTTGTTTCTTGATATGCTAATGCTATACCAAGAGAAATTTTTAATGGTGCTATATTATGGTTCTATGAAGGTCTCCACATACTCAACTGATTTGACTGATCTACTTTACTTTGTTCCTCTCTTGGTTGGAAATGAGGCAAAAAAATGATTAGGAATTTTGAGATTGTTCTTCATTCCTACATTAGATGACAAGTTTGGTATTTTAACCTAACGATATAACCAAAGGTTCTATGCAAGGCCTTTACTATTAAGAATTTCCTGGAGGAGTATCAAACTATCATTATTCTTCCACCCTTCAATACTAATGTGTGTGGACCTCCTACTACTATGGTGAGATTCTCTTTTAGTATCATGAAGAGGAAGACTAGTGATGTGCAGTATGGCAGTAGCATATAGTTGAACCATAGTATGAATTCTTCATCCCCCTAAAGTTGAGTTCCACAATGCTTCAACTATAGAAAGATAATACATTATCGTAATTTCTTTACAACACATTAGATCAAGTATCCATTGTGTAGCAAGATGGGGAATCTCCAGTAGTTCTACTCTGGGTCTTTAAGGCATAGGTTCAGTAGGGGTATATGACATACATGATCTACAACCCATGGATATAGATAAGGTAATCAGGATAATTATCATATGATTATTACTTAGGGGGGTCATGCATCTTAGGGACAATGTCATAGAGTTGAGTCAGACCAAGTATATATGGTGGATCAGTCTCCAGTAGTTGGTGGTGAGGGACCGTCTACTATTCGAGGTACGGTCTTGAACACTTATACATTTTCTACTGCTTTGTTTGATACAGGTGATTCCCATTCCTTTATATATATTCATGTTATATCTAGAAATGACTTACCAATCAAGTTATCTTCTAAGTTATTTTCCCTCAATGCACCATTGGGAAAGAAAACTGGCCATATTCAGTGATGCCTAAGTAACCTACAATTGTTTCTAGTTATGGACATCTATGGGAATTCATGATTCTAAAGATGATGAGATTAAATGTGATTATTGAAATGAAAAAACTAACCAATTTTTGAGCTCACATTGATTGGTATCAAAGGCAGGTATCTTTTACATAGCCAAAGGGGATAAGTTCATGATGACTAGTGAGTAGGAGTTGGGAGCAGATAGAGTTGGTCCAGACTTGAAAAATATTGAGACAATCATGATACATATTATATGCTTATATCTTTTAGTAGTATCAGTACCACCCCCTCATATTTTTCTATAGTTTTGGGTCTCTATTAGGATGTATTTTCATACGACTTAATTAGACCGCCCCCTAATAGAGGAGTTGAGTTTGAGATAGATCTTATTCTAGGTGCACTGCCCCTTTTGATACCCCCTTATCATATAACACTGACTGAGTTGAAGGATCTTGAGGTACAACTTGAGGACTTGGGTTAGAAGGGATTTATCAGTACGAGAACTTCATTGTAAGTTTCAACTCTATTATTCACTAAGAAAGTGTATGACAGCCTTTACCTATTCATAGATTACCAGAAGATGAATCATGTGACAGAGAAGAAAATGTATCTTTTTTTCAGGATGAATGGTCTTTTTAATCAGTTTCAGGGAGCCTGGTGGTTTTCAAAAATTTATCTTAATCCAAGATATCAATAATTTGGGGCTAGAGAGGAGGAAATCCTAAAGATATAATTTCAGAGTAGGTATAATCTATACAAGTACTTTTTGATGATGTTTGTAATAATAAATGCATCACCAGTGTTTATAGATCTCATGATAAATATATTCCACCCAAATTTGTACTCATCTATCATTGTGTTTGTTTACTACATCCTCATCTACTCATCAACCTTGGATAATCATACTAGAAATCTTGAGATAGTCCTGAGTAAACTTCAAGTACATCAGCTTTATTCCAAGGTGTCAAAGTGTAAATTTTGGATGTAAGAAGTGAAATTATTGGGGCATGTGGTTTTTAAGATAATATATTCATAGACTCTGATAAAGTGGAGGTAGTGATGTCATGGACACATCTATAGAACATGTTAATGATTCTGATATTTTTGGGTTTAATGGGATACTACCGAAATTTCATCTAGGAATTCACCCATTTATTAGAACCCGTGACTATACTGATGAATAAGGGAGTGATGTTTCAGTGGTTGGACCAGTGTGAAGAGGATTTTTGTGAGATGAAGATGAAGTTTACTATATCTCCAGTGTTGATCCTTCCTGAGTCAATGATTCTTTAAGATGTATATTGTGATGCATTAGACATTGGTTTAGGAGAAGTACCATTGCAGATGGGTCAGATAGTAGCTCACAGGTCACAATAGCTGCAACCCCATGAGTAGAACTATCCTACCCATAACTTAGATCTGGAAGCTATAGTCCATGCTTTGAAGTGTTGGTGAAATTATCACTTTGGTGAGATATTTTTTGTCTACATTGACCACAATTTCCTCTAGTATGTCTTCAAACAGTGAGACCTAAACTTAAGTCTGAGGTGTTAGGTAGATTACCTATAGATGTTCAGATTTGAGATGGATTATGCACTAGGGAAAGAAAACATCTTTATTGATTCTCTTGGTCATAGGATGTAGGTAGATCAAGAGCTTGGTGAATGGACTTCAGAAGAGTATTGATGCTTGATGAGTTTTTTGGATGATTGGATGATGAATGCTTCTAAGGATAAGAGATCGATGGAATGTTCTCCATTGGTTTTCACATCTACCCTAGTAGACCAGGCAAAGGATGGAAAGGAATCTGAATGTGAGTGTGTTGTGATGGGGGGAATTTGGAGTGTGGTGACCTAATACCTGGGTGGTTGTTAGATGATTACATGATTTTGGTACATGATAGAGTTGTATCCCCTACTCCTATCAGATAAGATGTGATTAGTGGTATCCATACCTCTATGTGGGTGGTTCATCCTGGAGTGACAAAGATATACCATGAATTTAGGTGATATTTTCAATGGCCAAGAATGAAGAGGGACATTGATGGATTTTTTGTTTGATGCCTTACCTACCAAAGGATAAATTCCAAGCATTGACATCCTAGTGGGTTGCACCAGCTACTTCCTATTCCCAAGTTGAAGTGAGAGGATTTCATGATGGACTTTGTGATGAAGTTACCCAGGACCATGGGGAGCCATGAAAATGTATGGGTGATTGTCGATCGGTTAAATATTGTTTCTCATTTCTTACCAATCTATGAGAATCAATGAGTAAATGATCTGGGAAATAATTACATTTATGATATAGTACACTTCCATAGAGTTCCTTTGAGCATTATTATTTAAAAAATACACACATTTTACATCATATTTTTGGAATGGATTGTATGTCCTTAGGGGATCATTTGACATTGAGCACAACACACCATCCTCAGAGAGAATAATAGTCAGAGCAGATAATTTATATATTGAAAGATATGCTCTGAGATTGTGTTCTTGACTTTAGTAGAGCTTGGGATTATCACTTTGACCTTGTTGAGTTTTCACACAATAATAGTTACCATGCTTCGATTTAGATGAAACCATATGAGGTTCTTTATGGGAGACCATATAATTCACTGCTTTATTGGAACAAGGCTAGTAATTAATGTTTGTGGGGACCATTATAGTACAATATACCTTCAAGGTAGTTTAATATATTCAAAAGATATTGATCATAGCTCAGAATGGGCATAATTTCTATGACAACTGCAGGAGGAGAACTTTAGAGTTTTCTATATGCAATCAAATATTTATGAGAGTGACTCATCGGTTAGGTTACTAAAGTTTTATGAATAAAGGGAATCCAATTTCGTACTATGTTAGACACCTCAAGATCACCTATAATATTGTAACTATGGCATACCATTTGGATCTTCCTTCTTACCAACAAGGTATTCATGATGTGCTTCATGTGTCCCATCTTAAGAGGTATATGCTCGATCAAACATGTGTCATCAATTACAAGGATGTTGAGCTGGTGAATGATGAACCATATGTGGAGTGTATGATGTATATTGTAGTAGAGAGTAAGAAATTCATTTGAGGGTAGAAGATACCACTTACCTGAATTCTTTGGTGTCATGAACAGATGTCGGAGGAGACTTTGTAGAAAGAGATAAATGTTCGATCTTGGTGGATTGAGTTTTTTTAGTAGAACATTTGAAGGTAATTATCAAAAACATGAAGTCATTACATGGGAATAATTTTAACATCTTCACTTGTTTTCAATGTAGGTTATGTTTATGTTTATAAAAATTCATGTTCCTCTGATGGTTTTTTTCTATTAGGGTGTTAAGTGGTTTGTTATTAGTGGAAAAGGGTCTGGGAATTGATGGTTTGAGTGAATATAGTAGGATTAGAATGATGGTGGTTAAAAAGTATCCATTAGTAATCCAGTGGAGTTATTGGAAATATATAGTTTTCTATAAACCCCATTGGCTAGCCAATGAGGCCCACTAGCATGCTGATGTGCCCAATCTGAGGCTGCATTTAATTTACCCCATGATATTTTAATCCAACTCAGTTTTGACCCTCATAATTACCAAATTCCTACCCCAAGTTCCTATTTTGGATTTTATATCCCCTCCCTTGTCTCTTGGATCTCCCACTCTCCTCCCCTTACCTCTTGAATGTTAGGACAATCCAATGATGCTAGAACATTGAGTTGTTCTTGATATTATCCAATTATATTTCTTCTTTGAGAGATGTACATGGATCTATTTCATATCTATGAATTCAATGAAGATCCAATTACATTTCATTTCTTCTTATATAGTTGGTAGATCTAGTGAGTTTATGACTCTCCTTGATCGATTCAATATCTACAATCGAATATGGATGTTCTATGGGTAAGTAGTTATGAATAATCTTCTTAGACATATTATTGATGGAAAACTGATGATATAACCTTAATCCATTGATGAATATTTTTGTATATTAGTGGAGGTATCAGTGTGTCAATGAAAACCCCCCTTGACCAAAGATAGAATTCTCAATAATGGTGGACGTTTCTGGGTAAGTAATCAAATATCAATCATTTTGAGATCCTATTTTTCACAATTATCATTTTTATTCTCATCTCTAATATCCTTTTCATTTATGGAATAGTGATGAATCAATGTTCATTGGCTACACCTGAGGTTCTCTTCTATAATCGAAAAGGAATTCATGATCCATTCCTCAATCAACAACAAATCCATTGAATTAGAGACATATCCTTTGATATACCTTTAAAATGGTTCAGATGGTGGACTCATTATGGTATGTTTTCTAGAACCACCTTTCATTACATGGAATCTTATTGATTCTTCTTTTTAAACCTCTTTATTGATGTACCAAAACTGAGATAGAAATCCCTGATGTGTAAGAAAGTTCATTATGGGTATGAAATGCAATTCAGTCTTTGATCCTTTGATGGTAATTGGAGTACTTTATCAAAAACCTTAAGGTAGGAATTTCCTTAGCATTTGAGGCCCTTTTATACTCTTTTTTCATAACTTATTTTTATACTCTTTTTTCATAACTTATTTTCCATACTTGATGATGTTTTCTTGGGGGTGTGTGTTTAGACCATGATACCCATATATAATGCTTGAATCTATGAGTATTTATTTAGTAGCTTGTTAACATGCTTGTTGTTGATCACGTGATGTTATATGATTCTACTATATTCTAATGATGACGTGATATGTTGAAATATTATTCTCTTCCTCTTTTTGTGGATTTATGATGCCTTTGGAGATATTATCTTGGTACTTGTGATAGTTGACCATTGTGGTATGATTACCCCTTAGATGGGGAGTGCACACGGCGTGCGACGGTAATGACAGTGAACCCATACATAAGGTAGGATTATGAAAACCTTATAGCCTGGACAAAACTCAATACTTTGAGGATAACAGGTAGTATGTCATAACTCGATGCATTTTGGATATCGAGTGATATGTTCACTCGATGCCTTGAGGATTATGAGTGACATGTTTCCATATTTTTGGTTAGTTATCAACCATTTCTGACATATTCTTATTATCCTTATAGTGTGGATCTAAAGTAGGTATGGTTGAGGATCTTGGTATCTTGGTTAGAACATGAACTCCCACTATTTTTTGCTTAGGATATCTTTTACTTTTATTGTTATCATGGAATACAACTGTTATACCTATGCATACTCGTTAAGGATGCATCGGTGGATTCCTAATAAATTTTATTACTCACATCCTATATAGAAATCACAATGCATGTGCAAACATCATTTATAGGTATATAGGAAAGGGTAGGAGGTCCATGGAAGATGACTGAGTTATGGAGCGTAGAGTTGGTGTTGGACCGAGAAGTACTCTAGAAAACTCTGCAGTTTTATTTATTTATTTACTATCACTATATATACTCTGGTTTAGCTTTCCACATTGGGATCTCGATTTGTTTATCTATTTGAATGGATTGTGTTCTATCCATTATTACATTTGTTACTAGCCTTCCATTTTATTACTCTGAGTTCTCATATTTTTTTATTTTAATGGTGTAGGGATTTGATACTGAGGGTATAATATCCCCACTGATGGCATTCATACCCTCGCTTCTAGTTATAAGCCTCTTGCATATGGAAAGGTGAACATGAGGTCTTGTGGAACTATGGCTTGAACCGTGTGGTTTAGGTCGGGGATTTATAATCATATACCATCTTCTCTTACCCTATTGAAAGGAAATATATCCCTAATGTCAAGAAATTACCTAAAATGGTTAGAAAATGCATATATAAATATACTTAAAGATATATATTAACAAAGTGTATTTCTATTTATCATCTATATATTGGAATTATTATAACCAAAGGTATGTATTTTTTTCAATGTTTATAAGTTTTAAAGGTGCATTGAAGGTCCTCCAAAGTTCATTGGTGCCTCTGGTAATGGTTTGAAAAATCTATAATTTTATATAAATAGATGCATTTTATGGTTTAGACCATTGATCATGCCTCATAAGGGTTTAAAAAATTTTATATTCACTGTAGTGATGAGGTAATGTCATAGGTTCTAGATATATGTATTTTAATAGCTCTTGGAGATTTTAAGATGTCAACATTGAAATCATAGACTAGAATTCTATATAAATGAAATGCATTACTTCATGACACCAAATTAGATTACATTGTAGAGGGTATGTATTCAACATATCAAATAAAATTTAGGAGTTTGTGGATTTTGAGTGTCTACAGGTGTCCACACTTCAAAGGATTTTTAGGTTTTGGTGAGTCTATTACATCGATGATGTTTTCACCATGAAGGAAATCTACACTGTAAATTGTTGAGTAATTGATTTTTTTGGCCCTAGAAAATCACAGGGTCTCATGAAACAAGTCATGATCTACGCCACAAGGCTTCAAACATCTTGAAAGTAACTACTAAAAACCTACACGATGCCCCGTAAAATATAGTTCCATAGAGAAAGACTTGAAAAACTATTATATTAGAACAGTAGTGCTGACTTGGATTTCTCTAGTGAATTTGGTAATTTTTATAATATCTCTTAACTAACATTTTGATTTTAACTGTCTAATATTAAATAGAGTATGATTTGATGATTAATATTAAAGTAGAAAAATTTGGTTAATCATTACTATTTGAATTTAAAATTTAAAATTCAAAGTTTTTTGGATAAGAAGAGCCTATTGTGTAAAAAAAGAAGGTATCATGTAGAACAGAAAAGAGAGATCCTCTGAAGATCGGGAACCAAAGGAGTATGATAAAGATGAAATATATTTAAGAAAAATATTAAAATAATAACCCTCTATTCATATCCCAAAATATCTAGAATTCAAGTATTGAATAATCATGGAAGAACACCCTTACCATTTGGTGTTATCTCTATTTATCAAAAAAAATATAAGATCAAACTACATGTCAACTTTATCTTTATCCCTCTTGAAAATTATTGTTTGTAAGAGGATAAGAGGTAGTGGACCTTGGATGAGTAGTGATCTTTTCCTAATTCTTTCATCACATACTATTTAGGTGGTGATTATTTAATATATCAATACACTATAGATATTTGATCCTTAGAGTAACCTTTTATAGGTGAACCAAGTAAAATTAGCATGATCATGATCCTTACATTTTTTTCATTTGATTAAGATTAATAATTAGATTCAAGTTTTCTTTTATAATGTGAATATAAGAATCAATTTGAATTAAAGACAAGAATTTTTGTCACCCTAATTCACCCCCCTCTTAGGGTGTATTATTGTACTTGGGTATGACAAGTGGTATCAGAGACATAAGTTGTTTCTTGAATTTGTTAAAAAAAATTATAATCACATGGAAGATGTTATTAATTCAATATGAGTTCCTTTGTTCGATATATATAATTATTAGAACTAGAAAATCTGGATGAGATATCACCTTAGATCTCTTGGGTTGGATGTATTTGTTTCTACAGTTCATGAGATATTAGTATGTGATCCCACATGAAGGTCGGTTATATAATCTGATAAGAGGTTATTGAATGATTATTCCAGGGCACATCGTGATTTATCATGAGAATTTTCTAATTATATTTATTTAAAGGTGATATATTTCTCAATGACCAAAGTTATTTGGGATAAACTTACTAATATCATTGAAGGTGACAAAAAAGTAAATGAGGAAAAATGGAAGGCCTTACAAAATAGGTTTGAGGATTTAAAGATGAGTTCCAATGAAAACATAGATGGTTTATTTAATCATATTACTGAAGTAGTTGGTTCTAATCTTAGGGATTTGTCTATAAATAAAATATTCAAACATTGTAAAGAATATTATTATAAGATTACCATTTATTTATAATATAATGGTATCTACTCTTGAAGAAACGAATCTTGTTGAATTATCTCTTTATGAATTACATAGAAAACTAGTTTCTTATGAAATGAGGGTGAAGTTGGAATGATATTTTGAACATTCATCTAAGGAAATGTAATTAAATCTATTGAGAAGTAGTTATTTTAATTTTTTGAAAATTAAGATGATATAAGTGATGATCTACTATCACTCTTTTCAATGAATTTTAAAATTGTAAAGGGAATATTTGATGGAAATATACCTTTATCTTATATTCATTTTGAAAAGGATGGACATATTTCTCCTAGATAACTAATAAAACTTAATGAATAGGGTAATGAGTATGAGTTCTTAAAAAAACATAAGAAGAAGTTTCCATCTAGAAGGAACATCAATTCTATAAATTCTAGTGGAAAGAAGTTTCATAGGAATGTACTTGTAAGTAGAGAGGAAGAGGATTCTAAATAAGATCAGTTATAAGGTATTGAAATTGAAATTATTTTAGATGTGGAAGATTCTGTGATGAAAAATATGAAAAAATTAAAAATTGATTTCAAAGAGGATGGATAAAAAGAAGTATTTTATCTCCAAGTGGAGTTATAAGGAACACTAGAAGTGCTTGATTTAAAAATAAATAAGAATAGAAAAATTTTATATTTTTAAAGGATTCTTCAAGCAATGTTGATAAAATTGAATTTAAAGTTTATTTTCTTTAGAAAATTATATAAGTTTGTGAAAAAATCATGTAAAATTAGAAGAATATTTTAATTAAAGTTTTAAGTTTGAAGAATAGTCTAAGATCAATGATGATCTAAACCTATCTATTCTAGAGAAAGTTAAAAAGTTTTAAAATCTTGAAGAATAAGTTATCTCTTTAAGAAAGAAGATTGAAACAAAAATAAAATCCAATGGTTCAAAAAAAGAAATATTGGTTTTGAAAGTATTAAATGAAGTTTTGAAATAAAGGGCTGAATGAGGTACACAAATGTTTGAATAAATTTCTAAGGATCAAAGTATAAATGGTATAGGAAAATATAAAATTGGTGTTGATGGTGAAACATCATTGTAAAAGTTTTTATTCTTGTAGAACACAGGGATGAATTTCAAGTGAAATAATTATCAACCAATGATAACTTATCATCAATCAAGAAATAATTTAATTGTTGGAAATATGTTGAGAGGATATGACAACCAAATTTTTCCATTGATGAAATTCTACTTATTTAGTTTTCTTATCCACACTATGTTCTATTATGTTGAAGCTAAAAACTATCTAATAGGAGAATAAATTGGAATCTATAAAAGGAAATTTGGGAAAATTATTCATATTAGGGATGGAATTATTTCTATGGTTAATATTTTAATTGTTCAAAATTTTGACATAAATTAGTTAATTTTAGGAATGGAAGAGGAATATATTCATATAAAAGACAAATTAATATGGATACAATACAATATAATCTAGTTATTTTAAATAATAGATTATACTCTCTTAAATAAGAATAATTTAACTTGATGTATCGTGATGAAAGTGATGATAATAAACTAATGAAGGCCTAAACATATTTTATAATTTCATGGAATGAAATAAGAAATAGTGAAAAGGAAAATTTAGTGGAAATTTATTTGAAAGAAAAAAAAAGAATAGTATCACATGGATTTCGGACATAGGGTCTTCATTACATATGACCAAAAATATGAATTTTTTGAAGAATTTAAAATGCATAATTAATGGAACTGTGTATTTTAGAAATGGTGAATCATTTAAAATAAAAGGAATTTGAAAGACTCTATTGGATAGATATGAGTTCAGAAACACTGATGTACGTTATGTAGATGGTTTACAACATAATTTATCAACTGTTAGTCAACTTTGTGACTTAGGTTTGGAAGTCACATTTAGTAAGAAGAGATATTACATAAAATGAAAATATAGATGTTCTTTAATGAAATCCTAGAGAACAAATGGAAATTTGTATCAAGTTTATAGAAAGGAAAACTCTTTCCAATTAACAGTGGAAGAAAAAAATAGGAGGTGTCATTGGATGCTAATCCATGATAATAAAAAAAATATTGAGAAAATATAAATATTTAAAGTAGTGGTGGATATTACTAATTTTAAGAGATACTAGGAAATTATTTGTGATTCATGCACAGAGGAAAAATGGTTCAAAATCCATATCCTTAAAATAATAATAGAGCATTCATTTTGCTAAGTTTTATTCACATCAATGTGTGTGGTCTGATTGGTGAGGCAGGTATCTATGATGAGTGGAATTTCATCCTATTTTTAGATGGATATAGCAGTATAGTATATTCTATGTTCATATGTTTAAAAAAATAAGTAATGAATTTTATAAATAGGTTTCAAAGAAGAGAAAAAATGAAACCATAATACTATGAAAATTCTAAGATTGTTTAATAAAATGGAATAAACATCTTATAAGTTTGAAAAATACTATAAAAATGTGGTATTAAACATGATGTTGCATCATTGAGAACCCCTAAACAATATGGGGATTTGGAAAGAATAAATTTAATAGTCAAAAATATAGAAAAATGTTGATTATGGATAGTGACATCTTACGTCACTACTAGAAAAAATCCATCCAAGTGTTTTTATATTCTAAAAATAGATTATTACTTAGTCCTGGAGAAGATAAAATGCCATGTGAAATGTGGCATGGAAGGAAGCCTTCTTTGAAGAATCTTAGAGCATTTGGAAGAGAGTGTTGCATTGAAAATAAATAAGGTACCTGAGGGAAGTATAGTGAATCAATGAATGATGTTATCTTCTTAGGATACTCCAAAAAGATTAAGGCCTATAAATATTTCAATAAGAGGCACAATAATATTTTTGAGATTAGTGGTGTAAAAGTTTTTTTGAATGAAAGAAAACCATTTTTTTGGAAATTCATTTTTTGAAGAAGTTTTTGAAAAATGTGAAGAGAAAAATATAGATTTGGGAGAGAATAAAGATGTTAAAGCTAATAAAGATTTAGATATTGAATTTTTTTAATATAAATTTGAAGTGGTGAGTTAACCTGTGACTTTCTCAAAAAGAAAAAGGGATGAAGTTGATCCAATCAATATCATTGGATAAAAATATGATCCAACTCAAACATGAAGAATGAAAATAATATAACACACTATTATACTATCTGATATTGAATCTACTTCATTTAAAGAAGAGATAAAGGAGTCATTGGTTAATTACATGAACAAATAAATAGATTAAATTGATAAAAATAGGACATGGAAGCATGTGGAAAAACCTAAAAATCATAATGCAATTGTTTCAATGTGGGTTTTCATGAATAAGATAGATAAAAATATGAATGATATCCAGAATAAAACAAGATTAGATTTTAAAGGATATTCTCAAGTTTAATTCATTGACTCAAAGTGTCATTTTATCTGGTATCAATGATGGATGCTATTAGACTCTTCTTAGAAGTGTAAATTCAAAGAAAGTTTAAAGTGTTTTAGATGGATGTGAAGACTACATTTCTGAATTATTTATTGAATAAAAAGGTATGTATCGAACAATCTATTTTATTTGTTCTTAGAAATGGTGATTTTAAACTTTTTAGGTTGAGAAAATATTTGTATTGCCTAAACCAATCACCTTGTACTCAGTATGCAAGGTTGTATACTTTTTTGAGATAGATAGAGTTTAAGAGAGGAGGGGTTGATCACATCCTCTATGTGAATGTTTCTGAAGAATATTAGTTCATGTTAATGGTATATTCCCATGATATTATATTTAATGTATGAAAACTTATTTCTATTGATAAATTTGAAAAATGGAATGTAAAGAGTTTAACATGTCAATGATTGGTGATTTGACTATTTTCTAATGTTATAAGTTCATAAATGTGAAGGAAAAACATTCATTTAAAAAATGGAGTGTTTAAAGGATGTATTGAATAAATTTAGAATGGAGGAATGCAGTCTTATTTTAAATAAAATTATAGTTTGAATAAATTGGGTTAACATTATAATTGTGAGGTAACTAACTTAACTCTATACAAAAGAATCATTTGTAGTTTACACTACCTTATTATAACTATACTAATTATTTTCTAAGCTGCATGCTTGGAAACAAGGTTTAAAAGTTTTTCTAAGAAGGAACACCTCACTGAAGTGAGAAGAATAATGAGGTGTATTCAAGGAACTTTGCATTATGATTTATTGTTTAAATCTAGAATGAACATGGATTTATTAGCATACTCAAATGCTGATTGGGCAGGTGATTGTGTATAGGAAATTCAAAAGTGTTGGAAATTTATATATTTTTAATAATTGTATTGTTTGGTTAATAAAGACACAAGATTTTGTTTCTTTAAGAACAACTAAGGTAGAATCTATTTCATCCACCAAATCTTGTACACAAATAATATATATGAGGCAAAAATCAGAATATATTATTTAATAAGTTAAACATCCAATGCCGATTTAATGTAAAAAAAATATTCAATTGAGTTGTCTAAAACTCTAGTTCAAAATTCTCACAAAGAACATCATGATATAATACCATTTCATAAAAAAGAAAGTGGAGAACAATTTCTTCACAAAACTATTGGTGGAACATGTATTTGAATGGAATAGGTTAAACCTTGGAGTACAAAAAAATCCTCTTACTAAGAAGGTTTAATGGTACCCTTTTCCCCATTAAATCTAATGATATATCTAGTATTTATATTGATTTTTAGGTTCATGTGTTCTAATTGTTGTCAAATATAGGGGAGATACTCTCTAGGGGGAGTTTTACATAGATAAAGGCTTGTCTCAAATACCATTAACCACATTTTATCATTTGATACTATCTATTTCTTTCTACAAAGATCATTTTCTCACATATTCTTAGAGAAATTATTAAAAAATATTTATTTAGTTTATAATCAATAGATATTTGTAGGAAACTTTGCATTTAATTAACAAAGGGTGAGTGAAAAAAATAAACTTGTGAATTGAAATGAGTAAATTGCTAATAAAGTTCAAAGGGGGGAATGTTGGAACAAAAGGTATGTATTTGTTGATTAGATTTATTGTCAATGTTTATAAGTGTTAAAGGTGTGTTGAATGTCCTCTAAAGGTCTTTCGTATATCTGGTAATGGTTTAAGACATTTGGAATTCTAGAGAAAGAGGAATTTTTCTATGGTGTAGACCATTGATCATGTCACAAAAGGGTTAAACATTTCTCTATTCTCACTGTGGTGATGAGGTTACATTGTAGGTTTTGGAAAAGAGTATTTTAATAGCTCCCTGATATTTGATGATGTCCATGCCACAATCATGTACTACGCTACAATATGAATGGCATGCATTACTCTATGCCATATAATTGGATTACATCATGGAGGGTTTGGATTCAATTATTCAATGAAAAACCATGAGTTTTTTTATTTTGAGTGTCTTCAGGTATACACGCCGTAGAGGTTGTTTACACCATAGATATTCTAGTGAGCTAATGATGTTTTCATTGTGAATGGCTTCTATACTACAACCAATTGAGTAATCTAGTTTTGAGCTCCCGTTAAAATCAAGGGGTATCACGTTGAAAGTTATGAAATATTACACAATGCTTTATATAGTTTGAAAGTAACTACTGAAAACCTAGAGGCTATTCCGTAAAGCATAGTGCTAGGACACAACACTGAAAAATGGGTTAGTGTGAACAACAATGCTAACTTGGATTTCTTTGGTGAATTTGGTATTTTTTTACATCTCATAACTAATAATTATAATTTAACTAGTTGAGATTAAATAGAGAATGATATTAAGGTTAATATTAAAGGAGAATAATTTGGGTAGTTAGTATTGTTTTAATTTCAAATTTTAAATTCAAACTTTTCTGGATAAGAAGAACATGTATGTCAACTCTATATTTATTCCTCTTTAGACATAATATGTGGAAGATAGTATGATTTCGTGTACCTTAAATGATAAGTGATCTTTTCCAAAATTTGTAATCACATACTTGGGAGGTATTGATTATTTGACATATCAACACATTGTTGATATGTTCTCCTTAGAGTATCCTTTTATAGGTGGACTAAGTAAAATCATATTTCTCATGAACCTTACATTTTTTAAATTTATTAAGATTAATAATCAGATCCATGTTGTCTTATACAAAATGAAGATAAGAACCAATTTGAATTAAAGAAAGTGAATATATTTTTTAACCCTAATTTACCCCCTATTAGGGTGTATTGTGAGACTAGAGTACAACAAGAATAAAACCATGACTTTACTTATCTATATCTTATAGAATAGTTTCAATCAAGCATTTATGAGTTTCCTTAAATAAATTCTTATACTATAATCCTCATTTTTCATCATTGTGATAAAGTGAAATAGATTTATGTTTCAAGTATATCTATATGATATTTGATAATATAGTAAATAATATAGATAATCCTCTAGTATTTATTAATTATATATAGGTATCATAAAGAATAAAATGTAGTTTACCATATTTATATTTTTAAATAACCTTCAATAATAATAAATGAATTTTTTGTCCTCTATATTGTAAAAATTGATATCTAATTGGTTTTAATAATAATATCCATTGTATATTTGATATTACCTTTCATTGGTCATGATAATCCATTTTCCATTTTAATAACTCCCATGTTTTATCATGTTGTATTTATAATTACTCAATCTTATGGGGATATCCCAATCAATAAAAGTGGCATACTATATCATCATAATCTATATTTGGATGAACCTCAATCATTTTCATCAACTCCTCCATTCTATAAGCTATGAAAATCTCATGGTAACTATTCATCTAGAATAGAGTATCATGGATATTATTTAATATAATGATATCCTAAAGAGTGGCTTATTCATAGAATATTATATCCGAAATCATAATTGATAACATCTTTGTTTCTTAAAGTCTGTAACTACCATTTTCTTGTGATTTTTTATATCAACTTTTACTATAGAAGTGTAAAGACCCGAAAATTCCATGTAATTTTTTTTTAATTATATGGGAATTTTACGAGTCCGCAAAAATTGACGGCACATGATTCTGAGGCCCGGAGTGCCCAGAATGAATTTCTGAACTTTTTTTCGAGTACGTTCAGTAAACGTACGAGCGGGTTTTTTTAACTTTTGAACCAGTGCTTGGAATTGAAATATGAGGGCATCGTTGAACTTGCAGCACCGGTATTCGCTTAAGGGGACCTTAACCTCGACCACAGTAGGTCGAGGGTGAAAGATAGAATTTGGGTTTTTTGTGAAAGAATAAAATAAAATAAAATTGTGTAACATTTTATTTTATTTGGAACTCCCATGTGGATGTTGAGAGGTGGGGACCACCAGAAATAAACCTCCCATGTGAGGTTATAGAGGTGAGGACCACCAGAATTAACCTCCCATGTGGGTTATGGTGGTGGGGACCACCCAAGATTAAAACCCCCTTGAACTCCCCTCTTTATGGGAGAAAAACCTCTTGAACTCCCCACTTTATTTGTGCCACCCCCTTAATTAATTATACCAACTCATCAATTAATTAATTAATCTAATTTAAAATTATTCCAACAAACATAATAGATAACTTGTTCTATTATGTGGGATACTTTTCATTTTGGTGGAATTGAGAGGAAAGGGTTGGCAAGAGGAGAACTTCGAAGAACACATCCTCCAACGAAGAGCTCCTCCAATAAAGAATGTAAACGCACGACTTAGACTTCTTCCTTGAGATATCCTCCAATGGTGGACATCTTCAACAATGAATAACCACCTACATCTAAGAGCATTTATCCGATGAACGAGCTCAGGATCAGAGGCATGTGATGGGCGTGACGAACGTCGACAACTTCGACTTCTCTCATCGACATCAACTATCAAACGAAGTACGAGTGTGTTTTAATTTGATCAATGTTAAATCACCTCTCACATTAAATCATTTTCCTTGAGCCATATTCTACCTCCCTAACACGAAGGGTACAGGCCAAAAAAACATGGCCTGACCCCTCCGCAAATCTTGTGGATCTTTTGTGTGATCTTCGCGATGGTGTCGGCGACCGGTGTCGGCGGTTGGCACCGGTGGAACTCGAGAATCGCGACGAAGGTGACGAACGAAGGGTGGTCGGTCAAGTCGGCCGTCGGCGAAGGCACGATGCTTCACCGCCCGCAGCCTTTGGCACCCCACGGCCTCCGCCACCCCGCTACGCTCCGCTGCTCGCAGCCTCCGCGCCCCCACGGCGCTCCGCCTCCTGCAGCCTCCGTCGCCCCGTGGCCTCCGTGCCCTGTGGCACTTCACCGATCGTGGCCTCCGCACCCCATGATTCTTTATCACCCTCGCGGCCCCATGTCCCCCGCGCCGCCCTCACGGCCCTCACGGCCTCGCGCCGCCCGCGGCCTCCCACGACCTTAATGGCCCCTCGCGGCCCGCGGCCCTTCGCGGCCCCTCACGGCCTGCCGAACCACCCAGCGGGCCGGGCCGCCCAGTGCGGGTCGGGCTGGACCCAGTGGGATGATCCAGACTTAGTGTGGGGCCAGGACGGACCCAACGGGCTGGGTTGACCCAAACCGGGTCGGATCGAACCTGGACCAGCTACGAGCTTTACGGTCCTTTGGCCATAACTTTGGCATCGGGCGTCCATTTGACGAACCATCAGCGGTGCTGGAAACTTTGGAGTGAGATATTCCCTTTGGTATACCCCACTAGAGTTTTGGGTAAAGTTGAGGAACGGTCGGGTTGGATCGAGCACGAATCCAACCGGGCCCTCGGGATAAAAAGGCTAATAACTTACAGACTGGGCATCCAATGGATGCACCGTCTATTGCGTTGAGACCCCTATGATGTGGTGGTCCTTGTTGATTCTACTTCATGGGACTTCATGGTAGTTGGAGTATCGACCAGTGGCTTGTGGAGAGGACCCTCCCAGAGACAAGCGAGTGTAGTGCGGGAACCCTGTAGCTGGCTGTGATGTGAAGAATGAAGAGCGATCATGTGTGAGTTAGCACTGAGCGATCCTGTGTGGGTCAGCACCTAGAGATCCTATGTGGGTTAACACCGAGTGATCATGTGTGGGTCAGCACCTAGTGATCCTGTGTGGGTCAGTACCGAGCGATCATGTGTGGATCAGCACCGAGCGATCTTGTGTGGGTCAGCAGCAGAGCCTCTTAACAGAGTAAGATGATTCAGTAGTTACATCTAATCATATCTACTATTGTACTTAAATTATACCTGGTGTGAGCTGAGTATGTACCTTGTGGTAATTTCCTTCATGGTAATACCTTGGTGGTATTCTTCTGTGTGGTGTACTTGTGTGGTACTTACCTTCGTGGTTTTCCTTTGTGGAATGGTTGAGCTTTGGACTTTTGGGTTGGACCCTATGTTTCCTCATGATTGAGATGGGTATACTTGATTACTTAGGTATATGTATGGGCATATACCTAAGTAGGTTTTACAGTTGACTTCATGCTTTGTGGTTTATCCTTTTTGTATTTTGTGAGACCTTGAGGGTCTCGGGGTCCCTACTGAGTATCGTTATACTCACCCCTGCACGGGCTATGCCTGCACCCTATTGTGTTTGGTGCAGACGATGGACAACACTGACTAAGGACAATAGTACCAGGACTAGAGGTAGCTCAGAGGTGGACGTTAGATGAGACAAAACGCAGAGAAGACCGTTCGTGAGTTGTACCTACCCTTCAGGTAGGATCTGTGGTGGACGATCTAGGAGTTGCTTTCCACCTATCAGTTGTCTTGTACTTTCCAGTTTTCCTTGTACTTTCCAGTTAGGCTTGTATTTTGGCCCCTTTTTACTTACTGTAATCACTCTGTTTACTATTCAGTGTACTTGAGTTCGTATCTTGTTGTGTGCTTGGTTGTGTGTGTTACAGGTTATAAAGGCAATGCCTTCCCAGTTTTAGGGAATACGTCTTCGGTGCTAGTCGCCAACCCCTGGACTATGGAAGGCGGGCTTGGGGTAGTCACGGCACGAGCCCCGGGGGGAAGTTAGTGACAAAAATTTTATGAAGTTTCATATCCCAATTATCAATGACATTATCAAAATTTCTCATACAACTTTGAAATTTACTTTTTATGACATACTATGCCACTTGCATGATATTTTTATTATGTCCTTTCATAGTATATGACTGTGAAATTTATCTTTAGAAGCTTCTCAATTAACTTTTTTGGGCCTTTAATGAGTTATATGGATATTAGTGACCCTAAATAACTCTTTAGATATATTTCATGTGACCTTAGACAACATCTTATTTTTTTAAAAAAATTGTATAAAAAAACTTGATTCGGTATATTTTATTTTCAAAGGATCTTTTAAACTCCCAATATTTACTATTTTCAAATCACCAAAAAAAAATACAAGATAAAAATAAGGTTCTATTTATAGATTTTATTACAATAATAAACAAATCTTTAAAATAATTAAATGAGGCATGCATCATGGATCAAACGTTGACAATTAACTCTATTTAAGACCATATTTCCATTATTGTTGTTTATCAAATTAGTTCCCAAAAATAATTACTTCAGTTTTAATATTTTAGAAAATTATTATTTATATTACATAATATAAAAATACTCCAAAAATATAATATTATGATTAATTCCTAAGAATTAAAAAAATATGAGTGAATAAATAATTCTAAAATATAAGTATAAAACGTACAAAAAATGGGTATTTAACAATCCCCCCACACTTATCTGTTTTCATTTCTAGGAAAACCATCAATGTGTTTATATGTAATGATCCAACTTTTTTATGATGATATAGGTCATTTTTTCTGATTTAAATCCCTTATTTTGTCTTGGTAAAAGTTACCTAAGGATTAAGGAAGGTCTCAAGAGCATATGGGGCTTGTTTAGAGATCAGAGCTTCAAGTTTTGAAGGAAGCAGGGTAGGTGCACGGTTTGAGAAAACCATGTGCCTGAGACCACATAGTTTATCCAAACCATGTGGGGTGGTCCAAATGGTTGTAGAGGGATGCACTATTAGACTAAACTATGTGACTCAAGTTGCATGGTCATGAAACTTGTCTCAGAAAAGTGACATTGGCCTTTTTCACAAGTTGTGCACGGTTATCCTAATAGTGCTCCTAGTCATGTGAAGACCCTCACTTGGGTAAAGCCAAGCGCACAGTTGGTGAAAATTTTTCCCAACAATGCGGCCAATCCATGTGCCTCATAAAAGGTTGGAAAATGACCTTTTTCCCTATTTTCCTTAAGTAACCTATTTCTTTTTCTTCTACCTCTCGTTTCTAGTGGACTGCATGACTAGGGAGCTCCTCCTCTCCTCCTCTTATGGATTTTGATATCTCTCACATCCAAACTTTGTTTCCTTCATCATCAGATGTGTTGGATAGATTACAGTAAGAGATATAATCTCCTTCCTTTATTAGTTTCTCTCTCTGTTTCCTATTCTATTTTCATGCGATCTCATATTCCCTATTTTTAGGGAATTTTTTTATTCATGATATTTCTTTCATTCTACTTCGATTCAAAGTTTGATATTGGAAAAGTGGTTGTCCAAAAACCTAAGGTAGGTGGTCTAGTAATTTTTCCCTAAAATTTTAGATGTTTTTAGAGTATATGCCTTTGTTCTGCATGCTAGAACTTCCCATGCATTTCCTTAAAATGTGTTTCCCTTTTTAGATTAATTGTACCATGTTAAATATGCCCTTAAATAATTGATAAATTATTTAGAGTATGTATACCTTGTTGGTTGCATCCCCTTTGGGTGTGATGAATTGAATTCCCTCATTAATATGAATTTTGTTTGACCATCCACCTTCTAAGTGGTTTGGATTGACCTTCACATGGATTTTACTCATCTTTCCAAAGTAAATGGTTTAAATTAATTAAATGAAGATGAGTGGAAATAAAACATCACATGTTATAATTTGATAAAGAAATTGTATAATTTATGATACCATGGTTATATGGGAATAAATGGATGTAAATGATTTAAATGGAAATGACATATGATTATTATGATTAATCCATGGATATTGGTTGGTGGAAAATGGTTAAGGGACTTGATGAGCATGGAATTTTGTGCTCCCTTACACTGGGTTTTGGGCGTGACGTCTCACACTGTTTACTTGGATGATGGGCATGATGTTCCACATTCCCTTGCATCGGGTGTTGGGCATGGTGGCTCACCCCACTATCTTGGGTGTTGGGCATGAAGACTCACCCCACTATCTCAAGTGATGATCATGACATCTCACATTCTTATGAGATTTTGGGCTAGTACCCTTACAAGAACTTATAGCTCATTAGACTCTGCATGGACACTCGAGTTATGCCCCAGGTCCAACAAGCACCTAGTATATATGTATATGCCTATATATATCCTCACACATATAGTGTATATACATATATAAATATTATATATAATTATTTATAATGGATTCACATGGTAAATGAGATCAAACTTATCTCAACCTATGTCAGAGTAGGTATTCTTCCAGGTGTCCTGCATAAACCTGAGCCGACTGGTATTTAATTTTTAGAATCTTTCATTATTCGTTATACCTGCACACTTATATGCTATATATAGTGACTGGATTATTATAGAAACCATTGGTGGTGGCCTATTGAGTTTATTTCACACCCTTCTTGGGCTACCCATGGTGCTTGAGCAGACTTCGTGATTGCATGTGTAGATAAGGGAAAACACCCTATCATGGATGCTTGATCTATTTTTCTTATAACATGGGATCATGAGAGCATATGACTGAGCGTATAGTCATGATGCTAGTGGAAATGTCTTTTTGTCTTTCATGCTTTTTGTATAGCATGTTGTATACGCATGTACTCTATATCCCTATATCCCCCATTTTTTATATCAGCATTACATGAAATCAATTTTTATATAACTCAATCTATGGATTGATTATTATTATAGTTTCTTGGATTTGTATACTTCCACTGTTGATTATGACATTTGCTTCCACTATGTTGTCAGTTGCATTATGGTTCCACTATTTATGTCTATTTATTATTACTGTTGTGTTACTCTGATAATTTATGGTATAGTATCCCCACCATACCACCATATACCCTCACTGGTAGTCTGAAGCCTCTGGCGTAGAGGGAGGCGCGCTTGAGGCCATGTGACCCACCGGCTCGGGATACTATTTTAGTGGCTCTTGGTTTAGGGCGTTACATTATATAATTCCTATAAATTAAAATTCAAATACATAAATCATTAGAAAAAAACATCTTTATCATCATTATCCAGATGCATATCATGATTTCTTTATAAACTCGATTCCTCGTTTCATTTTTAGTACATCCTAAAAAATCTCAGCCTCTTATTTCCTCTGATTCCCATGTAGTTACCTTGCTAAAAATATTTTACTCAACAATCAAGGGAAAAATATTGAAGAAAAAAATTCTCATTATCAAGCTCATACATATCCAAATACAGGTCAATACTTTATATCATTCTTAAGTTCTTCATAGGGTTCCCTCGATTGATGTTTAATGGGTAATAGTGTGCAAAATAATGTATAAAATCATGAGGATCGGTTGTTAGAAAAATTGCATGATTTTATCTTTTAGAACATAATGAAAGGGTCCTCAATTATTTCTAATACATTTGAAAAACCTAACACAATATTTCTCCTTCTATCTCAATGCTTCATATATCAATTCTTTTTAGCAGTGGATGATTATTTTTTATTTCTCATTATATTTTCTTTATATTTTCTATATATATTTTTTCACTAATCTTGAGGAAATAGAATAATCGTGGACTTTTTTATAAAATATGGTAGTTTCAAGTATCTAATATATTGAAAATAAAAATACCTCAAATCATTTCAAATAAATTTCATTCCTCTCATTAAACCCATTATGTATGTCCCCCACTCTTATCATTTATATTGATCATACAAACTACCAATGAGTGAGGTAGGTGAAGAACATAGGATTTTAATGTGGATCTCTATTAGGATATTCATGGTATATATGTGTTTAAAATTAGAGTTTTATATTAAGGTGGTTTTAATGTGTTTAAAAAATGGACTTCAAAGAAAATTCTCTTAGTATTATTGACACAAACTTTTAACATTAAATTTTATATTGTGTAGTTAGACCAAGTTATAGATTATAACCCATGAATCAAGACTATAAAATGAATAGGGAATTATACAAGTATAGAAAATGGTATAGTGTACAATTGAGTACTATGAAATATAGTTTAATTAGTACTCGTGATCATAAGTTTTCCTAATAAGTTATAATTTACATGCGTATTTTAAAAAATAAAAGAAGGGACTAAGAAAATCAATATTAATCTAAATCATGTATATTCTAATCATATAGATCCCTAATAATTAAATGATTACTAAAATGGACATTTGGTTTAAATTTATGCTAAATTATTTAAAAAATATGAACAATATTAAAATAAAACACACCAAATATATAAAAGAAGACACCGAGATAATAAATTTCTAATAGAGACTACTCCCTCTCACACATTTGTTTCTCAAAATGCCTTCAATGCAATTAAACTCAACTTATATCAATTATAAATAGATGAAACATTGATAAAAATAAAATAAATGTGATAGAGAGAAACTCAATTTTTAAATTACTTAGAAGTCACTGATCTTCACCATTAGTTTCTTTGGGTATACTTGTTGAACTTTTTAATCTATGCTGATTTATAATAAAGGCCATTCAATATAATTCACTTATTATATCCACTAAACCATATGATAAAACATCAAAAATTAGAAAAAGCCCCTTTTCACGTGAAATATATCTTTATTAGTATGAATTTAATTATAGAGTTACGTAATAGAACTTTTTTATATAGGTTTGACATCCTTTTACTGAATTATTTTATCATAAGATAGCATCACACTTTTCCTCATAAAATATAAAATTTTCATTGGCACAACTCATGTTTATCATTAGCACTTGAATCTAAAAAAAGTCTATAGTGCCAATAACTAAACTAGTCAATAATATTTTTCTAATAACCTAATAAATATTATGCTCCAATTCCAATGGAAGTTCAATTTTTCTACCAAACACCAGTTTATATGGTGACTTTCCATTTACTGCCATTAAGGATGTACTAGTTGCTCATAAATTGTCTTTCAAAAATTTTCTCATCCCCTTCAAATTATAATGGATTTTTTTCCCATGATTTATTTTATATCTATGTTTGTGAATTAAATATGGTCATTGGTTTGAGGATTTCAGTTTATTGATATATTATACAATACACCATAATTTTTCATCAGTACATACATTATCCTAGTATTTAAGCTGGCCCATTAATAACTTATAATTAAAATAGGTATTCAAAACCTATACAGAATATGGGACATGAATAATTCTGTTATAACATTGGAATGATCCTTTAGTTTGATTTTTCACCCACCCACTTGGAATTATAATTATTATCCAATGATATATAATTAAATAAAAAAGGCATGAGAAATGGACACATAATATTTGTTCTGTATACATCAAATATTTCACTAAAATATAGTAGTTGTTGGTCCATTACCTATATTTTTAAAATATTACCTACAAATTGAAATCTTTTATACTTGTTATAAAATTATATGGGGTCCTTAAATAATGCAATCCAATAAAATCCAAATTTTAAAATTTTTATAGTTTTATATTGAGGTCCAAAGTGAAATCCCCATTTTAAATTTCGATGACATTTTAAAATAGAATGGATCACATTTTATTGTTAACTCCTCCTAATTACCCAATCATAAATCATTTTGTGATGCATGGGCAATAACATAAATTTTATTTTTATATTACCATTAGATTCACTATTTATTATTTATTAAAACTGGAAGGGATTTGAGATCTTATAGTATAATTTACAGGGTTAGCATACTATAGACATTTTATATTAGGTCGGTTACATCTGTCACCGCGGAACACAACGCAAGGAAAAAAACTGCAGTAAATCGTAGGCTTGAGAACTTGACCCCGCTACCTGCCCCTCACCCCACTCAAATCCTTATCACCCCACCACCAACGGTGGGGCATACTATAGACATTTTATAGCATCTAAGTAGATTTTCTTAACCAGTATAGAATCATTTGAGGGTACCAATTCGAGAATTTCTACCAAAACACTATTTTTAAGCTTATAAATATTATCAACTATAAGGTTCTCATACATTATATTGTCTTTAAATTTCATGTATAACTCTAAATGTAATTACAATTATCACACCAATATTTTTTTATCATTTGACTTCTCCTACAAGTACATTAATGTTTCATAGTTTAAATATACCACGACATTAATTCCTAACATATATGATAAAAAATTTATTAACAAAACATAATATTTAAGAAATCCATATCTTTTACGTTATAATTGAAATTTTTAGTATTCATTGTCTTTAATGCATAGGACATGAAATTTGATTTTCTATCCACATTATGTTTTAGTATTTCTTCCACAACACAATTTGACGCATCACACGTTATCATGAGTGAGAGATCCCTTGTCTCTCTGTTGGCTCCTTCTTAGACCATCTCTAACCCACGCTAAAAACACTAAAAATGCAGTAACCAAGTATCACCAACCCAGCTCTAAATCCAGCGCTAAAATGTTGTTGCTGCACAGTCCACCGTTATATTTGGCACTAGACTGTTGCAGCGCTATCACTATTTGGTTTTTTTCTGTCTATTTGAATTTAAATTTGTATTTATTTTCATAATATAAAAATAATAGCGTCAAAAATAGCGTACTGGAGATGATTTCCTTATTTATGCGCTATTTTAAAACTTGGAATAACCATAAAACGGCACACGACCTAAGAAATAAAATTACATTAAATGACAATCTCAATGACCCGCGACGCGCCACCACCAAACTCTTACCACCCCCACCACCATCGGTGGGGCAAAGGTTACTTCATGCGCTATTTTACAGCAAAGGTTCATTTTAGGGCCGTCGGTTGGAGTTGCTCTGAGGTTGCGCCTCCCCTCTCGAGGGTACCAGTTCTGCCTCCTCAGGCTCCTTGCTCGAAAGGAGTGGTTCCGGGTTCCGCGGTGGATGGTGGATCTCGCTTTTCAGGCTTGGAATCATGGTGTGGTATGTCTCTGAAGGAGGTTCTTCTCCGACCCCTCCCTCTTTGTCGGTGCACTCCCCTAAGTTCCCAGAAGTTCCTTTGAAGGCGACTCTCTCTGTTTCGGAAAACGGATCTTCGGTGATCATCTTTCCAATATCTTCCTTTAAAAAGGCGGCGACTCTCCATAAATGGATGCTAGTAGCGAGATTTGGCTCGGACAGGCCACCCTTCTCCCTTTTTCATAGTTTCGCTGAAACTGCTGGGGTTTGAAGTCTCCGTCCAGAATCTACGTTCTAAACCGGAAATCCTTTTGTGTTATCCTCGCTTCCTAAGCCAATTTCATCAAAGCTTGGTCTAGCATCCTCAAATCTATTTGGTGGTGGAACTTCTCCCTTTTCAGAACGTCTCCTTCCTCTGGGGTATTGGAGACTGTTTGGGTGAATTCATCTGCCCAGATGAGCGCACCCTAAATCTACTATAAGATTTGGTTTCCCGAATTAGTGTTGATATGGATATTTCTCAGCCCTTTCCATCTCACATTCTTCTTCAGGTTGAGGGTTCAATTGACTGGTCGAAAGAGTTTTTTTTTTCATTTATATGGATAGGTTTTGATCGCACTGTTTCTTCTTCTGATGTCCCCTGATCTCATCCCTTCTAGTCAACTGATAATAGGATAGTCCCAGTTTCAGTGGGATTTCCCCTCCTTCCCCAGGTGTCCTCTCTGCTAATGGGGGCGGTCTCTAGCAGGGGATCATTCTGAGTTGTTACGCAGAGGCGGTGACTAGATTTGGAGCCCTATAGGCTGATGCCAGCCCATTAACCCTCAAAAGAATGGGAGATGGTGTGGTCTTTGAGGTCTCATTGCTCACTAGACCGCGGGACAAAGGTGTCTCTTCCTCGCTCACCCTCGCCTGTTCCCCTCCCTCGAGATCCAGGTCCATTCGGTTGTTCTTTGGTTGCTGCATATAACAACTACCATGCATTATCATATTCTCAGATTTATCAGTTTCAGTTGCCGCTCATCTCCGCCTCCTTCTCCAGTGGAGTTTGTTCCAAGTCTCATTCTAAAAGTGCTTTGTCTCTCTCGTCTTCCCATTGTAGGGGCTATGTTATGCCGGGGTCCAAATCAAGAAGCCTTTGTTTCCAATGATCTTGTTCATAATATGGAATACCCATGGCTTCAGTGCCGGGGTGAAGGTAGATTTTATGTCCAACGAGCTCGGGAGTAAAAAGGTTTCTCTCATCTCTGTGGTGGAGCCTAAGTATAATCCATCTAAGATAGAAGTCTTTGCCCATAGGATGTGCTTGTATGGTATCATGCATGGCGAACCTGGTAATCATCATATTTGGATCTTCTGGAATAGCTCTATCTCAGTGGATGGGTTCGACGTCTCTGATCAATTCATCACCATTAAGGTTTGGTATGGCTCTTATGTTTTCTTTGTCTCGTTTATTTATTCTAATTGTGATGCGCATGCAAGGAAACACATGCGGAGTGATCTTCAAGCTTTCAACCCTGGGAACTTAGCTTGACTTGTTGATGGATATTTCAATATCGTTATGGATGCATCCGAAAAGAAGGGGGTTTCTACCCCTGGAAAGATAGGCAGGATATTTCTTCCATTGATGTTCATCAGGGGATCCTGGATATGGATTACACTGGCGACAAGTATACGTGGTGCAATAATCAAAGATGAATTCATTGCTTCTGGTGTTTTCTGGATCAATGCCTCACTAATCCTCTTGCTATTTCATTATTTCTTAATACAAGGGTCATGCACATGGTCTGTTCTCTCTCTGACTGCTCCCCCCATCCTGGTGAATCCGGCTTATAGAAATGAGGGAAATGGTTGTTTCTTCTTTTATAGTCTTTGCATATCTGATCCCGAGTATCAATCAGTGGTGTGGTCTTCCTAGTGCAAGCCCTTGCAAGAGTAATCATGGGTGGGTCTTCATAATAAACATAGACGACTTAAAGGGGATCTCCAGCCATGGAATAACCAGCTTCCTTCACGTCACCCTGAGTTGGAATCTGCCAAGAAGGATAATGATCAAGCAGAGATAAGACTGGAGGAGGGTTGGGATGAAGGGATGTTTAATGATGCTTTCTGTAAGAAAAATCAGTTAGCGTAGATGCTTCTTGAGCAGGAGCGTATGGCCCATGAAAAATCCAAGGAGCATTGGCTTTAGGAGGGGGACAAAAACACGACTAATTTTCATGAATTCTTAAAAGAGAGGAAAAGGGTAGTAGTCTGAACATTCTAAAGAAGGATGGGTCTTACACATCGGATCCTGATTAGGTGGGTCCTATGGTTGAAAATCACCTCCCTTCTTGTTGGTACCAATCCTTCCATGCAAGAGGGATATCCAAGCGTACGGGCTGATCTGTTTGACTCTATTCCTCACGTGGGCCTCTGATTTATCTAGTTTTGAGAGCATCCCAGACGCGGAGGATATTTGGGAGTTTGTGGTTTCTCTCAACCATGAGAGATATCCAGGTCCTAATAGTTTTCTATGCTCATTCTATGCGGCCTTATGGGAGTTTGTTAAGGGTGAGGTGATGGAATCCGTTTAGGATTTTTTTCAGAGGGAGGTTTTCACGAGGTGGCATGTACTACTAATTTGATCCTTATTCTGAAGGCTAAGGACCCAACCTTTGTCAAACAGTACAAACCGATCATCTTGTGCAGCTTCCCATACAAGATCCTAGCTGGCATAATTAACAAGAGGCTCTCTATTCATCTTCATAAGTGGGTGTCTCCAGAGCAACATGACTATGTGAAAGGTAGTTACACACTGGAAGCCATTGCCTTAGCCTAAGAAATGATCGGGGACATCAAAAGATGCAAGTCTCTAATATTGAAATCAAAATGGACATGGACAAGGCTTATGACAGGATTGAGTGGGGTTTCATTCTCAAGGCAACGTTGTTCATGGGGTTATCTTCCTGGATGATTGATTTATTCTTTAGATGTTTCAGTTCCCCTTAGATTTCTATCAAGTTTATGGGTAAAACTTGTGGGTTCTTCAAATCCATTAATGGTTTGAGGCAGGGTGACCCCCTTTCTTCCACTGTTTATTATGGTAAAAGACTCAATTTGAAGGTTCCAAAACAGTGAAATTCTTAGGGGTACCATTCTTCCCTTCTGGTGCAGGGGATGCTTTTTAATGTCATTTCTCACCTTTTCTTTGCAGATGACATTATTATTTTTACTAATGGCGTAGTTGTTCTCTTTGGGGCATTATTAGAATCATGGATAAGTGGAGTGGAAAAGGCATCAACTGTGGGAAAAAAGTGTATACATATCCGATTCCTATTGAGAAAGCTGTAGAAAAAGCATTGAGTAACTCCTTGGTATTAGCTAACGTTTCTTCCCTATGGAATATCTTGGGTCCCCAATATCCACCGGAAGGTTAGGAATTCACCTCTTTGTGGACTTGGTTGACAGGATTTCTTCCGGTATCAATAACTGGAAGAACAACTTCATGTTCTTCAGGGGTGGATCACTTTGGTGAACTGTGTTCTATCTTATATTCCCATGCATGTATTTTCCCTGCTCAGAGTTCTTTTAACAGTGTTGATGAACATTGAAAAAGTCGTGAATTCTTTTATCTAGGATGCACATGTAGAGGGAAGGAGTAATTGGGATTCTTAGAGTATAATGGCCAAGCCGGTGGGGAAGGAGGCATAAATCTCCATAATGTAGGGCACACCATTCACTTGGAAGGTCGTTCTCTCTGGGGGAAATTCATTTTGGGAAAATATGGGGAGGACATGATGGATTCGAAAGAAAAAATATCAAACTTATTGCTGATTCTTCATGGAAACTTTCATGATCTTCATAGGCATTAGTGTTGGATTGTTGGTCGCAGAGAGATCAGATTCTGAAAACATAATTGGGTGGGCGTTCCTCTCAGATTTCCAGGTTTTCCTACACCTGAAATTACATTTTCTCGTGACATTAGGCATCCGACTCTCTTTCCAACCACATTGGATCATCAACAATGTGTGATCTTTGATTGTAAGTGTTCTGAACATCTCTCCATGCTGATCTTATACAGGATGAGTGGGGGGGAACTATCTCGTGTAAAGAGATTTTGGATAAATACAATTTTATGGTCTGGCATATTCGAAACCAATCTATGTCGACGAACTATATGATTAGGAGGAGGGTGAATCTCACACCAAAATGCCTCTATTTCTGGAGACTTAGCGAGGAAATGACAGGTCATCTTTTTTTCAAATGGGAGCGGGCGCATGCAGCGTGGAGTAGATTTAGTGATCTCCTTGGGTTCGATATCTAGGTGATCGATAGTTATGATTTTTTCCAGACTTGGTTTTAGGGTGTGGGGAAGAACTCTTAGGAGCAGAAGGTAAGAGCTATCCTTATTTCTACAGGTTGTTGGTGTATTTGGAATGCCAGAAATAAGGAACCTCGTGAAGGTGCTTCCAGTCAGCGGTTAGCTGTCCAGACTCATTTCAGATGCATCACGATAGACCTGGGTGTTCTGTTAAAGCATTGGGAGAACAATCTAGCCATGAGGATGGTGTTGTGAAGACGAAAAATCATGTTGCCTACTCAAAAGATTCCTGGCCAGGAGAGGTGGGTAAGTTGGAAAGCTCCTAGCTACAGATTCAAGATCAACACCGATGGATCTAGTTGTCTTGGTCTTATGCAGGGATGAGGGGTCGTTCAAGATTCCACTAGATCATTTGTCATTGAATTCAGCTACTTTTTGGTTATGGTGACTCTTCTTGCGGATTCCAAGGCTCTTAAGGGGATTGAGATCTCCTTCTCTCTTAATAACAACTACTATATCAGATTCCTTGGCCATCGTCAACTCTATTCAAGGAAATATCATCACTCCCTTGTCTATTGTTTACCTCATTAGGTGAAAAATTCTCATTAATTGGGAATCCTTGTCCCACACATGCTGTCACGGCCCGGTAAATTCTATTGCCCAAGACCGCATAAGATTTTTTGCCCTAAAATGCTTTAAGAGCTACAGTGAAATGGTAAAAATTTTGCCACTTTGTATTTTTTTTCATTGTTTGGCTGTTGCCCTAGCCCGGGGGCTCGTGGGGCTTACCTCAGGGCCGGCCCTGCACACATGGTGCGAATGGAACAAAGTTGTAGACTATCTAGCTGGTAAGGGTGTGCAAGACAATCCCTGCATGAAATTTTCTAGCATAGGCTTGCTTTCCCGAGTGTGTTAACCTAGTACGTGTGGATGCCCATGGGGTTCATTACTTTAGGTCTCCATGATCTTTTAGTTCCTGATTTTTATTAATAAAATCTTCTCACTTTGGATGGATGGTATAGCCATGAAATGATCAGATATGCTTTACATATATTGGGTATGGTAGAGAAGAAATATCTTCAACATTTTATTTTCCAACATCAATGAAATTCTTTAAAATAATATATCCTAACATAATTTCTTATTGAATCCTAAAATAGAATTTTCCAAAATTTGAAACCAGGTTTTTGTCAATACAATGTTACATAAATGTATTCAAATTAAAGATAAATTTGTTAAATATAGCAGCATAGTCTATAAAATCATCCTGTAAAATCTCAAGGTCGTGTTTAAACGAATCTTTGAAAATACTCACAATGCATCCTTCAAATATTCTAGGGGTATTACACAGTCCAAAGAGTATCATCTTGTAAGATGGCATATGAATATAATTTTCTCATGACCATTAGGTAAAATGAGACCATGAATGAACTTAGAGAATCCATTTACAAAAATAGTAGCGTGTCAGCCTTAGTATTTGATCAGGAAAATGGATTAGGAAACTGTCTTTCCATGATAAATGATTAATTTTTATATAGTTAATACAAACTCTCTAGATGTTTCTAATCATAATTGGAACTAGTTCATTCTTACCTATCTCAAAAATAGTAAATGAAATTTTCATTGACACTTACCTGAATGATGGTCAACCACTTTTGAGTCCAAAATATGATAGATCATCCTTGCCTTAAAATATTTCATAACATTTTTCTTAACCACTTCAATAATTGTATGATTCTGTATCTTATAAGGATTTCTATGTGGTTTGTATTAATTTTCAAGACTAATCAAGTTTATTTATATTATAGGACTAAATCCTAGTAAAACATAGTGTCTAGCCTATTTCCATTTAATTTTTATTCAAACTTGAATTGGTTGTATTAATTGATATGTAAAATTTCTATTTGTCATTATAACTGTTGGAGTTTGCATCCCACATCGGACTTGAGGTCCGGTGTGGTCTTAATTATTTGTTATAAAAGAATCTCAATGACTCTTTTAGAGAGTACACCTTGGGGGGTTCAGATCATCTTATTTTATCATTCTACATGGTATCAGAGGGAAATTAATCCCGAGCCCTCCCTCTTATTTTATTTTCCCCGTTTAGGGTTTTTCATAATTTCCCCCCGTGGGGGGCGTCGGCCCCTCATGTAGGGCTAGGTTTATTTTCGGCCGCCGCCCCTTCGGGCTCGATTCCCAGGCGGCCTCCCAGCGGATCCCACCCTACTTCGGCTGTCCCTCCTGGCGAGGCTCCCACCTCCTTGCGCGGCTCCCTGGTGCACTCGACGGCTGACGACCCGAGGCGGAGGATCTGCCTCCTCCCGATGCAGCCTTTCCTCCCGCGATGGACGCGACGGACAGCGGATCTCCTCCCGGCGACGACTTCCTTCCTCGACGTCTCCTCCCCGCTGCGCGCACCGGCCCTGTCAACCCTCGCGACTCCCATCCCGCCTCCGTCGGCCCTGTCAACCCACGTGACTCCCGTCCCGCTTCCTTGCACGGCTCTCGGCGGATCGGCTCCTGACCTCCCGCGCAACTCCCGGCTCCCGCATCCCCCAGCGCTGCTCCCTAGCGACTTCGCCCGACGGCCCGCCTCTTCGCGCCGCTCCCTGCCGGCCTCGTCCAGGTGCTCGCCCGACGGCTCCCGTCCATCCCGACGCCCGACTCGCGCCTTCCGGCTCCCACCCGACGTCGTCTGCTCGCTCCATGCGCAACAGAGGTTGCGCCTCGTCCCGTTAATCCCTCGCCGACCAGACCCTTCCCTCCAAGCCATCTCCAGTGAGCCAGTGCCTTTCAAGAAGCTCATTCCCTGCTGGCCTCTTCCTGCGACAACCCCCCTTTTGCGCTCCTCTTCCGGCAGCCGGCTCCTATCTCTCCCAGCGGCTGCCCTGCTTCCAGATTCGGATCTCCGACATCTCCCGACGACTCCCGGCAGTCGCCTCCCTGTTCGCCGGCACGCCCTCGCACTTCCTCCATCGTGGCGCAACACCTCAACCGCCTTGGATCCGGGCCCTTTGGCGTCGCCTAATCCCGCAACACTTCTGCGAAATCCCCGCCTCCCATCACCAGCCCCGCAAGTGCGGCTTTCCTGGTGTTAGTGTGAACTTCCCGACGTATTATCGACCGACCCCACTAGTGCGGATTTCTTGGCGCTCCGTCAACCGGCCCGGTCTGTGTGGTTCCTCTGCTGCGCCTGCAACAACTTCTTTCATCTATCATTTTGAGGGGGAGTTGCCATCGTGAGGGGGAGCAACAACCTTGAAGCTCTATCTTTTTTACTGTTTTATTTTGTTTTGTCGTCAAGCTGTGTATGTCCAGCTTGAGGGGGAGTGTTTGCAGTCTGTTGATTGTTTTGTCTTCATTGGTTTGGTTTGTTTTTTCTTTATGTGTCCAAACTAGGTTCACCTAGTTTGAGGGAGAGTGTTGGAGTCTGCATCCCACATCGGACTTGAGGCCCGATGTGGTCTTAATTATTTGTTATAAAAGAATATCGAGGGCTCCTTTAGAAAGTACACCTTGGGGGTTCAGATCATCCTATTTTATCATTCTACAATAACCTATAGTGTCTCCTCACTCATGACATAATAAAATATATTATTTTTCAGTAATGGTATTGGTTTATGTCTTAGTGGCTAGGTGAAAGAGGAATATAATATGGGATAACTGATACAGGAAATAGATCTTTCTTACAGAGAAGTTGAAATGTCAATTTAATATTAATCTAGAAGTAAATAAATGAAAACCATCATAAATATCCTTCATCACATCATCATTACCCTCTATTAATTCATTTAAATCATATTAGATTCACCTACATCTTCAAAATGGTTTCATTAATTTTCAATGAATTTAAAGTTATGAGTTTTTAAATCAGTCCATTATTTGCATTAGTAAGTAATTATTTCCTTGTGAAAAGTGTATGAAAATATTAATGTGTGAAAATTGATTGTCTCTATAGAGGGTATTTAATTGATTCAATAATATTTTAATAAACTATATATTCTCTAAAATCAATGCATATTATTCCTTCAAGCTCATTTATGACGATTCTTTTAGTTTTAAGGAAGAAATTTTTTATAATTATTAGGTGATATATATTAAATCATTTCCCTTTATTTATGTAATAGAAATTAATAGGAAAAATTATGTCTTTAACTTAAACCTGATCAAATTCTAACACGCCTTGTGGAAATTATAGGGTTTGGTTGTCTAGTTGTACCACCAATCATTTTAGTTTTGGATCTCCAATATATAAGGATGAATATGTACAACGATTCATTGCATAAATAGATGCACCGAATCCTTAAAAAAAAACAAATCATTAGCAGTCAATTTCACTATTATACGTGGAAAGGTAAATTTCCTTGGATCTTGACACTTTATAGGTAGTTGAGGTGCAATCAATACTTTCATTTTTTTATCTTATTATCACTCTTTCATTGCATTTAAGTCTCTTATTCTAGAAAAATGATCATTTAATAACTTTAAAAATATAGGAATCTTCTTAATGAATTTCAAAAGGTACATTTTGATTTAATCCATTTTGAATGTTTCTTAAAAATCATTTCAAATTTGTTCTATAATTAATTTCTTCTATTATCTTATTATTAAAGGGAGTAATAGTGATGTATTTGACTTTTCCTCTATATGTTTCAACCATTTATCCTTACATGTGCCTTTTTAACTCTCTCATTGTTCCATTGATATAAAATAATGCTTCTCAGAATTTGCCTCACCTTCTTCTGGGTTGATTCAAAGTTTATTTGTTCTTTAGAATCTTTCCGATATGATCAGATCTCATTTCACTATGACAGTTGATATTATTCAAAATTCCATGTTTTTTGGTAATGAGTTTTGAGGGAAGTTTCTAAGATCCTTGGATTGCATGTCCATTTAGTACTATGACCCTTTGTCCCATTTAAATTTTCATTTCCCTTAGCTCATTACATTTTTTTCAAGTCATTTTGTTAAAATGTAATAATACAATGAAATTCATTAGTAGTGGATTCTAATTTTTATTTCTCATACTTTTGGGATTGATAACTTTTTGAAGGTTGATCAGTGACTCTTCATCATTGAAAGTGTAGTGGTTAGTGATATTGAGAATCTTGCTGTAAGGGTAAACTTAAATCAGTTTCATTATTTGAAAATATTGATATTATAACTCTTCCTCCAATGATTATTATACATTAGATACTGATACAATTTACTCATGAAACCGCTAGTAAAAATTAATTGTTCTTGTAATTGAGGGAAGTAGTTTGTGTAGTGATCTTGGAGAAAACCTATTATTCCTAATTGTATTGAATTTTGAGCACTCTTCTCCATGAGTTCTTGGATTAAATTAGTGATTTTTCAATAATATATCCATTAGATGATTTATAAAAAAAATCATTAAGTTTATTTTAATACATGATAGAAAATCACTCAGAAATGGTGGTCCTCGTATTTGTTAGTGAGGTCATCATGAAAAAATATTTTTTTAAAATCCCTGTACTCATAAAATATTTACCCATTGAATTTACTAATTATATATATATATATATATATTAATTTTTAATTGGAAATCATTCTTGTTATTGTGAATAAATGTAGAGTAAAATTCATTAAATATCGTCCCACTGGGTAGAATCTTTGAGATTTTTTTGTATAACCAATATATTATAGTTACATCTAATGGGGATTTAAATTTACTCAAAAAAACTTTATACACAACTAGGCCTCATTTCGTGAACATCTCAAACACAATTATAAATGTCTTATGTGTTTTTTTGGGTTTTCACAGAAAGGAGTATGAAACATAAGTAAAAGTTCTACGAGTCAAGGCTTGAGTTCCAAGATATCTTGTATAGAAGGGTACACAATTTGAGAATTGTTATAAATAAAGTTTAGTTAAAAAATCCAACCTAATGTATGTTCAATAGGTTGAATATTTTCACTTATGATTTCATTATTTCTTTCAAAATAGGTAATTAAATATATTTTACTAGAATTTGAATGGAAAATGTTAATAAAATCTATTTGTAAACGACCAACAAATATCTACCGACAAGATCAAGCTAAAAATATATTCTCAATATCTATATCAGCTTCTAAGAGGCCATCATTATGTAATTTTTAAATGTATGAAATTTATTAAAATCATGAAAACAAATAGAAATTCAAAATAAACAAAAAAAACTAAAAATGGATGAAATATTAACCCAGTCTAGTAACTATGCAAAATTTATTGATGAATGGTTTTTATCATACCACTTCTCTTTATTTTTTTTATTTTGTTAAAACTACGTGAATAATTAATGTTTTGACATACTTTGTGGAATTGATATCATATGAAAAATAATAATATAAATGTGATATTTTAGATAATAATACATATAATATTTACTCATGTTTGGTGAGTGAATCATGTTCTTAAATTACTGACCTTATATTGAGATGAAATTTGAGTTCGAATACACTGATTATAATCTATTTATCATATTTTGTTATGTGAACTGGTATAATATCCAAGAAACGTAGTGATTCAAAAATTCCTCAGATCTCGATGCTCAAATAACTCCTAATTGGGACAAGTATACATCATGCTGGGAAAACATAAGATTGAATTTTCTATCCATGTGATAGAGATCACACTAAAATTCACTCCCTATCTCACTTAATTCCATTATATATTGAATAAGTTAAGAAAAGGTAATTAAATATTAAAATAATATAATAAGTAAAAAAATAACAATGCAATACATCATGGTGGGAAAACATAAGATTGAATTTTCCATCCATGTGATAGAGATCACACTAAAATTCACTCCCTATCTCACTTAATTCCATTATATATTGAATAAGTTAAGAAAAGGTAATTAAATATTAAAATAATATAATAAGTAAAAAATAACAATGCAATACATCATGGTGGGAAAACATAAGATTGAATTTTCCATCCATGAGATAGAGATCACACTAAAATTCATTCCCTATCTCACTTAATTCCATTATATATTGAATAAGTTAAGAAAAGGTAATTAAATATTAAAATAATATAATAAGTAAAAAAATAACAATGCAATATAATAACAAATAATTGCCAATCCTCTTTGAAATAATATTCTTTAAACATATAAAATGTATAAATCAAATAAATAAAAATGGGATTTAGGGACTCATGAATGGAATTTGGTTCTCTTCTGTTGGATGAATCATTTAAGACTGATTGGCCCGAAGGCCTATTTTTTTTTATGATTTTTCAATAAGCCCCCTTTTATGGAGAAAGGGGGAAACCTTACATGACTTCAAGGACATAAAACATTAAAACAAAACGAAGGTCAAAACCAGAACAAGTCTACAAAGAAATACCCCTCCCCAACATCATCATCAATATGGAAAACCTCCACCAATGAATGACTGTCAGCTAGCTGTCCCGTGTAGAAGTACACGGGCCTGGTACCGATGGCAGAGCCATACCCTCTCAAACTTCCAAGTCTGAATAGCCATACATGGTGAAAACACCTGTTCAAATCCTCATCTGGAGAAAATCCCTGTAGAAAGTCTGGGAGAAACCATCCAAAACAAAAACCAACCTTGCTTCATCAAAAACAACACCATTGCTCCATCTTCGCGAGTTCATTGCTAGACGACCAGATCTCCAGCACCTCTCCAAAAATCACCGAAAACCAGACTTGCACAAAATCACTCCCAGCATCAATCAGCCATAAGACAAACAGAAAAATCAATACCTTAAGGGACCGATGTGAAGAGAAAGTCGAAGAACCAACCATTCAGCCAACATCAAACCTCTTCCTAAGCACGAATCATCAAATCCGAGACCAATGTCGGCTCGTGAACAAAGTTGAACGCCAAACCAAGATCGACTGCAAAAAAACCTAAAACAGAAAAACATCACCATAACGCCGAAAGGAAGACCGCCGAAAGTCGAATCCCGTCGTCGCCATCCCAGACGCCCGCGAAGACCACGACGGTCCACCCAACATACATACGGAAGACGCGACGACACACTCAGGCCGTAACAACTGGATCTTGGCCTCTGATCGACATCGTGCTTCCTTGAAAGGCCCTATCCGGTGAAGGGGGGTTAGGGCGAGGAGAGGATAACAGCGATGTGAGGAAAGGTTGAGTCCACGAAGCCGCCGACGCCACTACAGCTGAGGATCCGCCGCTGAAACCTCACCGATCACAACGGTGGAGACGTCGCACCAACCCTAGACGAAGGAGGCGGTGACGAGGAAAAGCATTTCGCGAAGAGAGCCCCTTATGGGATCATTATTGGATGAATCATTTAAGGTTTCATAGTCATTCATAAATGGTATTTACATAAGTGGTGAGAAGATAAAAACCATTGAACTCAAAGTGCAAAATTGAACGATTGTCTCCAAAAGGACCCTCTATAGTGGTACATTCTCTCCCTACAAAGCCTTTAGAACATAATCATCAAACTATAATCAACTTAAATGATTAGTAAACATGGATTATTAATTCTTTGATCCATCCATGTGTCCATCAAACCCATCTATTCTTCCTAGCAAAGCATCTCGCCAGTTCCACTGATAATCTATTCATCCACATTCCACTTTCTATCTTATTTTAAAATGTATAAACAATATCTCTCCATGTTTTTTAACATTTTATTAAATGGTTATAAATTACCATATAATTATTCTCTAAATATATGAATACCATGTGAATTACTCCTTTTCATTTTGGTAAGGAATGAAATCATGAATTTTCTCATTCTCACCTCTTAAGGAAAAATTCTATTCAAGCTTTTATGAGTATTCAAGAGTTGTTGGATACATTAGAACCCTCATTTTTTGTATCCATGATATGTTTATATAGTTTTATAATTCAAATCTGGTTGTACGATTTTTCGTATTATATAAAAGGACACAAAGAATCCTCTTATCTCTATTACAAATGTATGAGTTTTGTAAATATTGACCTTTTGGTTTCCATTGTCATATTTGGTCATATCCCTAAATCATAAATAGATGCATTAAATTCCTATTTATCATATGAAATAATATTCCATTATCTCAAAAAGCATAATCAATTATATCACTGATATCTCCTGTTAAAGGTTTCAAAAGGCCAATTATCATTTTCATCTCCACTAAGTTTTATTATGTCATATTGCTAATTGTTATATTATATATAGTGATCCCAATAAAAAAATACATAATTTATCATGATTTCTTATATCCGGCTAAACCAAAATTATTTCCTCTAACTCCACTATGTTATACGACCAGAGGGGTTTGGCATCATGGAAGCTGAAACAGATTCAATGCTAGTGTACAACTCCATGCATGGCTATGACGTTTCTCCTTGGTCGATAAGCTATGTCATCAGAAAATGTAATTGTGTCCTTAGAAACAACACTAAAGTGTTAAAAACATGGTGGGAGGGTAACAAAGTAGTGGACCACCTGGACTCGATGGATATCTCTGGTTTAGAGGATGTCTGCTTTCATACCGTGGACAGCCTGAAGCCCGAGGGGATCAACCTGATTAGAGGGGATGACCTTGATCTTTATTATTTTAGGCCTCCTTAACTGCATGCGCCTTGGCGACAGGGGATGGAGGGGGCTGGATTATGTTTATTTTACCTTATTTTTCTTTAAATATAAATTTACATGATGATAATGATGATATCCATATTCCCTTATGATTTCAACTATCACAGTAGTGGAATCCACTAATCACAAATGGTGATATGAAACATCCTCATTCACCCATCAAATTTAGTTTATTATTTTTTATTATTATACACTGATGTTGTCTCTATTGTGTTGTTTAATATTTTAGGGAAACTAATTTCATCCTTAGTGGATTCTTAATTATGTATCCATTACTTAGGGTATGGAATATTTTATTTTTTAAAATGTAAAAAAACTACAAAAATATCTCATATCATCATAGTTGATATACTTATACCATTTTAAATGATATATAAATAAAATAATTTGTAATTTTGATTTTCATTGTATTTTACACATGTAATTCTATAATTTACACCTCACCTATAAAAAACATGATTAAAATGTGGATATGTATATACAATTTTTTTCAAAAAAATATTAATTCAATAATTTTCAATTTTTACTGAATGAATCTATTGATATAAAAAAATATCATAACACTTCAAAAATTCATTTTTTTAATAATTCATAATTAATAATTATGAAGGAATAAGTTACATGGAAATACTAATATAAAATATAAAAAATATGGATTTATCATTTAATTCATTCAATTGGTTCATAATATGAATATCCTAAAAATTTATAAAATTATTTCCCTCTAGCTATTAGGTTATTATCATAAAATGTTTAATTTCAAATTATTTACAATTGAATTAATTTTTTAACAAAATTTTCTATTAAAATTTTATTTAATGAGCTTATTTATTATTTTTGAATTATTTATATAAAAATTTATATCTCTAATTTATTAAAAAGCATACAGGGGTCCTAAAATCACAAATATTGGAATTTTTTATACATTAGGATTCTTAAATTATTCTTTAAAAAATTATTGATTATATTTATGGAATAATTTTAATTCAATTTTCATTATTTTTTTGGTAATTATTTGGTTTTTACCCATTTTATTCAATTTTGGAGATGATATATATGTTTTAGTTAATATCCAATTTAAAATAACTCTCTGTGCTTATCTATTTTTTTTTTCATGTATGGTGAATCATTTTGGGTGCTGGAATGATAAAATTGGAATATATAAAAAATATTACATGTTTTCCAGGAGGGTCATTTGAGTTATAACTGATAGAGAACATATAGAGATCAACTTGTTGATCGATAAAACACTAGGAGCCTTGTGAAATCTAGGGATTTATGAACCCCGATGACTATTCTTCTCTCTTCTTAAAGGTATGATAAGACATTTTTATCCTTTATTCAAAGAAAAATGTTTATATTTAAATAATTTTCTTAAGTGTATTTTATAGTTATTGTTAATTTAAGTATTTTCCATTATTTCCTTTTTTTATTTTGGAAATCATTAAAACCATAATGGTTGTGACCAATGTATTTTTAGGTAAAAATAATGGTTAATAAATGGGTTTATATTTTTTATTTCCTTAAGGTATGAAATTTTTTATCCTTTAGTGTTTCTCATGTGAATTTTTATGATTAATTTTAATGATCCCCAATAGGATGAGCCCAAATCACAATACCATCCAACTCCAATAGAATTTGGATCCTTTCAGCTTCTATTACATGAACACATGGAAGTTAATATCCTATCCTCTATGGGGTTTTAATCTGGCCTCCCCCGTAACATGAACATGGGACCTCATAGATAACAACCCTCCAAGAAGTGTTACAAGTACTGTAACATCCCCAAATGATAAAGGGTTAAATAACTAAATGATATGACTCATGTCAACAAGGTGCACCTTCCTTTTCGGGAGCCTGTCTGATTAGAACTCCACAGTTAAGTGTGCTTGTCTTGGAGTAGTGATCAGGATGGGTGACCTCCTGAGAAGTTTCTCAGGGTGTGTGTGAGTGAGGACAAAACACATTGGAAAGGACATGTGTTGGTCTGTGGGGACTATCATATTAGTCATATGACCCGTTCAGGCATGTGGGTGGGCCCCACGTGTCTGCGGGGCAATTGGGGTACCTGGTGGGCCAAGACCCGACGGCCATGTTAAGGCGGGGTGGTTGTGCTGTCACCGGGACCCGGTTGTCACATTTGGTATCAGAGGAGGAACCCAGCCTTAAGTGCGCGGTGCACTGCCTGGGTTGAGATGTAGGGCCCACAACGAGGGCGTTGTGCTCTAAAGGGGGGGGGGTGATTGTAACATCCCCAAATGATAAAGGGTTAAATGACTAAATGATATGACTCATGTCAACAAGGTGCACCTTCCTTTTCAGGAGCCTGTCTGATTAGAACTCCACAGTTAAGTGTGCTTGTCTTGGAGTAGTGATCAGGATGAGTGACCTCCTGGGAAGTTTCTCAGGGTGTGTGTGAGTGAGGACAAAGCACACTGGAAAGGACATGTGTTGGCCTGTGGGGACTATCATTAGTCAGATGACCCGTTCAGGCATATGGGTGGACCCTGGTGTGGGCCCCACATGTCTGCGGGGGCAACTGGTGGTACCTGGGGGCCAGGACCCGACGACCAAGTTAAGGCGGGGTGTCTGTGCAAGTCACCGGGACCTGGTTGTCACAAGTACCATTGGGTCATGGCTCAATGGTACTCGTAATGCTTCTTGAAGGACTATTATCCCATGGGTCTAAGGTTCATGTTATGGGGGATGTGAGAGTAAATCCTTACAGGAAAGTGTAAAATATATACCCCATGATCATCCAATAGAAATATAAAGGGATAAAATACCACAAGTGGTGTACGGTCATATCTGTTGGGATCAACCTGTTGGGGATAGTTAAATAAAAAGGTGTCTTTTGATGAAACGATCACTAGTGGGTTAATCCCAAACCGAAAGGCCCAACACTACCTTTAGCAATTGGACCCTTTTGGATTCCACTGTATTGCCACATGGTAGGTACTTTCCCCTCCCTTATGGGGATTTAATATTTCCTCCATCATAACTCTAACCCAAGGCCTTAGGGATAACAACCCTCCAGGAAGCGTTGTGAGTACCACTGAGTGGTACTCACAATGCTTACTGGAGGGCTCTTATCCCTGAGGTCCTAGGTTTGAGTTTTAGGGGTGGTGAGATTAAATCCCCATATGAAAGGGGATCATACCTACCACGTGGCCATGCAGTATAATCTGAAAGGGCTAACATGCCATAGGCAGTGTCCATTCTTGCAGTTTGGGTTCGGTCCACTATGGATCATTATATTAATGTTGATTATGGTGCAACCATGGCTATATTAATCATGTGAAATCATGACACCTGTTATGTTGAGAATACAAATCATGATATTTTCCTAGTTCAACTTATTATTATTTTTCTCATAGTTTAGTTGTGGAAATATGAATTACTTTGATATATTTGTTTAATTATAGGATATATTATTATATTTCTCCTTAAGAAATTTAATGGGGGAATTTTTTCCTAGGAAAAGGTGGAGGGTGTTATAAATTTCTTTCAGGGACATTTTAAGATCCATGTTGGAATTAGTTGAACATGGGGATATCGTTAGAGAAATCACTTGGTAGATGTGATATTTTTCATCTTCTCTAGAAATTGTTTTGAGGAGCAGTCATAACATTTAATAGGATATCCATTGGATTTTTACATCTATAATTTTATGTTGTGATGTTGATTTAGAGTATTTAGTTATAATTTTTTCTATGGTTTTACAACTAGTTTTGAGATATAAAATTTCTATTGACTCCTGATTTACCTTATTTAATATCTTTCAAATAGTTTACTTTTCATTGGTTGTGTTTTTTGATGTGGTTAGATCTTGATATGATAGAATGATGATGATTTCTTGGATACCAAGTAAAAATTGTTTAGGAAATTGGCTATTATGGTATAAAGGTGTGGTTCAATTAAGAAATGATTATGATTTATTGTAAGATTTTGTAGAGAATTTTCTATGTTCCTATAATTATATTCACATATCTTGGAAGTGGGATTGATCCATTTTTTGTATATATAGTGACAATTGTATATTCATTATAGATCCATTGATTATAATAATTTACAGGTTATGAGATTCATTCAAAGAATCTTTAATCTTTCAATATGGATGAGTTTGATGTGATTTGTTTCCTCACACATTATCAAGACTATGTAAGACCCAACATATAGAGAGTGAGTGAGATCTCCAGGATGAATATATGAGTAGGTTGTAACCCCTCCTCATGTGATATGTGTTTATTGGTGGGAGGTAAGACCTTGATACATGATAAACTAGCTGATTAGAGTAGGTTTTGAGGGTGTTAGTTCTTGATGAGTTGGTATCCATCCCAATCCCATTGATTTGGTCTTGTTTATTATTGCTATTAAATGGTTTTCCTTGGGATTTGTGAACCTATCTAGTTTTGGAATTTCACATGAATAAGATAATGATTTTAATTCTTGAGAAATTGGTACACCCTAAGTGATTAGATGTTGTGTACAGATCATTTTAGATCATAATATGTGGTGTTCATAGTGATAATGTGTATACAAGGAACATATATGTTACAATTCACTCTATGAAATGTGTTAAATAAATTTTGTTGTGATATATGGGTATAAATATAAACCCATAATTCACATTCATAACTTTATTTTTCTTTCTCTTAAATAGAATTTAAAACACATGAATTAATAACCACCCCAGAACCTAAAGGTTTAATGCCTCTAGTTATTTTATGTATTTATATAACATTCAATAAAAATAGTTATTTTTTTAAAATTATCCATAGTTAAACATGTTTTAATCTATCTTATTGATTTCAAAATATGTCATTAGTGCATAATTTTTTTTTACGGTGGTTATTTTTTGTTTTTTTACGTCGGATTTTGGCCGACATTATTACAGGAGACGTTATAAACATTGTTTTTATGGTGTTTATTTTAAAAACCGAAGTAAAAACCAAAATTCCAAAGCATTTTTCACGTCAGTTCATCAAAAACCAATGTGGAAAACGCTTCAGAGTCGTAATTTATTACGGCAGTTTTTAAATTACCGACGTTGTATCTACTTTTTCACATCTTTTATAGAATAACCGACATAATAAACTGCACCTCCAAATAGTTTATCACGTTAGTTATGTTCATAACTGACGTTATAAACCAGCATGCCAAGCGGTTTTCACACTGGTTAAATAATAACCAACATGAAAACATATATACTACGTCGGTTATCAAATAACCGACGTAAAAACCTATTTCATTCCATTTATTATGTTGGTTATTAAATAAACGACGTAAAAAACCATTCCAATACATTCGTTACATCAATTTTCAAATAAATGACATAAAAACCCTAAACATGCATATTTTACGTTGGTTATTTTATAACTGACGTAAAAACCAATTTTGTTTTTAATAAAACCGTTAAACCACAGCTATGACCAACAAAAGAAAACATGAAACAGACCAAAACTAGCCCACCCCACTGGACAACCCTCCCACACCCTTGGGACCCCCCCCACCCCTGGACAGCCCCCACCCTCCTAGACAACCCCCACCCTCCTGGACACCCTCCCACCCCCATGGACACCCCCACTCCCCTGGACAACCCTCCCACCCTCCTGGACACCCTCCCACCCCCATGAACACTCTGGACACCCCCACCCCACTGGACATCCCTCCCACACCCCTGGAAACCCCCCACCCCACTAGACACCACCACACCGTTAGACACCACCTAGACAACCCCCACCCTCCTGGATATCCCCCACCTCCTGGATAGCCCCCACCCTCCTGGATAGCCCCCACTCCCCTGGACAAGCCTACCACCCTCCTGGACACCCTCCCACCCCCATGGACACCCTGGACAACCCCCACCCCACTGGACAACCCCCCCACCCCTGGAAATCCCCCACCCCACTGGACACCCCCACACTCCTAGACACCCACTGGACACCCCCCCCCCACCCTCCAGGACAGCCCCCACCCCCCTGGACAACCCGCCCACCCTCCTGGACACCCCCACCCCCTGGACACCCTGGACACCCCACCCCACTGGACAACCCTCACACACCCCTGGAAACCCCCCACCCCTGGACACCACCACACCCCTGGACATCCCCTGGACACCCCCACCCTCCTAGATAGCCCCCACTCCCCTGGACATCCCTCCCACCCTCCTGGACACCCCCACCCCCATGGACACCCTAGACACCCCCACCCCACTGAACAACCCTCCCATGTAACACCCCGAGATTTTATGAAAAATATTCTTTTAATTTCATTGATGTCTTCTATTATACAACACATCAAGTTTAGCTTGTACTATACGCAACACCGTATTAGCTTGCGGTATACACAACGCTATTCTTGGATCGTGTTACACACAATTTCATGTTCGTTTTATAATAGTCATTCTACGCAACATTGAGTGTGTTTATATATATATATATATATTCAATGTATAAATAAAATATGGTTGGATTCTGTTATACGAAACAACGAAGGATTCTTTCACAACACGCAACCCTGACTTGGCTTTCATTACACGCAATCACGACCTTCCTCGATAGCGTGTGTTGTACGCAATACCGAGTTTTACTAAAAAATGATATATTATTATAATATTATTATGAACTAGCCGTTATGAATAGTATTAACTAAATTTTGAATTTTATAACATTATTATTAATCTTAAATATTTTCTAGAACATGGTATGAGAACGAAATAAATTTTTCGGGTAAAATAAGCATTTTTCAAAAAATGCAGTTTTGCCGCCTTTTAATGGCGCACCCACATTAAATATAGTTTTTGACATGTTTATAAGTTCAATTTGACAAAATAAAATTCTTCTTTTGAATCAGGATATAAAAATTTACATTGGATAAAGTTTTGATATTTTTCTGATAACTTTCATATTTTAATGAATAGTAAAAACACGCTATATTTTAATTAAAAACAACTTTTTTCATCATAATAATTTATGTGGTTAAATTAAAATATTGAATGGTTTTAAAGTATAAATAGAATATATTTTTACCATTTAATATAATGTATGTCATTAGCATTGATTTTACCTTGAATTCGTAGGTTAAATCAATTCAATTTTTTGCAATGTTTTAAACAAAAACCTATTTTCTTTCGACAACGGGATTAATTTTAATTTAATTTATGCAAATTTTTTGTATTGAATTTTGAAAAATGGATTCCATATTTGGAATCAGTGGGTCCAAATTATGTTAATAAGCTACTTTTTATTTTTGGGCATTATGAATAGTAACTACGGTAATTTTTATTTACTGTGGTTAAAGTTAAATAGGGTAATTCAAGGTTAAAATAATATTATAATAATTCAAAATTACCTTGAAACTTGTCCTAACCTTATTGGATGAGTAGTGGCCGACCATGGGAATCCTTGGGCCGATTTTGGGACCCCAATGATCCACTTGGTAGTGAAAATGACAATTTGGATTAATTAATTTAATGTAAAGACAAAATTGACTTTAACAAAAATCTTTTAGTAATTAATTTTTATAAGGGGTTATATAAGTTATATTTTCGACTATAAATATTATTTGGAAAGATAAAAAGATTCCCTACATCATGGTAGTTTTTTCATAATTTTTAGACATCAAATGAATTAAATTATTTATGACACAATAATGATGTAGTGTTTACCTCATTAATAAATGATTTAAATAAATAAGATTATAATGATTAAAATATAATCCAAAACCTATCCAATTCCAATTGGATGATTTTATTTCAAATATGAGTCATCTTATCTTCGATATTAATGTGTTTTGGACCTCTTGAAACCGAAGATAAGTTTATAATAAAATAATGTTTTCACACTTTCCTAAAGAGCCCCTCCTCTCCCTTATAAAAGGAGACCACTTCTATGCAATTCCTCACACCTCTCAAGCCTTTTGGCTCATCCAAACTTTGCCCAACTAAGCTCCCTACATCCCTATCCTCCCCCTTGAAGCCTTACATTAGGCAGAAGACTCTCCAAGAAGTCCTTTTGGTTCAAACCAAAGGAAGTTACCAAAATTAAAGGTAACAGTTACTCTTAAGTTGTTTTCTTTTATTCTACTTATCCAACCCCTAAACTCTTTTTAATCCTTTCTTTTGTAACAAAACCAATATACTAAATATACTAGGATTTTGTTATGATAAGGATTCTAACTACACTTACACACACCTCCATCTACTGGATGAAGAACATAATGTTTCTGTGATGGAAAACTAACGCCTCACGAAACGATGATTGTTCGATTTTATCCTACCGCCTCTCATGGTGGCCATTATGATGGAACTGCATTTAAATATAATATATATTATGTTTACGATTTTCTTATTCTTCTTTAATTCCCAATTATATCAAGCCTTTACGGTTTCCATAGTCGGTAAATACGATAATCTCATTTGAGGAAGTGCGGACTACCGCCCCCTCAAAGTGATGTGATTCGTTAATACCTTATGTGGGATGTATAAAGGATGTGGTTAATGATATTATATATTATATTATGCTGGGATTATAATATACCTATGTATCATTATGTTTTAATTCCATTAAAATAAGAAATAGAAATGAAAGTAGCGTTCATGCGTACGTACGGCTTACCGTCTCCATGAACGGTGTGTTTCATTTCTTACCACCATATGTTATGTACTATTATAAATTCTTGTATATTCTGGATATATAATGAATTTATATGATATATAAATCATTATTTAAATTTTGGAAGTAATTAAATCATGATATAAGTAATAATAACATCAAGAACAACAAGTCCAAACACGTACGATAAATAAGATGATTTTACCCAAAATGCTACTTTAACATTAATTTACAAAAGAATGGGTAATATAAAGTCATAAGTGAACCATATATGATATCATAACAATGAATATGATTCTGTAATAAGTCAATGACATTATTTAAATCATTATACAGGAGGTTCGGACACTTACAAAGCAAATCGGACCTAAGGTAAGGGATAATTTTGCAAATCTCATTTTTATCCGAGATTTCTTATTCGTAAGTATTTACTGGGGTTATTTCTATCATCCATGTCCATGTTTTATAAAAGTGTTTTCGTGTATTTTTAAAGTCCTTTTTATCCATTTTTTACTTTTAATACATGGTATTTAAGGAATCTTTCTTTTGTTTACGTTACGTGGTACTTTTTTTTATTTTTCCGGCAAAAGTACGAGAAGAATGTTTTCTTTAACTTATACGGCATGAAAGGATTTTTACGGTTTTATAAAGCCTTATTTTCATGAAGATTCCTCCAAAATATTTCATGAATATTTCCAAAAAAATATCTTTCTTTTAAAATTGCATGAGGTTTTGTGAAAATAAATTGATTTTGAAGAAGAAAGGATATTTTCCTCAAGAATTCATTTCAAGTGTTTTATCAAAACCATTTTTCATCTAAGATGACATTATTTCATATGTGTATGTTTCAATTATAATGTCTCTATTATTTAAATGGTTTCACTTTTCTTATTATGAAATGATTTCCATTTCTTTTATATGGATTATGTGATGATGGGATGATGTTTATGAAACCCATTTTATTTATTGGGTTATTATGAATGATGTATGTTTATTTTGTGGCACAAGTAAGAATGATTTCATTATGAGATAGGTGGGACCTATATCTCCCTCCAATGCATTGGGTAAAGATTTATATCTCATGAGATAGACATGGCTGGAACGGCAAGTTAAACTGGTTCAGTAATACAGGACTGGAACGAGGAGTGAACTCGATTCAGAAAGGGACTTTGTCCACTAAGATGGTCTTGGAAGCAATGCCTTGGCTACTATGGAAATCATATCATGTTATTAATGGTTTCCACAATTACATGTTTTATTCCCATGCTATTTTATCATGATTTATGTTCCATTATGATCTATGCCTTATGTACTTCCATGTTTTATGTCGTTGCTCAAGATTTTGATGTTTAAACATTATGTTCATGTTTTTAAGTTCAAATGTATATGGTATGTTTTATTTTATCCATGCTTACCCTTACTGAGAATTTGAGCTCACCCTTTTTATGTTTTATTTTCCCCCAGGATCAAAAGAAATGTTTTAGGTAAGGAAACAAAAATTGGAAGATCTTTATGGGAGATGTTGAAGATCTTTCACCACGATTAGAAGATTAAGTTCCAAGTTTCCAAAGACACTAAACTATTACGGTCCTTGTGTGTCTGTTTTTATTATGTATTAAGTATTCCGCAAAATTAATGTAATTTCCATGTACGTCAAGCTTTGGGTCTCTACAGTTGGTATTAGAGGAAAGGTTTAGTCAACCTTTGGAAACTAGGATGCGAAAACGTTAGTGAGATCCCTAGAGATATTTCTAAGGTATGTCTAGGGATGTCCCTAAGGTTAAGTATACATATAGGTTATAGTCCTAGAATTGTGCTAACGATATTAGAATTAAACCTAAGATGTTAGATTTCGAAGGTACTCCCCCTTGATTATGTTATTTTCCTTGTATGATTTTTGCCTCTCACAAAAATCTTTTGATGGTTTAGTCAATGGAGGGAACCATAAGGAATTCGGTTAACATTGAATCCAATGGAAAAATTGGTGACTATGAGCAAAAAAATTGCATAATGCCTAGAGAGAAAGATATTGTGATTATACTGAATCAGTCATCGTGATATATGATTAACAAGGTGAAATTTAGTGGTATGCCTAATTCATCAAATAAGAGGAAGATAGACTTTTATGCATGTTCGCATGTTGAGGATCATAAAGAAAGGAATATTGAGATTTCTAAAGAAGGGAAGAAGAACCTTGAGGAATACCTCAAATGGAGGGACAAATGTTATCTGTGTGGAGAAAAGGGTCATAGAGTGACAAACTGTTATGGAGTTCAATGTCTTATTTGTGGAGAACATGGGCATTACCCAACTCAATGCCCTGACCTAAAAAGTTACTTCTAAATCAAGGAAGGACTTATTCCAGGATAATCATTAAAGAGGATGGATTGAAGTGTTTATGTATTGGTATTCAAGAATAATGTTGTTGAGGTACTTTTATGGTGTATTAGAATATTTTTGTATTAGTCTATTGTGGTTTTCAATAATTTTATGGTACCGGTAACCACGAAAAGTGATTCAAATATTTTTGGAAAGTAGATGATATGCGCATAATGAAGGGATAAGAAGAAAATTAAATGTTTGATAGTATTCATGAGCTCATGACTGATATAAGGAGAAGGTTATATCATAGTTTGAGTATATAGAATTTTTGAATTTTGGTATGTGGAAAGAGTTAACTTTTGACAGTATTCATGTTTTCACTAAGGTTAAATGGGTATTCATTTTTCAAGAGAATACATGATTAAGGTATTCACATGATTGGAATGTAACCAACAAGATAATGGGGGATAAATGATGGTTGGTTGATGACATTTCAAGTAATCATTTTCTTTATACTATGAGCTTGGACCGAAGTATTTTAGATAAGCCTAAAGATTGGAATGGATTATGTTGGACATAAGTTAGTATTGTTTAAGTATATAATTTTTTTTGATATTATTGATGGGATGTTATAGTAATGTAGTTTTAGAAAAAGGACAACTTGTAGGACGGGCGACAGCCCATCGCGTCGGACAAGGCTGTAGGAATCGAACCCACAACCGAAGTGTGACTGGCCTTTATCACCTACCACTGGCCTACAAAAAGTCCCTGGTTAGTAGAATATAGTTTTATTTTATTAAGAAGTATGATATATGAAGTATAAGTTCATTTTTGGAACCATATATGATTAATCTAACCATAAGATGGACTTATAACTTTTGCTAACCTTTTGTTTGAAACAGATGGAATGAACCATCATTCTATCACATGATCTGCTAACACATCACGAATAATAAATTCAACTTCATTTCTTTAAGGGATGAAGTGGAAATTGTTCAACTCACGAACAACAGTGAGATTGTACCAAAATCATGTAAGTATTTCTTTTTAACTTGAAAACCAAAAATGTTGTCCTAGTGCCCTTATATCCGATGAATCAGATGGTACCTTATATCCTCACAAATTTATGGCTTTGTGATTGTTGTATTTTTCATAGCCATGTCCTCTACCACTCTCCATCAGAACTTGATGATTATATTTTTCTTCCATATCCATATTTTAACCTATGTTCTCCTATATGGAAACCCAGTGATGAGTTACTTTGGGTAATCATTACATTTCATACTTTAGTTTTTAAAATTAAGTTTTAGTATTCCTTTTTACGATGTAGGTTTCTATGAATAGTAAATGATTTATAACCCCGACGAATTTTGAGGGAGAAATTCATTTTAAGGGGGGTAGAATGTAACACCCTGAGATTTTATGAAAAATATTCTTTTAATTTCATTGATGTCTTCTATTATACATCACACCAAGTTTAGCTTTTACTATACGCAACACCATATTAGCTTGCAGTATACGCAACACTATTCTTGGATCGTGTTACACACAATTTCATGTTCGTTTTATAATAGTCATTCTACGCAACATTGAGTGTGTTTATATATATATATATATATATTCAATGTATAAATAAAATATGGTTGGATTCTGTTATACGAAACAACGAAGGATTATTGCACAACACGCAACCCTGACTTGGCTTGCATTACACGCAATCATGACCTTCCTCGATAGCGTGTGTTGTACGCAATACCGAGTTTTACTAAAAAACGATATATTATTATAATATTATTATGAACTAGCCGTTATGAATAGTATTAAATAAATTTTAAATTTTATAACATTATTATTAATCTTACATATTTTTTAGAACATGGTATGAGAACAAAATAAATTTTTCGGGTAAAATAAGTATTTTTCAAAAAATACAGTTTTGCCGCCTTTTGATGGCGCACCCACATTAAATATAGTTTTTGACATGTTTATAAGTTCAATTTGAAAAAATAAAATTCTTCTTTTGAATCAGGATATAAAAATTTACGTTGGATAAATTTTTGATATTTTTCTGATAACTTTCATATTTTAATGAATAGTAAAAACACGCTATATTTTAATTAAAAACAACTTTTTTCATCATAATAATTTATGTGGTTAAATTATAATATTGAATGGTTTTAAAGTATAAATAGAATATATTTTTACCATTTAATATAATTTATGTCATTATCATTGATTTTACCTTGAATTCGTAGGTTAAATCAATTCAATCTTTTGCAATGTTTTAAACAAAAACCCGTTTTCTTTCAACAACGGGATTAATTTTAATTTAATTTCTGCAAATTTTGTGTATTGAATTTTGAAAAATGGATTCCATATTTGGAATTAGTGGGTCCAAATTATGTTAATAAGCTACTTTTTATTTTTGGGCATTATGAATAGTAACTACGGTAATTTTTATTTACTGCGGTTAAAGGTAAATAGGGTAATTCAAGGTTAAAATAATATTATAATAATTCAAGATTACCTTGACACTTGTCCTAACATTATTGGATGAGTAGTGTCTGACCATGGGCATCCTTGGGCCGATTTTGGGACCCCAATGAGCCACTTGGTAGTGAAAATGACAATTTGGATTAATTAATTTAATGTAAAGACAAAATTGACTTTAACAAAAATCTTTTAGTAATTAATTTTTATAAGGGGTTATATAAGTTATATTTTTGACTATAAATATTATTTGGAAAGCTAAAAATATTCCCTAAATCATGGTATTTTTTTCATAATTTTTAGACATCAAATGAATTAAATTATTTATGACACAATAATGATGTAGTGTTTACCTCATTAATAAATGATTTAAATAAATAAGATTATAATGATTAAAATATAATCCAAAACCTTTCCAATTCCAATTGGATGATTTTATTTCGAATATGAGTCATCTTATCTTAGACATTAATGTGTTTTGGACCTCTTGAAACCGAAGATAAGTTTATAATAAAATAATGTTTTCACACTTTCCTAAAGAGCCCCTCCTCTCCCTTATAAAAGGAGACCACTTCTATGAAATTCCTCACACCTATCAATCCTTTTGGCTCATCAAAAATCTTCCCAACTAAGCTCCCTACATCCCTATCCTCCCCCTTGAATCCTTACATTAGGCATAAGACTCTCCAAGAAATCCTTTTGGTTCAAACCAAAGGAAGTTACCAAAATTAAAGGTAACAATTTCTCTTAAGTTGTTTTCTTTTATTCTACTTATCCAACCCCTAAAATCTTTTTAATCCTTTATTTTGTAACAACACCAATATCCTAAATATACTAGTATTTTGTTATGATAAGTATTCAAACTACACTTACACACACCTCTATCTAATGGATGAAGAACATAATGTTTCTGTGATGGCAAACTAACGCCTCACGAAACGATGATTGTTCGATTTTCTCCTACCGCCTCTCATGGTGGCCATTATGATGGAACTGTATTTATATATAATATATATTATGTTTATTATTTCCTTATTCTTCTTTAATTCCCAATTATATCAAGCCTTTACGGTTTCCATAGTCGGTAAATACGATAATCTCATTTGAGGAAGTGCGGACTACCGCCCCCTCAAAGTGATGTGATTCGTTAATACCTTATGTGGGATGTATAAAGGATGTGTTTAATGATATTATATATGATATTATACTGGAATTATAATATACCTATGTATCATTATTTTTTAATTCCATTAAAATAAGAAATAGAAATGAAAGTAGCGTTCATGCGTATGTATGGCTTACCGTCTCCATAAACGGTGTGTTTCATTTCTTACCTCCATATGTTATGTACTATTATAAATGATTGTATATTCTAGATATATAATGAATGTATATGATATATAAATCATGATTTAAATTTTTGAAGTAAGTAAATCATGATATAAGTAATAATAACATCAAGAACAACAATTCCAAACACGTACGATAAATAAGATGATTTTACCCAAAACACTACTTTAACATTAATTTACAAAAGAATGGGTAATATAAAGTCATAAGTGAACCATATATGATATCATAAAAATGAATATGATTCTGTAATAAGTCAATGAAATTATTTAAATAATTATACAGGAGGTTCGGACACTTACAAAGAAAATCGGACCTAAGGTAAGGGATAATTTTGCAGATCTCATTTTTATCCGAGATTGCTTATTCGTAAGTATTTACTGGGGTTATTTCTATCATCCATGTCCATGTTTTATAAAAGTGTTTTCATGTATGTTTAAATTAATTTTTATCCATTTTTTACTTTTACTACATGGTATTTAAGGAATCTTTCTTTTGTTTACGTTACGAGGTACTTTTTTTTATTTTTCCGGAAAAAGTACGAGAAGAATGTTTTCTTTAACTTATACGGCATGAAAGGATTTTTACGGTTTTATAAAGCCTTATTTTCATGAATATTACTCCAAAATATTTCATTAATATTTCCAAAAAAATATCTTTCTTTTAAAATTGCATGAGGTTTTGTGAAAAGAAATTGATTTTGAAGAAGAAAGGATATTTTCCTCCAGAATTCATTTCAAGTGTTTTATCAAAACCATTTTTCATCTAAGATGAAATTATTTCATATGTGTATGTTTCAAGTATCATGTCTCTATTATTTAAATGGTTTCACTTTTCTTATTATGAAATGATTTCCATTTCTTTTATATGGATTATGTGATGATGGGATGATGTTTATGAAACCCATTTTATTTATTGGGTTATTATGAATGATGTATGTTTATTTTGTGGCACAAGTAATAATGATTTCATTATGATATGTGTGGGACCTATATCTCCCTCCAATACATTGGATAAAGATTTATATCTCATGAGATAGACATGGCTGGAACGGCAAGTTAAACCGGTTCAGTAATACAGGACTGGAACGAGGAGTGAACTCGATTCAGAAAGGGACTTTGTCCACTAAGATGGTCTTGGAAGCAATGCCTTGGCTACTATGGAAATCATATAATGTGCTTAATGGTTTCCACAATTACATGTTTTATTCCCATGCTATTTTATCATGATTTATGTTCCATTATGATCTATGCCTTATGTACTTCCATGTTTTATGTCGTTGCTCAAGATTTTGATGTTTAAACATTTTGTTCATGTTTTTAAGTTCAAATGTATATGGTATGTTTTATTTTATACATGCTTACCCTTACCGAGCATTTGATCTCATCCTTTTTATTTTTTATTTTCCCCCAGGATCAAAAGAAAGGTTTTAGGTAAGGAAATAAAAAGTGGAAGGTCTTTATGGGAGATGTTGAAGATCTTTCATCACGATTAGAAGATTATGTCCCAAGTTTCCAAAGACACTAAACTATTACGGTCCTTGTGTGTCTATTTTTGTTATGTATTAAGTATTCCGCAAAAGTAATGTAATGTCCATGTACGTCAAGCTTCGGGTCTCTACATCCCACACCCCTGGAACCCCCTCACAGGACACCCCCCCACCCACACACCCCTGGACACCCCCTGGATAGCCCCCCACTCCCCTGAATAACCCCCACTCTCCAGGACACCCTCCCACCCCCATGGACACCCTGGACACCCCCCCACCCCACTGGACAACCCTACCACGCCCCTAGAAACCCCCACCCCACTGGATACCCCACACACCCCTGGACACCCCCTGGACAGCCCCCCACCCTTCCTAGACAGCCCCCACTCCCTTGTACAACCCTCCCACCTTCCTAGACACCCCCACCCCCATGGACACCCTGGATACCCCACCCCACTGGACAACCCTCCTACACCCCTGAACCCCCCCCCCCACCCCACTGGACACCCCCCACACCCCTAGACACCCCCTGGACATCCCCCCACCCTCTTGGACAACCCCCAGCCCACTGGATAGTCTCTCACACCCCTGGAAACCCCCACCCCACTGGACACACCCCCCACATCCCTAGACACCCCCTGGACAACCCCCACCCTCCTAGACACCCCCACCCCCATGGACACCCTGAACACCCCCCACCCCACTGGACAACCCTCCCACACCCTGGAAACCCCCCTAGACACCCCCACACCCCCGGACACCCCCTGGACATCCCCCCACTCCCCTAGAGAGCCCTCCCACCCTCCTGGACACCCTACCACCCCAATGGACACCCTGGACACCCCCACACCCTGGACACCCCCTGGACAGCCCCCCACTCCCCTGGAAAACCCCCCACCCTCCTGGACACCCTACCACCCCCATGGACACCCTGAACACCCCCACCCCATTGGACAACCCTCCCACACCCCTGGACCCCCCCCCCCCCCCCCCGTACCCCGGATACCCCCTGGACAGCCCCCCCCCCCCCTCCTAGACAGCCCCACTCCCCTGGACAACCCTCCCAACCTCCTGGACACCCTCCCACCCCCATGGATACTCTGGACACCCCCGCCCCACTAGAAAACCCTCCCACACCCCTAGAAACCCCCCACCCCACTGGACACCCCCCACACCCCTGGACACCCCCTGAACACCCCCCATCCTCCTAGACAGCCCCCAATCCCCTGGGCAGCCATCCCACCCTCCTGGACACCCTCTTGAACAACCCCCACTCCCTTGGACATCCCTACCACCCTCTTGGACACCCTCCCACCCCATGGACACCCTGGAAACCCCCACCCCACTGGAAAACCCTCTCACACCCCTAGAAACCCCCCACCCCACTAGACACCCCCCACACCCCTGGACACCACCTGGACATCCCCCACCCCTCCTGGACAGGCCCCACTCCCCTGGATAGCCCTCCCACCCTCCTGGACACCCTCACATCCCCATGGAAACCTTGGACACCCCCAACCCACTGGAAAACCCTCCCACACCCCTAAAACCCCCGCCCCCTGGACACCCCCACACTCCTGGACACCCCCTGGACATCCCCCACCCTCCTGGACAGCCCCCACCCCACTGGACAGCCCTCCCACAGCCCTGGACCCCCCCACCCCACTGGACACCCCCACACCCCTAGAAACCTTTCCCCCCAAGACCAAAATTCATACCAGAAAAAACCATCAGAACTAGACCAAAACAAGTAGACCAAAATTAAACATTCACATATATAACATTCAAAACTTACAATGTAAACTAAAAAAAACCTAAATCCAACCTAAACGACTTCTAAATACACAATTATAATGAAAATATTCAAAATTACATTTTACACTACAAACAAACTAAAATCCAATCAAACCTGTAAACTAATTTTACCATTCCACTGGTAAGTGTTTGAAATCTTGAGCAATATAGGGTTGAGGGTCATCAAATAGCTACAAAGTAAAAGGATAGTAGTTAACATGTATAATGAATAAATCAAATGAAATATTATGGAAATGTTTAAAAGGAAATCTTACCAGGTCAAAGTGCACAAGTGTTCCAGTTGTAATTATTTCATACATAAATCTCAACATATAATATCCGCATTCAACGACGCCTTGTTTTTCATGACAATTATTTTTAAATGAGTGTAAAATTAAAAATATTGTTTTTATGTAATACATCAAAAAGTAAAAATTATAAATGGATATTTACCTTTAATTTTATATATTTGATCTTGGAACTCATTTTATTTATGTTTTTTCGAAAGTAGACTCATACCCTGTTAGAAAATAATACGAACGGGATAAATTTAAAATTCATTATAATATATAAAACAATTAAGAAATTGAAACTTACTTTTCCAACATATTCTTAAAACTTTTCCGCACATCACCATGGACATAGAATATCCAATAAAGTGTTTTCTCCCTTGAAAAAAACACCTAACATCCAATGATCACTGATAAAAGAAAATTTAAGGTTAGTGGTTTTTTATGTTAAAAGATAATGAACTCTTTTCCAGAGATATGTTTCATACCTCTCACAAAAAGGAATCATCCAACACTATGTGATTATATTCTGTTCAAATATTTCAGCAATATAAAACATTCTTTGTTCCTCATCCAATGCATGTGCTTCAGGGGAAATCAAATGCGGGTCCATGAATCCATATACATTTGTCTGCTCATCCTTCTCACACATGTTATAAAGATACCTAATACAAAACAGACATAAGTATACTTTTTTAATAAATATATCGCAGGGAAAATGTGTTAAGACTTACATGGAAAAAAAATTCACCACGTTGATGCCCAAATTATCACCAATAATAAGCTCCATGATATCATTTTTTAGAATCCCCACATTTATTTCACATCCACAAACATGAGCTTCCATTGGAAACTCATAATGATCCGCCAATAAATTTGAATATCTTGACAATCTGTCAAGACTACTAGAATCTGTATCTGATGTCATAGCCATTTTTCTTTGTTGTTGTCTATATAGTATTTATTTACCTTTGAAGTATTCCTGTAAAAATAAATAGAAAAATATATTAGTTTTCAAATGTTAAAACAACTTTAATAAAAAAAATAAAATAGAAGATATAACATACATACCTCTATGGTAATGAGTCGCAGAAGTCTGGATGGCCAAATTAAAAAATGGACGATACTATGTCCAACTGTCGTCACCTTATCTATAGGTAATGGTACTCGAGCTGATCAATCTATAATATCTTGTACAGTAACCCTATGGTGCTCTACCTCTAACTGTTGATGGTGAACTGTATCTTCTATACAATATACCAGCCCATATGCAACTATATGATGTTGAGGGTCATCAAAATACAACTCGTAATAAGTAGGAAGCTGCGGCGGAGGATTAAGATAAATAATGGGGTCCACAGGCTAAGGTGGGGGAGTGGGAGCTACTGGCAGAGGTGGAGGATAAATAATGGGGTCTATGGGGGAGGTGGAGGAGTGGGAGATGTAGTCTGAAACTGTCTTTGCATGTCTGCAAACATAGATTTTACCGAAGCTCTAATCTTTTCCTCCATCATCGCATTAATATTATGAACTTCAGCCTCCAAGGATTCTATTTTTTATAAACACCCTCAACAGAAGAAGTTTAAAAACGTGGCAACAATTTTCTTACCGATACACCCATCGTATATCCTCGTACATGACCAGGATGTTTGGGATTTCCTAATGTTGCAGATAAAATATTTTGCCTCCCAATAGCTGTAAATACCCCCTGTGAGCTCTTCTCCTTAAGAGAATATTGTATTAATTAATTGAACATGTCTGTAATGATTCAAATTATATAAAGAATATAGTTAACTTAAATAAATAAAATAAATATCTTACAATACTCTCATCTACGATTCTCGAATCTTTCGAAAGATATTTCCCCCTTTTTCCCATCCGAGCTATTTTCCATTTTTCATGTCTAGATGGAGGGGATGGAGGGGAAACCTCTCTAGATCTTGAAGACTTAGGTCTCAGTTTTTGTAATTTTCCGCCATCATTTGTTCTTCCAATAATGTATACCCTCCCAGAGATAAACTATAAGGGTATACATTTTTAGATTGGATCTCCTGATGATATGTCCTTGTTTCCTATAAATTAAGAATAATAAATCATTAAAAAAACATTAATAAGATCATTTATATAAGAAATATTATAAAAGTTTACATTTCCCTTACCAAAAATGAATCTTTTCTTCTAATTTCAACAAACTGTGTCCATGTCTCTTCATATATGAAAGGATATATATGACATGGATTGTCATGACTCCTATAACCAAAAATGAAATCAGATGTGATGGTTGATTTGAAATCCCTCCATCTCTTATCACCCATCGATAAACATTTCTTCTTGACTCCTCCAGTGTTAGAAATATCAAATGTCATCTGATAAAGAAGAGGTCAAACATATTATACTAGAAACATTTATATAATAGGAAAACAATAGCAAAAGATCTTACCAAAATCATCTTCCACAACTGAGATATTATCACTTTGTCTACACTTCTCCAATCATCATACAAAATGCTTACTTTTCTCTTACCCTGAGTTGATACAAAAATCTTAAAATATTTTTCATTTGGACCTCTAGAAATATCATTCTCATCAAACTCAACGAGTATCCTCTAGTCTTGCATACGAGCAAGTGATAATTTTGGTAAACATGTGCACCCACATTTACCAACTCTTGAACTCTTCTTTGTCATTATGGGAGCACATGAGGAAGATTGGGTAATATTAAGAGGAGCGTGTGAATGTTCTTCCCCAGAGTTATGATCATTATCACTACTGGAAATGAAGCCTTTACCAACGGTTCCAAACTATTGGTAAAGGCTGGATAACCATTGGTATATATTATACCAATGGTTATCCAAACCGTAGGGAAGTAATCCGTAGGGAAACACACATGCCAACGGTTTCTGGAAAACTGTTGGTATATGTTAGGAAATTTCCATAATACCAACGGTTATTTCAAACCATTGGTATATCTTTTCACCAACGGTTTAAAACCATTGGTAAACTTACTATTCCAATGTCTTTAAACCGTTGGAATATAGTTTTTTATAGCCTTTACCAATGGTTTACACAAACTGTTGGTAAAAGGCTGGACATTTCACTATATTCCAACGGTTTGTAAACCGCTGAGAAAGTTTTTTTACCAATGGTTCTTTAGAAATATTGGTATAAAACACATTCAAAGCCTTATCTCAATGGTTTATAACTGTTTCTATAGGCTTTTCTGCAATTCAGGCAGCAGCCTGCTGCAGGTTGCAACTATACACATAAAGAATTAAAACATAATTGAATTCAATTCATGTGAAATCCGGAATTCAACACATGTACCCAATTACATGCACCTTGCAACTATAACACATACATATAAACAATTAATTCTTATATATTTAACACATGCACCCTGCAACTATACACATAAAGAATTAAAACATAATTCATACGATAATTATAAACATACATAATTGATTTTGAATTCAATTCAGAATTGAGATGACAATTACATGTGCAATCTGGAATTCAATTCATAATTGAATACTGAATTGAATACATACATAATTTAATTATCAATTATGAATACAATAGATAAAAAACTGAATACGTAATTATATGTGTTATACAGAATTAAGAATACATACAAAATTTCATTTTGTATAACACATACACGATTGAATTCAGAAATTAGAAGCTAATAACCCCAAAATAAGGAAATTGATAAATGACTTCAACCAAACACAAATATAATGTCCCATGGTTTGGGGCCAGTGTCTTTGAACTTAGTGATGATGATAATGGGTGTGTATTAATGAGCTTGTGTGACTTAGGGAATGTAGTTGTCCTTGGCGTATTAAATGTCATGTGTTTTAGAATAGGGGTAAGAGTTCCTCACATGAGAAGTGGATTGTGTGAGGCTGCTCCATAGATCCTTATGTTAAAGTATCAAAAAAATCCGAATATGTTTGGTCGGTTTTCTATATGCCAGTTGTTTTCACTTAAAATGTTGTTCATTTTAAACAAAAGACATACACTTAAAGTGATACCGACCACAACTGTGTGTCGGATTGAGGCGGGGTTGACTCGTACACGTCACATATGACCCATGGATCATTTTCCTAAAGTATCAAGACAATCTGAATGTGTTTGGTCAGTTTTCTGTATGCTAGTTGTTGTTTTCACCAAAAATGTTGTCCATTTCAAATAAAAGTGAGACACTTTGAGTGGTACCGGCCACACCATGCCTCATATTGAGGTGGGGTTGACACTTACACATCAAAAATGACTCATGGATCTTTGTGCTAAAGTATCAACATAATACGAATACGTTTGGTCGGTTTTCTGTATGCCAGTTGTTTTTACTTAAAAGAGTATCCATTTTAAACAAAATAAAGACACTTTGAGTGGTACCGTCCACACCATGACTTGGATTGAGGCATTGTTGACTCTTACATGTCATAAATGAACCATGGATCCTTTTCCTAAAGTATCAACAGAATCTGAATGTTTTTGGTCGGTTTTCCGTATGCCAGTTGTTGTTTTCACTTAAAATGTTGTCCATTTCAAATAAAAGTGAGACACTTTGAGTGGTACCGAACAAAAATTTCCTTATATTGAGGAATTTTTGACTCTTATATGTCAAAAATGACCCATGGATTTTTTTTTCTAAAGTATCAAGACAATCTGAATGCGTTTGGTCAGTTTTCTGTATGTCAGTTGTTGTTTTCACCTAAAATGTTGTCCATTTGAAATAAAAGTGAGACAATTTGAGTGGTACCAGTCAAACCATGCCTCTTATTGAGGTAGGGTTGACTCTTACATTTCAAGAATGACCCATGGATCATTTTCCTAAAGTATCAACAGAATCCAAATGCGTTTGGTCGGTTTTTCGTATGTCAGTTGTTGTTTTCACTTAAAATGTTGTCCATTTCAAATAAAAGTGAGACACTTTGAGTGGTACTGGCCACACTGTGCCTCATATTTAGGTGGGGTTGACTCATACATGTCACAAATGTTTCATGGATCGTTTTTATAAATTATCAGCACAATATGAATGTGTTTGGTCAGTTTTCCGTATGTCAGTTGTTGTTTTCACTTAAAATGTTGTCCATTTCAAATAAAAGTGAGACACTTTGACTGGTATCGGCCACACTATGCTTCAGATTGAGGCAGGGTTCACTCATAAACGTCAAAAATTACCCATGGATCATTGTTCTAAAGTATCAACATAATTAGAATATGTTTGGTTGGTTTTTCGTATGCTAGTTGTTTTTACTTAAAAGAGTATCCATTTTAAACAAAAGAAAGACACTTTGAGTGGTATTGGCCATACCGTGCCTCGTATTGAGGTGGGGTTTACTTTTACACATCAAAAATGACCCATGGATCGTTTTACTAAAGTATCAATACAATCTGAATGCGTTTGGTTAGTTTTCCGTATGCCAGTTATTGTTTTCACTTAAAATGTTGTCCATTTCAAATAAAAGTGAGACACTTTGAGTGGTATCGGCCACACCATGCCTTGTATTGAGGTGGGGTTGACTCGTACACGTCAAAAATGACCCATGGATCATTATGATAAAGTATAAATAGAATCTGAATGCGTTTGGTTGGTTTTCTATATGTCAGTTGTTGTTTTCACTTAAAATGTTGTCCATTTCAAATAAAAGTGAGACAATTTGAGTGGTACTAGCCACACTGTTCCTCGGATTGAGGTGGGGTGACTCATACATGTCACAAATTTCCCATGGATTGTTTTTATAAAGTATCAACACAATCTGAATGTGTTTGGTCGGTTTTCTGTACGTCAATTATTGTTTTCACTTAAAATGTTGTCCATTACAAATAAAAGTGAGACACTTTGAGTGGTACTAGCCACACCATGCCTCATATTGAGGCAGGTTTGACTCGTACATGTCAAAAATGACCCATGGATCATTATGCTAAAGTATCAACACAATCTGAATACCTTTGGTCAGTTTTCTGTATGCTAGTTGTTTTTACTTAAAAGAGTATCCATTTTAAACAAAAGAAAGACACTTTGAGTGGTATCAGCCACACCATTCCTTGGATTGAGGCTGGGTTTACTTTTACACGTTAAAAATGACCTATTGATAGTTGTTATAAAGTATCAACACAATCCAAATGCGTTTGGTTGGTTTTCTGTATGCTAGTTGTTGTTTTCACTTAAAATGTTGTCCATTTCAAATAAAAGTGATACACTTTGAGTGGTACCAACCATACCATACCTCAAATTGAGTATAGGTTGACTTGTACACATCAAAAATGACCCATGGATCCTTTTCCTAAAGTATCAACAGAATCCGAATGTGTTTGGTCGGTTTTCTGTATGTAAGTTGTTGTTTTCACTTAAAATGTTGTCCATTTCAAATAAAAGTGAGACACTTTGAGTGGTACCGGCCACACCGTTCCTCGTATTGAGGCAAGGTTGACTTATACAAATCAAAAATATACCATGGATCATTGTTATAAAGTATCAACACAATCTGAATGAGTTTGGTCGGTTTTCCGTATGTCAGTTGTTGTTTTCACTTAAAATATTGTCCATTTCAAATAAAAGTGAGACACTTTGAGTGGTACCAACCACACTATGACTCAGATTGAGGCGGGGATGACTCATACATGTCAAAAATTACCCATGGATAGTTTTTATAAAGTATCAACACAATCATAATACGTTTGGTCTGTTTTCCATATGCCAGTTGTTTTTACTTAAAAGAGTATCCATTTTAAACAAAATAAAGACACTTTGAGTGGTACCGGACACACCGTACCTCAGATTTAGGCGGGGTTGACTCATACATGTTAAAAATTACCCATGGATCGTTTTTATAAAGTATCAACAGAATCCGAATGCATTTGGTCGGTTTTCTGTATGCCAGTTTTTGTTTTCATTTAAAATGTTGTCCATTTCAAATAAAAGTGAGACACTTTGAGTGGCTCCAGCCACACCGTGCCTCATATTGATGTGGGGTTGACTCATACACATCAAAAATGACCCATGGATCCTTTTACTAAAGTATCAACAAAATTTGAATGCGTTTGGTCAGTTTTCCATATGTCAGTTGTTGTTTTCACTTAAAATGTTGACCATTTCAAATAAAAGTGAGACACTTTGTGTGGTACCGGCCACACCGTGCCTCATATTGAGGTGGGTTTGACTCTTACACTTCAAAAATGACCCATGGATCCTTTTTATGAAGTATCAACACAATATGAATGTGTTTAGTCCGTTTTCTGTATGCCAGTTGTTGTTTTCACTTAAAATGTTTTCCATTTCAAATAAAAGTGAGACACTTTGAGTGGTACCGGACACACTATGCCTCAGATTGAGGAGGGGTTGACTCATTCACATCGAAAATGACCCATGTATCATTGTGATAAATTATCAACACAATCCGAATCTGTTTGGTCAGTTTTCCGTATGTCAGTTGTTGTTTTCACTTAAAATGTTATCCATTTCAAATAAAAGTGAGACACTTTGAGTGGTACTGGTCACACTGTGCCTCGGATTGAGGCATGGTTGACTCATACACATCACAAATTACCCATGTATCCTTTTCCTAAAGTATCAACAAAATACGAATGCGTTTGTTTAGTTTTCTATATGTCAGTTGTTGTTTTCACTTAAAATGTTGTCCATTTCAAATAAAAGTGAGACACTTCGAGTGATACCAGCCACACCGTGCCTCGGATTGAGGCGGGGTTGACTCTTACATGTCAAAAATTACCCATGGATTGTTTTCCTAAAGTATCAACAGAATCCGAATGCGTTTAGTCAGTTTTCTGTATGCCAGTTTTTGTTTTCACTTAAAATGTTGCCCATTTCAAATAAAAGTGAAACACTTTGAGTGGTACTGGATACACCATGCCTCGAATTTAGGCAGGGTTGACTCATACATGTCAAAAACGGCTCATGTATATTTTTACTAAAGTATCAACACAATACGAATCCATTTGGCCGGTTTTCCGTATGTCAGTTGTTGTTTTCACTTAAAATGTTGTCCATTTCAAATAAAAGTGAGACACTTTGAGTGGTATCGGCCACACCGTACCTCGGTTTGAGGAAATATTGACTTGTAAACGTCAAAAATTACCCATGTATCATTTTTCTAAAGTATCAACAGAATCTAAATGCGTTTGGTCAGTTTTCCGTATGCCAGTTGTTGTTTTCACTTAAAATGTTGTCTATTTCAAATAAAAGTGAGACACTTCGAGTGATATCGGCCACACCGTGCCTCATATTGAGGCAGGGTTGACTCGTACATGTCAAAAATGACCCATGGATCATTTTCCTAAAGTATCAATAGAATCTGAATGTGTTTGGTTGGTTTTCCATATGCCAATTTTTGTTTTCACTTAAAATGTTGTCCATTTCAAATAAAAGTGAGACACTTTGAGTGATACCAGACACACCGTGCCTCAGATCGAGGCAGGGTTAACTCATACATGTCAAAAATGACCCATGGATCGTTGTGATAAAGTATCAACATAATATGAATCTGTTTGGTTGGTTTTATGTATGTCAGTTGTTGTTTTCACTTAAAATGTTGTCCATTTCAAATAAAAGTGAGACACTTTGAGTGGTACCAGCCACACCGTGCCTCAGTTTGAGGCGGGGTTGACTCATACATGTCACTTGGGAGTTTTTAGTGCCGTCAAGTGTGGATTGAAGATTCGGGTGAGCCTAATCCTCTCCTTGTTTCCTCTTTTCGATTAGGGTTTTCACTCTTCTCTCATCTTCTTTCGAAGCTCTAAAACCCTCTTTTCCGTTGGGATTTAGGGTGAATCTTAAAGAGAGATTAGATTGGGATCTGGAGTACAGGGAGGGGGGGATGTCCAGTGTCCAGGGAGGATGGTGGGGGGCTATCCGGGGGGTTGTCCGGGGTCTAGGGAGGAGGGTGGGGGGGCTGTCTAGAGGGATGTCCGGGGGGCTGTCCGGGGTCCAGGGAGGAGGTGGGGGCTTTCTAGGGGGCTGTCCGGGGTCCAGGGAGGAGGGTGGGGGCTGTCCAAGGTCCAGGAAGAAGGGTGGGGGGCTGTCTGGGGGGTTGTCCAAGGGGTTGTCTGGGGGGCTGTCCGGGGTCCAGGAAGGAGGGTGGGGAGACTGTCTGGGGGGCTGTATGGGGGGCTGTCCAGGGGGCTATCTGGGGTCCAGGAAAGAGGGTGGGGGCTATCTGGGGGGTTGTACGGGGTCCAGGGAGGAGGGTGGGGGGGGGGGGGGGCTGTTCGGGGTCCAAGGAGGATAGTGGGGGGTTGTCCGGGGGTCTGTCTGGGGTCCAGGGAGGAGGGTGGTGGGGATGTCCGGGGGGGTGTTTGGGGGGCTGTCTGGGGTCTAGGGAGGAGGCTGGGGGGATGTCCGAGGGGCTGTCTATGGGGATGTTCGGGGGGCTGTCCCAGGTTCATGGGATGGTATTTACATATTTTCTAAGAAAAATTTTTCAAGGTTAAAAAAATAATTTTATTATATCAACTTCTAATCAGACCACCAATTTTCTAAATTCCACTAAAAATTTACAATTTAATTAAAATAGGGGGATTTCACAACAAATCATCAAATAAAGTTTTATTATTTATAGATAAAAAATAAATATAATGTGACCTACCTAATCATGAATATATTCAGGCACAACAAATCAATAAACATCAAAGGTTAGTAATATCAGTCAAAAATGTAACGAATCAATCTATCCCTCATCACCATCACTATCATCACCATCATCTTTACCCTTACCCTCATCCTCATCGCCATCCCCATCATCGTCCCCGACCTCCTCCTTGCCCTTGTACTCAGCCTCGGCCTCCTCATCACCCTCCTCCTCCTCCTCGGCCTCCTCCTCACCCTCCTCCCCTGCCTCGGTCTCCTCCTCGCCCTCCTCCTCCTCCACCTCAGCCTCCTCCTCACCATCGTCTCGACCACCACTAGAACTTCCACCTGGTGCACCATATATAGATCGCATCGATGACATATATTCCTCACAAGCAGTGATGGCCTCTAGTAGAAGTATTGGATGTAAAGCTTCCATCATTTTCATAAATACAGTGTTTTCCATAGCAGACTGTGATGTCGTCTTTGTGGCCCTTTTTTCAGCTTGTTCTTCCTATGCCTTAACCTGCTGAAACTCGGTGGCACTACAACTCATACCTGAGGAGAGACAATACCTCATCAAAACTATACTCATCCCAGGCCGGCAGCGTACTCTACCAGGGTGATCATATCCCAACACCTGATGTAAGTGATCATTTGGCCCAAAATTTTCAGGTTCCTGGGAATCAAGGAGCTCTAAAGCAGCCTATTACAAATATAAATAGATTATTAAGTTACAAAATAGAGATTAAAATTTTAAATCTATAAAGTAAAACTTACAATCTGATGTTGAGTCGGTTCATTAACTTCACTTCTATCTTTCTTCTTTCTACTCGAACAAAACAGTTTTGCTCGAGGCACATGTCCTTCTATATTAAATTTATGCCTCTACAATGACATTGAATGTAGGAAACCATAATTAAAAATAGGATACCAAAAAAACAGTAATTTCATAACTAAAATTATATAAGAACTTTAGCAATTGAATAAATTACAGAGGAAGCAATAGAAAGTGAAAGTCATAAATAAAGATTATAAACTGTCATGCCAGCTATCTCTCATGATCTGGAATTGTAGTACGTCCCAATGTGTGGACATATTTCTTAGCATCAATGTTTTTTTATTTCTTCCAGATGCATCCTAAATAAAATTCAATAATTAGTATTAATGAAAAACATGAAAATTTTCATTTAAATACTTCTAATTTGATTAATATCGTAAATTGGCTAGTCACCCAATGAGTAATCATCTGTCAATACAGTTCTAATGGACAATAATCCATGACAGAGACTGCCTCCAACTCTGTTCCCACTCTATCATTCCAACCAATGTACAACTCATTCTTATAAGCTCTCTAAAGCTCGCCTAAATCCTTTACATGTGTTGGTTGTGCACCCTCACCATCGGTGAAATTAAACCGTAGATGAAACCAAAATATTAATTCATATAAATACAAAAATTAATATATTGTATTGCATTAAATAAAACTGATTCTTGTACCTATATCTCTACCCAGGATTTATCCTTGACTTCATTTGGCAATTGTCTCTATGAGAGCGGGATGATAGAAATGATGTCAGAGTATTTGGAAAGCGTCGCCAAAAAACTATGACATTTCTGCCCTCATTTTTCAATCGTATGACTATCTTCATTGTATTCAACCATCAACTCTGTGTGGCGGTTCCACACCACACACATGTGTGTATGTCCCCGCCCCCGCCTCCTATCACTAGATGTATCTGTTATGAAAGAAAAACAAATATTTTATCAATACATGTTATAATGAAAATAAATAATGGTGTAACAATTTTTTAGGGTTGTATAAGTATACCTAAGGTATTCTGATCAATGGGCGCTGCTGGATCCGCAGAAACTGAAGGAACACCCTGTATAGATGGAGTGAGTCCCAATGTATGCTCCACAGGGACAGACTCTGGCGGAGCAGGAGTTGAAGAAGATGGAATATAAAATCCCGGAGAGATCAAAGCAGTAGTAAAAGAAGATGATAGGGATGGCTGGCCAAATGCTGGATGGGGAGTGGGAAACATCATCGAATATGGTACAGATGGGTGAGGAGGGTCAAATGTAAAGGGTGGTGAAAACATGGGGGGAATAAATATCCCGTGTGTCCCTAACAGCACACCAAGATCAGAATGTGGGATGGATGGTATGTCAGTGGGAGGGGTAGGTTCTAATCGGGTATGCCAACCAGATCATCTAGCTCTCGTACCCCCCCCCTCATACGAACACCCCGAGTACTAGGACCACTACTCGACTACTCATCAAATAACTATCTCCTAGTAGATGGATCCTGAAAAAATGTTTAAAACAAATTAATCACATGAAATTATATATAATTTAAATAAATATATTTTAAATAAAATACTCACTACAGGAACTAGTGGTGGAATTCCCAACTTGATCATGCGACGATTGTTTTCCATAATCTGTTTCTGTCACCTCTCTTCAATTGGTTTCATTTCCTGCATTTTAAAACAAATATGGAAGTAAATAGAAAAGTATAACTAATGTGTAACCCAAAAACCAAAATAAATGAGAGGGAAAATCAATTGTAAAAATTAAGGAAAAATTTAATTTCTTTATCTCAGGTAGATGATGCAGGTTTCAATATTAAATCAATTTTAATAGAACCAACCTTAACAACCCAACTTGAGGTAAACCAAAATAATTGAGAACATGAATGGATGATTTTATATATTTCCCACAACAACTTCAGGTTCACAGTCAACTCTGAAAATTGAGATATTAGAGTCATCCAAAGAAATAAATGGATTGGTTCCAATGGCAATAGGGATGGTGTCAATTCCATCATCACCATCATAAAAAATATGTCTTGGAATTACTTCAACTATGACACCAAATTTGGGTCGAAGTTGGTAATTAAAATAAAAAACTTGTTTTTTCATTGATGTTAATACATATGTTTCTTTGGTAGAAAGAGTGAGTCATATTAATTACTCAAAATAAACAATCATCAATAAATGTTCCATGTCTCTTCATCGAATCAAACCAATGGAATTTCATCATCGTGACTCGTCCATTAGAGTAATAATCCAACATTATTATTTTTTCAATGACTCCATAATAACCCACATTTTCAAATCTTGGTCTATTATCTAATGCACTGGCATAAAAATATGTTGTGGCAATAACCATAACACCATCATGTTGTGTTCTCATGTTCTTTTCTCATTCAATGGAAATAAATTTTTACCCATTGATAACAATTGATTTACAGTCACGAACCACGATATTAGGACCAAAAGCCAAAACTATTATTTCCTCAGAGATAGAGTCGGCAGGAAAACTCAATAAATTCAATATAAATGAATATTAAACTTAATTAAATATTGATTTAATTATTTTAAACAGTAATATTTTTACCTTCAATTTTAACCAAGTAGAAAAATCTTTGCTATGCAAAGTATCCCTCCTTCTCAAAGATAAAGAACGATGCTTTCTATTTATCATTGTTTTATGTTCCCTATAGATAAAAAATCTGAATAGTTTAGCAGATATATATGTAAGACATGCATATTCAATTTAGTTACCTAATGTAGTCATTGAACAAATCATAGTTGAACAAAACTGTGCGATGTGCCATCTCCCGATCTTCAAGGATTAATGTCTTCAATGTATATGATCCAGTAATTCCTCTAATTTGAGGAAGTGATGGAAAAATGGGTTGAATTTTCTCATACTGCTCTTCTTCATTTCTTATTGGTATGTTCATTCTTGTAGTAAGAGAAGACAAATACATTGAGCAGAAATCCATACATTCTTGAGCCAAGTAACCGTTCATGATAGAACCTTCGGGATGATTCCTATTTCGGACATAAGACTTTAATGTGTACATATTTATTTCAGTTGGATACATCCAACCAAAAGAAACAGGTCCTCCGAGAAGTATTTCAATGGGAATATGGACAGTCATATGTAGCATGCATGTGAAAAATGATGGAGGAAATATTTTCTCCTACTCACACAAAATTAATGGGGCATCTATCAACATTTTTTGCAAAAATGACTTGAACAATTTCTTAGAAAAAAGATCTTTAAACAAATGGAACAACCAAATAACAGTCACCCTTACATTATTGGAAAAAAGATGACAGATTGCTATTAGAATCAACTCATGTAGAAGAACGTGATAATCATGAGTCTTCAAATATTTTAGCTTCACCTCTCTTCTTTTGACCTATTTAGATATGTTACTTGAATAGCCATCAGGAACTCTAATAGTCTCTAATACTTCCAAAAATTGTTTTTTTTTCGTAGGTGTCATCACATAAAAAGCACATGAAACTTGCCATTTATTTTCATTGATACGCACAGGATGCAATTCTGGTCTGATTCCCCAATCAACCAAGTCATGCCGAGACCGTAAATCATCTTTTGTCTTTCCCTTAACATTTAGAAGTATCAAAAGAAACATTTCACATATATTCTTTTCAATTTGCATTAAGTATAAGAAATGACATAACAAATTGGTTGACCAATAAGGTAAATCAAAAAAGATACTCCTCTTCCTCCAATTGTAACAGGTTTTAGTGGAAACATTCTTTCTCTTTCTAGATTTCATTTGACCATTCCCGAATGAAAAACCGAAATATTTCAATTCATTAAGCACATCAGTTCCAGATATACACTGAGGTGGATCATTGGTCTCTGTGGTATTATCAAATCTTTGACGATTATTTCTATATGGATGGTCCATTGGCAAGAATCGTCGATGTCCCATAAAACTGAAACTACAACGATGTTTCAGTATTCTAGATCGTGTATTCTTCATACAAACACGACATGACAGTTTTCTCTTCGTGCTCCATCCAGACATCATTGAATAAGCCAGAAAATCATTGATCGTCCACATAAGTGCAGCACACATCTGAAATATGTCTTTCAAATATGCATCGTATGTGCGCACACCCACATCCCAAATAAGTTTCAACTCTTTTATTAAAGGGTATACGTCAATATCAATGTCGTGATCAAAAGGGACAGATATGAGTATACTCATGAAAGTGAAAGGTTTTTTCATACACAACAATGGGGGAAGATTATAAATGTGTATAAAAACTGGCCATGTGTTGTGCGAAGTAAGCATATTCCCAAATGGATTAAAACCATCGCATGAAAGGTCCATCCTCACATTACACACATCAGCTACAAAATTAGGATATCGAGCATCAAATCTCTTCCATGAAAATCCATCTGTAGGGTGAACCAACTCATCATTAGTCTTCTTTCTCTCAGTATCATGCCATATCATTTTTATTCATATTTCATTAGACATAAAAATATTCTGGAGTCTGGGGATCAATGGAAAGTGACACATTACTTTCTGTGGCATGCGGGATGGTGTTCCATCATATTTTGAGTTCCAGCATGATATGCCACATTTTATATAATCATTTCGTTCAGCGGTTTCCTCCTAGAATAAACTAAAATCTTTTGGGCAAGCATGAATTTTGTTTCTTGAAAATCCAAGTTCCTCAACTAACTTCATTCCATATAGTGGTTTGAGGGAATATCTACATCATCTGGAAGAAAATCCTTCAAGAAGGTAAGAATGTAATCGACTGCTGTATTAGAAATCCCATACATATTTTTCCATGAAACAATCGGATTAAAAATTCCAGCTTTTTCATTTTATCGCACTGTCGATATACTGGAGTCGTGGCAGCATCATTCAATTTTTTCACCCTTACAATATCATCATTTTCATTAGATTCATCATGTGTTCTCATATTGAAGTCTTCTTGGGTCGGAATCCTTTCTTTTTCATGATGATGAATAAATAGAAACCGGTCATATAACAAATTCTCCACTCCAGTCCTATCATTTGAATCATTAGAAATCTGAGATTTCATTTTCTCCCCATTGTGATACCACACATAGTAGTTTGATTGAAAACCATATTTGGTTATGTGGTAGCTGACTTCTTCACGGCTCAACCAAGGTTTTCCAACACAATTGGAATATGGACAGTGTATGCGACCACTATCTGAAGCATTGTGAAATGAAAAATCTAAAAAGCTCTCCAATTTTTTTTGAAAATTTCTTGAAATCCGATCGGTTTCATACATCCAACTTCTATCCATTCTGTAAAAAAATGTTATAAGTCATTTTGTCAAAATAAATTCAATAATATTTAAGTTTCATCGAAAATATATTTAAGTAAACGAGAATTGTTCACTTTATATGAAACCATAACTAACACACTACTCAATATGAGAATCATAATATAAAAGACAAAAAAAATACTATATTTATAACAAAATATCTTTGAAGAACTATACATGAGTGTACAAGATCATGTACACTTGTGGAGGAGAATTATTCAAGAGTTGACTAAAATTTAGATCGAAGAAATTTTATATTTTAGTAGATAATTTGAGTGATCACATACATTGCCCAAGGGGGAGGGAGTGTCTAGGGGGTGTGGGGTGTCCAGGGGGGTGGCGGGGCTTTCAAGGGGGGTTAGAGGTGTCCAGGGGGTGGGGGATGTCTAGGGGGTCAGGGTGTCCAGGTGGGCGGGTTGTCCACAGGGGTGGTTGGGATGTCCAGGGGGTGGGCAGGCTGTCCAAGGGGGTAAGAGGTGTGTCTAGGGGATGGTCAGGGCTATCTAGGGGGTACGGGGTGTCCAGGGGATGGGTCGGCTATCCATGGGGGTGGCGGGGCTATCCAGGGGGTACGGGCTATCTAGGGGGTGGGTGGGCTGTCCACGGGGGGTGGGTGGGCTGTCCACGGGGGGTGGTCATTCTGTCCATGGGGGTGGCAGGGCTGTTC